>JAPTYO010000005.1:458977-1658977 GCA_036873135.1 Clarkia xantiana subsp. parviflora
TCAGAAGCACCAAGTTTTCTGTGATGGTAAGTAAGGAAAATCTTCGATTTCGGCCAATTTTCTCATTTTTTCATATAACCTCACTCGGACCTCTATTTTTATGAAATCAGTTTATTTGCATTCTAACTCATCGTATAAGACCGTGGAATGGTTGAAACCATTTCTCATATCGGAATCATAAGCACCAAGTTTTCTGTGATGGTAAGTAAGGAAAAATCTTCGATTTCTGCCAATTTCTCATTTTTTCAATATAACCTCACTCGGACCTCTATTTTTTGTGAAATCAGTTTTATTTGCATTCTAACTCGTCGTATAAGACCGTGGAATGGTTGAAACCATTTCTCATATCGGAATCATAAGCACCAAGTTTTCTGTGATGGTAAGTAAGGAAAAATCTTCGATTTCGGCCAATTTTCTCATTCTTTCAATATAACCTCACTCGGACCTCTATTTTTTATGAAATCAGTTTTATTTGCATTCTAACTTGTCGTATAAGACCGTGGAATGGTTGAAACCATTTCTCATATCGGAATCATAAGCACCAAGTTTTCTGTGATGGTAAGTAAGGAAAATCTTCGATTTCGGCCAATTTTCTCATTTTTTCAATATAACCTCACTCGGACCTCTATTTTTTATGAAATCAGTTTTATTTGCATTCTAACTCGTCGTATAAGACCGTGGAATGGTTGAAACCATTTCTCATATCGGAATCATAAGCACCAAGTTTTCTGTGATGGTAAGTAAGGAAAAATCTTCGATTTCGGCCATTTTCTCATTTTTTCAATATAACCTCACTCGGACCTCTATTTTTTTATGAAATCAGTTTTATTTGCATTCTAACTCGTCGTATAAGACCGTGGAATGGTTGAAACCATTTCTCATATCGGAATCATAAGCACCAAGTTTTCTGTGATGGTAAGTAAGGAAAAATCTTCGATTTCTGCCAATTTTCTCATTCTTTCAATATAACCTCACTCGGACCTCTATTTTTTGTGAAATCAGTTTTATTTGCATTCTAACTCGTCGTATAAGACCGTGGAATGGTTGAAACCATTTCTCATATCGGAATCATAAGCACCAAGTTTTCTGTGATGGTAAGTAAGGAAAAATCTTCGATTTCGGCCAATTTTTCTCATTTTTTCAATATAACCTCACTCGGACCTCTATTTTTTATGAAATCAGTTTTATTTGCATTCTAACTCGTCGTATAAGACCGTGGAATGGTTGAAACCATTTCTCATATCGGAATCATAAGCACCAAGTTTTCTGTGATGGTAAGTAAGGAAAAATCTTCGATTTCGGCCATTTTCTCATTTTTTCAATATAACCTCACTCGGACCTCTATTTTTTATGAAATCAGTTTTATTTGCATTCTAACTCGTCGTATAAGACCGTGGAATGGTTGAAACCATTTCTCATATCGGAATCATAAGCACCAAGTTTTCTGTGATGGTAAGTAAGGAAAAATCTTCGATTTCGGCCATTTTCTCATTTTTTCAATATAACCTCACTCGGACCTCTATTTTTTATGAAATCAGTTTTATTTGCATTCTACTCATCGTATAAGACCGTGGAATGGTTGAAAACCATTTCTCATATCGGAATCATAAGCACCAAGTTTTCTGTGATGGTAAGTAAGGAAAAATCTTCGATTTCGGCCAATTTCTCATTTTTTCATATAACCTCACTCGGACCTCTATTTTTTATGAAATCAGTTTTATTTGCATTCTAACTCGTCGTATAAGACCGTGGAATGGTTGAAACCATTTCTCATATCGGAATCATAAGCACCAAGTTTTCTGTGATGGTAAGTAAGGAAAAATCTTCGATTTCGGCCAATTTTCTCATTTTTTTCATATAACCTCACTCGGACCTCTATTTTTGTGAAATCAGTTTTATTTGCATTCTAACTCGTCGTATAAGACCGTGGAATGGTTGAAACCATTTCTCATATCGGAATCATAAGCACCAAGTTTTCTGTGATGGTAAGTAAGGAAAAATCTTCGATTTCGGCAATTTTCTCATTTTTTCAATATAACCTCACTCGGACCTCTATTTTTTATGAAATCAGTTTTATTTGCATTCTAACTCGTCGTATAAGACCGTGGAATGGTTGAAACCATTTCTCATATCGGAATCATAAGCACCAAGTTTTCTGTGATGGTAAGTAAGGAAAAATCTTCGATTTCGGCCAATTTCTCATTTTTTCAATATAACCTCACTCGGACCTCTATTTTTTATGAAATCAGTTTTATTTGCATTCTAACTCGTCGTATAAGACCGTGGAATGGTTGAAACCATTTCTCATATCGGAATCATAAGCACAAGTTTTCTGTGATGGTAAGTAAGGAAAAATCTTCGATTTCGGCCATTTTCTCATTTTTTCAATATAACCTCACTCGGACCTCTATTTTTTATGAAATCAGTTTTATTTGCATTCTAACTCGTCGTATAAGACCGTGGAATGGTTGAAACCATTTCTCATATCGGAATCATAAGCACCAAGTTTTCTGTGATGGTAAGTAAGGAAAAATCTTCGATTTCGGCCAATTTTCTCATTTTTTCAATATAACCTCACTCGGACCTCTATTTTTTATGAAATCAGTTTTATTTGCATTCTAACTCGTCGTATAAGACCGTGGAATGGTTGAAACCATTTCTCATATCGGAATCATAAGCACCAAGTTTTCTGTGATGGTAAGTAAGGAAAAATCTTCGATTTCGGCCAATTTTCTCATTTTTTCAATATAACCTCACTCGGACCTCTATTTTTTATGAAATCAGTTTTATTTGCATTCTAACTCATCGTATAAGACCGTGGAATGGTTGAAACCATTTCTCATATCGGAATCATAAGCACCAAGTTTTCTGTGATGGTAAGTAAGGAAAAATCTTCGATTTCGGCCAATTTTCTCATTTTTTCAATATAACCTCACTCGGACCTCTATTTTTTATGAAATCAGTTTTATTTGCATTCTAACTCATCGTATAAGACCGTGGAATGGTTGAAACCATTTCTCATATCGGAATCATAAGCACCAAGTTTTCTGTGATGGTAAGTAAGGAAAAATCTTCGATTTCGGCCAATTTTCTCATTTTTTCAATATAACCTCACTCGGACCTCTATTTTTTATGAAATCAGTTTTATTTGCATTCTAACTCGTCGTATAAGACCGTGGAATGGTTGAAACCATTTCTCATATCGGAATCATAAGCACCAAGTTTTCTGTGATGGTAAGTAAGGAAAATCTTCGATTTCGGCCAATTTTCTCATTTTTTCAATATAACCTCACTCGGACCTCTATTTTTTATGAAATCAGTTTTATTTGCATTCTAACTCGTCGTATAAGACCGTGGAATGGTTGAAAACCATTTCTCATATCGGAATCATAAGCACCAAGTTTTCTGTGATGGTAAGTAAGGAAAAATCTTCGATTTCGGCCAATTTTCTCATTTTTTCAATATAACCTCACTCGGACCTCTATTTTTTATGAAATCAGTTTTATTTGCATTCTAACTCGTCGTATAAGACCGTGGAATGGTTGAAACCATTTCTCATATCGGAATCATAAGCACCAAGTTTTCTGTGATGGTAAGTAAGGAAAAATCTTCGATTTCGGCCAATTTTCTCATTTTTTCAATATAACCTCACTCGGACCTCTATTTTTTATGAAATCAGTTTTATTTGCATTCTAACTCGTCGTATAAGACCGTGGAATGGTTGAAACCATTTCTCATATCGGAATCATAAGCACCAAGTTTTCTGTGATGGTAAGTAAGGAAAAATCTTCGATTTCGGCCAATTTTCTCATTTTTTCAATATAACCTCACTCGGACCTCTATTTTTTATGAAATCAGTTTTATTTGCATTCTAACTCATCGTATAAGACCGTGGAATGGTTGAAACCATTTCTCATATCGGAATCATAAGCACCAAGTTTTCTGTGATGGTAAGTAAGGAAAAATCTTCGATTTCGGCCAATTTTCTCATTTTTTCAATATAACCTCACTCGGACCTCTATTTTTTATGAAATCAGTTTTATTTGCATTCTAACTCGTCGTATAAGACCGTGGAATGGTTGAAACCATTTCTCATATCGGAATCATAAGCACCAAGTTTTCTGTGATGGTAAGTAAGGAAAAATCTTCGATTTCGGCCAATTTTCTCATTTTTTCAATATAACCTCACTCGGACCTCTATTTTTTATGAAATCAGTTTTATTTGCATTCTAACTCGTCGTATAAGACCGTGGAATGGTTGAAACCATTTCTCATATCGGAATCATAAGCACCAAGTTTTCTGTGATGGTAAGTAAGGAAAAATCTTCGATTTCGGCCAATTTTCTCATTTTTTCAATATAACCTCACTCGGACCTCTATTTTTTATGAAATCAGTTTTTTGCATTCTAACTCGTCGTATAAGACCGTGGAATGGTTGAAACCATTTCTCATATCGGAATCATAAGCACCAAGTTTTCTGTGATGGTAAGTAAGGAAAAATCTTCGATTTCGGCCAATTTTCTCATTTTTTCAATATAACCTCACTCGGACCTCTATTTTTTATGAAATCAGTTTTATTTGCATTCTAACTCGTCGTATAAGACCGTGGAATGGTTGAAACCATTTCTCATATCGGAATCATAAGCACCAAGTTTTCTGTGATGGTAAGTAAGGAAAAATCTTCGATTTCGGCCAATTTTCTCATTTTTTCAATATAACCTCACTCGGACCTCTATTTTTTATGAAATCAGTTTTATTTGCATTCTAACTCGTCGTATAAGACCGTGGAATGGTTGAAACCATTTCTCATATCGGAATCATAAGCACCAAGTTTTCTGTGATGGTAAGTAAGGAAAAATCTTCGATTTCGGCCAATTTTCTCATTTTTTCAATATAACCTCACTCGGACCTCTATTTTTTATGAAATCAGTTTTATTTGCATTCTAACTCGTCGTATAAGACCGTGGAATGGTTGAAACCATTTCTCATATCGGAATCATAAGCACCAAGTTTTCTGTGATGGTAAGTAAGGAAAAATCTTCGATTTCGGCCAATTTTCTCATTTTTTCAATATAACCTCACTCGGACCTCTATTTTTTATGAAATCAGTTTTATTTGCATTCTAACTCGTCGTATAAGACCGTGGAATGGTTGAAACCATTTCTCATATCGGAATCATAAGCACCAAGTTTTCTGTGATGGTAAGTAAGGAAAAATCTTCGATTTCGGCCAATTTTCTCATTTTTTCAATATAACCTCACTCGGACCTCTATTTTTTATGAAATCAGTTTTATTTGCATTCTAACTCGTCGTATAAGACCGTGGAATGGTTGAAACCATTTCTCATATCGGAATCATAAGCACCAAGTTTTCTGTGATGGTAAGTAAGGAAAAATCTTCGATTTCGGCCAATTTTCTCATTTTTTCAATATAACCTCACTCGGACCTCTATTTTTTTGAAATCAGTTTTATTTGCATTCTAACTCGTCGTATAAGACCGTGGAATGGTTGAAACCATTTCTCATATCGGAATCATAAGCACCAAGTTTTCTGTGATGGTAAGTAAGGAAAAATCTTCGATTTCGGCCAATTTTCTCATTTTTTCAATATAACCTCACTCGGACCTCTATTTTTTATGAAATCAGTTTTATTTGCATTCTAACTCGTCGTATAAGACCGTGGAATGGTTGAAACCATTTCTCATATCGGAATCATAAGCACCAAGTTTTCTGTGATGGTAAGTAAGGAAAAATCTTCGATTTCGGCCAATTTTCTCATTTTTTCAATATAACCTCACTCGGACCTCTATTTTTTATGAAATCAGTTTTATTTGCATTCTAACTCGTCGTATAAGACCGTGGAATGGTTGAAACCATTTCTCATATCGGAATCATAAGCACCAAGTTTTCTGTGATGGTAAGTAAGGAAAAATCTTCGATTTCGGCCAATTTTCTCATTTTTTCAATATAACCTCACTCGGACCTCTATTTTTTATGAAATCAGTTTTATTTGCATTCTAACTCGTCGTATAAGACCGTGGAATGGTTGAAACCATTTCTCATATCGGAATCATAAGCACCAAGTTTTCTGTGATGGTAAGTAAGGAAAAATCTTCGATTTCGGCCAATTTTCTCATTTTTTCAATATAACCTCACTCGGACCTCTATTTTTTATGAAATCAGTTTTATTTGCATTCTAACTCGTCGTATAAGACCGTGGAATGGTTGAAACCATTTCTCATATCGGAATCATAAGCACCAAGTTTTCTGTGATGGTAAGTAAGGAAAAATCTTCGATTTCGGCCAATTTTCTCATTTTTTCAATATAACCTCACTCGGACCTCTATTTTTTATGAAATCAGTTTTATTTGCATTCTAACTCGTCGTATAAGACCGTGGAATGGTTGAAACCATTTCTCATATCGGAATCATAAGCACCAAGTTTTCTGTGATGGTAAGGAAAAATCTTCGATTTCGGCCAATTTTCTCATTTTTTCAATATAACCTCACTCGGACCTCTATTTTTTATGAAATCAGTTTTATTTGCATTCTAACTCGTCGTATAAGACCGTGGAATGGTTGAAACCATTTCTCATATCGGAATCATAAGCACCAAGTTTTCTGTGATGGTAAGTAAGGAAAAATCTTCGATTTCGGCCAATTTTCTCATTTTTTCAATATAACCTCACTCGGACCTCTATTTTTTATGAAATCAGTTTTATTTGCATTCTAACTCGTCGTATAAGACCGTGGAATGGTTGAAACCATTTCTCATATCGGAATCATAAGCACCAAGTTTTCTGTGATGGTAAGTAAGGAAAAATCTTCGATTTCGGCCAATTTTCTCATTTTTTCAATATAACCTCACTCGGACCTCTATTTTTTGAAATCAGTTTTATTTGCATTCTAACTCGTCGTATAAGACCGTGGAATGGTTGAAACCATTTCTCATATCGGAATCATAAGCACCAAGTTTTCTGTGATGGTAAGTAAGGAAAAATCTTCGATTTCGGCCAATTTTCTCATTTTTTCAATATAACCTCACTCGGACCTCTATTTTTTATGAAATCAGTTTTATTTGCATTCTAACTCGTCGTATAAGACCGTGGAATGGTTGAAACCATTTCTCATATCGGAATCATAAGCACCAAGTTTTCTGTGATGGTAAGTAAGGAAAAATCTTCGATTTCGGCCAATTTTCTCATTTTTTCAATATAACCTCACTCGGACCTCTATTTTTTATGAAATCAGTTTTATTTGCATTCTAACTCGTCGTATAAGACCGTGGAATGGTTGAAACCATTTCTCATATCGGAATCATAAGCACCAAGTTTTCTGTGATGGTAAGTAAGGAAAAATCTTCGATTTCGGCCAATTTTCTCATTTTTTCAATATAACCTCACTCGGACCTCTATTTTTTATGAAATCAGTTTTATTTGCATTCTAACTCGTCGTATAAGACCGTGGAATGGTTGAAACCATTTCTCATATCGGAATCATAAGCACCAAGTTTTCTGTGATGGTAAGTAAGGAAAAATCTTCGATTTCGGCCAATTTTCTCATTTTTTCAATATAACCTCACTCGGACCTCTATTTTTTATGAAATCAGTTTTATTTGCATTCTAACTCGTCGTATAAGACCGTGGAATGGTTGAAACCATTTCTCATATCGGAATCATAAGCACCAAGTTTTCTGTGATGGTAAGTAAGGAAAAATCTTCGATTTCGGCCAATTTTCTCATTTTTTCAATATAACCTCACTCGGACCTCTATTTTTTATGAAATCAGTTTTATTTGCATTCTAACTCGTCGTATAAGACCGTGGAATGGTTGAAACCATTTCTCATATCGGAATCATAAGCACCAAGTTTTCTGTGATGGTAAGTAAGGAAAAATCTTCGATTTCGGCCAATTTTCTCATTTTTTCAATATAACCTCACTCGGACCTCTATTTTTTATGAAATCAGTTTTATTTGCATTCTAACTCGTCGTATAAGACCGTGGAATGGTTGAAACCATTTCTCATATCGGAATCATAAGCACCAAGTTTTCTGTGATGGTAAGTAAGGAAAAATCTTCGATTTCGGCCAATTTTCTCATTTTTTCAATATAACCTCACTCGGACCTCTATTTTTTATGAAATCAGTTTTATTTGCATTCTAACTCGTCGTATAAGACCGTGGAATGGTTGAAACCATTTCTCATATCGGAATCATAAGCACCAAGTTTTCTGTGATGGTAAGTAAGGAAAAATCTTCGATTTCGGCCAATTTTCTCATTTTTTCAATATAACCTCACTCGGACCTCTATTTTTTATGAAATCAGTTTTATTTGCATTCTAACTCGTCGTATAAGACCGTGGAATGGTTGAAACCATTTCTCATATCGGAATCATAAGCACCAAGTTTTCTGTGATGGTAAGTAAGGAAAAATCTTCGATTTCGGCCAATTTTCTCATTTTTTCAATATAACCTCACTCGGACCTCTATTTTTTATGAAATCAGTTTTATTTGCATTCTAACTCGTCGTATAAGACCGTGGAATGGTTGAAACCATTTCTCATATCGGAATCATAAGCACCAAGTTTTCTGTGATGGTAAGTAAGGAAAAATCTTCGATTTCGGCCAATTTTCTCATTTTTTCAATATAACCTCACTCGGACCTCTATTTTTTATGAAATCAGTTTTATTTGCATTCTAACTCGTCGTATAAGACCGTGGAATGGTTGAAACCATTTCTCATATCGGAATCATAAGCACCAAGTTTTCTGTGATGGTAAGTAAGGAAAAATCTTCGATTTCGGCCAATTTTCTCATTTTTTCAATATAACCTCACTCGGACCTCTATTTTTTATGAAATCAGTTTTATTTGCATTCTAACTCGTCGTATAAGACCGTGGAATGGTTGAAACCATTTCTCATATCGGAATCATAAGCACCAAGTTTTCTGTGATGGTAAGTAAGGAAAAATCTTCGATTTCGGCCAATTTTCTCATTTTTTCAATATAACCTCACTCGGACCTCTATTTTTTATGAAATCAGTTTTATTTGCATTCTAACTCGTCGTATAAGACCGTGGAATGGTTGAAACCATTTCTCATATCGGAATCATAAGCACCAAGTTTTCTGTGATGGTAAGTAAGGAAAAATCTTCGATTTCGGCCAATTTTCTCATTTTTTCAATATAACCTCACTCGGACCTCTATTTTTTATGAAATCAGTTTTATTTGCATTCTAACTCGTCGTATAAGACCGTGGAATGGTTGAAACCATTTCTCATATCGGAATCATAAGCACCAAGTTTTCTGTGATGGTAAGTAAGGAAAAATCTTCGATTTCGGCCAATTTTCTCATTTTTTCAATATAACCTCACTCGGACCTCTATTTTTTATGAAATCAGTTTTATTTGCATTCTAACTCGTCGTATAAGACCGTGGAATGGTTGAAACCATTTCTCATATCGGAATCATAAGCACCAAGTTTTCTGTGATGGTAAGTAAGGAAAAATCTTCGATTTCGGCCAATTTTCTCATTTTTTCAATATAACCTCACTCGGACCTCTATTTTTTATGAAATCAGTTTTATTTGCATTCTAACTCGTCGTATAAGACCGTGGAATGGTTGAAACCATTTCTCATATCGGAATCATAAGCACCAAGTTTTCTGTGATGGTAAGTAAGGAAAAATCTTCGATTTCGGCCAATTTTCTCATTTTTTCAATATAACCTCACTCGGACCTCTATTTTTATGAAATCAGTTTTATTTGCATTCTAACTCGTCGTATAAACCGTGGAATGGTTGAAACCATTTCTCATATCGGAATCATAAGCACCAAGTTTTCTGTGATGGTAAGTAAGGAAAAATCTTCGATTTCGGCCAATTTTCTCATTTTTTCAATATAACCTCACTCGGACCTCTATTTTTTATGAAATCAGTTTTATTTGCATTCTAACTCGTCGTATAAGACCGTGGAATGGTTGAAACCATTTCTCATATCGGAATCATAAGCACCAAGTTTTCTGTGATGGTAAGTAAGGAAAAATCTTCGATTTCGGCCAATTTTCTCATTTTTTCAATATAACCTCACTCGGACCTCTATTTTTTATGAAATCAGTTTTATTTGCATTCTAACTCGTCGTATAAGACCGTGGAATGGTTGAAACCATTTCTCATATCGGAATCATAAGCACCAAGTTTTCTGTGATGGTAAGTAAGGAAAAATCTTCGATTTCGGCCAATTTTCTCATTTTTTCAATATAACCTCACTCGGACCTCTATTTTTTATGAAATCAGTTTTATTTGCATTCTAACTCGTCGTATAAGACCGTGGAATGGTTGAAACCATTTCTCATATCGGAATCATAAGCACCAAGTTTTCTGTGATGGTAAGTAAGGAAAAATCTTCGATTTCGGCCAATTTTCTCATTTTTTCAATATAACCTCACTCGGACCTCTATTTTTTATGAAATCAGTTTTATTTGCATTCTAACTCGTCGTATAAGACCGTGGAATGGTTGAAACCATTTCTCATATCGGAATCATAAGCACCAAGTTTTCTGTGATGGTAAGTAAGGAAAAATCTTCGATTTCGGCCAATTTTCTCATTTTTTCAATATAACCTCACTCGGACCTCTATTTTTTATGAAATCAGTTTTATTTGCATTCTAACTCGTCGTATAAGACCGTGGAATGGTTGAAACCATTTCTCATATCGGAATCATAAGCACCAAGTTTTCTGTGATGGTAAGTAAGGAAAAATCTTCGATTTCGGCCAATTTTCTCATTTTTTCAATATAACCTCACTCGGACCTCTATTTTTTATGAAATCAGTTTTATTTGCATTCTAACTCGTCGTATAAGACCGTGGAATGGTTGAAACCATTTCTCATATCGGAATCATAAGCACCAAGTTTTCTGTGATGGTAAGTAAGGAAAAATCTTCGATTTCGGCCAATTTTCTCATTTTTTCAATATAACCTCACTCGGACCTCTATTTTTTATGAAATCAGTTTTATTTGCATTCTAACTCGTCGTATAAGACCGTGGAATGGTTGAAACCATTTCTCATATCGGAATCATAAGCACCAAGTTTTCTGTGATGGTAAGTAAGGAAAAATCTTCGATTTCGGCCAATTTTCTCATTTTTTCAATATAACCTCACTCGGACCTCTATTTTTTATGAAATCAGTTTTATTTGCATTCTAACTCGTCGTATAAGACCGTGGAATGGTTGAAACCATTTCTCATATCGGAATCATAAGCACCAAGTTTTCTGTGATGGTAAGTAAGGAAAAATCTTCGATTTCGGCCAATTTTCTCATTTTTTCAATATAACCTCACTCGGACCTCTATTTTTTATGAAATCAGTTTTATTTGCATTCTAACTCGTCGTATAAGACCGTGGAATGGTTGAAACCATTTCTCATATCGGAATCATAAGCACCAAGTTTTCTGTGATGGTAAGTAAGGAAAAATCTTCGATTTCGGCCAATTTTCTCATTTTTTCAATATAACCTCACTCGGACCTCTATTTTTTATGAAATCAGTTTTATTTGCATTCTAACTCGTCGTATAAGACCGTGGAATGGTTGAAACCATTTCTCATATCGGAATCATAAGCACCAAGTTTTCTGTGATGGTAAGTAAGGAAAAATCTTCGATTTCGGCCAATTTTCTCATTTTTTCAATATAACCTCACTCGGACCTCTATTTTTTATGAAATCAGTTTTATTTGCATTCTAACTCGTCGTATAAGACCGTGGAATGGTTGAAACCATTTCTCATATCGGAATCATAAGCACCAAGTTTTCTGTGATGGTAAGTAAGGAAAAATCTTCGATTTCGGCCAATTTTCTCATTTTTTCAATATAACCTCACTCGGACCTCTATTTTTTATGAAATCAGTTTTATTTGCATTCTAACTCGTCGTATAAGACCGTGGAATGGTTGAAACCATTTCTCATATCGGAATCATAAGCACCAAGTTTTCTGTGATGGTAAGTAAGGAAAAATCTTCGATTTCGGCCAATTTTCTCATTTTTTCAATATAACCTCACTCGGACCTCTATTTTTTATGAAATCAGTTTTATTTGCATTCTAACTCGTCGTATAAGACCGTGGAATGGTTGAAACCATTTCTCATATCGGAATCATAAGCACCAAGTTTTCTGTGATGGTAAGTAAGGAAAAATCTTCGATTTCGGCCAATTTTCTCATTTTTTCAATATAACCTCACTCGGACCTCTATTTTTTATGAAATCAGTTTTATTTGCATTCTAACTCGTCGTATAAGACCGTGGAATGGTTGAAACCATTTCTCATATCGGAATCATAAGCACCAAGTTTTCTGTGATGGTAAGTAAGGAAAAATCTTCGATTTCGGCCAATTTTCTCATTTTTTCAATATAACCTCACTCGGACCTCTATTTTTTATGAAATCAGTTTTATTTGCATTCTAACTCGTCGTATAAGACCGTGGAATGGTTGAAACCATTTCTCATATCGGAATCATAAGCACCAAGTTTTCTGTGATGGTAAGTAAGGAAAAATCTTCGATTTCGGCCAATTTTCTCATTTTTTCAATATAACCTCACTCGGACCTCTATTTTTTATGAAATCAGTTTTATTTGCATTCTAACTCGTCGTATAAGACCGTGGAATGGTTGAAACCATTTCTCATATCGGAATCATAAGCACCAAGTTTTCTGTGATGGTAAGTAAGGAAAAATCTTCGATTTCGGCCAATTTTCTCATTTTTTCAATATAACCTCACTCGGACCTCTATTTTTTATGAAATCAGTTTTATTTGCATTCTAACTCGTCGTATAAGACCGTGGAATGGTTGAAACCATTTCTCATATCGGAATCATAAGCACCAAGTTTTCTGTGATGGTAAGTAAGGAAAAATCTTCGATTTCGGCCAATTTTCTCATTTTTTCAATATAACCTCACTCGGACCTCTATTTTTTATGAAATCAGTTTTATTTGCATTCTAACTCGTCGTATAAGACCGTGGAATGGTTGAAACCATTTCTCATATCGGAATCATAAGCACCAAGTTTTCTGTGATGGTAAGTAAGGAAAAATCTTCGATTTCGGCCAATTTTCTCATTTTTTCAATATAACCTCACTCGGACCTCTATTTTTTATGAAATCAGTTTTATTTGCATTCTAACTCGTCGTATAAGACCGTGGAATGGTTGAAACCATTTCTCATATCGGAATCATAAGCACCAAGTTTTCTGTGATGGTAAGTAAGGAAAAATCTTCGATTTCGGCCAATTTTCTCATTTTTTCAATATAACCTCACTCGGACCTCTATTTTTTATGAAATCAGTTTTATTTGCATTCTAACTCGTCGTATAAGACCGTGGAATGGTTGAAACCATTTCTCATATCGGAATCATAAGCACCAAGTTTTCTGTGATGGTAAGTAAGGAAAAATCTTCGATTTCGGCCAATTTTCTCATTTTTTCAATATAACCTCACTCGGACCTCTATTTTTTATGAAATCAGTTTTATTTGCATTCTAACTCGTCGTATAAGACCGTGGAATGGTTGAAACCATTTCTCATATCGGAATCATAAGCACCAAGTTTTCTGTGATGGTAAGTAAGGAAAAATCTTCGATTTCGGCCAATTTTCTCATTTTTTCAATATAACCTCACTCGGACCTCTATTTTTTATGAAATCAGTTTTATTTGCATTCTAACTCGTCGTATAAGACCGTGGAATGGTTGAAACCATTTCTCATATCGGAATCATAAGCACCAAGTTTTCTGTGATGGTAAGTAAGGAAAAATCTTCGATTTCGGCCAATTTTCTCATTTTTTCAATATAACCTCACTCGGACCTCTATTTTTTATGAAATCAGTTTTATTTGCATTCTAACTCGTCGTATAAGACCGTGGAATGGTTGAAACCATTTCTCATATCGGAATCATAAGCACCAAGTTTTCTGTGATGGTAAGTAAGGAAAAATCTTCGATTTCGGCCAATTTTCTCATTTTTTCAATATAACCTCACTCGGACCTCTATTTTTTATGAAATCAGTTTTATTTGCATTCTAACTCGTCGTATAAGACCGTGGAATGGTTGAAACCATTTCTCATATCGGAATCATAAGCACCAAGTTTTCTGTGATGGTAAGTAAGGAAAAATCTTCGATTTCGGCCAATTTTCTCATTTTTTCAATATAACCTCACTCGGACCTCTATTTTTTATGAAATCAGTTTTATTTGCATTCTAACTCGTCGTATAAGACCGTGGAATGGTTGAAACCATTTCTCATATCGGAATCATAAGCACCAAGTTTTCTGTGATGGTAAGTAAGGAAAAATCTTCGATTTCGGCCAATTTTCTCATTTTTTCAATATAACCTCACTCGGACCTCTATTTTTTATGAAATCAGTTTTATTTGCATTCTAACTCGTCGTATAAGACCGTGGAATGGTTGAAACCATTTCTCATATCGGAATCATAAGCACCAAGTTTTCTGTGATGGTAAGTAAGGAAAAATCTTCGATTTCGGCCAATTTTCTCATTTTTTCAATATAACCTCACTCGGACCTCTATTTTTTATGAAATCAGTTTTATTTGCATTCTAACTCGTCGTATAAGACCGTGGAATGGTTGAAACCATTTCTCATATCGGAATCATAAGCACCAAGTTTTCTGTGATGGTAAGTAAGGAAAAATCTTCGATTTCGGCCAATTTTCTCATTTTTTCAATATAACCTCACTCGGACCTCTATTTTTTATGAAATCAGTTTTATTTGCATTCTAACTCGTCGTATAAGACCGTGGAATGGTTGAAACCATTTCTCATATCGGAATCATAAGCACCAAGTTTTCTGTGATGGTAAGTAAGGAAAAATCTTCGATTTCGGCCAATTTTCTCATTTTTTCAATATAACCTCACTCGGACCTCTATTTTTTATGAAATCAGTTTTATTTGCATTCTAACTCGTCGTATAAGACCGTGGAATGGTTGAAACCATTTCTCATATCGGAATCATAAGCACCAAGTTTTCTGTGATGGTAAGTAAGGAAAAATCTTCGATTTCGGCCAATTTTCTCATTTTTTCAATATAACCTCACTCGGACCTCTATTTTTTATGAAATCAGTTTTATTTGCATTCTAACTCGTCGTATAAGACCGTGGAATGGTTGAAACCATTTCTCATATCGGAATCATAAGCACCAAGTTTTCTGTGATGGTAAGTAAGGAAAAATCTTCGATTTCGGCCAATTTTCTCATTTTTTCAATATAACCTCACTCGGACCTCTATTTTTTATGAAATCAGTTTTATTTGCATTCTAACTCGTCGTATAAGACCGTGGAATGGTTGAAACCATTTCTCATATCGGAATCATAAGCACCAAGTTTTCTGTGATGGTAAGTAAGGAAAAATCTTCGATTTCGGCCAATTTTCTCATTTTTTCAATATAACCTCACTCGGACCTCTATTTTTTATGAAATCAGTTTTATTTGCATTCTAACTCGTCGTATAAGACCGTGGAATGGTTGAAACCATTTCTCATATCGGAATCATAAGCACCAAGTTTTCTGTGATGGTAAGGAAAAATCTTCGATTTCGGCCAATTTTCTCATTTTTTCAATATAACCTCACTCGGACCTCTATTTTTTATGAAATCAGTTTTATTTGCATTCTAACTCGTCGTATAAGACCGTGGAATGGTTGAAACCATTTCTCATATCGGAATCATAAGCACCAAGTTTTCTGTGATGGTAAGTAAGGAAAAATCTTCGATTTCGGCCAATTTTCTCATTTTTTCAATATAACCTCACTCGGACCTCTATTTTTTATGAAATCAGTTTTATTTGCATTCTAACTCGTCGTATAAGACCGTGGAATGGTTGAAACCATTTCTCATATCGGAATCATAAGCACCAAGTTTTCTGTGATGGTAAGTAAGGAAAAATCTTCGATTTCGGCCAATTTTCTCATTTTTTCAATATAACCTCACTCGGACCTCTATTTTTTATGAAATCAGTTTTATTTGCATTCTAACTCGTCGTATAAGACCGTGGAATGGTTGAAACCATTTCTCATATCGGAATCATAAGCACCAAGTTTTCTGTGATGGTAAGTAAGGAAAAATCTTCGATTTCGGCCAATTTTCTCATTTTTTCAATATAACCTCACTCGGACCTCTATTTTTTATGAAATCAGTTTTATTTGCATTCTAACTCGTCGTATAAGACCGTGGAATGGTTGAAACCATTTCTCATATCGGAATCATAAGCACCAAGTTTTCTGTGATGGTAAGTAAGGAAAAATCTTCGATTTCGGCCAATTTTCTCATTTTTTCAATATAACCTCACTCGGACCTCTATTTTTTATGAAATCAGTTTTATTTGCATTCTAACTCGTCGTATAAGACCGTGGAATGGTTGAAACCATTTCTCATATCGGAATCATAAGCACCAAGTTTTCTGTGATGGTAAGTAAGGAAAAATCTTCGATTTCGGCCAATTTTCTCATTTTTTCAATATAACCTCACTCGGACCTCTATTTTTTATGAAATCAGTTTTATTTGCATTCTAACTCGTCGTATAAGACCGTGGAATGGTTGAAACCATTTCTCATATCGGAATCATAAGCACCAAGTTTTCTGTGATGGTAAGTAAGGAAAAATCTTCGATTTCGGCCAATTTTCTCATTTTTTCAATATAACCTCACTCGGACCTCTATTTTTTATGAAATCAGTTTTATTTGCATTCTAACTCGTCGTATAAGACCGTGGAATGGTTGAAACCATTTCTCATATCGGAATCATAAGCACCAAGTTTTCTGTGATGGTAAGTAAGGAAAAATCTTCGATTTCGGCCAATTTTCTCATTTTTTCAATATAACCTCACTCGGACCTCTATTTTTTATGAAATCAGTTTTATTTGCATTCTAACTCGTCGTATAAGACCGTGGAATGGTTGAAACCATTTCTCATATCGGAATCATAAGCACCAAGTTTTCTGTGATGGTAAGTAAGGAAAAATCTTCGATTTCGGCCAATTTTCTCATTTTTTCAATATAACCTCACTCGGACCTCTATTTTTTATGAAATCAGTTTTATTTGCATTCTAACTCGTCGTATAAGACCGTGGAATGGTTGAAACCATTTCTCATATCGGAATCATAAGCACCAAGTTTTCTGTGATGGTAAGTAAGGAAAAATCTTCGATTTCGGCCAATTTTCTCATTTTTTCAATATAACCTCACTCGGACCTCTATTTTTTATGAAATCAGTTTTATTTGCATTCTAACTCGTCGTATAAGACCGTGGAATGGTTGAAACCATTTCTCATATCGGAATCATAAGCACCAAGTTTTCTGTGATGGTAAGTAAGGAAAAATCTTCGATTTCGGCCAATTTTCTCATTTTTTCAATATAACCTCACTCGGACCTCTATTTTTTATGAAATCAGTTTTATTTGCATTCTAACTCGTCGTATAAGACCGTGGAATGGTTGAAACCATTTCTCATATCGGAATCATAAGCACCAAGTTTTCTGTGATGGTAAGTAAGGAAAAATCTTCGATTTCGGCCAATTTTCTCATTTTTTCAATATAACCTCACTCGGACCTCTATTTTTTATGAAATCAGTTTTATTTGCATTCTAACTCGTCGTATAAGACCGTGGAATGGTTGAAACCATTTCTCATATCGGAATCATAAGCACCAAGTTTTCTGTGATGGTAAGTAAGGAAAAATCTTCGATTTCGGCCAATTTTCTCATTTTTTCAATATAACCTCACTCGGACCTCTATTTTTTATGAAATCAGTTTTATTTGCATTCTAACTCGTCGTATAAGACCGTGGAATGGTTGAAACCATTTCTCATATCGGAATCATAAGCACCAAGTTTTCTGTGATGGTAAGTAAGGAAAAATCTTCGATTTCGGCCAATTTTCTCATTTTTTCAATATAACCTCACTCGGACCTCTATTTTTTATGAAATCAGTTTTATTTGCATTCTAACTCGTCGTATAAGACCGTGGAATGGTTGAAACCATTTCTCATATCGGAATCATAAGCACCAAGTTTTCTGTGATGGTAAGTAAGGAAAAATCTTCGATTTCGGCCAATTTTCTCATTTTTTCAATATAACCTCACTCGGACCTCTATTTTTTATGAAATCAGTTTTATTTGCATTCTAACTCGTCGTATAAGACCGTGGAATGGTTGAAACCATTTCTCATATCGGAATCATAAGCACCAAGTTTTCTGTGATGGTAAGTAAGGAAAAATCTTCGATTTCGGCCAATTTTCTCATTTTTTCAATATAACCTCACTCGGACCTCTATTTTTTATGAAATCAGTTTTATTTGCATTCTAACTCGTCGTATAAGACCGTGGAATGGTTGAAACCATTTCTCATATCGGAATCATAAGCACCAAGTTTTCTGTGATGGTAAGTAAGGAAAAATCTTCGATTTCGGCCAATTTTCTCATTTTTTCAATATAACCTCACTCGGACCTCTATTTTTTATGAAATCAGTTTTATTTGCATTCTAACTCGTCGTATAAGACCGTGGAATGGTTGAAACCATTTCTCATATCGGAATCATAAGCACCAAGTTTTCTGTGATGGTAAGTAAGGAAAAATCTTCGATTTCGGCCAATTTTCTCATTTTTTCAATATAACCTCACTCGGACCTCTATTTTTTATGAAATCAGTTTTATTTGCATTCTAACTCGTCGTATAAGACCGTGGAATGGTTGAAACCATTTCTCATATCGGAATCATAAGCACCAAGTTTTCTGTGATGGTAAGTAAGGAAAAATCTTCGATTTCGGCCAATTTTCTCATTTTTTCAATATAACCTCACTCGGACCTCTATTTTTTATGAAATCAGTTTTATTTGCATTCTAACTCGTCGTATAAGACCGTGGAATGGTTGAAACCATTTCTCATATCGGAATCATAAGCACCAAGTTTTCTGTGATGGTAAGTAAGGAAAAATCTTCGATTTCGGCCAATTTTCTCATTTTTTCAATATAACCTCACTCGGACCTCTATTTTTTATGAAATCAGTTTTATTTGCATTCTAACTCGTCGTATAAGACCGTGGAATGGTTGAAACCATTTCTCATATCGGAATCATAAGCACCAAGTTTTCTGTGATGGTAAGTAAGGAAAAATCTTCGATTTCGGCCAATTTTCTCATTTTTTCAATATAACCTCACTCGGACCTCTATTTTTTATGAAATCAGTTTTATTTGCATTCTAACTCGTCGTATAAGACCGTGGAATGGTTGAAACCATTTCTCATATCGGAATCATAAGCACCAAGTTTTCTGTGATGGTAAGTAAGGAAAAATCTTCGATTTCGGCCAATTTTCTCATTTTTTCAATATAACCTCACTCGGACCTCTATTTTTTATGAAATCAGTTTTATTTGCATTCTAACTCGTCGTATAAGACCGTGGAATGGTTGAAACCATTTCTCATATCGGAATCATAAGCACCAAGTTTTCTGTGATGGTAAGTAAGGAAAAATCTTCGATTTCGGCCAATTTTCTCATTTTTTTCAATATAACCTCACTCGGACCTCTATTTTTTATGAAATCAGTTTTATTTGCATTCTAACTCGTCGTATAAGACCGTGGAATGGTTGAAACCATTTCTCATATCGGAATCATAAGCACCAAGTTTTCTGTGATGGTAAGTAAGGAAAAATCTTCGATTTCGGCCAATTTTCTCATTTTTTCAATATAACCTCACTCGGACCTCTATTTTTTATGAAATCAGTTTTATTTGCATTCTAACTCGTCGTATAAGACCGTGGAATGGTTGAAACCATTTCTCATATCGGAATCATAAGCACCAAGTTTTCTGTGATGGTAAGTAAGGAAAAATCTTCGATTTCGGCCAATTTTCTCATTTTTTCAATATAACCTCACTCGGACCTCTATTTTTTATGAAATCAGTTTTATTTGCATTCTAACTCGTCGTATAAGACCGTGGAATGGTTGAAACCATTTCTCATATCGGAATCATAAGCACCAAGTTTTCTGTGATGGTAAGTAAGGAAAAATCTTCGATTTCGGCCAATTTTCTCATTTTTTCAATATAACCTCACTCGGACCTCTATTTTTTATGAAATCAGTTTTATTTGCATTCTAACTCGTCGTATAAGACCGTGGAATGGTTGAAACCATTTCTCATATCGGAATCATAAGCACCAAGTTTTCTGTGATGGTAAGTAAGGAAAAATCTTCGATTTCGGCCAATTTTCTCATTTTTTCAATATAACCTCACTCGGACCTCTATTTTTTATGAAATCAGTTTTATTTGCATTCTAACTCGTCGTATAAGACCGTGGAATGGTTGAAACCATTTCTCATATCGGAATCATAAGCACCAAGTTTTCTGTGATGGTAAGTAAGGAAAAATCTTCGATTTCGGCCAATTTTCTCATTTTTTCAATATAACCTCACTCGGACCTCTATTTTTTATGAAATCAGTTTTATTTGCATTCTAACTCGTCGTATAAGACCGTGGAATGGTTGAAACCATTTCTCATATCGGAATCATAAGCACCAAGTTTTCTGTGATGGTAAGTAAGGAAAAATCTTCGATTTCGGCCAATTTTCTCATTTTTTCAATATAACCTCACTCGGACCTCTATTTTTTATGAAATCAGTTTTATTTGCATTCTAACTCGTCGTATAAGACCGTGGAATGGTTGAAACCATTTCTCATATCGGAATCATAAGCACCAAGTTTTCTGTGATGGTAAGTAAGGAAAAATCTTCGATTTCGGCCAATTTTCTCATTTTTTCAATATAACCTCACTCGGACCTCTATTTTTTATGAAATCAGTTTTATTTGCATTCTAACTCGTCGTATAAGACCGTGGAATGGTTGAACCATTTCTCATATCGGAATCATAAGCACCAAGTTTTCTGTGATGGTAAGTAAGGAAAAATCTTCGATTTCGGCCAATTTTCTCATTTTTTCAATATAACCTCACTCGGACCTCTATTTTTTATGAAATCAGTTTTATTTGCATTCTAACTCATCGTATAAGACCGTGGAATGGTTGAAACCATTTCTCATATCGGAATCATAAGCACCAAGTTTTCTGTGATGGTAAGGAAAAATCTTCGATTTCGGCCAATTTTCTCATTTTTTCAATATAACCTCACTCGGACCTCTATTTTTTATGAAATCAGTTTTATTTGCATTCTAACTCGTCGTATAAGACCGTGGAATGGTTGAAACCATTTCTCATATCGGAATCATAAGCACCAAGTTTTCTGTGATGGTAAGTAAGGAAAAATCTTCGATTTCGGCCAATTTTCTCATTTTTTCAATATAACCTCACTCGGACCTCTATTTTTTATGAAATCAGTTTTATTTGCATTCTAACTCGTCGTATAAGACCGTGGAATGGTTGAAACCATTTCTCATATCGGAATCATAAGCACCAAGTTTTCTGTGATGGTAAGTAAGGAAAAATCTTCGATTTCGGCCAATTTTCTCATTTTTTCAATATAACCTCACTCGGACCTCTATTTTTTGTGAAATCAGTTTTATTTGCATTCTAACTCGTCGTATAAGACCGTGGAATGGTTGAAACCATTTCTCATATCGGAATCATAAGCCACCAAGTTTTCTGTGATGGTAAGTAAGGAAAAATCTTCGATTTCGGCCAATTTTCTCATTTTTTCAATATAACCTCACTCGGACCTCTATTTTTTGTGAAATCAGTTTTATTTGCATTCTAACTCGTCGTATAAGACCGTGGAATGGTTGAAACCATTTCTCATATCGGAATCATAAGCACCAAGTTTTCTGTGATGGTAAGTAAGGAAAAATCTTCGATTTCGGCCAATTTTCTCATTTTTTCAATATAACCTCACTCGGACCTCTATTTTTTATGAAATCAGTTTTATTTGCATTCTAACTCATCGTATAAGACCGTGGAATGGTTGAAACCATTTCTCATATCGGAATCATAAGCACCAAGTTTTCTGTGATGGTAAGTAAGGAAAAATCTTCGATTTCGGCCAATTTTCTCATTTTTTCAATATAACCTCACTCGGACCTCTATTTTTTATGAAATCAGTTTTATTTGCATTCTAACTCATCGTATAAGACCGTGGAATGGTTGAAACCATTTCTCATATCGGAATCATAAGCACCAAGTTTTCTGTGATGGTAAGTAAGGAAAAATCTTCGATTTCGGCCAATTTTCTCATTTTTTCAATATAACCTCACTCGGACCTCTAATTTTTATGAAATCAGTTTTATTTGCATTCTAACTCGTCGTATAAGACCGTGGAATGGTTGAAACCATTTCTCATATCGGAATCATAAGCTCCAAGTTTTCTGTGATGGTAAGTAAGGAAAAATCTTCGATTTCGGCCAATTTTCTCATTTTTTTCAATATAACCTCACTCGGACCTCTATTTTTTATGAAATCTGTTTTATTTGCATTCTAACTCGTCGTATAAGACCGTGGAATGTTTGAAACCATTTCTCATATCGGAATCATAAGCACCAAGTTTTCTGTGATGGTAAGTAAGGAAAAATCTTCGATTTCGGCCAATTTTCTCATTCTTTCAATATAACCTCACTCGGACCTCTATTTTTTGTGAAATCTGTTTTATTTGCATTCTAACTCGTCGTATAAGACCGTGGAATGGTTGAAACCATTTCTCATATCGGAATCATAAGCACCAAGTTTTCTGTGATGGTAAGTAAGGAAAAATCTTCGATTTCGGCCAATTTTCTCATTTTTTTCAATATAACCTCACTCGGACCTCTAATTTTTATGAAATCAGTTTTATTTGCATTCTAACTCATCGTATAAGACCGTGGAATGGTTGAAATCATTTCTCATATCGGAATCATAAGCACCAAGTTTTCTGTGATGGTAAGTAAGGAAAAATCTTCGATTTCGGCCAATTTTCTCATTTTTTCAATATAACCTCACTCGGACCTCTATTTTTTATGAAATCAGTTTTATTTGCATTCTAACTTGTCGTATAAGACCGTGGAATGGTTGAAACCATTTCTCATATCGGAATCATAAGCACCAAGTTTTCTGTGATGGTAAGTAAGGAAAAATCTTCGATTTCGGCCAATTTTCTCATTTTTTCAATATAGCCTCACTCGGACCTCTATTTTTTGTGAAATCAGTTTTATTTGCATTCTAACTCATCGTATAAGACCGTGGAATGGTTGAAACCATTTCTCATATCGGAATCATAAGCACCAAGTTTTCTGTGATGGTAAGAAAGGTAAAATCTTCGATTTCGACCAATTTTCTCATTTTTTAAATATAACCTCACTCGGACCTCTATTTTTTATGAAATCAGTTTTATTTGCATTCTAACTCATCGTATAAGACCGTGGAATGGTTGAAATCATTTCTCATATCGGAATCATAAGCACCAAGTTTTCTGTGATGGTAAGTAAGGAAAAATCTTCGATTTCGGCCAATTTTCTCATTTTTTCAATATAACCTCACTCGGACCTCTATTTTTTGTGAAATCAGTTTTATTTGCATTCTAACTCATCGTATAAGACCGTCGAATGGTTGAAACCATTTCTCATATCGGAATCATAAGTTCCAAGTTTTCTGTGATGGTAAGTAAGGAAAAATCTTCGATTTCTGCCAATTTTCTCATTCTTTCAATATAACCTCACTTTGACCTCTATTTTTTGTGAAATCAGTTTTATTTGCATTCTAACTCATCGTATAAGACCGTGGAATGGTTGAAACCATTTCTCATATCGGAATCATAAGCACCAAGTTTTCTGTGATGGTAAGTAAGGAAAAATCTTCGATTTCGGCCAATTTTCTCATTTTTTCAATATAACCTCACTCGGACCTCTATTTTTTATGAAATCAGTTTTATTTGCATTCTAACTCGTCGTATAAGACCGTCGAATTGTTGAAACCATTTCTCATATCGGAATCATAAGCACCAAGTTTTCTGTGATGGTAAGTAAGGAAAAATCTTCGATTTCTGCCAATTTTCTCATTCTTTCAATATAACCTCACTCGGACCTCTACCCAACGCTTGCCACCGCTCTAAAAGACTCACTCCATCTCTCCGACCTCCACCGCTCCGCTCGTGGTCATCTTTCCTAGTGTAAAGATCCGCCAGTTCAAGGAGGCTTCAATTGTAAATCCAACCCAGATTCATACTTATATATGTGTGCGCGCCTATGCACATATATGCCCACACTTATGCTTATAACATATATGTGTTCATGACCAAATGACTATGCTAATGCCCAAATTTTCTTACTCCCAAGAAAAACGATACTTCCACATATTACGAGTAACGTAGGAGACATCTCTATTTTTTCCCCCAGGAATCTTTCGAATTACCACTGCTTAGCTTTCAATTCGCCTCCGACCATCAAATAAAATGTGAATAACCCGTCCTCCTGTCTTTGAAACAAGGGGGCTTCTGGTTTTTTCGGTGCTTGAAACAATTTTGTCTTCTCCATATTACTATGTCTGATATAGAGTCAATAATTTTATATGAGGAACTACTGAAATCAATCACGAACTTTTTTTAACTTAGATTTGGAGTTGTGCGCAAAAGCGAGCCACCTCATATAGTAGTATATATGTATGATAGCTAAGTGAAAGTAAAGATGACCTGCTTCCGGTGGTGCTGGTAGGAAATTGTTAACATGTTGGTTTTGCAAAGGTAAGAGAGAGGAGACTAAGAAAAGAGAATAGAATAAAGGCTCATAACAAGCCGAATATCTTAGAGTAAGGGAAAAGCAGCTAGAGCTAACTCTTAGCAAGAAGAGAAGTAGAAAGGAGGGAAGAGGCACTGCGCCGTGTACGCCAGACAACATCATGATCGTCAAGAGGTAAAAGAGTTCACGAGCTCAATTGGGTGTCTATCCCATTAAAAATAGAGTCAAGTAAGGGTTAAACCATTGTTTGACTCGGGGAAAATGATGGATATACACCCATTTGAATCATACTAAAGCTTAATTTAGTCGTTGCGTCGACCCTATATATGTTTATAAACTGAAACTTGAACCTTAAAAATGGCTAAGGAACCGAACACACACCACGGGAAAATGCTCCAGCGGAGCGCGAACCCCCCGGACCCGAGACTAATCCGGATGGACAAAGTTCATCTGAACCAGTCCGTCCGGACTACATGCGCCCGACCTTCCGAATGCGCCAGGCCCTTCGCAGCCGCCTCGAAACACTTACGCCCTTACGAAATATGTGCGCATCTCACCCAACACCGTGGACCATTTCTGATGCTAAACAGGGACTAATCCTGTCATTACCCGCTAATAAAGCACAATTATGAGTTAATAATGTCATTAGCTGGCTTAACCCCTTGAGTTCTCAAGGCCTCCCATTTCCAACAACATTATGATTTGTGCTCTGACTTCTCTTTAAAACTCTACTACTTTCTCTCTCTAAAACTGGTACTCATTTAAGTATCGGAGAGGGCTCGCCGGGAACCACCCGGCACACCCCTTTTGCAGGTTACCGCGGAAGAGAAACGAAAGAGGAAGAGCAATCTTGAAGGGTCGTCAAGCAAGAATCCATCAGTCATTACCGCGAACACCCACCATTTCATGAGGAGAAGAATCATCTATGAAGAGTTTGTGAATCCCGTTCTGATTTTCCTCATATTGAGGAGCCTTCCTCGTGCTGATATCCTTCACCAAAAAATAAAACATAACAAATTTAATGAACACATTATTAGTTTGAAAAAACTTCCCTACTGAAATAAATAAGTTTCTGCTTCATGACGACACACATAAACCATTTGAAAGTGAAAAGGAAACATGAGGCATAGAAAGAGTTGTTGAACCAGTATGCGTGATTAGCAAGCTAGATCCATCCCTACAAATATCTCATTCGAGCTTCCGTAATCGGAATGTAGAGACCGATTTTGTAAGTTTGAGGTTACATGATGAGATACTCTGGTGTCAAGAGTCCAGACATCGACAGTACATTGGCGACAAGTTGTGTGATTTGCCACGAGCGTTCTGTGTGATATCCAATACGATACGCCTTGGCAACATGGGCTTGACACAAAAAAAAAAAAAAATATATATATATATATATACATGTTGTTTCTCGTAACATAATAATGCGTATATGGGTTTAAAAACTCTAAGATCGACATTAAACTTTATACTTAGTGGTTTCGTGACATTTCATATTCAATTTAATTAACCATAATTATTTTTCTATTTGTATCTCAATCAAGTTGCTTAAATAAAAACAAATATATAATTTATTGCGGTCAATTCGAAACCCTTTTCTTTAACAAAAATTAAAAGTGTTGGTACCTTCAACGTGCAAGTTCTTAAATGTAGTTAAGCCGTGAAGCATAATGATGTAATTTGATGCGGTCAGTCTATAGAAATACCTGCAACGTGCAAGTTCTTAAATTATTAAGTTGATTTTAAGCGCGTTTGAAGGCGTCAAGGCCTTTTGATATTTCTATATGATCCACATTCTATTCCATTCATTCACCACCAACACTCTGAAACTCTTTTCTTCTTCTATTGATTCATCATCTTCAACGTACGCTTTAGCTGCCATGGCTTCAGACGTAGCTTATGTGGATAACTATGATGTGTTCATCAATTTTCGAGGAGCAGACACCCGCAAAGGTTTCGTGAAAATCCTTTACGATGATCTTGTTGCAGAAGGTATGCGGGTTTTTCTGGACGATGAAGAACTCAATTACGGGAAGCGACTCGATGAGGAGCTTCCACAAGCAATCAACAACTCCAAAATCTATATCACTGTCATTTCGCAGACATATGCTTCTAGCAAATGGTGTCTTCGGGAACTTGCTGAGATTGCGAGAAACAAGCAACAATTTAAGGATAAGAAGGAGATTTTGCCTGTTTTCTACAAAATCAAGACTGATGATGTGAAGCTCAAGACGGATTTATTCAACAACCAGCTCAACAGTCTCATCGACAAAAATGTGAACGCTCAAACTGTTGAAAAGTGGGGCGTGGCTCTCAAGGGCATTGCTGATCTCAAAGCATGGAAAGTGTCAATTGGTGGCGGCTACAAGGAGTAAGTAACTGAATCTTGGGTTAAGTATATAAAAACAGTCTCAACTGTTGATCATGATGTTAATCAATATTTCAGAATTAAAATGTTGATATTTACCGTTTCAGTTATAAGATTTTTTTTTTCTCGCGGGGTGGTCCTGGGGGCCCTCATCAGGATGACAACACCCGTAACATGCTTGCTCCACTCGTAAAATAATCCTCACTCACACCGGGTCAGTCCGTAATGTGTAAAGTGCTGTCCATGAACTATTTTTCATTCTCATGATCACTAACGGGGATTAAACTCTAACCTCTAGTAATTAAGGGATGAGGCGTTGAACCAACACACCATTGTTTCTTTCTTTCCACTTTTTATGACTGGTTTTGGCATTAAACAGACATTTTAAATAACAAAAACATGTTATTTTTCACTTTTTCGAAATATTAGATTTGTTGTTCATGGTTTAGGGTTATTTAATACTTAAAAAACATAGTTTTATTTTATCAATTATAAGAGAAAAAAATGGAAATCAACTAATATGATAGTTAATATATTAAATACTAACATTTCAAAACTGGAATATTGATTAGTAACATGACATATAATTGAAACTGTTTTTAGGGTGTACTCTTAAATATTTCCACCACAACTATTTTTTAGCAAAAATATTCACTTTTAACTATGTGTCATACTTCAAATCTACATAACTAACTAGCCACGCCACCAGCCTAATTAAGCTTTGGATCAGCTTCACTTTTGGGTCTATGGGTTTACAGCATCTACCATGTATACCTCAACTTCTATCTTACTTTCTGCCATATCAGCGCCACCTAGTTAATATATCATAAAAAGTAGGGTTAATAACCTATGAAAAGTCTGAATTTTGACCAATATTAACCGAAAAGGTCTGAATTTTCAAAAATTAATTTGGAATGTCTAAATTTTCAACTTTGTTGAACTTTGGTTTTCCGTCCATTTTTAGAGTTAAATTTAATAGAATTGTGTGAAATGACACTTTTACCCCTTTTAATATTTTTTTATTTAATACCTTATTTTAGAAAATGTGAAATGACAAAATTACCCCTGAAATCAAATTAAGAAAATGTTTTTTTTGCTTTAAGGGGCATTTTCGTCTTTTCAGGTAAAGCATGTGAGGGGCACACTTTGGTCGGAAGGCCTTTTCGGGATTTAAGTTTATTTCCGGTCACATGCCAAGCATGTAACCAAATTCCATCAGTTTTAACGGCAAAAATTGACGGAGACCTCTTATATCAACAAAATTGAAAATTCAGACCTTCCAAATTATATTTTGAAAATTCAGACCTCTCCAGTTAATACGGGTCAAAATTCAGACCTTTCATAGGTTATTAACCCTAAAAAGTAATAGGTTCTTAGAGTTGTCACATTCGGTGAAAGGTAAGGAAGAGATGAATATGAAATGAAATGACAAAAAACTTGACAACAATTGTTCGATGAGCAACTTTCCATACATACAGCCATGCAATTATATAAGGACATAGGCTCAATCTTTATCATCCTGATGGAAGCACAAAGTCAAAAGGAATTTTAGAAGTTTGCATTGTCTATCTTCTACATTTATTACTTCACATCATTAATTTGACAATTGCACTATAAAGTGTTGGTGACGATTTTATTTCTCAAATACTCCTTCAAAAAAAGTTCATCAAAAAAAGTTCATCGAATACTTCAAGTTTCGATCTCAGAAATTCAAACTTCTCCTTAGGAAGTACCTTGATGAAGAAATATGCAATCTTCTAATTTGCAATAAACTAGTCTGACCTCTTTCGATTTTTCAGTTTCGCGAATAAAATGATACCTCACATGATGTGATTTGTCTTCCCATAATTGAATGAATTATTTACTAGCTTTGCTGACTTGCTACCGAAGTAAATCTCAGTTACCTAAACTTGTGCTTGCCCGACAACTTGTAAAATATTCATTAACCAATGCTTGATTGGTAGTGGGTGCTGCTGCAATGTACTCATCTTCTGCAGTTGACAGTGCCACCATTTCCTGCTTCTTAAAATCCAAGTAAAAATTTCAAAATCAAGTGTAATGCATAATTTGATTTGCTCTTCATGTCATTCGCGGACCCGGCTCAATCACAATAAGTACAGCTTTAGAACATTGCATCTACGATGAATGTAAACCAATGCTCTTAGTCGGTACCTCAAATGAATATGAGCACCCTCTTCCTTGCTCCCAAACAGAATTAAGTTGGAGCATACATGAATTTGGATAATAAATTTACAACAAATATCAGATCCGGTATGGTTGCAATTATAGATAAAAAATTGTCTATCAGCTTCTGGTAATAACTTTGACAAGACTCTATTAGAGCCATCTTCCTTGCACATTTTCTCATTGGCTACTATAGTGGCATCGACTTGTAATCGTCCATCTTGAACTTCTTCAAATCATTTTCAGTATTTATACTTTCTTTTATATATGATAATGTCCTTTTCGTTTTGACATATTTCCATCATAATAAAATAATTCATGATACCCAAATATGTCAACTCAAATTTCCCCATCATTTTTTATTGAACTTAAGAACCATGTCAGGGCTAGCTACTTCTAACAAGACTATCTTTAACATATTATAATACTACAAGTACGTCTAACATGCTTTTGATTCTGACATAATGAATGAGTTCACTTTTGTTTCAGCTGAAATCTTGAATGATGAAATAATCAGCAATCCTCTTATACCAACTTTTTGGAGTATGTTTAAACCCATACAAACCTTCTACAACTTTTAGAGTTTGTCTTCTTGATCCTTGATGAACCATCCTTTAAGTTGCTCGACATATACATCGTCTTGGATATATCCATTTAAGAAGTCTTACTTGACATCAAGTTGTAAATTTTCCAATCATTTTGGTAAGGGCATATGAGACCTCTGGTGGTGTCATGTATTACCACTCTTGCAGAAGTTCCAAATTAGTGAACTTCAGGTCTTTGATTGTAACCTTTTACCAGGAGTCTCGCCTTGTCCTTCATAACTGAACCATCTAGATTGACCTTTAACTTGTATATCTATTTGACACAAAGGCCTTCTTGTGATTAAGTTGATCAATTTTTGTCGGATGTCATTTTTGTTGATCATGTGTACTACTTCATTGTGGAATTCCAATTTTCGTACTATGAAACTTCTATATAGCTTTCTGGTTCTATGAGTGCAATATCACATCTCTCACACACATTTGAGAGCGTCTCACCCTTCTGATTGGAGAGTTTGAATCTACACTGTATTGCAACTTTGCATAATAAATCTCACCAATTAGCCATATATATATATATATTATGTATTTATTACTAGCCACAACTTTAACACTTTAAGTGCATCTAGTAAGTTTAAGTATTTATATGTTAGTTGAATTTCAGTTTTTATACATATAAGAGAATTTATGCAGAATTGTCGATAAATCTTGATGTAGGGATGCTGAGTGTTGTCGTGAAATCGTCAAGCGAGCTTCAATTAGTCTGAGGGTGAAACACAAACCACTGCCGAAAGATCTAATTGGAATGGAGGATCCAGTTGAAGAAGTGACACAACTATTGAATATCGGAAATCCTGATTTGCATGTTATAGGGATACATGGGATGGGAGGGAGTGGAAAAACAACTTTGGCAAAGGCTGTTTACAATAAGCTAAGTGATATATTTGATTGTTGTTGCTTCCTTCCTGATGTTCGAGAGTCACTAAGTAATGATAAAGGAAGTAAAGCTTGTTTAGAGCTCCAAAAAAAGCTGCTGAAGGAAGTCTCTAATCGCGGCGATGGTGATGAAATAACCGACGTTGATGTTGCAGTAAGAAAAATCCAACTTGCACTGGAAGGGAAAAAGGTATTGATGGTGTTTGATGACATAAGTAAGCCAGATCAGGTTGTGAGATTAATAGGTGATAACTACACTATGTTTAGTAGAGAGAGTCGGATAGTTATCACGACAAGGGACGACCGAGTTGTGCGACATAGAGATTTTGCAAAATCCACAAAGATTTATGAGATGAAATCAATGGGAAATGAGCATGCACTCGAACTTTTTAGTTGGCATGCCTTTGGAGAATTAACTGCGCCGGAAGGGTACGCTTTGCTTTCGAAGGATGCTGTTAGTCTTACTGGAAGGCTTCCTCTGTCACTTGTGATTACTGGGTCACTTTTTTCGTAGGGGGGAGGAATAATTGGGAACAAACAGTTGCAAAGTTAAAGAAGTTACCTAATGAGGATGTTCAGGAGAGGTTGAAGATAAGCTATGAAGATTTGGAGGAAGGGACAAAGGAGATATTTCTTGATATTGCATGTTTCTTTGTTGATAAGGAAAGAACACACGAGTTTTATATGTGGGATGCATGTGGTTTTTTCCCAGATTTGGCAGTTCAAGAATTGATTTCCATGTGCTTGGTTAAAATAGACTACGATGGCAAGTATCAGATGCATGACCACATTAAATATCTTGGAAGAGAGATTGTTCGGCAAGAGGGATCGAAAGATAAGGAACAACGCAGCAGAATATGGAACAATCAGGATGCTATAGACATACTCACTGCAAGCAGGAAAGAGGTACAACAAAATTGTATAGGTTTCATGTATTTTAATCAATATATATCGTGTCAAGTAGATCTTGTTCTTCAATACAAGAAATACTGTTGTTTCTAAGAGATTTATTTGTGAGGGACGGATAGTAATATAAAACTATCTGTAATGAAAAATTGAAAATTTCTTACAAATTCAACATTTAAAAACTTTCTAAAAGAGTGACTTCTAGCAAAAAAAAATCTTCCTTCCATTAATTCTTTTCTTTTCTTTTTTCAGGAAAATAAAAAAATCGAGGGAATTCTCCTTGAGGGTATTCATCACAATTTAACATTGACATTAAAGGGAGAAGACTGTATCAACTTTGACAAGCTAAGATTCCTTCATTTGGAAGATTCAATATTCGAAACACTTGTCGTGGAATTGGAAGGGTCATTTGAGAATTTTTTACACAATTTAAGATGGCTTTCTTTGCCATACATGAAGACAGAGCAATTCAACATGACCAATTTTTTATGTTTTTGGCGATTTAATGCGACTGACTTCAATTTGAAGAAACTAGTCATTCTTATTCTCTCACATTCAGACATAACCCAAAGCTGGGCCATGTTCATGGTACATTATTGCTTTCATTATTGCAAAAGCGCATATATAATGGAAGCATGTAGTGTTAAATTAACAACATTATCCTTAAACATATTATTTGTTTGACAGGATCTACCTTGTTTGGAAGTTCTTGATCTTAGTTATTGTCTTGGCTTGAAGAAGACACCGAATCTCTCCAACTGCAGGTCTTTGAAGACACTACTCCTTCCCTATTGTAGCAATTTAGAAGAAATTGATGCCTCGGTTACAACCCTACCAAAGCTCCAGCGTTTGGATTTATCCGAATGTTCGAATTTACAAAAGGTGACAGATTCAGCAAAAGAATTGGAGGTTTCGATGTTCGGCGGTTGTGTTCATCTGGTACGTCTTCCAAACTCACTATAAGGGAATAAGATATAGCGATAAATATATCTTATTATATTCAAATAAATCTAAATTAAGAATTAGATATATTATTAGTATATTATCAGATTATGTCTTCCTTATTATATTGTTATAGATTTAGTATTTGTTATAGATATAGTCTTGTATCTATATATATATAGGTACATGTACTCTACCAAAAATGAGATCAATAATACAATTATCATTCTTCTATATTCACCCCTACCCAAACTTCGTATTTTAAAAAAGTTAGGGATACATCAAGTTCAAAACTAACGGTCAACTGACGAATGTACCAAAAGTCTACAAAAAAATGTTGCATTGAAAGTCAATTTTAGTCAAACATGTTATACCAGAAGACCCTTTAACCATATTTATAAATTATGTAATCTAATAAATTGTAACAAAAAGTGTAGATATTATTTATAATGATTAAAATCAAAATGGATAGTGTTTGGTGTGGTTGATTAACTGCATGAATGTTTTTTTTTTACAGGACCTACCTAGTTTGGAAGTTCTTAATCTTACATCTTGTGAAAGCTTGAGAAAGTTACCGGATCTTTCATACTGCAAGTCTTTGAAGGAACTGTTACTTTCCTATTGTAGCAATTTAGAAGAAACTGATCAGTCAATTACAAGCCTACTAAAGCTCAGGCACTTGGATTTATCCTTTTGTAGGAAGATTACAAATCTGCCTAATTCAATAGGAGAACTGGTGGAACTTGAGGTATTGTCGTTGCGTGGTTGTACGGATCTGGTTAGTCTTCCAAATTCACTTACAAACCTACCAAAACTTAATATTTTGAGAGTGAATGGTTGTAGAAACTTAGAGAGCCTTCCAGACTCAGTTGGAGAAATGATCCAACTCACAGAAGTTGATATATCAGCTTTAGTATTATTGAATAAGCTACCTGGGTTTATATCCAAGCAGAAAAGACTTGAATTTCTATGTGCTGATTTCATACAAATGCAAGGTGTTGTTCCAACAGAGATTGGAGAATTGACTTGTTTAAGAGAGATGAGCCTCAATGGATCAAGTATTTGTGGATTGCCATCTCTTGTTAAACTCACTAGTCTTGAGAATTTAAGTTTGATGTCTTGCAATCAGCTCCAACAACTTCCTGCACAACTTCCTACAAGTCTGGTCCAACTACATGTCTCATCTTCTTCATTGCAGAGTATTCCAGATTATTCATATTTGATTCATTTAAGAAAACTTGAATTAGACCTAGGTGAATCGAGTGGAGATGGGGAAGTACAAGAGTTGAATCTAAACTGGATATGGAGATTGTCTAAATTGAAGGGCCTACTAATTAGAATGCCGAAGAATTTTACAACCACCATTCAAAGTGAAGAATCGTCATCTGGCAACCAATCGCACCGGCTTGAGGAGCTCGGTTTAAGTTGTTCAGTTTTGGGAACTTGTGTCATACCAAGCTTCCTATATGCACTAAGGGCACTGGCGATATCACTGTATAAGGAAACAACGACATTATCTCTACCAAGATTGAACTGTATGACGCATTTCTACTTGTTTGATAGCGATGATCTAGCCCATATTCTTGGTCTTGGAGAATTAGAAACCCTGATAACTTTGAAAATCATGGGTTGCAATTCTTTGGAAAGATTAGAAGACTTCTCAAAGCTGAGACAACTTCAAACTCTAGAGATTACTGAGTGCAAAAAGCTGAGAGTCGTTCATGTTGTACCGTGTCTGCAGTCTTTGAAGGAACTAGAGATAAGTGAATGTGAGTCGTTGGACAGTTTAGTTGGTGCCTCTGAAGAATCAGAAAGCTGTCTTGACAATCTACGTTTTGTTGAGAACTTGAAGATCGTCAATTGCCCACTACTAGAAAATAAATTACCCGGTGGATTGAAATGTATAAAGGGCAAGTATCGATTCCCATTCTTCGGAGCCAGAGCTAGAGGTATAAACTAAAGGAGGAGGATGAGGAGGATGAGGAAGATGAAGCTTCGAGTTCGATCAAAAGCACTCAGTTAGGATTGCAGATGTTGAAGTTATTGTGTTGGTTTGTTCGTCTTCTTTTATTTACTGGGGTTGCTCCATTGACCGCAGTGTTGGTGAAACTTTCTATGGTGTCGTTCTGTGTGTTTAACTCTGTATAATTAACTATGTAGTGTATGCAATGCAGAGAATTTGTTTGCATTTATTTTCCACCATGCATTGATGCATATAGTTAAAGGAAGACAACAACACTGAAAACAAGCAGTCAAAGCGCCTCACAACAACCAAATTATTTTTCTTTAAAAAGAGAGGGCACACCATTGAGAAGTGTGATGCAAAAGGGTGTGATTTCTACAAAAAAAAAAAGGCATTGCAGAGATAATTGCTTCAAGCTCAGAAATAGTGTTAAGGGGAAGATGACCTTGAATAAATTCAATGCAACTTCAGTTGACAATGAAGGAGATGCTACTTCTAAAATTCCCAGTCTTGATATGAGCTCTCAAGAAATTGTCATTTTTACCAGTGAGCAGTTTGACATGCTCACGAGAAGATATGGAGGCGGTGCAAATTATGTTGTCACTGCAGTCACTTCAGATGACAATCCTGTCATTTTTGTTGGTATTGTTTCCCTTACCACAATATAACAGAGAACGATAATTTTTTAGCAAAACCAAGCTCAGTAAGCAGCCCACGTAACAAAAAAATCACTGACAATGCGTGCCCAATACTCATGTACTTAGCCTCAGTCTCATGTTTTTTTACATTCCAGGACACAAGAGGGTCTCCCCTGATGATGTTAAGCTAAAGACGGATGTATTCAAGAACCAGCTTAACAGTCTCCTCAAGGAAAATGTGAGCTTTGAAACGATTGAAGAATGGGCGGTCGCTCTCAAGGACATTCCTGGGATCAGGGGATGGACAGTGCCAATTCATGGCAGCTCCAAGCAGTAAGAATTTAAATCTTTCCACCATAACTTTTAATTATGCATGATTGTTGCGCTCCAAATCCGCATAACCAGTCTCACCACTAGCACAGTTAGTCTTTACTAAGTAATTAAGCTCATCATCCTCATTAGTTCAGGTCTATGGGTATAAACAACTAGATACACTAGCTAACTACTCTGTATCGAGTCATTTAATATTCAATTTCAATTCAAAAGTTCTGAAATAGAATGTTGAGTCTGGGCATATTAATGCTCGGCTCAATCTGTTGGTGTAAGCCTGTCAATAGATACACATGTTATATTTAGCCGCTATCTAAAAATAACAATGGGATGATAAAAATCTTTATGTAGGGATGCAGAATTTTGTCGTCAAACTGTCAAGCGGGCTTCCATTATTCTAAGGGTGAAACACAAGCCACTACCGAAAGATCTAATTGGAATGGAGGATCCAGTTGAAGAAGTGATGCGACTGTTGGATATCAGAAATCCTAATTTGCAGGTTATAGGGATACATGGAATGGGAGGGAGTGGAAAAACAACTTTGGCAAAGCTTGTTTACAATAAACTACTTTGTGATACATTTGATTGTTGTTGCTTCTTGCCTGATGTTCGAGAGTCACTTGGTAAGGATAAAGGAAGTAGAGGTTGTTTAGAGGTGCAGAAAAAGCTACTGAAAGAAGTCTCATATCGAGGAAACCGCAATGAAATAACAGACGCTGAGGATGGTATAAGAAGAATTCAATTTACACTTCAAGGGAAAAAGGTGCTCATGGTTTTTTGATGATGTAAGTAAACCAGATCAAGTTGTAAGCTTAATAGGTAATAACTACTCTATGTTTGGTAGAGAGTGTCGGATAATTATCACAACCAGGGACGACCGAGTTCTGCGAAATAGGGAATTTTCAAGATTCACGAAGATTCATATGATGAAAGTAATGAAGAATGAGCATGCACTTGAACTTTTTAATTGGCATGCCTTTGGTGCACCAATACCGCCGAATGGGTACTCTTTGCTTTCGAATGAAGCTGTCAGTCTGACCGGAAGGCTTCCCCTGTCTCTCGAGATTACTGGGTCACTTTTTTCATAGGAGGCAGGAAGAATTGGAAACATACGGTTGAAAAGTTAAAGAAGGTGCTTAATGAGGATGTTCAGGAAAGGTTGAAGATAAGCTACGAAGATTTGAACGAACAAACGAGGGAGATATTAAGAACACAATAGGGGCCTGAATGTTTGCCCATGTTGCCAAAAGGGGTCTGAATTGAAAAAACGTATTATTAAGGGCTTGAATTTTGAGTTTTGTGTATAATTGAGGTCTCCGTCCAAATTTTCTGTTAAAAGTGACGGAAAGTGCACATGCCAAGCATGTGACCAAAAATAATTTGAAAACCCGAAAATGCCCTTTGACCAAAGTGTGTCTCTCCTATGTTTGACCTAAAATGACGAAAATACCCTTTAAGTCACCACAGCTCCGGCGACCACCACCACCCCGACTCCGGCGACCACCACCGACCACCACCGGCCTCCGGCGACCACCACCGACCTCCGGCGACGACCGAAAAAATCCGATCGGAGCTAAAAAAGCTTCGATCGGAGCTTTTTTGGCTCCGATCGGAGGCCGGTGGCGGTCGCTGGAGCCGGGTGGTGGTCGCCGGGCGGTGGCCGGAACGTGGTGGCCTTAAGGGCATAATTAGTGTGTAGGGGTATTTTAGACATTTCACATTTTATTAATTAAATTGATAAATTGTATAATAATTACAAAGGGTATTTTTGTCTTTTCACTTGATTCTGTTAGATTTAACAGAAAATTTGGACGGAGACTTGAAAAAACACAAAACTCAAAATCCAGGCCCTTAATAATACGTTTTTTCAATTCAGACCCCTTTTGGCAATATGGGCAAACATTCAGGCCCCTATTGTGTTCTTAACCCTATTTCTTGATATTGCGTGTTTCTTCGTTGACAAGAGAAGATCAGACGAGGTTGCTATGTGGGACGCATGTGGTTTTTTTCCCGAGTTGGCGATTGAAGAACTGATTTCCATGTGTTTGATTAAAATAGAAGACAATGACAAGTTTTGGATGCATGACCACATTAAAGATCTGGGAAGAGAGATTGTTCGGCAAGAGGGACCCAAGGACAAGGCACAATGCAGTAGAATCTGGAACAAAAAGGACTCTATAGACATACTAACTACAGGCAGTAAAAAGGTACACATGTTTAATCAATAAATATTTAGTCAAATTTCAACATTAAGTTGATTTTTAATAATTTCAATCAATTCTTTTGCAGAAAAATAACAAAATCGAGGGGATTCTTCTCGAGCATCTCAATGGCGATGAGATATTGACTTTGACACGAGAAAACTGTGTCAATCTTGATAGGCTGAGATTCCTTCATTTGGAAGCGTCAATGTTCGCAAAACCCGACGTGCAACTGAAGGGGTCATTTAAGCATATTTTACCAAATTTAAGATGGCTTTCTTTGCCTGGCATGAAGATGAAGCAATTCAACGTGACCAACTTCAAGTTGAAGAAACTAGTCGTTATTAATCTCACACATTCTGATGTCACTGAAAGCTGGCCCGGGTGGAAAAAATTCAAGGTATACTGTGTTGGTTATGAATATGTTTCAATTCCCGAGAATGTATTCTTTGTTTGGAGAATTAATTGCATGAACTTATACTTTATGGAAGTTCTTAATCTTAGGGCTTGTCTTGGCTTGAAAAAGACACCTGATCTCTCCTATAGTGCGTCTTTGAAGACACTGATACTATCAAGTTGTAAATATTTAGAAGAGATTGATCACTCGATTAGACGCTTAACAAAGCTTCGCCACTTGAATTTATCCTATTGTCAGAAACTAAGAAACCTACCAGATTCAATAGGAGAACTGGTGGAACTTGAGGAATTGCTGTTGCTTGGTTGCAATGCTTTGGTTAGTCTTCCAAACTCACTTACAAGTCTACCCAAACTTCATATTTTGGATGTATCCTCTTGTAAAGGCTTAGAGAGCCTCCCAGACTTATCTGAACAGATGGTCCAACTCACAGAAGTAGATATATCCAATTTAGCAGTTTTGAAGGAGAAGAAGAAGCTACCTGGGTTTATATCCAATCAGAAAAGGCTTGAAGTGCTACGTGCTAGAGGCATAAAACTTCAAGTGATTCCAACAGAGATTGAAGAATTGACATGTTTACGAGAGATTAACTTTGATAATTCAAGTATTTGTGGATTGCCGTCTCTTGTTAAACTCTCTCGTCTTGAGAAATTAAGTTTGTGGAATTGCAACCATCTCCAACAACTTCCAAAACTTCCTACAAGTTTGGTCCAACTACATGTCTCATCTTCCTCCTTGCAGAGTGATGGGCCCCGGCTAAGGCCGTTAGGCCCCTTAACGATTGGCAAACGGCGACTAGGCCCGTTGGGCTAGGAGCTGGGCTGCTGGAAGGCTAAGGGCTCCGACGGAAGGAGGCCCCGACATTGAATGGCCCCGAGTAAGTATGGCCCCGATAGGGGAGAGCCCCGAAGATATCGGACCTGGACGTAGTCGGTCCCGATATGGGAGTTGACACCACTCCCCGACACCGAATCCTCAACGATGCAACTTGGGAGCCTCCGATAATGATCGAGACTCGCCAGTAAGAGCACAATCCCGGAAATCTCGCCATGATTACAGTAGTGGTATAATGGGAGAGATATGTGGGATACGTATAACTGTACAGATACGTGGCAAGATATACGGCGAGATATGTGGGATAGTGGATCACAATCCAACCGCCTAATCAGGTAACTGGGATAGCCTTTACTCTATAAAAGGAGGGAAGTTATTCCAGATTAGGGTTACGTTTTTTGACATACACACAAATACTGCTTGCTTGATCTGTTGACCACCGTACTTACGTTAAGCATCGGAGAGGGATTCTGGGCCACCGCCCTCTATTCCCCTTCTGCAGGATTGCGAGGAGCTAAGGAATCCGTCACCGTAACCGGAGTTCCCGCCGTGATCCAACATTGGCGCCGTCTGTGGGAATCGCAACAAAAAGCCAAAAGTAAGTTTGCTTCCCTCTGATTCCATACCATGGCTGGCAACAGACCGCAGCGTTCAGGCAAGCAAGTGCCGGCCACCAGCAATCCCCCTGAGGATGCTACCCAGCCTCAGGATCTGAGAGACGATGGTGACAGCACTCGCCGAGACGATACCGCACGAAGGAACAACCCCCCTGGTGGATCCAGGAACGAGGCACCTTCCCAGAATCCGGAGCTGGCCAGGGTAGTGGCAGAGGCCATGCCCCTATTCATGGAGGCCATGGAGGCCCTCCTAGACCGAAGAGAGGCTGCTAGAAGGCAGACCGATCTACCGCCGCTCCCTCCGCGGCGAGATGCGCCCAGAAGGCAGGTAGACGACAACCTACCACCACCCCCTCCGTTGAGGGAACAGCCCATTCCCCCTAATCCAGCACCGGCGGAGAATTTCGTGGTCGATGGACCAGGGCCAGTGCAACAAAGGACTATTCCCCTGAATGGTCCCCTCACTGCTGATCAGGTGGTGAAGATTGTGGGTATTTGCATGGGAGATCAGAAGCCCATGATGTCGGAATTGGGGAGTCAGGAGACCCATCCTTTCGTTCCCAGATTGATCCATACCTTGGCCCCTCCAGGCTTGGGTATCCCGAAGATAGACGAGTACGACGGGGTCGCGGACCCGGTTCGCCACGTGCAGAAGCACCTGACAGCGTGCATGGGCAGGACCCCAGATGAGGATGTTATCTGTGCGTTGTTCCCGAGTACCTTGGGAGAGAAGGCGATGACATGGTTCTACAGTCTGCCCACTGGATGTATAACCTGTTGGAAGGATATGCATCAGCGATTCATCGCCCAGTACCAAGGGCGTCGACGGCTGCTGAAGAGTGTTCGGACCCTGCATGAGGTGGTCCAGAGGCCCGATGAATCGCTGGCCCAATACTACCAGCGTTACACGGCTGGTATGACCGAGCTGGATGAGGAGATATCGGAGGGCGAGGCCATCCGTACCTTCCTGAAAAACCTCAATCCCCCCTACGGCTCCGACTTACTTCACAGCGTCGCGGCCAAAAAAGTCTGGAACATGGAGGCACTCCAGGCGAGGGTAAAACAGCAAATCGACGTCCAAGAGTCGAAGATCGCTGCCGGAGAATTGGCTCCTCCCAAGGGGCGCGAAGGAAAGCAGTTGTTCAAACCATTGGACAACCGACACAGGAAGGATAGCTCCGAGGGTAGTCGGAGTCGTGGACGCTCCGATCGGAGGGAGGATAGGCGTCCGACCAAGAGGGACAGTCAGAGGGAGGAGTTTACCCCCCTCAACAGGCCTTTGAAAGAGGTCTTGGCGGTAATGGAGAAGCAAGGCCTCGCTCGTTTCCCCAAGAAGAAGGAAGGAGAAAAGTTGGGCTCCCGCACCGACCGTTACTGCCGATTCCATCGGGCCTCTGGTCACGACACTGACCAGTGTCGGGAGCTGAAGAAGGAAATAGAGAAGCTTATCCAGAGGGGTAAGCTGAAGGAGTTCGTGGGAGACTCCCGCTGCAAGCCCCGTTCCCGATCTCGGTCAAGGTCCAAATCTCGATCGAGGTCCCCAAGGAAGAGGAGGTCCGACGCAGAGCCTTCGGAGGGCCCATCAGGGTCCCGACAGAAGAGGATTATTAATGTGATCCATGGAGGGTTCGCTGCAGGGGGAGACACATCGTCTTCTCGGGAGCGTTATGCCAACCAAGTGCCAGTCGCAGTGGTTTTGGGAAAAAGATCTCGGTCGTGGACCCCGAAGGAGGAGATGGAGATCACCTTCTCGGCGAAGGATCTGGAGGGAGTAGAGACCCCCCACGAGGATGCTCTAGTAGTGACATTGGACGTAGGGGGATTCGAAATGAGGAGGATCCTCATCGATGGAGGAAGCTCCTCCGACATCCTCTTCTCCGACGCCCTGGAGCAGATGGGGAAAAAGAAGAAAGACTTACGAGAGGTTAGCTTCCCGATGGTAGGATTTTGCGGCACAACCTCTTATCCATTGGGGGTCATTACGTTGCCCGTGTGGTTCGGCAGTGGCTGGAAGATGGAGAAGAGAGATGTGGAGTTCGTGGTGGTCGAATCCACAGGGACGTACAATGCGATCATTGGAAGAACCACTATCAACCCGCTGATGGCAGTAGCCTCAACTGTCCATCAGAAACTGAAGTTCCCGACTGAGAATGGGGTCGGCGAAGTGAAAGGCGACCAGGTGGCGTCGAGACTGTTAGGTTATAAAGTCTAGGTCAACGGGTCGTCAATCTAGAATTTATCTCCCACTAATGAAATGTCGGGTTCACTGTTCCTAGGACTAGTCATTCTGATGCATGCCCTTCTGCTCCCTTGGGGTAGTCGTTCTGATATATATCCTTCTCTTCTCTCCTTCTGATCTCCTTTCCTTCTCTCCTTCTGACCTCCTTTCCTTCTCTCCTTCTGACCTCCTTTCCTTCTCTCCTTCTGACCTCCTTTCCTTCTCTCCTTCTCTCCTTCTGACCTCCTTTCCTTCTCTCCTTCTGACCTCCTTTCCTTCTCTCCTTCTGACCTCCTGAGGCTTGTACTTCTTACCCCTGGGGCTTGTCCTACTGCTCTATGCTCTTCTACTTCCTTGGCTCTCTTCTCCTTGCCACCCTGCAAGAGAGGCAATACCAGGCACAGAGGGGGGGTGGTGCCTGATGAACCCTCTCCGATGCCTAAGTCAGTACGGTTTTAGAGAGATAAAGCTAGAGAGATGTCAGAGCAAAATTGTGCAACTTGCCAAGATGTTTAAATGAGTTGTGAAGGTGGGGTATTTATAGGCAACGGTGTCATTAAGGTGGCTTAATGACATCGTTAGCCTTTAAACACAATTAATTAACCTTTAAGCATATAATTAAGACCTTAGGATTCGGAGGAGGCAGGCGGAGTGGACCGAGCATGGGCGTCTGAAAGGGGTGTTGGGACCCTTGGGGGGGAGAAATCCGACCTCCAAGGATAGGGGTTGGGTGAGGGCACCCAACCCCTCCTAGGGAGGGTGGGGTTGGCCAACCCCATCCCTCCTAGGAGGAATCGGGTTGGCCGACCCGATCTCTCCTAGGAGAGATCGGGTTGGCTGACCCGATCTCCCCTAGGGGAGGTCGGGTGTGGCCACCCAACCTCACCTAGGTGAGTTCGCCTCTGCCGGACGGGCGCTTCGGCCCCGTCCGAGCTGTCGATGTTCTCGCGAAGTGTCCGGGTTGAAGTTTCGATTTACAAACGTTAATGGGACGATAAAAATACAACGGTTTGGAAGTCAACGGGTTCAAATTGGGCGTATATCCATCACATGCCCCCGAGTCAACCAATGGCCTAACCCTTGATTGACTCTATTTTAGGATGGTATGACACGCGCAATTTGAAACCGGGGTTTTACCTTCTTTGTCTGAATGCTTGCTTACCCATGGATGCGTGCCTCTGACTCTGCCCCTGTCTTATGAGATAGAGGAATTGTAAACGTCAGAGTAGTACGGACGTGTGCCTAGGCACGTGTCCGTCTGAGGTGGGAGTAATAAACCTATCTTTGCCGCAGGCGTATACTCAAAGAATACATGTTCACATAGGAATGCAATATGAATGCAACTAAGTGACTTATGCTTTAATTTCATGCCGGGATAAGTCTAAGTGAAGAAAAATTTCAATTTTGGTCCGAAATTTTTCTAAGTATGGGATACTAGAAAATATGCCTATAGGATGTTAACTAGGAGTGAACATGGACATATCATGAACATGAGGATGTGTACTAGCATACATGCAAATAGGAACATAAGGATGAGAGTGAGTGGAGACATGCTGCGATTGTAGTCATGAATGTATGCATGAATATATGGCGGCCATGTGCATGGACGTCTAAATGTTTGAACACATGGGAGTGTGTATGTGGGCATGCATATGAGTGCAAGCATGAACATGTATGTATGGATGGGTTGTGAGTATAAGCATGAGTGATGACGTTGATGTACCTGTAGATGTTAATCATGAATATGAGCATAAGTGCAAAGGTGAGAGCATAGACCTCTCCTTTACTTGAGGGTGGGAACTCTGCCACTCAACGGGACACAACGTTCCGCCTCCCTCGTACTAGCATGAGCATTGTCCATTAATCTCGACCTTCGGCATGTGTAACATTTTTCCTTCATTCGTTGGAGCGTGTGTATAGCTCTTGACCTTTACCCTGCAATTTGTTCCCCATAAAAGTGGGGGTGAAAATTCTTACAAGCTTTCTTCTTACCGCCGCGAGCGAAGGGGTCTATTGACATGTGTTAAGGGTTGACCCTTCCTTCGGATGTGTTGGAGCGTTGCTCCATTTGGGGAAACTAAAAGTTCGCCATCTTCCCTTGGTGTTAAGGTTGCCCCCGTAGTAGGCGTATCTCGCCCCTCCATGAGTAAGGGTCGATCTTTGCGTTGGTTGCTCTTATAGATGACTCATTTTTGGGGAGCTTTCTTCTTCAGACAAGGAGACCGTTGAATCGGATGAGAGGGAAGAACCCTCTAGTTCTGCTTATCAGGCCAAGAATTTTTCTAAGTCAGGGTTGGCTGCTAATGCTTCCAGTATGTTCTTTTTCCCTTCTCTTTTCTTTGTGATATATTTATGATTGTTCTCATGCTGCTTCCTTCTTGTTGTTAGAGCGTTCTTCCCTGGTTACCATATGGTTCTTGTGGTGGGTGAGAGTTCAAGTCAATCTAAATCCAAGGCACGGAAACCTGACTCTGAGGTCGGGCCCTCGGCTGCCAAGGAGAAGGAAACCGTGAGAGGCTCTCCTTCAAGTGCCTCCTTGCTGACTCCCTCCCATGATAAGGAGGTAGTGGTTGAAGAGGCGCCCTCTTTGCTTGACAAAAGGGAACGACCTGTGGCTGGCGATGGGGTGATCATAGGTCTTGATGTCTCTTCTCTATCCCCTGCCCCCCAGCCGAGGGGCCGAGTCTCAAGTTTATTTCATCTTCATATGGATTTGACGACTTTTGAAGGTGTCTTTGTCTTTCCTATGGGTTATGTTATTAACCCCTGCGTTGAAGATTTTTCTTTTGGTGACGGGTGTGATCATCATCTTACATTGAGGTTCCCCTCTCTTGCCATGGCTCTGATTAAGATAGCAAATTCTTGCTTTGGAGTTTGGTGGAGACTGCTCTTGAATTAGCCTCTACTAGTGTCGTAGTTGTGATCGTTGTGGGGATCGTTTTGTTATATGCCCTCAATAGTGCTTGTCGTGATTCTTTGCTTCATGGTTGATTTCGTGAGATATGGAGGTTGTCTTCATATAAGTCCATACCTTTGATGAGCGTATGAATGGTGTTGTTTTTCCCTTTTTCTTGAACCTCCTCCTAAGGCTAGGCGTAGCCTTTTGATGTTCGTGGTCGGGATGGTGTCTTTACAATGCGTGTCTTTGACAGATGTTTTATGACGTGCTGTCATGATGGTCACTTCGGGGTATGTGGACGTGATAGCCACTTCGTGATGTGTCGGAGTGATAGCCCTTCTGTAGTGTGTGGACATGATAGCCAGTTCAGGGTATGTGGACGTGATAGCCACTTCAAGGTATGTGGACATGATAGCCACTTCAAGATATGTGGACATGATAGCCACTTCAGGGTATGTGGACATGATAGCCACATCACGATGTATGGAGTTGTGCTTTAGTATTCCTTTCTCGTTGGAGAGCCTTTATTGCTATAGCTGCCTTATGTTTAGGCTACGTTTGTTGGGTTAGGTCCCGATGTCTCGTCTTGTCGGATGTTGTATCCTTTATGCTCTTTAGATGTCTCCTTCATGAGTTGTGCTTGACGATGTTCAAGTCTGATACGAACATAGGTCACGCGAGGGCGACATGCAAGACAATAACATTTGTCGGAGGTTGCTTTGTGCGACCTGTAAGGCAATTCCTCTTTTTGATGGGTCGAGTTTATTTTGAGAGCCTTGAACCTTGGATTTCATGTCTTTGCTATCCTCCTTGGTGGTGTTGGGTTCCTTTGGGATACTTTTCTTGACTTGTGATATGGATGGTAGGATAACTCGTTACTTTTCATGATAACCTCTTGTGCTTCTGTGTATGATCCTTTGGTGATGGACTTGTCCCTTGTATATGCTTTCCTTTCTTTATCTTTCTTTTGTGCTTTCCTTCACATCATACCTGCTATCTCATCAAGAAAAAACATTACTTGTTCTTCACATTACTTTACTTAGAAATTTCTTTCTTATGGTATCCTTCTGAGCATGGTGTCCTTCTAAGCATGGTATCCTTCTAAGCATGGTATCCTTCTAAGCATGGTATCCTTCTAAGCATGGTATCCTTCTCTTCTGATACCCCTTACACGGTATACGTTGTACTGTTAGACCAAAGATACGCTCTTGGTGGGCGTCGAAATCTTTTCACGAGACAGGCTCTCGGACGGCACTTAACGTTTCACAGGATAGGCTCCCGGAGGGCACAGGTTAGTCCACTGATACCTTCTTGACGGGTGTCAAATCTGTTCACGAGACAGGCTCTCGGACGGCACTTAACGTTTCACAGGATAGGCTCCCGGAGGGCTCAGGTTAGTCCACCGATACCTTCTTGACGGGTGTCAAATCTGTTCACGAGACAGGCTCTCGGACGGCACTTAACGTTTCACAGGATAGGCTCCCGGAGGGCTCAGGTTAGACCAAAGATACGCTCTTGGTGGGCGTCGAACTGGTAGTTTGAAATCTACCTCAAGATACGCTCTTGGGGGCGTCGAACTGGTAGTGTTTTTTCTACCTCAAGATACGCTCTTGGGGGCGTCGAATCTGGTAGGTTGCAAATCTACCTCAAGATACGCTCCTGGGGGCGTCGAAATCGTAGTTTTTGGAAACCACTCTCAAGATACGCTCTTGGTGCGTCGAATTCGTAGTGTAATAACTACTCTCAAGATACGCTCTTGGGGGCGTCGAAGGTCGTAGTATGAACACTACTCTCAAGATACGCTCCTGGGGGCGTCGAAGTTCGTAGTTTTTGGAAACCACTCTCAAGATACGCTCTTGGGGCGTCGAAGGTCGTAGTGTAATAACTACTCTCAAGATACGCTCTTGGGGGCGTCGAAGGTCGTAGTATGAACACTACTCTCAAGATACGCTCTTGGGGGCGTCGAATCTGTTCGCGGGATAGGCTCCCGGAGGGCACAGGGTTCGTAGTTTTAGAACTACTCTCAAGATACGCTCTTGGGGGCGTCGAATGTGTTCGCGGGATTGGCTCCCGGAGGGCTCATAATATTACCTTATCTTGTGTCCCTTCTCATGTATGGTGCATTTTTGGTATGCTTTTCGAGTCTTTACTTGACTTTTCCTTCTATGATATTGCATGCTACCACGCTTTTCCTTCAATGTGGGAGATCACCTCTCGAGGGCGATGTTTGTGTGTTGCCAACTTAGGACGAGTTCGTATAGGGAGTTGATGATGTTTTCCTTTTATGTGACCTCTTCTAGGAAAAGTGGTATTGCATGTTCTTGTGATCTTCTGCCTCTAATCTCTTCTTTTACACTTAGGTGGACTACCAAGCACTTATTCGTTTGGTGCCCCCCAAGTTGCTTGGTGGTCACACCGCCTTTCATACTTGGCCGTTGAAGGCCCCTCGTTCATTTTCTTGGTTGGGTACCCCTTATGCTCGGGGCTCCCTTGTCTGCTTGTTTGAATGCGATGAGTGTTCCTTGTAGGATTTACTCTTTCTCATGCTTGCTTGTTTCAGTCATAGGCATGGTTTGGATGATGCCTTTGTCGGATGTGTCTTTGGAGGTTGGGTGGAAGAGCTTTTGCTTTGGGTGGGTGGGGGTGGATTTCATTCTCTTGATAACTAGGATGTGGCAGTGTCTGTATCCTAGGGGTGCTTGTAAATTTTTTCCCCCCTTTCCTTGTGTAGGTTGAAGAGCTCTCTCATAGAATGGTGTCTTGAGTTGTTAATCTCGTAGGCGTGTTTCAGACTATTCAATCTGATTCATGCTCTTTGCTCGTGCATGGGGGTGTGGGGGTTTGACCGGGCTGTATCTTCTTGGAGTGTTGTGGCACTTAGAGTGCCTTGCCTTTTCCTTCACATTGGAGTATTCTTCAATGCCTTTGGGGAGTGTCACATTGGTCATGTTCCTCCCACCTTGAATCTTGGTTATAGACTTTTTTTTTGAATTAGGACTTGAACCTAAAAAGGACGTTTTCCTTTAGGTTCGCCGGTGATGTTCCCTGAATTTCCATGGGTTTGCCCTCGTATTGGCTATTCCTTGTTGGATAACTTCATTAGAGGCTGCATTTGTATTGCGTACGTATACATGTTTGAGGTGTGTTGAGCTGACAAGTCTCTCCTTTTTTGTTTTGTCATAACCTTCATTCATCATGTATTCGGCGTATGGCCTTAAAGGCGGGATATTTTTCTAGTGCCCCTTTTATCGTGGTTCTCCTCTTGATGGGATGCCAGAGTCAAATGTCTTATCATTTGCAGACAAGGTGGTTGATCGGGATGTGCGTCTAGTGTGAGGGTCGATCTTGAAACCTTACTCCCCAAGCTTTTGAGCTCTTCTTTGGTTGATCTTGTAGAACTATTATCCTGCCCTAAGGCTCTTGATAGGAGATGTATCTCATTTTCACACTCTAGTTGTTGCACTATCTCTTTTGCTAATCTTGCATCTTTAGAGTTTCTCTCTTGGTGCATGACTTCAATGACAGGATTTTCTACCGACGCTTATTCTATTAGGACTTGTATCCTTGGTTGCCTTCCTTTCTTGTGAGATAGCGAAGGAGTGTTTGTGAACACTCCAATGTGTCGTACTTGGTAGAGGTATGCGCCTGATCTTTATGGCGCTGTCTTGAATCTTCGTGTACCTATCTCTGATGAACATGTTATTCATTACATATATAGTACGGAGTCCAAGGATCTCCGGGTTAGGATCGTAGTTTGAGAACAGAGACATAGTCATCTATTAGATAACCTCTTTATCTACGGAGTTTATTTTTGCAAAAATAGATGCAGGGATACTTGTAAGGATACTTGTAAGGATACTTGTTCCATCCTTACTCCTGGTTCATTTGCAGTGCCGTGTCTTTAATGGGTGTGTTGATGTTCCTCTATAGGATGTTGGGAGTGCTCAACTTATTTTTGGAAGTGAACCATCCCTCTTGGTGATCTTTCCCAGATTCTTGACCTTATAGGTGCCCATTGAGATTGAGAGATCTGTTCCTTGTGTATCTCTTGGATGGCGACGGCCTTTTACGGATTCTTCTAGTGGTCCACCTGTGTACATATATACCACGGAGCCTGAAGGCGTCCGGTATGGTCTTTCTTGGAAAACATGTTGATATCAAGTATCAAAATATACCCCTTTTAGGGAGTTGACTTGTTATGCAGTTAAATTAAATAAGAGGATATGGGAAGGATATGGGTGTGGGGTGTTGAAATCCCCTGCTTCCTTGGTAATGTAACTGTCTTCCTCCATTAGTCTGTGTGTATTCCTTCCACTTGAGGAATATGAGGTCGCATCCTTGCAAGGCGGACTAGGTGGAGGTGTATCCTTCATGTATGCTATGTGCGGTCTCACTCAACTATGTCTCTCCATGAGACTTCCCATTGTAGTAGCTATGTGCTGACGTGGTGTGGTACTCTATGAGTCCCCTGTTCAAATCCTTGTCTTTTCAACTCCTCCCCTGTCCTAGGGGGATGTGTGCCAAGGGTTGTCATGCACAAGGGGTTTGGACCTGTCGTGCTGTATCATGGGTAGGTGGTTGCTTTATTGTGTTGTTGGGGCTATGTCCCTCCCTTTGAGCTTTCCTTGGTATGTCCCTTAGGCATGTTTGTGGTGATACGGACTGTATGTGTACATTGCCATGGTTGATGTTGGAACTCCTATATCCTTGTTGGTCTGTCATGTATGCCTTCCCTTAGTGCGGTGTATGTCCCTGTTGGGGTATTTGGTGGAATTCTTGCCTCCTTTGAGGTCTTGGCTGTCTATCTGCCCCCAGAGGGGTGTATGCCCTGGCATCCTGTTGTGTCTGTTGCTGCCTTGGAGGCACAGACTGCTGCCTTCCCCCTGGGGGTGGCCTTTGGTTGTCTTTCCTTTGTTCTCCTCGCTGCCCTGTTCGAGGGTGCGAGTGGTGTTCTTCCATTGGGATTTGCTCCTCTTCATGAGCTTCTTCTCCTTCCTGTCGGTGTTGCCTTTCCTGCCTATTCCTTAGGGTCTCTCTGTAAGCTAGTAGCTCGTCCGAGGCACTCATCAGCCCTGGAGTCACTGTATGTGCTCCCTGTGTGTATGCCGGCCTTGTGTTGGTTGTGTGGGCACGATTGTCGTTCCTTTGAGTCATTATTTCATATGGATACCCTTGAGGTTGTGCCTCATAGTTTTACCCCTGTGGAGGTGCCGTGTATTGGGATGGCACTCCTTGTTGCCCCCCTGTCCCTGTGGCTTCCTAGTCAATGGAGTTGGAGCTGTGGAAGCCTCCTCCCTGCTTGTTAGGCTGGGGTGCCTGTGGGGCTATCTGAGGCTCTGGTTAGCAGGCTGTTTCTCTGGGTTAGGCTGCCTTGCTGGAGGTATAGGATGTCTTTCTTGCCTATTGCCCCCAGGTGGGCGATTATCTCTAGACACTAAGTTGTTCGTCTTCGCTCTCGTGATTGTCAGGCTTTCTGTTCGAAGCCCACGGACGGCGCCAAGTGTTAGGTTATAAAGTCTAGGTCAACGGGTCGTCAATCTAGAATTTATCTCCCACTAATGAAATGTCGGGTTCACTGTTCCTAGGACTAGTCATTCTGATGCATGCCCTTCTGCTCCCTTGGGGTAGTCGTTCTGATATATATCCTTCTCTTCTCTCCTTCTGACCTCCTTTCCTTCTCTCCTTCTGACCTCCTTTCCTTCTCTCCTTCTGACCTCCTTTCCTTCTCTCCTTCTGACCTCCTTTCCTTCTCTCCTTCTCTCCTTCTGACCTCCTTTCCTTCTCTCCTTCTGACCTCCTTTCCTTCTCTCCTTCTGACCTCCTGAGGCTTGTACTTCTTACCCCTGGGGCTTGTCCTACTGCTCTATGCTCTTCTACTTCCTTGGCTCTCTTCTCCTTGCCACCCTGCAAGAGGGGCAATACCAGGCACAGAGGGGGGGTGGTGCCTGATGAACCCTCTCCGATGCCTAAGTCAGTACGGTTTTAGAGAGATAAAGCTAGAGAGATGTCAGAGCAAAATTGTGCAACTTGCCAAGATGTTTAAATGAGTTGTGAAGGTGGGGTATTTATAGGCAACGGTGTCATTAAGGTGGCTTAATGACATCGTTAGCCTTTAAACACAATTAATTAACCTTTAAGCATATAATTAAGACCTTAGGATTCGGAGGAGGCAGGCGGAGTGGACCGAGCATGGGCGTCTGAAAGGGGTGTTGGGACCCTTGGGGGGGGAGAAATCCGACCTCCAAGGATAGGGGTTGGGTGAGGGCACCCAACCCCTCCTAGGGAGGGTGGGGTTGGCCAACCCCATCCCTCCTAGGAGGGATCGGGTTGGCCAACCCGATCTCCCCTAGGGGAGATCGGGTTGGCTGACCCGATCTCCCCTAGGGGAGGTCGGGTGTGGCCACCCAACCTCACCTAGGTGAGTTCGCCTCTGCCGGACGGGCGCTAGGGCACCCAACCCCTCCTAGGGAGGGTGGGGTTGGCCAACCCCATCCCTCCTAGGAGGGATCGGGTTGGCCGACCCGATCTCTCCTAGGAGAGATCGGGTTGGCCAACCCGATCTCCCCTAGGGGAGGTCGGGTGTGGCCACCCAACCTCACCTAGGTGAGTTCGCCTCTGCCGGACGGGCGCTTCGGCCCCGTCCGAGCTGTCGATGTTCTCGCGAAGTGTCCGGGTTGAAGTTTCGATTTACAAACGTTAATGGGACGATAAAAATACAACGGTTTGGAAGTCAACGGGTTCAAATTGGGCGTATATCCATCAGAGACGATGCTATGTCAACGCCACGAGAAGATCAAGGAAGGAGGCTATGTCGGTTCTCCAAACAGACACTAATCCTCGAGAGGAGTTTGGGCGTCCCGCCCCCATGGAGGACCTAAAAGAAGTCGAGATAGATGGACCCGAGAGGAGGGTAAAGATCGGATCCGCCCTGTCCGAGGAAAAAGCTCAGGAGTTAATCGCCCTATTGAAGGAATTCAAGGAGTTATTTGCCTGGTCTCCGAGCGATATGCCAGGAATCAGTCGGGACGTGATCGAGCATGAATTGAATATCGACCCCACGATCAAGCCGATCGCACAGAAGAGACGTCCAATGGGAACAGATAAGAGGATTGCGATCCAGCAGGAGGTTGGCAGATTGCTTGACGCCGGTTTCATTAGGGAGATCCGATTCCAGACTTGGGTAGCCAACCCAGTGCTGGTGAGGAAGAGTAACGGGAAGTGGCGGATGTGTGTCGACTTCCGCGACTTAAACAAGGCTTGCCCGAAGGACTGTTATCCACTCCCTCGGATCGACCAACTGGTGGATGCTACATCGGGGCATGAGCTGCTAAGCTTTATGGATGCTTATTCTGGTTATAACCAGATAAAGATGGCGAAAAAGGATGCCCCACATACCGCCTTTTACGCTGACAGCGAAGTCTTCCAGTACGACGTCATGCCTTTCGGCCTGGTGAATGCGGGGGCGACATACCAGAGGATGGTGAACAAGCTGTTCGGGGACATGATTGGGAGTACCATGGAAGCCTATGTAGATGACATGCTGGTGAAGTCCCGACGAGCATCAGACCACGTTGGCAACTTGGCAATGGCCTTCGAGAGGATGAAGCTCCACCAGGTCCGCCTGAATCCAGCTAAATGTGCTTTCGGAGTCCATTCCGGGAAGTTCTTAGGCTTCATGGTGAGCCAGAGGGGGATCGAGGTGAATCCCGAAAAACTAAGGGCGATAGAGGAGATGCAGTCCCCGACCAATCATAGGGAGGTGCAGGTGCTGAACGGTCAGCTGGCTTCGATGAATCGCTTCTTATCCAAGGCCAGCGACCGGTCGATGCCATTTTTCAGTGTGTTAAGAGCCAACCGACAGTTCGAGTGGACTGCTGAATGTGAGGAGGCGTTCCAGGCGCTCAAACAACATCTCCGCGACCTCCCGCCACTTGCGAAGCCAGCTCCAGGCGAGCCGCTCTATCTTTATTTGGCTATTTCTTCGTTTGCAATAAGCTCTGTTCTAGTTAAAGCTGTCGAGGGCAATCAGATTCCTGTCTATTATGTAAGCAAGGCGTTTGCCAAGAGTGAAATGAATTACCCTCCGATTGAGAAGTACCTCTTTGCGTTGATTATTACTGCTCGAAAGTTACGGCCCTACTTCCATGCGCATGAAATTACGGTGTTGACTGATCAGCCATTGAAACACTTCTTGAACCGGCCCGATGCGTCGGGGAGACTAGTAAAGTGGGCCGTGGAACTTAGCGAGTTTCGAATTCATTTCGCTCCGAGAACAGCTATCAAAGGGCAGGCATTGGCCGACTTTATAGTTGAATCTACTATTCCCGATCCTGAAGCAACGGAAACAGTAGAGGGGGCAACCGGGAATACTGAAGAGGCCCCGACGGCAGGGCAGTCGGAACAGCCAAATAAAGAGAACACCTGGGAGTTGTACACGGATGGCTCCTCAAGCTCGGAAGGATCGGGTGCGGGGTTCGTATTGATTCCGCCAGGCGGGGCGGAGCCACTTCGATATGCATTGGCCCTGACATTTAGAGCCACCAATAACGAGGCGGAGTATGAAGCCCTCATAACGGGGCTGAAAATCGCAAAAGGCACTGGAATTGAACATTTGCGGGTGAAGTGTGATGCAAGTCTGATTGTAAATCAGGTCCGGGGGCAATATGGAGCAAAGAACCCGATCATGAAGAAGTACCTTCAAGAGGCTCGGACCTTAAAGGAGAGCTTCAAGAGCTTTGATATCGAGGCAATTCCAAGGGAAGAGAATGCGGAGGCGGATGCCTTGAGCAAATTTGCCCTGGGGGCACCTTTGGAAGATAGTCGGAGGATACACTTCTTGGAGAAGGTGATTCTATCGACAACCGATCCATCGGAGGTGTGCGCTATCGGAACGGGGTCAGAGGAGGAATCCACTTGGATGACCCCGATAATTGTGTACTTAACTACGGGGGCACTTCCTGAAGATAAAGTGGCAGCGGAGCGACTACGACGAATGTCAATTAATTACGCGATGGTGGATAACCAGTTGTACAAGAAGGGCTTGCTTTCGACGCCTTTCTTGAAATGCGTGGCCGAACCCGATACGACTCGGATTCTGAGAGAATTGCATGAAGGAGTCGCAGCCTGTCACGAAGGCGCTCGATCTATCCTGAGGAAGGCGTTGAACTTGGGATATTATTGGCCTACGATGAATAAGGAAGCAACGGCGCTTGTTCGATCCTGTGACGCGTGTCAGAGATATGCTTCGAATATCACAGCCCCCGCCGCTGATTTGATGCCCATTGGGAGTGCTTGGCCCTTCGCACAGTGGGGCATTGACCTGGTGGGACCCCTTCCGAAAGCAAAGAGCCAGTGCACACATCTGCTGGTCGCGATTGACTACTTCTCAAAGTGGATCGAGGCTAAGCCGTTAGCCAAAACAACAGCAGGACATATCATTAAGTTCCTTCAGACCCGAATTTTGTCGAGATATGGGGTGCCGAAGGTGATCATCAGTGACAATGGTCCTCCGTTTAATGGGGCCCAGTTGGAGAGGTTCCTAGACGAGTTCGGTATCGAGCATCGAACAGCATCCGTCCACCACGCTCAGACCAATGGGCAGGTAGAGGCGGCCAACAAAATCGTGATGGAGGGCTTGAAGAAGAGGGTCTACGCTTTGGACGGAAAATGGCTGGACGAACTGGAGAACGTGCTGTGGGCGGTCCGAACGACACCCAAGCGGTCAACAGGTGAAACCCCGTTTGCACTTGTTTATGGAACAGAGGCGGTCGCTCCCGTGGAAATCGCTGTGGCGTCCCATCGAACCAGCAGCTATGAGCCCTCGACGAGTCCAGGAAGAGCCAGGATAGGACCTTTGACGAATGACAAAACAAGGCGCCTGGAGTTATCCTTGCTAGAGGAAAAACGGCTGGAGGCCGACATAGCGCAAGCTCGGATGCGTTTGGCGACGGCCAGGTACTACAATCGGAAGGTCAAGTCGCGACAGTTCTACGCAGGAGAACTGGTCCTACGACGGAATGAATTCGCCCTACAAGATCGGATCAACAAGATGTCCCCGAAATGGGAAGGGCCTTACAAGATCGTAGGCATGCCGGCCCCGAACGCTTACAAGTTAGAAGATCTCGACGGCAAGGTTTTAAGAAACACCTTTAGTGGTGAACATCTGAAGAAATGCCATGTTTGACAAATAAGTCGTCCGTAGAGGCGCGAAGATATAATTAAGTCGCCCTGAGTGGTGCATGCTATGTTAAAGACATCAATCAATAAAGAGGTTACTTCTGATCAAAGCATTACTGAGTTGTTCTCGATACATTAAAAAGCGTCATTGGACGTCCGAAAATCCTTAAGTTTTTAAGGTCCGATTAAAAAGCGTCATTGGACGTCCGAAAAATCCTTAAGTTTTTAAGGTTCGATTAAAAAGCGTCATTGGACGTCCGAAAATCCTTAAGTTTTTAAGGTCCGATTAAAAAGCGTCATTGGACGTCCGAAAATCCTTAAGTTTTTAAGGTCCGATTAAAAAGCGTCATTGGACGTCCGAAAATCCTTAAGTTTTTAAGGTCCGATTAAAAAGCGTCATTGGACGTCCGAAAATCCTTAAGTTTTTAAGGTCCGATTAAAAAGCGTCATTAGACGTCCGAAAATCCTTAAGTTTTTAAGGTCTGATTAAAAAGCGTCATTGGACGTCCGAAAATCCTTAAGTTTTTAAGGTCTGATTAAAAAGCGTCATTGGACGTCCGAAAATCCTTAAGTTTTTAAGGTCCGATTAAAAAGCGTCATTGGACGTCCGAAAATCCTTAAGTTTTTAAGGTCCGATTAAAAAGCGTCATTGGACGTCCGAAAATCCTTAAGTTTTTAAGGTCCGATTAAAAAGCGTCATTGGACGTCCGAAAATCCTTAAGTTTTTAAGGTCTGATTAAAAAGCGTCATTGGACGTCCGAAAATCCTTAAGTTTTTAAGGTCCGATTAAAAAGCGTCATTGGACGTCCGAAAAATCCTTAAGTTTTTAAGGTTCGATTAAAAAGCGTCATTGGACGTCCGACAAATCCTTAAGTTTTTAAGGTCCGATTAAAAAGCGTCGTTGGACGTCCGAAAAATCCTTAAGTTTTTAAGGTTCGATTAAAAAGCGTCATTGGACGTCCGAAAAACCCTTAAGTTTTTAAGGATCGATTAAAAGCGTCTTAGGACGACAGAAAGCCTTAAGGTTCTTAGGGTCCGACAAAAGTAGGGCAATGGCCTCCGATGTTTTAAACAAAGACCCCTACTGGGATGTTGAAAGGTCCGATATTGAAAGACGCGACGCACTATAAGTCCCTCACGCCTTGGGGGCAAATGATGGGCCCCGGCTAAGGCCGTTAGGCCCCTTAACGATTGGCAAACGGCGACTAGGCCCGTTGGGCTAGGAGCTGGGCTGCTGGAAGGCTAAGGGCTCCGACGGAAGGAGGCCCCGACATTGAATGGCCCCGAGTAAGTATGGCCCCGATAGGGGAGAGCCCCGAAGATATCGGACCTGGACGTAGTCGGTCCCGATATGGGAGTTGACACCACTCCCCGACACCGAATCCTCAACGATGCAACTTGGGAGCCTCCGATAATGATCGAGACTCGCCAGTAAGAGCACAATCCCGGAAATCTCGCCATGATTACAGTAGTGGTATAATGGGAGAGATATGTGGGATACGTATAACTGTACAGATACGTGGCAAGATATACGGCGAGATATGTGGGATAGTGGATCACAATCCAACCGCCTAATCAGGTAACTGGGATAGCCTTTCCTCTATAAAAGGAGGGAAGTTATTCCAGATTAGGGTTACGTTTTTTGACATACACACAAATACTGCTTGCTTGATCTGTTGACCACCGTACTTACGTTAAGCATCGGAGAGGGATTCTGGGCCACCGCCCTCTATTCCCCTTCTGCAGGATTGCGAGGAGCTAAGGAATCCGTCACCGTAACCGGAGTTCCCGCCGTGATCCAACACAGAGTATTCCAGACTATTCAGATTTGATTCATTTAACCAATCTGGAATTAGACCTAGTTGAATGGGGAGACAATTGGTCGATGGATGCAGATGGGGAACCCGTTCGGTCTGTTGTAACAGAATCACAAGAGTGGAGTGTAAACTGGATATGGAGATTGTCTAAGTTGAAGAAGCTATACTTAAGATTGCCGACGTCTTGTAAAACCACCATTCAAAGCGTAGAATCCTCCTCCGTCGGCCTTGCGCTGCTTGAGCATCTCACTTTACATTGTTCAATCTTGGTAACATGTGTGATACCCAGCTTCCTATATGCACTAACAAGACTGGACATTTCACTGTATAAGGAAACAATGTCATTATCTCTACCAAGGTTGGATCGTTTGACGCATTTCTCGTTGTCGGACAGTGGTGACCTTGCACAGATTATTGGTCTTGGAGAATTAGAATCCTTGATCTCTTTGGTAATCTCAAAATGCAATTCCTTGGAAAGATTGGATGATATCTCAAAGCTGAGACAACTTGTGAATCTAGAGATTCATCAATGCAAGAAGATGAGAGTCATTTCTGTTGTACCGTGTGTGCAATCCTTGAAGAAACTAGTGATAATTGGATGCGAGTCATTGGAAAGTTTAGTTGGTACATTTGAAGAATCAGAAAGTTGTATAGGCGATCTACGTCAAGTTGAGCACTTGAAGATTGTGAATTGCCCACTACTGGAAAACAAATTGCCTGGTGATTTGGAGCTGCTCAAGGGCAGGTTCTTGGCGGAGGAGAACAGGAGAAGGCGCCGATCTTAGGCAACAACTGCATCTTTAGTTGTCCGTTAATAAGTAGCACGTGCAAGTCACATGACTTGTTCTATACTTTTGACTTTGTTCAATTTAGTCCCTTTTATATATCCCAAACATATTTTTTGCTTAATTTAGTCCCAAAAAACCAAATCGGATCATAAACTCGGTGGATATAGCCCAGACCTAATCCTGGCTAGGTCAGTAGGGACCTAACCAATTTGGTCCAATTGAATTGGACCTAATTGATCTAGGTCCCAATTGATCTAGTCCAAGGCTAGGTCCACCGAGTCTATGGTCTGATTTGGGTACTAGGGACTAGCTCTAAAAAAAAATTATGAATGTGTTAGATGGACTAAATTAAACAAATTTAAAAGTATGAGGAAAGTCACATGATTTGCACGTACTACTTAGCAATCAAAACTAACGGATGCACCAAAAGTTTACAAATGCAAACGTATTGCACAAAATGTCTACAAAAAAAAATGTGTTACATCAAAAGCCAATTACGGTCAAACATGTTATACTAAAAGACCCTTTAACACTAAGATTTAACATTCTATATGAGTTAGAGGATACGTAAAAAGTAAAAGTGAGTTTAAGGATGATATTGAAATAGAACCACATTTGACACACATTTGAGTTGACAGTGACATGATAGTTGATGTGGAGAAATTCATCATCAACTGTCACGTCACTCTTAACTCATCAGAGTAGAACTGTTACAATAAAATTTACATAAAATTGGAACTATGTGATGGTGGATACTACTAAGTTTTGTATAGGAACTTACACAATTTTTTGTACTTCCTAATATGAGTTGTTTTTTTTAAGTACTATACATAATTTAAATGCTCATGTTTAAATTTAAAAATACAAATATCATCTAACCTATGAATAAGATTCAAGATTTTAACTAGTTTGATTAATAAAAAATTGAGAAAAATGTGGGAAAATATATATATACAACTTTGATTGATGTGTGATCAATACTAGGTCAAATATTCAAATTCCAACTTTGAGAAATAAAGGTATGTGGTCATCCCGAAACTAGATGTCGTTGGGTCATAGTTCAGTTTATTTATATACTATAGATTTAAGATTGTAAAAATCAATGTATTTCTAATTTTTGACTCGTAGGCATACACATAAATGGTAAAATTAGAAACATACTATTTTTTTTTACCATCGCAATAAAAAAATAGAGTAGGTAGCTAATTATATTATTACAATCATAACGATGCAAACAATTTCGATTGAATTTCTAAATGATCATACATGCCGGTCAAAATTGTAATTTGAATGTTTGGCCTATGATTGATTATTTTTTTACTGACTAATAAATAAATAAAAATTAAACAAAAAAAAAAGTTAGAAATCAATTTAGAATTCTTTCATATTAATTACATTTTTTTCTCAACTTGGCCAAATCATCAATTTCTACTTTCAAAGTAAATACCAAACAGAAAAAAGAATTTATCAATTCGACTAATTTTAGAATTATATGTTTCACTGATGCTATATAATTTTGTCAGTAAATACATTTTTCACCAGCTTTTTTTTTGTTTTTTTCGATACATGTAATATAAAAAGAAAAAAATTGAGTTGATGAAAAATAAATTACAAAATAAATTTAAAATTTTACCCACAGTATTTTGTCAGGAGTTAAAAAAATTACAAAATGTGAGAATCGATCTTATTTTGTCTTGTTTGTAAATGTTAGTCAGCTAAACAAGCTTACAATTGTAAGAAAGATAAAGTGGAAAAGCTTTCGAATATAAGAAGAAGAAAACTGAGATGTAACTTTTTAAGCTGAAGCAAAGTATTTGAGTTGAAGAAAGAAGACTTGTTGATAAAATCACGATGAGCTAACTTGTCAAATGTTTTGTTTTATATTTGGACAGCTCAATTTACTGGTTTTAGTCATGGTTTAAGGACAATTACTTAAGTATGAGAAGTTACTTAGTTGTGGGTTTGATAGTTATTACTTGGTTTGTAAGGGTGTTACTTCACATTTGATCTGTGTACTGTAAAATTCAGTTTTTGTTATGAATCGATTTGAATTTTTCGATTTTTTATTCTCTGAGTAAATTCCCAAGTTTTTAGATTCTCATTATTTATTTTACTATTTTTTGCAATACAACTATACAAGTGACTTACATTTACATTAATTGGTGTATTGCTGTTCTTCACGGATTGACATATTGTAATTAACTATTATCAACAGATTCACGCTTTAGTAAATCGGTTACGAGACTTAATCTTGTGTTTGTACTAATAATTTTTAACATACGTAAATTAGAAATATATTTTATCTCGTTGTTGAAAATAATTTTTTCAACTATGTATCATAAAAAATATATTCCTTTCATATGATAATATAGGAAAATGTTAGAAATTCCGACTCCGACTTGGAATTCCTTCAAGTGCCGAGATGTGTGGGTAAGAAATTTACCCCAAAAGTTGCAATAAATTCAAGGGCTGCCACTCAGAGACATTTCGGCACTCGGAGGAATTCCAAGTCGGAATTTATATCATTCCCGGATAATATAATCTAATAAGTAAATTAAATAGAAATATATATGCATAAAATGATATAAAAAAATTTGAAAAAAAAATCATATTTAATAATATGAAATTTTGTAATATTTCAAAATTTAGAATTGATGGTTGTGACACATGCTAAATTATAAATAAAATAAAAAAAAGAGTCCAAAAACTTTTAAATTAATTCGAAATAAAAAAGTAGTAATTTTGGTCCATGTCATTATTTAACTTACTTATTACTAAAACTGACAAATTAGGGCTCGTGTCATTATCCGACTTAATTAAGTAGAATTATATATATATATATATATATAATCAAAGAGAGAAGCAAAATAATTAATATAAAATATTAAATTGTTGGCACCGTAATAGTAACATGATAAGTACTTACTAGTATAAAATGTACCACTTCTCTCCGTAATAACAAAGCTATAATATTTGTAATCCTAGTGAACCTATTAGCATTCAGTGGCAAATATTAGACCTAGGAATTAACTTTCATTATAATATCGAATTAACCAATAATAAATGACACTAAAAATTAAAAACTATGTACAATAATAAAATTTCAATATGAACTACAACTTATAACTACCATTGGAAGTGGCTCTTAATACTTGACCCCTCGGAAGAAAAAATATTGGCCCTTCCCACTAATGATGTCTCTTGAGCAGAAAAGAAATTAAACCTAACACTACTTAATTAGTTTCATTTAATATCTATGCTATATATTATTATGGTCTAATCTCATATCTTTTTGGCGCATGTTGTATAAACAATAGCTTAACCACCACTAACTAAAAGATAATCACAAAATAATACGCCCGAAGTTACATTCGATCTCTTTGATGGGCTTCTCATAAAAAAAGGACTTCTAAATTTTAGACATGATTCGAAAATGACCCGTCGAGGTTTTATATATATGTCGTGTTATCGTATTATCATAATTAAGGTATGTAGTTGTACATCGACATGCAACGATCTTTAAAAAATATCAAAATAATGAATTTCTTATAACAATATTTAGGGATTTTTAAAGTACTCTCGAATCAGATCTACCCTACACAACTTTATCATCATGTTAGAGTAGTGTTGTGATACATTCAGTGACAGATCTAGGACCTCGATAATGAGGATACGCTATGTAGAAGAAAAAAATTGTGAATATTTAACATATTTTAACAAATTTCTATAAAATATATTCAAAAAATTATTTATTGGTACTAACATGTTTTAAAATATACGTATTTTAAAACGATGATAATTGATACTTTCTTCAATTATTTATCTAAAATTGTCGTTAAATATATTTCAAATGTACACAGTATTTTTCAAAGTATCAGAAGTAAACCATATTTACTTATACAAATGTTATAATTGAGTCAAATCCGACATGTACCAATTGTGGATGAGTTGAGTTTTAATTGAGTCATGACACTATTGTAACACTAATATAATTTATTTGGTTTTAATTTCGATATTTAGAAAAGTATTCATTTACTTTGTAAATTTAAAATGTATTTGATGACAATTTTGGACAAAATAACAAGGTCTTAGTGTCTTGCACAAAATAATTTGGATCTTACACTCAAATAATGAGGATCTTACATTTAAATAATGAGGATCATAACATATTTTTCATCAAAAATAAACTTAAAGTACCACTATAAATACTCGATAATGTGGTTACGTTCGAAACCACACTATTGAACATCCATCCGCCACTGGATACATTAATAATAATATTACACAATTAATTTTATTCGGGATGATCATGTCATAGTAAAATATGTACTTACTACATGTCTAGTTTTTAATTAGGCTTAAGAACCTATAAACAGTCCAAGAATTGCCCTACGTTGAAATTTGGTGTCTAAAATTTGAAATGTTGAAATAGACATTTCCAAATTCCATTTTTGTTGAAATTTTGTGTCTCCGCGCGTCTTTTTCTCTCCCATTCAATCATTTTCATCAATCTATTCACTCACTCATAATCCATCACTCTTTACTTTTTACAAAATCGTCAAATTTCCCTCAAAACTTGAACGTCCAAAAGAAAAGGTTTCCAGCAGAGTGGTGTGGAGCGATTTCCAGCGACAACGGAGCGGGATTTACTTGTGCGAAAGTGGCCAGCTTGTTAGGAGACGGTTCCAGTAAGGTGACGAGAAGGGAGCGTGCATGAGAGCTCGAATTTGACAGTCGGTTTCTTCGAGATTGACTTCTCTAAAATAATCACACTTTGACACCAGATTTTAACAAAAATGAAACTTGAGACTCTCTATTTTCACATTTTAAACTTAAGACACCAAATTTCAATATTGGACGAGCCTGGACTGTTTATAGATTTGTAACCATTTTAATTACTTTATATGCAAAGACTAAAGAGTTATAATAAAATGATTGTCTTATTTTACATTTATAAAAGAACATATTCTCAAACATTTTGTGGATTTTGAACACTTTTTGTTTGCCCAAAGATAAGGTGTGAATTGTGAAAGAACATATACAAAGCAAGTTGTGCTTGGGCGGATACCTCATATTCTTAGGGCTATTGACCCGAGCAATGGTCATATATAAAACAAAAATCAACCAACTTGAAAGAATAATGTATAAATTTTTAGTATTTATATTATGCCCGAAAAAGAAATGTACTTTCAAGCTTCATTTTTTTCCTTCCCAAAGTAGTTCACTACGAACTTACGAGTGGCAGATCAATATATTTAATTGGCAAATTCAAAGCTTAATTTTGAACTTCGGACCGGCCGAGTTCAGCCCGGTTCGATCGGTTTCAAAAAAAAAAAAAAAACCAGCTCGAGCACGGTTCAATTAAGCCATGATTTTTTTTTTTTTCCATTCGACCTGGCACAGGTCCAACTTGATCTGATCACCGGTTCACTGAGCAGACTGGCTCAATTTGCATTTTTAGTCTTTCTGGGGAACCTGATCAGTGGGTGGCCGAGTTGCAGTTCTACCCGATCTGACCGTTAGTCCGGCCTGATCTTCAAAGCACAGGTCTTAAAAGTTATTAGACAAGACTTGTTAAAAAAATCAAATTTATCAGCACAATTTTATTTTATCATTGTGTCTATGTATTATGATATCTTAACACGAAAAGGAACTTAACTCATTTTATTTTGTTTGTGTTACTATGGTATCATTTTATCATAAGCATATCATTATATATATAAATTATTTATTTAAATAGTAAAATAGTTCCAATTTTATGAGTAAGTCAAGAAATGGACTAAATTATTTGTACAAAATTGATTATTTTGTAAATTGCTAGCTCAAATTTGAACATTCAAATAAATTACTAGCTGCAGTTTTTTTGGACAAATTGCTAGGTCAAGTTTTTTACCTGAATTTTTATTGGACAATTTGCTAGCTATATAGTTCCACTTTGTAAAGAATTTGCTAACTCATGTTTCAATTTGTGGATAATTTAGCCACTAGAAAATTATCCATGAAATGAAACGTGAGCTAGTAAATTGCCTGAAAAGAGAAAAATGAGCTTGTAAATTGTCAAAGCGAAATCTGAGCTAACAATTTGTAAAAAAAAAAAAAAATGCAGCTAGCAATTTGTTCACAAAGTGAAATCTAAACTAGCAAATTATTATAAGTTCTCTGATTACTCAAATATAAGCTTTATTTTGCCAAAAAATATGAACTAGAAATTTAATATTTAATTATTTTTTTAATTGTCAGAATATATAATATATTACAATATTACAATGTAATATATAGTATAATGTTATAAAAAAATTGCAATCATCATTTTTCAGCAAAATATATTTTTCTGCAATTTATTTTTCTAAAAAAATATCACCATTATGGCATTATCTAATTCCTAATCCGCCACTTATGTATACACGAACATAATTTTATGAGGCGCATTCATGTCGTGCCCTAGATAAATATCTCATTTAATTTTAAATATGCTAGGAAGATTTATTTATTTTTTTGGGAATTAGTATCTTTAACTCTTGGGAGGCGGATGGCCAAAAGAACTCTTGGGGAGCGGCAGAGGCGGCTTGGAAGCATAAAGTGGGCCCCGGTTGGACCCATTTCAGTCATTACCGTCAAGAATCTTGACCGTGGAAACACTTTCGGCTTTGTATAGAAAGGAAGCTTCCATTTTGGAGCTATAGTGGGCAAAAAAACATTTGGACCTATATATATATTATATGCTTCAACTCCATTTAAATTTTTGGTTAATCATTATAATTAATTTCTATATATATATACATATATATTATCTATACTATTAGTGGGATTGTGTGTTAAATAAATAAACTATTAGTGTGGTTAATTTAATTTAGAATATTATCGTTAATTAGGTAAAATCTTGGCTAAATTACAGTCGACTGTAATGTTAAACTGTAGTCGACTGTAGTCGACTATAATGCAGTTAAATTTCTAGCTATTAGGTTAGGCACATCAAAATGATAAAATCTATATAATGGTTGAGATCTTATTAAGATTCTAGGAGCTAGCTCAACTTATATCAGAAGTGCATATAGCTGCTTGGACTTTTTTTAAAGCAAATAACTAGTTGAGCTTTGTACGAAATGTAATTCGAGAGTAGAGAGAAACTTGGATTGTATATTGATATGAACTTACTTCACAGTCTTACAATACAAGTAAAGTAGATATTTATAGTAAGTTAGTTAACTAACTAGTGATGTATGCTGACATATCATTCTAAGTAACTTTACTTCTACATTCCTTCATCTTCTTCTTCTTTTCTCTTATCCTTGAAGATGTCAACTATGCCACAATGTTGTAGAAGATATTCATGTTGTTGTTTCGGCAAAACTTTCGTTAACAGGTCTGCTAGCTGATCCTTTGAAGCAATGTGTATAGCAGAAATCACACCATCTTGAATGTTGTTTCTAGTGAAATGACAATCCAATTCTATATGCTTTGTTCTATCGTGAAATATTGGATTTTTTTGCTATTTGAACAGTTGCTTTGCTATCTAAATATATAGGGATATGACCATTTGTAATCAAACCAAGTTCATCAAGTAACCTGCCAACCCACAAAGCCTCAGATATAGCTACCCTCAAACTTCTGTATCCGGCTTATGCACTAGAGAGGGAAATAGTATCTTGACGTTTGACTCTCCAAGAAACCATAGCATATCCCAATTTAACACTATAGGCACTAACAGGTCGTGTACTGAAAGGGCAAGAAGCCCAGTTTGAATCACAATATAGTACTTAACTGAAGAGAGATTCCAATAGGATAGAAAAGTCTATGACAAGGTGACTTCTTAATGTAGCGTATAACTCTCAGAGCAGTTGTGTTTAGTCATGTGGCCTAATCATACTCTGGAGTTGTAAGCTTGACATTAAATTCCATTGTAGTATCAAAAGGACGAGAAGCCCCCAAAACAAACTCAGAGATAAGTTCCAGAACATACTTCCTCTAATTAATCACTAAACCTCACTTTGAACGAGCAATTTCCAATCCAAGAAAGTATCTGAGATTGAGTTTGAAATGTTGCTGCAGGATGCTCTTCAGTTGATTGATGAGAGAAATGTTTGAATTAGTTATTAACAAATCGTCAACATAAATCAATAGGAATGCCTTGTGTGAATGATCTTTTCTACTGAATAATGAATAGTCTCATCTGCTTTGCTGGTATCCATTTTTCAATAGAGTTTGTGTTAACTTGATATTCCATTGTCGTGAGGAATCTCCATGTAAACCTCTTCATTCAAATCTTCCTGAAGAAAAGCATTGTTAACATACATATGATAGATGTTCCAAGCTTTAGCAGCTGCAATTGCCAATAACATTCTCATGGTAGTCATCTTGACCAACGGTGAAAAAGTTTATGTATAATATGAACCTTCTATTTGTGTAAATCCCTTCCCCACTAATCTTGCATTGTAATGTTCAATTGAACCATTTGAATTGTATTTGAACTTGTATACTCATTCGCATCCAATAGGTGACTTACCATATGGAAAATCTACTATAAACCAAGTGTTATTGTCCTGAAGGACTTTTATCTCCTCTTGCATAGCTGAGATCCACTTAGAATCTTTAATGGCTTTTATGTAACTCTTTGTCTCCTTTACTTTTGTTGCAGTTGCAATATAGAAGCGAAAATTAGAAGAAAGGATACCATAGTGGATGTACCTCTCCAATCCATATATGGCATTTGAAGTAATATAATCCCCTAACTTTGCAAGAAGTCTATGCGGTCTTGAACTCCTTCTTAAAGGGATGAGATCTTGAGTATTTTGAACAAGTAGATCATCATTTTGTGTAGAAGGAACTGCAGTAGCAGGTAGTGCAGGAGTGATAACATCTTCTGATGTTTGAGTAATATCTTCATGTTGAAGAATGTGAATATCTTGCCGAGGTTCAACAAAAACTGATGGCAAAATCTTTTTAATATCTTCCTTCTTCATAGAAAAAGGAAACACATATCCTCATGAAAAGTAACATATTTTCTTGTGTGAAAATTATTATCACTGATATTCCTTACCAAATAACCATTTTGAGTCAGTGAATAGCCCATCAAAATAGTTGGACCTGATCTTGGAGAGAACTTATCAAAATTATTGAGCTTAGTGACAAATCAGAGACATCCCATCACTTTGAGATGCGAGAATATAAGTTTTCTTCAATAGAGAGCCTTATAAGAAGATCTGATACCAAGAACTTATGAAGGTAGCATGTTAATGAGGTAGCAAGCAGTATTAATGCAGTGACCCGAAAAGCGAGTTGGAATAGATGCTTGAATTCTTAAAGCTCTGGCCATATTAAGTAGATTACGGACGATGCTTCCTTTCAACACGTCCATTTTTCGGGAAGTGTAAACACAGCTAGTCTGCTACTTAATTCCAAGTTGTTGAAAAAGAGTTTGGCACAGAGAATTCATAAACACACTGCCATTATCACTTCTGAAAGTCTTCACACAACATCCAAATAGATTCTTATTTAGAAGGAATAACTTTGATATGAAGATTTTTTCCTCCCCCCAAGGGCCCCGGCACCATTTTTCGACTCCCATACTCGGTTTATTTCCGCCAACCTTCTCCGTGCCTTAAGGTCTTAATTACGTGATTAAGGGCTAATTAATTGTGTTTAAAGGTTAATGATGTCATTAAGTCACCTTAATGACACTGTTACCTATAAATACAACTCTCCCACTATTCATTTGAACATCTTGACTAAGTGCATGATTTAGCTCTGACATCTCTCTAGCTTTATCTCTCTACAAATACCGTACTAACTTAGGCATCGGAGAGGGTACATCAAACACCACCCCCCCCCTCCGTGCTTGGTATTGCCCCTCTTGCAGGGTGAGAAGAGAAGAGAAGGCGAAGGACAGAAAGATACGGGCTAGGACGACAGGACTCAAGAGCACCGAATCCGCAACATCTCCAGTGAGGAATAAGGCTTAGGTCGACCGCCCATTGACCTGAAACTTAGAACCTAACACTTGGCGCCGTCTGTGGGCTTCGAACAGAAAGCCTGGCAATCACGAGAGCGATGACGAATAGCTTAGCATCTAGACATAACCGCCCACCTGGGGGTAATAGGCGAGGGAGACAGCCTATACCTCCAGCAAGGCAGCCTAACCTAGAGAAACAACATGTACACCCAGAGCCTCAGGTAGCCCCACAGGCACCCCAGCCTAACAATCAGGAAGGAGGACCTTCACGCCCAGCTGGGGCTGAGTCTCCCACAGCTTCAACTCCATCGGCTAGGAGGCCACAGAGACAGGGGGGCAACAAGGAGTGCCATCCCAATACACGGCACCTCCACAGGGGTACTACTATGAGGCACAACCTCAATGGTATCCATATGGAATACTGACTCAAAGGAACGACAATCGTGCCCACACAACCAACATAAGGCCCGCATACTCGCAAGGAGCACAGACAGTGACTCCGAGGTTGATGAACGCATTGGATGAGCTGCTAGCCTATAGAGAGACTCTGAGGAACAGGCAGAGAAGGCAACACCAGCATGAAGAAGAAGAAGAAGTTCATGAGGAAGAACAAGTCCCAGAAGAAGAACACCACTCGCACCCTCGAACAGGGCAGCGAGAAGAACAAATGAGAGACAACCAAAGGCCACCCCCAGAAGGAAGGTAGCAGTCTGTGCCTCCAAGGCAGCAACAGACACAGCAGGATGCCAGGGCATACACCCCTCTGGGAGCAGATAGACAGGCAAGACCTCCAAGGAGGCAGGAATTCAACCAAGTACACCAACAGGGACATACACCGCACTAAGGGAGGACATACATGCCAGACCAACAAGGATATAGGAGTTCCAACATCCACCCTGGCAATGTACACATACAGTCCGTATCACCACGGACATGACTAAGGGACATCCCAAGGAAAGCTCAAAGGGAGGGACATAGTCCCGACAACACAACAAGGCAACCACCTACCCATGATACAGCACGACAGGTCCAAACCCCTTGTGCATGACAACCCTTGGCACACATCCCCCTAGGACAGGGGAGGAGTCGAAAAGACAAGGATTTGAACAGGGGACCCATAGAGTACCACACCACGTTAGCGCATAACTACTACAATGGGAAGTCTCATGGAGAGACGTAGTAGAGTGAGACCGCACATAGCATACATGAAAGATACACCTCCACCTAGTCCGCCTTGCAAGGATGCGACCTCATATTCCTCAAGTGGAAGGAATACACACAGACTAATGGAGGAAGACAGTTACATTACCAAGGAAGAAGGGGATATCAACACCCCCACGCCCATATCCTTCCCATATCCTCTTATTTAATTTAACTGCATAACAAGTCAACTCCCTAAAAGGAGTAGATTTTGATACTTGATATCAACATGTTTTCCAAGAATGACCATACCGGATGCCTTCGGGCTCCGTGATATATATATACACAGGTGGACTACTATAAGAGTCCATAAAACGCCGCCGCCATCCAAGAGATACACAAGGAACAGATTTCTCAATCTCAAAGGGCACCTATAAGGTCAAGACTCTGGGAAAGATCACCAAGTTGGATGGTTCACTTCCAAAAATAAATTGAGCACTCCCAACAACCTATAGAGGAACTACCATGAAGGCCACAAAGGATTACCCCTACTATAACATTTCACTAAGCATCCTAGGACCAAGTCCGTCAAAGGATCCCATCGGGCATTGGTATGCAAGGGGGGCACCAGTCACAACATGCCCTCCCAACAAACGCCCATTAGCATAAGAGGAAGTAGCCGTGAACACATCCCTCCAAAAATGGAGGAAACCATATCACATGGGCAACGCCCACCATCAGAGGCAGACACCTCCAGCGGATCTTTATGATTTCACAAAATAGCCAGGAGATACAACTACACCTAGTAAGCTCATCCCAGGTAATGGAATACACTTCCATCAAAAACTCTCAAGGACACCAAGCCTAGCAAAGGAAGAATGGCGACACCATCATCAAGCTTTTAAAAAGGGATATGGAAAACATAGTATTTCCACACAATGATATATTAGTCATAAGAGAGGGAATCACCAACTTTGACATGAAGAGAACCATAGTGCATGAAGGGAGTCCGTCAGACATCTCCCATGACCAACCATTGATGATACTAGAGAAGAGTCAGGCATACCTAATACCAAAGGACCCCTACTAGTAAAGGTGGTCAGAACATCAACACACCCATTAGGGACACGACACTGCAAATGAACAAGGAACAAGGATGGAACACATATCCTTACAAGTATCCTTACAAGTATCCTTGCATTTATCCTTGCAAAAATAAACTCCGTAGATAAAGAGATTATCTAATAGACGACTATGTCTCTGTTCTCAAAATATGATCCTAACCCGGAGATCCTTGGACTCCGTATTATATATGCAATGAATAACATGTTCATCAAAGATAGGTACACGAAGATTCAAGACAACGCCATAAAGATTAGGCGCATACCTCTACCAAGTACGACACATTTGAGTGTTCATAAACACTCCTTCGCCATCTCACAAGAAAGGAAGGCAACCAAGGATACAAGTCCTAACAGAACAAACATCGGTAGAAAATCCTGTCATTGAAGTCACACACCAAGAGAGAAACTCTAAAGATGCAAGATTAGCAAAAGAGATAGTGCAACAACTAGAGTATGAAAAAGGAGATACATCTCCTATCAAGAGCCTTAGGGCATGATAACAGTTTTACAAGATCAACCAAAGAAGAACTCAAAAGCTTGGGGGGTAAGGTTTCAAGATCGAACCTCACACTAGACACACATCATGATCAACCACCTTGTCTGCAAATGATAAGACACTTGACTCTGGCATCCCATCAAGAGGAGAACCTCGATAAAAGGGGGCACTAGAAAAATATCCTGCCTTTAAGGCCATACGTCGAACACATGATGAATGAAGGTTATGACAAAATGAAAAAGGAGGGACTTGTCAGCTCAACACACCTCAAACACGTATACGTACGCAATACAAATGCAGCCTCTAATGAAGCTATCCAACAAGGAATAGCCAATACGGGGGCAAACCCATGGAAAATCATGGAGCATCACCTGCAAACCTAAAGGAAAACATCCTTTTTAGGTTCAGGTCCTAATTCAAAGGAAACCTATAATCAAGATTCAAGGTGGGAGGAGCATGGGCAATGTGACACTCCCTAAAGGCATTGAAGAATACTCCAATGTGAAGGAAAAGGCAAAGCACACTAAGTGCCACAACACTCCAAGAAGATTATCACAGCCCGGTCAGACCCCCCCATGCACGAGCAAAGAACATGGATCAGATTGACTAGTCTGATACACACCTACGAGATTAACAACTCAAGACACCATTCTATGAGAGAGCTTTTCAACCTAAATACAACCCCTCCCTATCATCACCGCAGAAGTGTTTTTCTAAAAAACACAAGGAAGGGGGGAAAGAATTTACAAGCACCCCTAGGATACAAACACTGCCACATCCTAGTTATCAAGAGAATGGAAATCACCCCCACCCACCCAAAGCAAAAGCTCTCCACCCAACCTCTAAAGATACATCCGACAAAGGCATTATCCAAACCATGCCTATGACTGAAACAAGCAAGCATGAGAAAGAGTAAATCCTACAAGGGACACTCATCGCATTCAAACAAGCAGACAAGGGAGCCCCGAGCATAAGGGTACCCAACCAAGAAAATGAACGAGTGGCCTTCAACGGCCAAGTATGAAAGGCGGTATAACCACCAAGCAACTTGGGGGGCACCAAACGAATAAGTGCTTGGTAGTCCACCTAAGTGTAAAAGAAGAGATTAGAGGCAGAAGATCACAAGAACATGCAATACCACTTCTCCTAGAAGAGGTCACATAAGAGGAAAACATCCTCAACTCCCTATACGAACTCGTCCTAAGTTGGCAACACACAAACATCGCCCTCGAAAGGGGATCTCCCACATTGAAGAAAAAGCGTGATAACAGGCAATATCATAGAAGGAAAAGTCAAGTAAAGACTCGAAAAGCATACCAAAGACGCACCCTACATGAGAAGGGACATAAGATAAGGTAATATTATGAGCCCTCCGGGAGCCAATCCCGCGAACACATTCGACGCCCCCAAGAGCGTATCTTGAGAGTAGTTCTAAAACTACGAACCCTGTGCCCTCCGGGAGCCTATCCCGCGAACAGATTCGACGCCCCCAAGAGCGTATCTTGAGAGTAGTTTTTATACTACGAACTTCGACGCCCCCAAGAGCGTATCTTGAGAGTAGTTTTTATACTACGACCTTCGACGCCTCCAAGAGCGTATCTTGAGAGTAGTGTTCATACTACGACCTTCGACGCCCCCAAGAGCGTATCTTGAGAGTAGTTTCTATACTACGACCTTCAACGCACCAAGAGCGTATCTTGAGAGTGGTTTCCAAAAACTACGAATTTCGACGCCCCCAAGAGCGTATCTTGAGAGTAGTTTCTAAAACTACGACCCGCCCCCAGGAGCGTATCTTGAGTTAGATTTCAAACTACCAGATTCGACGCCCCCAAGAGCGTATCTTGAGGTAGATTTCAAACTACCAGATTCGACGCCCCCAAGAGCGTATCTTGAGGTAGATTTCAAACTACCAGCTTCGACGCCCACCAAGAGCATATCTTTGGTCTAACTACTGGTGCCCTCCGGGAGCGTATCTCGTGAACAGTTTCGACGCCCTCCGGGAGCGTATCTCGTGAACAGTTTCGACGCCCACCAAGAGCGTATCTTTGGTCTAACTACTGGTGCTCTCCGGGAGCGTATCTCGTGAACAGTTTCGACGCCCTCCGGGAGCGTATCTCGTGAACAGTTTCGACGCCCACCAAGAGCGTATCTTTGGTCTAACTACTGGTGCCCTCCGGGAGCGTATCTCGCGAACAGTTTCGACGCCCACCAAGAGCGTATCTTTGGTCTAACTACTGGTGCCCTCCGGGAGCGTATCTCGTGAACAGTTTCGACGCCCTCCGGGAGCGTATCTCGTGAACAGTTTCGACGCCCACCAAGAGCGTATCTTTGGTCTAACTACTGGTGCCCTCCGGGAGCGTATCTCGCGAACAGTTTCGACGACCTCCGGGAGCGTATCTCGTGAACAGTTTCGACGCCCACCAAGAGCGTATCTTTGGTCTAACTACTGGTGCCCTCCGGGAGCGTATCTCGCGAACAGTTTCGACGCCCACCAAGAGCGTATCTTTGGTCTAACTACTGGTGCCCTCCGGGAGCGTATCTCGTGAACAGTATCCAACGCCCACCAAGAGCGTATATTTGGTCTAGCAGTACCATACATACCATTCAAAGGGTATCAGAAGAGATCATTGCACCATACTAAGAAGGATCCCATGAGAAAGTAATTTCAAAGTAAGGTTGTATAAAGAACACATAATGTTTGTTCATGATGAGATGGCAGGTATGATGTGAAGGAAAACACAAAAGAAAGATAAGTAAAGGAAAGCATATACAAAGGAGAAGTCCATGACCAAAGGATCATATACAGAGGTACAAGAGGTTATCATGAAAAGTAACGAGTTATCCTACCATCCAAACCACAACCCAAGAGACCTATCCAAGGGAACAAATCCCAGAGCGTCACAAAGAGGGCGAACTTTTAGCTTCCCCAAATGGAGCAACGCTCCAACACATCCGAAGGAAGGGTCAACCCTTAACACATGTCAATGGACCCCTTCGCTCACGGCAGGTAAGAAGAAAGCTTGTAAGCATTTTCACCCTCACTTTTATGGGGAACAAATTGCAGGGTAAAGGTCAAGAGCTATACACACGCCCCAACGAATGAAGGAAAAATGTTACACATGTCGAAGGTCGAGGTTAAAGGACAATGCTCGCATTAGTACGAGGGAGGCGGAACGTTGTGTCCCATTGAGTGGCAGAGTTCCCACCCTCAAGTAAAGGAGAGGTCTATGCTCTCACCCTTGCACTTATGCTCATATTCATGATTAACATCTACAGGTACATCAATGTCATCACTCATGCTTATACTCACAACCCGTCCATACATACATACATGTTCATGCTTGCACTCATATGCATGCCCACGTACACACTCCCGTGTATTCAAACATTTAGACGTCCATGCACATGGCCGCCATATATTCATGCATACATTCATGACTACAATCGCAGCATGTCTACACCCACTTCCATACTTGTGTTCCTACTTGCATGTATGCTAGTACACATTTTCATATTCATGATACATCCATGTTCACTCAAGGTAACATCCTATAAGCATATTTTCTAGTATCCCATACTTAGAAAAAATTTAGACCAAAATTAAGATTTTTCGTCACTTAGACTTATCCCGGCATGAAATTGAAACATGGAATTGTTTAGTTGTGTTCATGTTGCATCTCCACATAAGCATACATTTTCCGAGCACACACTCATGGCGGTGTTAAATTTATTATTTCCACCTCAGACGGACACGTGCTTGGACACGTGCCCGTGCTATTCTGACATTTGCAATTTCTCTATCTTATAAGACAGGGGGCAGAGTCAGAGACACATATCCATGGGTAAGTAAGGACTCCGACAAAAGGTAAAATCCCGGCTTCAAATTGCGCGTGTCATACCATCCTAAAATAGAGTCAATCAAGGGTCAGGCCATTGGTTGACTCGGGGGCATGTGATGGATATACGCCCAATTTGAACCGTTGACTTCTGAATCGTTTTATTTTGATCACCCCGTTAATGATTGTAAATCGAAACTTCGACCGAAACACCCCGCGGAAACACCAACGGTCCGAACGAGGCAAAAATACTCGTCCGGATCGCGAAGAACTCACCTAGGTGAGGTCGGGTGGCCACACCCGACCTCCCCTAGGGGAGATCGGGTCAGCCAACCCGATCTCCCCTAGGGGAGATAGGGTTGGCCAACCCTATCTCCCCTAGGGAGGGGTTGGGTGGCCACACCCAACCCCTACCCTTGGGGGTCGGATTTTCCTCCCCCCAAGGGCCCCGACACCATTTTTCGACTCCCATACTCGGTTTATTTCCGCCAACCTTCTCCGTGCCTTAAGGTCTTAATTACGTGATTAAGGGCTAATTAATTGTGTTTAAAGGTTAACGGTGTCATTAAGTCACCTTAATGACACCGTTGCCTATAAATACAACTCTCCCACTATTCATTTGAACATCTTGACTAAGTGCATGATTTAGCTCTGACATCTCTCTAGCTTTATCTCTCTACAAATACCATACTGACTTAGGCATCGGAGAGGGTACATCAAGCACCCCCCCCCCCTCCGTGCTTGGTATTGCCCGTCTTGCAGGGTGAGAAGGGAAGAGAAGGCGAAGGACAGAAAGATACGGGCTAGGACGACAGGACTCAAGAGCACCGAATCCGCAACATCTCCAGTGAGGAATAAGGCTTAGGTCGACCGCCCGTTGACCTGAAACTTAGAACCTAACACATCTCATAAAATAAACACAAGTGGTTCTTGTACAATCATCCACCACTGTTAAGAAGTATTTATATCTTTGATAGTGGTGACTCTATAAGGCCTCCACCAATCTAAATGAACAAGTTCAAAAAGATTTGCAGCATGACTAGTGTTATCAGAAAAGGAATTACGAGTTTGTTTGGTCATTGGACAAACCATACAACTCTTTCAGCAACTAGTAGAAGAACTGCTAACTACATTAGTGATGCGGTCGGGATTGATTAATTCTGCAATTTTCGACCCCGAACTTACAAGTATCGGATTTTGGCATACGAATAGAGTTTTTCATGCGGAAATGGAATTCTAATCAAGATCCATTGCTATGCCTTGGAATCCAACATCCGGAGGCCAAATTCCATCGTTTAGAAGGTTATATTTGCAGTATTGTGTTTTTTTGGGTATTTTTGCAATTTTTCAGTTTTGTTTGGACTTAATTGTTAATTTCTGATATATCTTAGAATTAGGGTTTTCACTTTAACAATTTAAACTCTGTTAAACGAAATTTGCATTCAGTTTTTGAGATTATTAATGAAAAATCGAGGTTTTCCTCAACCCTGCGTCAATTCTTCGGTATTCTGAATCATCGAATTCTCGCACCTTTATCCAACAAATTCTCGGCATTCCCCCTAGAATCAACGAGTTTTTGATCCCCTCCACCATATCACGCTGCATTAGAGTGGTATCAGATTCCATTTGATCCTGCGAGATGCCGCCACAACGTCGTCAACAAGTTGCGGCTGCAGATGCCGCCCCCGACGTCTAGCGCCTGATTGAAGAGAACAACGTCAACATACAACGTATGTTCGAACAATAAACCCATTCACTATACCATAAAATCGATCATCTGACTCATAGATTTGATGAAGCCGCCCTTCAGGAGGATGATGAGACCGCTTCAACTTGGAACCCTTTCGCACGAGATCGCCAACCTACACCAATTCGCGATGATCGACGTTGGGAAAAAGGATTTCGGATGGATATACCAGAATTCAATGGTGGCCTTAAAGGTGATGAATTTCTTGACTGGCTAGCACAAGTGGAAGAACTGCTGGATTTCAAGGAAGTTCCAGACGATAGGTGTGTATCCCTGGTCGCTACCCGTCTGCGTGATCGCGCGCAAGCATGGTGGCAGCAATCGAAGCAATCTCGTGTTCGTCATGGTAAGCCTAAAATTACGAGATGAGAAAAATTTAAGAAGAAACTTAGGGCTTCATTCTTACCCTATAATGAGCGAGAAGTGTACCAACGCTTTCAGTTACTCCGTCAGGGTGCTCGTTCTGTTGATGATTATACTCAGGACTGTTACCAGTTACAAGCTCGTACTGACCTGTCTGAATCCCATGCTCAGTTGGTCTCGCGTTATATTGGTGGTTTGCGCTTACAATTACAGGATGTACTGAACATGTTCGACACTCTAACTATTAGTGAAGCATACCAACGTGCTTTACAAGCATAAAAGTAGGCAGCTCGCCATACAAATACTGGATTTCGATCAGCTGGCCCCGGTGGGGGTCCCTCTGCACCCACCCCTCACGGAGTTACTGACCAGAAAACTCCTCCACATGTTCGTGCGTTTCCAGCGCCCCCTCAAGGACGCATTGGCGGTGGACATCGATGTTTCAAGTGTGGCGAACCTGGCCACCGAAAATTTGAGTGTCGGAAATCAGTTCCCTGAACACGGGGACTCTTTACCAATGATGTTGGTGAGGTAGATAATTTTGTTGCTGCTTATGATACTCCTGTTTATGATTATTATACCCCTAATGATGACGCGGAAGATGAATATTTCATTGGAGATACTGGCGCTCTCTTGATGGTACGACGAACGTTCTTGACACCTCGAGCTCCGGAGGCAGATGCTACGTGGCTGCGTACTAACCTGTTCCAGTCAACATGAACTATTGGCAGAAAGGTTTGCACTTTCATTATTGACACAGGCAGTTGCGAGAATGTGATTTCAGACGTGGCTGTCGAAAAATTGGGTCTCACAGTGGAGAGTCATCTGAACCCGTACAAGCTTGCTTGGCTAAAAAAGAGTATTGATGTTACTGCTTACAAACGTGCTATAGTGCCATTATCTATTGGCCCTACTTATAATGATCAGATTTCTTGTGATGTGGTCCCTATGGATGCTTGTCATTTACTTCTTGGCCGCCCATGGTAGTACGATCTTGATGTGCAGCATAGTGGTCGTTCCAATACCTACTTTTTTGCCTTTCATGGCAAGAAGATAGTGTTGGTTTCGCATAAGCCTCGCGCAACACCTATAGTCAGCGAACTGAAACAGAATACTCTATAGTTCCGTGCTCCTTTTCAGGTTGTGATTGAGGAATCAAAAATAGTGTTTATGTTTTTCTGCTTAAGTCACTAATCATTCTGTTGACGTGCCAGTGCCAGTTGAAGTTCAAAATCTGCTACAGGAATTCGATGATGTGTTTCTTGAGTCCTTGCCACCAGACATTCCCCTGTTACGCGACATTAAACATCACATCAACTTGGTTCCATGTGATACCTTACCTAATTGACCGCATTATCGCATGAGTCCAAAAGAACATTAGGAGTTGCGTCGCCAGGTCGAGGAGCTGCTTGCTAAAGGCCACATCCGTGAGAGCCTTAGCCCTTGTGCCGTAGCAGCTCTCCTTACTCCTAAGAAGGAAGGCACTTGGCGCATGTGTGTCGACAGTCGAGCCATTAACAAAATTACGGTACGCTATCATTTTCCCATTCCTCATTTGGATGATTTGCTGGATCAATTGGGTGGTGCGTGTGTGTTTAGTAAACTGTAATTGAAGAGTGGTTATCATCAGATTCGAATCCGTATGGGATACGGATGGAATACAGCCTTTAAAACTCGTGAAGGCTTATATGAGTGGCTCGTGATGCCTTTTGGCCTTTCTAATGCACATAGCACGTTCATGCGTATTATGAATCAGGCCTTGCGCCCGTTCATCGGAAAATTTATTGTTGTTTATTTCGATGAAATTCTGATTTATAGTAACAACCCGGAAAAGCACCTCACCCACTTGAGAGAGGTGTTATCAGTTCTGCGCAAACACAAATTTTTTTGCTGCCGTCGCCAAGTGTGATTTTATGGCATCTTCGACAAAGTTTCTGGGATATGTGATTTCTAGCGAAGGACTTCGGGCTGATCCGAGTAAAATTAGTGTTATTGAGCAGTGGTCACAGCCCATATCGATCACATGAGTACGTAGCTTTCACGGCTTGGCATCCTTTTATCGACGCTTTATTCCTTATTTCAGCGGTATTATGGCTCCTCTTACTGATTGCGTGAAGGGAACGAAGTTTCAATGGACCCCCGAGGCTGACGCGACATTTCATGAGGTAAATGAAAATTAACCTCCGCTCCCATCTTGGTGCTACCATATTTTTTCCAACCTTTTGAACTTCATTGTGATGCTTCCAAAACTGGTATTGGTGCTGTCTTGAGTCAATCTGGCCGTTCCCTGGCTTATTTTAGCAAAAAGTTGTCTGGTGCTAAACTTCGTTTTAGTACATACGATGTGGAGTTTATGCTGTTGTCCAGGTGGTGAAACATTGGCGTAACTACCTCTTTCGGCGAGATTTTGTTCTTTATACCGATCATGACTCTCTTAAGCACATCGGCAGTCAAGAAAACATCTTTCATTGGCATGCCTCTTGGCTCTCTTATTTGCAGCAATTCACTTCCGTGATCAAACACAAGGCAAGGGTTGCTAATTGGGTGGCCGATGCACTGAGTCGGCGTCATGGTCTCCTTGCCGAAATGCATATTCAGGTACCCTATTTCGAGTCTTTTGCTAATTTGTATGCCAATGACCCCTTCCTGATTGTAGTCTTCGTGCGAGGATTATTCAAGAGCTACATAATGAGGGGCGCGTGGGGCGTGACTGGACCCTCCAACTTCTTACCACCTCCTATTATTGGTTTTTGATGCGTAAGGAGGTTGCCAAATTCGTGGCACGCTGTCGTGTTTGTCAGCTAGCTAAATGGGCTTCGACTAATGCTGTCTTATACATGCCTCTTCCTATTCCAACGCAATCATGGTCTGATGTTATTATGGACTTCGTCCTTGGCCTTCCCCGTACTCAGCGTGGGAACGACTATTTATGTTGTGGTGGATCGTTTTTCAAAGATGGCTTATTTTATTCCGTGTAAACGCACGACCGATGCTGATAATGTTGCCCAACTGTTTTTTCGTGATGTGTATCGACTGCATGGCCTCCCCGCATCTATATTTTCTGATCGTGACACTCACTTTCTGAGTCATTTTTGGAGGAGCTTATGGCACTTGGTCAACACTCAACTGAATTTCAGTAGTGCCTATCATCCTCAAACAGATAGGCAAACTGAGGTTGTCAACCGATCTCTTGGTAATTTGTTGCGCAGCCTGGTCAGTGATCATTTGTAGTTGTCTCAAGCCAAATCGCCCATAATCACGCTGTCAACCGTAGCACGGGTTTCAGTCTCTTCCATGTGGCGTACGGCCTCTCCCCTAAGGGTTCCCTTGACTTGCTCACGCTGCCCAGCAAGGTCCGTGTTCATGCCAGCCGACGACTTTATTTCCCAGCTACATCAGGTTCATCAGGCTACCCATTCCCAGTTGACCGCAAGTACCGCTCAGTACAAGGCACATGCGAATCAGAAACGTCGAGCTGGGAGTTTGAAGTTGACAATTTTGTGTGGGCCATCCTCACCAAAGATCGTTTTCCCGCTCGAGAGTATAGTAAGTTGGTTGCGAATAAAATTGGACCTGTAAAGATTGTGGATAAGATTAATTCTAATGCGTATGTCTTCAGTTACCTGACCATATTCATACCTTAGATGTGTTCAATGTCAAACATCTTATCCCTTTTGCCGGCGACAATTCTTTCGACGAGGACTCAAGTTCAGCTTCGAGGACGAATCTTTTCTACCCCGGAGGGAATGATGCGGTCGAGATTTATTAATTCTGCGATTTTCGACCCCGAACTTTCAAGTATCAGATTTTGGCATACGAATAGAGTTTTTCATGCGGAAACGAGATTCTAATCAAGATTCATAGCTTTGGAATCCAACGTCCAGAGGCTAAATTCCATCGTTTAGAGGGTTATATTTGCAGTTTTGTGTTTTTTTGGGTCTTTTTATGATTTTTTAGTTTTTTTTTTTACTTAATTGTTAATTTCGGATATATCTTAGAATTAGGGTTTTCGCTTTAGCTATTTAAACTCTATGAGATGAAATTTGCATTCATTTTTTGAGATTATTAATGAAAAATCGAGGTTTCCCTCAACCCTGCGTTAATTCTTCGGTATTCTTATGAATCAACGAATTCTTGCACCTCTATCCAACAAATTCTCGGCATTCCCCCTAGAATCAACGAGTTTTGTATCCCCTCCACCCTATCATGCTGCATTAATTAGGAAAATGAACCAAATGATAAGAAGAGATGTTTCCAAGACATTGACGCCACAATAGAGTGGAATCATGATTATTTATGTGTGCAACATCAACAACAATGCACTTATTCCTTCCACCAACTTCTGCAGTTTCTAAAATGTAACGACCTTTACTCCATGTACCAATCCTGGTATTCTTCCCATCTGAGAGGTATTGAATCAACACCAAGTCATATGTGAATAATACATGACAATTCAGTTGTTGAGGTAGCTCAGAAACCGAGATGAGATTGAACTTGAAGTCAGACACTAGAAGAACACCAATCAAGCAATAGTTAGGAAAAAGACTGCAGTTTCCTATGTGAGTGACTTTGCATTTAGGAGCATTTGCTAAATGAACAAACTGAAAAAGAGTATCATTAGCTCTCATTTCAGTTAACCAATGTTCATTGTGAGTGATATGATTCGTAGCTCCTGAATCAATAATCCAAATGGTCGAAGAATAAGGTGTAATACTTGCCATATTTTCTTGAATATCCTGATTCTCGGTTGTAGACTAATTGAATTATAATGGATCACTTGTTGTTTGACCTACCTTCGAAGAAACATCAATATGAATAACTGAATAAGAAGCAGCAACATGTAACATATTAGAATTCTCTCCATCAAAAACTCCATTAGTAGTAGCTCATTTTCTATTTAGATTCTCAAGAACCCCATACTTGACCCAATAGGTGTCTTCTTTGTGTCATTTCTTCCCACAATGAGAACACAACCAATTAGATTTGTCAATCCTTCCATGAATTGGTGTAGAATTGAAACCAGAAATCCTATTGAAGATACTTCCTCCAGAGGCATTATTACCACCACCATTAGAAAACCTAGATCTTGCATTATTTCCAGAAGAATACAACGCAATAGAGTTCTCCAATAAAACATCAGACAGTGATCCTGAAATCGATCTCTGGCTCCTCGTGAAGCAAAACAGAGAATACAACACTCAAACTAGGAAGTGGTTGTCTCATCAATAGATTGCTTCACACATTTGCATAAGTCTCATTCAATTATAAGATAAATGATATCAACTTGTTTCTCCTTATTGGCATTCACTAACGCTATATCATCAGCACATCTCAATACCATATCATCAATTTATGATAAAGCATCCCAAAGTTATTCATCTTGACAAAGAATTCAGTCACAGATAGAGTACCTTGAGATGTATTGTAGATCTCTCTTGTTAGGTGAAATATTTGTGTTCCATCAACTTTGTCAAACATCTTTTGCAAGGTCATTCCATATGGACTGAGCAGTTGGATTGTAGTACACCAAACATGATAATTTGATGAACCTAGCAATTGATAAGGAATCAACAGATGTCTTGTTGTGCCTACTAGATGCAGATAGAAACGATCATCAATGTTTGCAGCAACATTTCCTCCATTGTTGATTGTGGTAGCTTCCGACATTGTAGATCTAGAAGCTCAGAAATCGAATGATCGAAGTGAAATTGAAGTCGCAGAGTGTAATCAATCACCAGAAAAGGCAATTGTAGTCCAAAATGATGCAAATCGCAACAGATTGGATGAGAATTATATCGAATTCGACGAACTGCAACAATTACTTGAAATCCAAGAAAAGTACGTAACCAACTGAATTTGTTGAGTTTCAGCAGAAATCCATAACAACTCGCTCCAATACCATGTACGAAATGTACTTTGAGAGTAGAGAGAAACTTGAATTGTATATTAATTGAACTTACTGTTGGATTATGGTGACTAATCCTACGGAAACGAAACCCTAGATACGTGCATGGTAATTAATTACGCAGCGGAAGAAAGTGCACATACCTTTATCGATTTCTGTATCCCAAGATCTTCTAGGGGAGTTCTCGATCCACCGACCGGTACCCCGTAGAGGTTCCTGTTAGAGAATTGCTCGTCGCAGTTTGGTACCTCCTAGCTTGTGTGCTATTTCGATCGAACCTATACACTAATAGGGAGGAGGGTTTTCTTTAAAACTCACTACTTAGGAGAGATTGATTAGCACTAGAAAACACCACCTTAGGTCCCTATTTATAGAGTGGAGGTGGGATTAAAAATCCCACCTCCTTAGGTGAGGTCGGCGCTGACTTGCTAGGGGAGGGAGGCCTAATTTTGGGCCTCCCATGTCACATGAAATTTAGGCCTAGCCCAAATACCCTAATGTGACCCATTCCTAATTACTTAGGTTAATGACCTTAATTAATGTGCTACCAATTACGGCGGCTCATAACCCCAAATGCTAATACTTACTTCACAAACTTACAAGTAAAGTAGATATTTATAGTAAGTTAACTAACTAGTGATGTATGCTGACATCATCATACTAACTAACTATACTTCTACAAACATTTCCAAAAGTAGAAATTAAATAGCTTTGTTATTTTTTTAGATAAAAACTAATAGAATTTATCACATGAGAAATTGTGAAGACACATAGCCAAAATATTTTATAGGTTGTATACCCTCATTGTAAGTTGTCGGCAGAGAATTTCTCATTCGATGATTTTGTAAGATAAGTCCGCATCAAGGAAGAAAATCGATTCAAATAAAATAATGTTGAAGTGTTTCGGCAAAAAAAGAGACATTCGACCAAAAAAAGATGGACTGATATATTTTGGTTAACAAAATATGTTGGCACTAATTTCAATCGATGATATTCTATTTATATGGGTAACTCAGTTAGTTTTTAACTAAAAAATTAACAGAACTATCTAATTGCTATTTTTATAAAAGCTGGCTATTTATTTGCACAAAAAGAAAGTTAGCTAGCTACTTGCACTTTTTTTTTTTTTTTTAAAAAGTCTAGTTAGTTATTTGGTATTTACCATAAGATTCTTTGTCTTGAAATTTGATGCATTTTCTCTATTCATCTAAGACTTATAAATCTAACTGCATCTACAGTCGACTGCAGTTTAGTCAAGCTCTTAGAAAAATGCTATAAAAACTATATAAATATTAAGTACTCCAACTATAAATTTAAAAATGTAATTATTTCTCTATATTACATTTATAATAGTGTTTTGTAAGTTGATAACAGATTTTTCACAAAAAAAAAAAAAACCAGAATTGAATAATAAATTAAGATGTTATTTTTTTTAAAAGGTTCAAAAGCTCAATATCTTAGTTTTAATAAATTATTTGTAAATATTGATAATAACAATAATGATAATATAACAACTTTTGTTTAAGAATAAAGAAATATGGTGAATACACTACGACCTTCATGATCATACTAATTATATTATCTTATCTTCGTATAATAGAATGTGTACGTAAACAATTCAATTTTCCTTATTTTTTTTCGAATATTATGCAATTATATGAAAATATAGACCGTCCGACTGTGTTTATACTTTAGAGAAGTAATTATTTTATAAATTAGCAAAAATTACAAATAATACCGCTTAGATAATCGAACGTTCTCAAAATTCGGACCGTCTATAAATTCTGGTTATTATTATTATTGCTGAAAAAATTGCAATTATTATTTAATAAGGATAGAAGAATCCCATTAATGTCACCGACATTCGGTGTCATTTTCTGTTTATTTATATTATATTGGTGTTTGATTTGACAATACCAAATTCCGTATAAAATAAACAAGATATAAAGTAGCTTGTACGGAAGAACTAGAAAATGGTGCGGAGCCGCCAACTCCCAAGATTCTCCTTATAATAATTATTATTATCTCATCATTTTTTCTTATAATGTCCTATAAATTATTATTTATATGTAGGATAGATAACATAATAATAATCAACTTGCAATAGGTAAATTAATCATGATATGCGTAACCTTTTGGACCACTATCTGACCGTGATTGAAAAAATAAATATTTAGTTTCTAACACTACTTTTAGAACTTATTTAAAATGTATCAATTGTGTAATTACGTGCAATAATGAAATAATAAATTATATTTCATGAGATAGAGTTAAACATAACTCAGTAATTAGTAGTACTAACTGAGTTAGTACACATAATATGTCTAATCTAACCGTTTAAAATTCGATTGCAAATACATTGTATATGTCTTAATATATCCACTAATTACATTTGTAGGGTGGGTCTAAAGTTTATATTTTTTGCCACGTTGGTAGAAAGTTATTATTACCCTAGTTAAATTCTCTCCATAAAGAATTTCAGAAAAATTGAAAAATCACGTGCTAGTAAAAAATTCAAATATTGTCCGCAGCTCGCTCGATATTCTATGTTTTTTTTTTAATATTTTAAATTGGGTTGTGAAATATTGATATTAGTAGTAGAAAATGTCTTGCATGGCTAGGCTACATGTCATTATTCTCCTTTGAATGGATATATAATACACTGGATAATACTTACTTCCATATTCATAGCTTAGCATCAAGATATCGCTTAAAATGTAGAAAGACATATAGTATATTTATATAACTCAAAAATCATCAACCCAATACTCTTGTTTCGATTATTTGTGATATATATATTCTAGTGTATATAACTATATCATATTGATATGTCGGCTGATTATTTGCTAGAGAGCAATTGCTTGCTCAATATTGGAAGGACCTCTCATGGCTTCAAAAGGGTCCCCCTTATTAGCCCTAACATTGTAAAGAAACTCGGCTACAATCATCGTCGCCGGACCCGACACGGTCTCTTCCCACACATCTCCGTCCCCCTTCAGAAACACCTCGGTTGCATCGAGTCGGTGAAGATTCCACCCTCTCTTTGTCCGAAACCGGTGAATCTTCTCCAATTGCTTGGATGCCAAGTCACAAGTGTTGTTCTTGATCTCCTCGATCGCTTCCTCTAGCAACTGAGCCCGGGCTTGGGCAGGGGCAAGCTCGTTCTCACTGCGAAAGTATGGGTCGAGCTCGGGTACCCCAATTGCTTTTCTGACACCCTTCGAGTAATCGCCATTAGGGTTGAAGAATCTCCTCACCTCCTCAACCATTCCATTTTGTACCATCTTATCGACTCGATCGGACACAAACCTGTGTAGCACTGGCATTGCAACGTCGACCCAGAGGAAGCAACAGTCGTACTTGGACCGGAGTTGGTACTTCGGGTCCATAACGAGAGCCTCAATGTAAGAGTTGGACCCTCCGACAATGACTGGGAGGGCCCCACGACTCGAAATTGACTGAATCGCTGATGATGCCACGTGGCAGAAGTTCGATGCGGTGAAATCCATGTCTGGGTGGATTGTCCCTAGCAGATGATGTGGCACTCCGGACTGTTCCTCTTCGGATATTTTGTTGGTGACAATATCTAGACCGCGATGAGCTTGGATTTTGTCGGAGTTGACGATTTCAGACGGAAAACAAGACGCAATGTCAAGGGAGAGTCTTGATTTTCCGGTCCCGGTGGCTCCTAATATGACCACCACCTTCTCTTTCTGCCTCCGAGAAATTAGAAGGTCCCGAGACGCGGGACCCGTTGGCGGCGCGTAAATTAAGGGTTGCGTCGGCCGACACATGACCATTGATATTCTCATCATGATGATAGGAAAGACTAAAAGATGGATATATTGATGAAGAAATGGTTATATGAATGAACTCACACACTTGAATATATATACTTGATAGCAAGAGATGGTATTTATAGGGGTCAACTCAAGTTGTTATGGAATCATTTGATGGTGTGTTGTTATTCTATTTCAACTAGGGTGCTTTTGATACCTCAAGGATAATAGGAAAAATTGAATCAATACTAAATAATGAGATTGTTGACTTATATGGTAAAAAGGTATATTCCTCTCTTTGTGGCTTCTATTTTCTTAAGGGCCACCTGGTATCAAAGAATTCACTTAAGAATGTAAGTGGATTCTCCATTTCCATCAAACTATTTTTATAATCTTAATTAATAATAATTACTTATTAGCATGCGCTTTCCTTGAAATTTGAATTAAATGAAAATTTATTAACTAACGCATCTTTTTTTAAATTAATTTGATGAGTAAGTTATACATATACAATGTGGGAAAATCTTCATTTTTACTTTCAAATAAAATATAATAATAATTTATAAATTACAGCGATGTAGAAAAATGTATGCCTTTTAATTAATATACTAGTTATTAACGCGTGCGTTGCACGCGCATCGATCATTTAAATTTCAAGATATATAATCTATCTTAAGTTTACTAATATTTATAATTAATCAAAGTAAAATATGGGCAAGTTGATTCGTTGTGAGAAACGAATCTATGTGATAGAAAAGAGCGACATAACGTAATTTAAAACATGAGAAAGAGAAGAGGATAATTACGTAAAAAATTAACTAATATCTTCAGTTACGGTACTAAGTTAGCATTATAGTTAGATATATAAATGAGTTGGGTCGAGCATTACGTTGGTCATTAACGACTCAATTGTATCTAACTCATCAACTTGAGGTGTCAAGAATGTAAACGTGTTCTTAACTACTTAGAGTCATCAATGGACAAATTTGACATATACAAACGTAATTATATACAATATCACAATACCAACAAAATTTGATTTAACAATAAAGATAAAATTAAATCACAAAAATATAAAGTTTAGACTTGTATTTACAAATATATTTAGTTAACATTATTAGGTTGTACACAATGTGATTGGATTAACAAATAAAAGAACTAAATTAATAGATTGAGTCCATAAATATTGGACGATGAGTAAAATGTTATTTGTACGAGGTCAAACTTCAAGAACCACATTTCACCCATATTTTGACTTGTTATATATATAATTTGGTAAGTGGCTGATCTATGTGTTAGAAAAATCTCAACAGCCGTAACATATATCACTCGATCTATATAATTCGTTGAATAAAAAAATTTACATGTATCCGAAATTTGAACGGAATGAGTATGATAGGGCTGACTTAAATTGATATGAATATTGGATTGTAAGTTAATTATAATTACTATGACATGCCGACTAAGCGACCTTAACAAAATAACAAAATTTAAATAATGATTTAGTAATAATATTAAAGATAAATAAATGTTTCTCAAATATAGTAATGAATAAATTATTAATTTTATAAAATATAGGAATTAAATATAATATATTTTTTGTTAATAAAATGAAAAGGTGCTAAAGATGTCTATTGGGGGTGAGGACCCAACACAAATAATATATTGGTATATATATATATATATATATATATCGAAATTAGATTGTATAATATAATAAATAAAAGTAAATAAATACATTCATAAATATAAAAAATGTATAATATTATTTATTAATATAATTTTTTATAGTGCACACGCACTATAAATTTTAGGATCACTGGTCACAGACATCATTTGGGATTAAAAAATTTAAAATTAATTAGAACTTATTATCTAATTTAATTGAACAAGATTATTTATATCTCTAAGAATGTAAATACTAAATATATATATATATATATATATATATATATATATATTATATAGTATATTAATTATTAACCCAAAATGGATTAAAAAAAAGATGAAAAAAAACCTAGGTTCTATACTATCACTAAATTACTTATAGTTCCTCAAATAACCTAGATTTTATTTAAACTGAATAGGAGTAGCCTAAAATAAGATCGAATTTATATAAACTCCATTTCCCTCTAGAGAAAGAATGAATCAAATGTCATAAGTGGGAAAAAATAAAATTACACAAATCAAGATATGTCTAAAAAACGGGATTTAAATAAACTTATCATTGTAGCAACTTTTAGCCATATATGTATATAATCCTAAGAGCTTGAATGGACGAATGATATTTTGGACAATCATGCACAAAGTGGTTCATATTAAATAATCGTCGAGTAAAATAATATACTTCATTTAGTGCATAAAATATTAGAATATTACTGTAATAAACTACAAAGTAAACTACTAATGATTGAGTATGATGAATAGATAACATAAGGGGGACCCAAATTGCAAGTTGAAGCAACTTATTTACAACTAGTCAACTACCATACATGATACAACAGAAATACAATTTGCACATCTGCAAATTTCAGTCATCTTCTACTTGAATCTAAAATCATCTGTCCAATGCGGTAAAACCCTAGTCGGGTTCTTACGATGATCATCATCAATAAACGATGAACTTATTAGTATTGTACATACATTATAGCTTTTCAGGAATTCAAATTTGTGTTACCAAATCCCTTCCTTGGACATCTTAAGGAAATGAGACAGCGTTATGTTCGGCATCTCTGCAGATGCCGATTTTTTCCATGTGATTCTTGTGATCTTCATGGAGTCGCCTTCCTTCGGCTCGGTAACTGACGCCAGATTATAGAACTGCAAATGAAGATATCTACAAAATGTGAAATCTATTGTAAAAATGAAAAGGTGTGTGTTTTTTTTTTTTCCTTTTTGAATGGAACGGTTATAGATAACAACTTTGGAAAATATTTCATTCACTTAAAGTTTAACATTTTATAGCACTACCCCTGGAAAATGAATAAGTAGTTTGGGTTCTATCAACATGCTTCACAAACACCGGAAAATTCTTCAGAATGTGAGAAAATGTTTTTTTTCCTCAAAGTGACTGAGTGGAATAGATAACAGTTTCATGAAGTGGAAAAGATTTCATTTTTACTGTAATTTCACACTACCCTTCAAATATCAATTGTGGGAAAGGAATACATAAGTAGTTCGAGTTTATCAGATTATATATCTCGCGAACGCCACTGTAGAATTTACAGTGAGTAAAAACATGTCATTTTTTTCCAGATAATATATGATTGAATGGGACAATAAGTTTCGCATTTTATAGCAAAAAATGACCTTTAATAAATGTTTATGGAAAATGAACAAGTAGCTTGAGTTCATCAGATTGCATACCTCGCAAACACCGTGAAGCAGAAGTCTTTGAAAAGGATCTTGAACCTTAAACTGGATAAATTCTTCACCTCCACCTTCTGTTATGAAAGCCCGAATACAAACCTAGAGAGGAATCTTCATTATAACAGGTGGAAATTGTGTTTTTCTGTAAATTTAGTGATGTATTTCCTTGGAAAATATAAAAGAGGCCAATTTTTTTTGCTGAAATAGAGGCCAATTGGAAAGATAAAAAAATGCAATATCCTTCAAATGGTTGAAATTATACCTCATAGCTTTCAAGAAGCTCTGAAAGAAAACTCCTTCGAAGAGCCTCTCTAGTACGACAGTCCACTCTCCGCCATGCATTCAACACAGCCATCTTGTCAGCATCTACGTGACCTTTCTTTCTCCTCGGAGAACTTTTTAGGGCATCGATGATATTAACCTAATACAAAAGAGTGTAAAATTAAGCTGAACTATATACAGAATGACGGCTACAACTGTTTGGTAAATCTGATTAGCAAAAATATGTCATTAGAAAAAAGGGTTAAGAACCTAAAAATTTAGCTGAACTATATAAAGAATGATGGCTACAACTGTTTGGTAAATCTGATTAGCAAAAATATGTCATTAGAAAAAAGGGTTAAGAACCTAAAGACAGTCTCAACGGCCTTGTTGATAATAGCTGTCCCAGATTTAAAATGTTGATATTCGGTGTCCCAACTATCAAATTTGTTGTTTTCCACTTTTTTCGACTGATTTTGACGATAAAGCCGGCGTTTTAAGCAACATAAAATGTTGTTTTCCACTTTTTTGAAATATCATATTTGTTGCTCATGGTCTAGGCTTATTAGATGGTTAAAAATATGTTTTTGTTTCGTCAAGTTTAAAATAAAAAATAAAAAAGTGAAAATCAACAAATCTGATAATTGGGAGACCGAATAGGTGAATATCAACATTTTAAATCTGGGACAGCGATTAGCAACATGACCTATGGTTGTGGCTGTTTTTAGTACTATCTGAATAGTGTAATTATATAACAAGAGATACAAATAGAAGAAATTAATTGCTAACTTATTACCTCTTTGTCCATGTCTATAGTCCTAAACTTGTCCCACTCTTGTACATTAGTCATAGAAAATGCAGATGGTGGTACATCGTCACCTGAAATGAGACCAGGGGTGAAACAAAATGAGACTTGATATATGACAATTTTATGTAGCCATGCATCGTGTTTAGTAAAGCAGCACTCATACATTAAAAGTTCGGTGTTTTGGGATGCAAATAAGAGAATTTATACCCACATGTTAGCAGAGTTCAGCCACTATGTAGTATGTTCATACAAGTATGAAGATCTTTATCCAGTTCAAGCTGATTTGACAAATACTTATCATGACAACCTCTCTAAATTCATACCAAATAACCCTTGCTATTTATTATATCAGAATGTCTTTTTGGAAAGAGTTCACCATGATTATCTAGTAAAATATCCTTATACTTGCAACAAACTTACACAGCACTCTTTTGGATCAACTCCAGGAACATAATCGGAGCCAAAAAGAGAACAGCTTAAAGCACAAAAAGTACTTCATAAGTTTGATTATTTTTTTAAAACTAAAATCAACATCAAGGTGGAGAATTATACCGGTCAAACAGATCACTGAGCATTTTTCTACTAAACACTAAAAAGTATGCTTCTTAAATTACCCCAAGGTGGCGGGGCAAACAATCCCCTGACTTCCTCTGCATTTAACCGAGGCACAAGTTCCATTAGCAGTCGGTCATTTATCCATCTCCGAGACCTTCTGTTGCTAACCTACAATTACCATAAGGTTTTCTATGTAAAAATTGAAATTTAAATGTATAGCCACTTTAGCCAGCTTGGATTTATACTAAATACTTTAAGACAATCCATAGAAAGCAGAGATGCAGTGTAGAACTTAAGTCCAAAGATAAACTGCAATTAACGGTTGTATAATAAGCTTCAAGCTTTTCCGATTATTTTAGAAGAGAGCCCACTCATACATTAAGCTACAACATTCTCTAATATATTTTTTTAGGATAACATATGTTAACAATACAGAACAATTTGAAAGTACAATATTAAAGATAGTTAAGCCAGCATCAGATAGGTCGAGATAAGTGGTTTAAGAACCAAGTTCCGGAAACGAGAAAGACATATGCTTAAAGCTAGAAAACAAAGAAACCAACACCAAACAACGGAATTTAAATAAGGAACAAAAAGGAACCTGAAACTAGGTAGAGACGCTTCAATAGTTCAAAATATACATCATCTTGCAATTGATGTAACTTCTCCATATTGAGTGCTAGGTATTATAAACTTATTTCCTTTCAGATGAGAAAGCTCATCAGGCATGATAACTAGTCAAGGATGCAAAAATGATAACACAAAATTGAAGGCTGTTCCAGAGCTAAGAGATTACCGGTCCAGTCAAGCTCTCAAGAAGGTCGATCTTCTTTTCAATTGAAAGCCCTCTTGACTTGGCATTCTCCCCTGATTAAGGAATCATTTGAAACACAAAATACAATCACAAAATACATGGCTGGTTTGACATCAATCAATTGGGAAAGTTAATCTGCTCAGCTGAACAACCTCAAATAACCAGACCAGACACTCGCTGTCTCTTGAGCTAGATCTACGACAGTCCGACTCAAGACGAAATCGGAAAGAGAGAGACTGACCTGATCGGGAGTCCGTGAAGGGGGATTGCAGAAGGAGACCGTCTTGCCCCTGCAAAACATCAGGAGTAGCCATGGTGAAAGATTCTTACGGATCGAAAAATCTGACGGTGCCGACAAGGATTCGAGCAATTGATCGTGAAATAGACTCGCTTCGCCGTCGTCTTCTTCTTCTCTTGAGTTCTTCCGGTGGTCTACAAGGAGGTTGTGGAATTCGAGGGGGAACGGATTAGGAGGGGTTACCGGAGAAGCAGCTTCCGTGGTAGAGAAGAAGTTGAAAATTCCAGAGCTGTTGTTCGGTGGTTATTGGGCCGATAATTGTTTTAGAGTTCGGCCTCTCTGTCGGCTTAAATGTTCACCGCATGGGCCTCTTTTCTCGTATGCATTTAAAATTATTTCGAATTATTAAATAATTTTTTTACAATCCACATTTTCACTTTTTTTTTTAATGTTCAATATAAATAAACTAATATATATATATATAAGTTTTTTTTTATTTATTTATTATAATATATTTCTAGTTGTAAAATCTATTAGATAATTTTTTTACGAACTTTGAAAGTTTTCGGTCGATTTAGTTGAAAGGCATGAGAGTTAACCGTCAATATTGATAGGATCACGTCAATTAATATTGATTGGAGGATATATAATCTTTGAGTATTGAGCCAGACTTCCAAGTGTTATGTATGTGAGGGTAATTATTTCACCCTAAAAGTTGGCAAAATTTATAACGGAAATGATTTATGTTCCGATTATAAACATCCGACATGTGCCGAATGAGAGAGTCAATGTAAATGCCACAAAAGTTGTGGAATATTACTTCTATTGCCATTGTCTCTTGTCGGATTCTACTCGGAACGTAAGTCTCGGAACGTCTATCACAATTCAATTTATAATATGTGTCACATGTCGGAAAAAATCGGAGGTTGGCTCTCGGAATTCCAATCAATTCCGATAATCTTTTTGCAGTTCGATCTTGCGGCTTCCGTTCGACTCTTCTTAGTTGGAGCACTACTTGCGCCAACTTCAATTTCACCATTAATGCTTGATTAACAAGCAAGTCATTTTATATATACACTATACGCTTGGTTAAATTGTGAAAATTCATTCACCCAATAAAATTTCAATAAAAATGTATTATATTTAGCGTTAAATGGTCTTTTGGTATATGTTTGAACAATATTGGTTTTTGGAAATATATTTTTTTTTATAGACTTTTGGTGTCATACGTTTGTGTTTTGTAGACTTTTGATGAATCTATTAGTCAACCGTTAAATTTGACCGTTAAATACTTTAATTTTGCTCATATTAGCCCTCCAATTTAAATTACTAACTTTTAATATTTGCAAATTAGTCCAAAACAAACACAACCGTACTCTAACCCACAATTGACCTAGCTAGGGTCCGACTCATGGCTGGGTCGGACCCTAGCTGGGTCGAACCCTAGCTGGGTCAGACCCGAATCGGTGTTGACCAGGACCCCAACCATGGATCAAACCCTAGCTGGGTCAATTGTGGGTTAGGGTGCATTTTGATTTGTTTAGGGACTAAATTGCAAAAAATGCACGGGACGAACACACTAAATGCACAGGACAAGTGCTGAGGCTGGTACGGGACAAACTCTTCGCTGGTACGGGACAAACTCTTTGCTCGTACGGGACAATCTCGGGATGGACACGGCAAAACACTCGATGACGCGTGACCAAACTCTTGAGGACGCGGGACAAATTCTTGTCCAAGGATCGAATCCCACCAACTCCACTTTGCTGCCAATTATTCCAAAACGCCCAAAACACGATACACACGGCTACGATTCACTGTTTTCGCCTTTCAAACGCTTGTTAGGCTTGGGAAGCACGTCTATCATAGCCAAATTCGTGCTTCCCAACAAGATACGTTTTACGGGTGTGACACAATGCCAGTACTAATATTTTCCAACATTTGCTCGATTAAGGAAATAGATGATCTTTTCAAGTATGTAATTGAATGAATCTTCATCAGTTTCACAATTCAGCAACAACAGAATAAAACTAAGCATGCATTTCAGTACTATAAACTCCAGAATCAGAATGAGTGATTTTCCAAATAAAAAAATTTGAAATACTCTCTTCTCCAAGACGTACATTTCTTCCCAAAAGAGTTTTAAATTTGCACCCATTGGCAACCGTATTTATGATGTTTTTACAAGTGATTGCTTGGGAGCCAAGGAGTTGTTTTAACTTAAAGCCAGCCGTGTATCTACAATGACTTGCCTCTTTACAAACTTCACATTCAAACTTCATCAACATAACAGATGGGCAGTATCATCACTTCCCTTCATCATGAATCTTGAAACCAAACCTTCACTGTTCTGTCATTATCGAGCCCAGCAGAAGCAATCTTGTTCTCAGACGGATGGCATGACACGGAAACAACTGTATCTTTATGTCCTTCAAGCCTATCGATCATGTTCTTCCCTTGAAGATCCCATATCCACACGCACTTATCCTCCGACCCACTCACAATGTACTTACCGTTTGTCACTGAGAACGTAGCTTGTAGGCAATAGGTTTTGTTCTGGTGCCCTGAGTAAATTTTCAAGAACTTCCCTGTTGAATAGTTCCATAGTTTCTGCAAATTAAATAAAGAAAGAAATCATCCAATTAGGAATCATCATTCATTTAAAAAGCATTGATGCTTTTTGTAATCTAATTGTAACCCATCTAACAAACAACTACTAGTAAGCATTGATGTTCATTGTTCATTAAACATCTTCCACATACATGAGCAGAAATACCTACTAACTAATAAAAGCAGCCCAGCAAATACCCAGGTTATCCAGAATCAGTTCAAAACAGAGTGTTAAAACCACAATTGTTGTAAAAACTGCATTTGGTATGTTCTGTTATAGCAGATGCAAAAATATTCACAGTTTCTTCTCAGTAACCTAGAACAGTTGACAAGTTCTAGTGTCTCCAATACATTTTTATGGTCATCCCTTTAATTTTACAAGACAGCATCAATGGATTAACCAAACTCCATAAGCATCCAGAAGACATCATGGTTTGGTTCGTCACTTAGTCTCGTTCTAGTTGGCTCTCTATGATGACCAAACTAAAGTCTTATCAATCTGGATAGTGAAACTTGTAAATTCAGTTATTTGACCGAGATGAAAAAATTTCACCAAGGCAATGTCCAATTAGACCACTTTTTCGATACAGAACTGCATAACTTGACTATGCAACCATTCCCAGAAAGACGAATAGAAGATTTCTCTGTACATATTATGCAAGTCTGCAAGAACAATATACAATGGTTGTAATCTAATCTGACACCTTTTTCTCTTTATAAAGTAACATTTCAACTGATTTGGATGAGAACTTGAGCAAGTGACGGGAAGTAAAGAGATGAATTCGGATTATAAAGTCACGAATGAACTTACAAGAGTATCATTGAGTGTGGCAACGAGGATGAACTTCCCATTGGGGGAGAACTTGGCGAAGGAGACGGCCGGTACTTGCTCCTCAATCAGCGTCTTCAGCAAAGCACCATTCTTCGTGTCCCAGATCTTGCAGGATCCGTCATGGCTGCCGGAGACAATGAGCGACCCATCTCGATTGAAGTGAACAGACGTGATCGGCATGGAATGAGCCTTGATCACATTCAAGCACTTCCCAGTCTTAACCTCCCAAATTCGAATCGTCTCATCGAATGACCCAGACGCGATCAGACTGGACTGGGGATTGAAATTAACGCAGAAGACGAATTCAGAGTGGCCTTTCAGGGTTTTGAGGCAGTCGAAGGGGGCGCGGGCGGACCAGATCCGGAGGGAGCGATCATCGGAGGCGGAGCAGATGTAGTGGGAATCGGACGACCAGGCAAGGTCGGATACGCCCTCTGAGTGGCCGACGAGGCGGTGGAGAGGAGAGAGAGTGGCAACGGACCAGATGATGAGGGTTTTATCGAGGGAGGCGGAGGCGAGGAGAGTGCCGTCGTTGGAGAACTTCACGCAGGAGACGGCTCGGTTGTGGCCGGTTAGGGTCTTGAGGAGGCGGTAGGGTTTGTAGCCGGCCGGTGGTTGGGCGGCGGCGGCGCCACTGTTGGCCATCTTCGATTCAGGTCAGGAGTTCGAGTGATTTCCAGAAAGGAAAAAAAAGAACAACCTTATTCAGCGCCATTGGGAAAAAAAGAACAAGGAAACAACTTGATATTTTCAAAGTTTGAGGGCTAACTTGTAAAATAAACGATTACCCAACTGCACAATCCTCTCGTTTCAATTTCGGATTTTTTTGTTAAAATGCCCTCCTCAAACATGGCATTTCTAAAAATGCCCTCCAAAGGAGGGCATTTGTAGAAATGACCCGTCCAGACAGTGCCCAGCTGGCACGCGTTGGACACGCGTGCCAGCTGGGCACTGTCCAGCTGCTAATAGCAGCTGGACCGGTCGGACCGGGCCGGATAAACCGGTCTGACCGTAAGAGCAAAGACCATTTATTTTTTTTTTTTACGAAAATATTAATTGAGTTTAACTAGAATCGAACACAGGACTTACACTAAAAACGTTGACGCACTACCACTACACTACAAGCTAGAATGTTGACAAAACAATAGTTAAATTTGTTTTATTTATAATTCTATTTAATCAATGGAATGGAACCGGGTTCCCCATCCCTCGGATTTTTTTTTTTCACTTTTTACATCTATTAATATTCACTAAATTCAAATTTACAACTCCAAATTCAATGAAAATCGAAAGTTAGCGTCTTTATAATGTAATAAATAAACAATGTGCTATTTTTTTAAAATTTATTTTAGTAATTTCGAAAATTAATGTTTTCATCACGTAATGATGTTATACCACCATAAAACCTAAATTTGGAGCAAACATAATTTTTTAGAAAATGTTCAATTTTTTTTTTCCGAATTGTCACGTATTAGTAAAATCCAATACCGAAAACGGGGCCTAATTTGAAGTCCGGTAATATATTTTTTGAACATTCTAAAAAATAAGATTTACTCCAAATTTGCATTTTAGGGGGGGTATAACACCATTTGGTGATGGAAACATTAATTTTCGAAATAACTAGAATAAATTTTAAAAAAATAGCACATTGTTTATTACGTTATAAAGACACGAACTTTCGATTTTCATTGAATTTGGTGAATATTAATAGGTGTAAAAAGTGAAAAAAAAACCGCGGGATGGGAAACTGACACAAAAAAAAGAATATTTTTTTGAACATTTTCTAAAAAATGAGATTTACTCTAAATTTAGGTTTTAGGGTGGTATAACACCATTCGGTGATGAAAACATTAATTTTCGAAATTATTAGAATATTTTTTTTTAGAAAAATAGCACATTGTTTATTACGATATAAAGACGCTAACTTTTAATTTTCATTGAATTTGGAGTTGTAAATTTGAATTTAGTGAATATTAATAGATGTAAAAAGTGAAAAAAAAAAAAAAAAAAAAAAAAAACCCAGAGGGATGAGGGAACCCGGTTCCATTCCATTGATTAAATAGAATTATAAATAAAAATATTTTATCTATTATTTTGTCAACATTCTAGCTTGTAGTGTGGTGGTAGTGCGTCAACGTTTTTAGTGTAAGTTCTGGGTTTGATTCTAGCTAAACACAATTAACATTTTCGTAAAAAAAAAAAAAATGGTATTTGCTCTTACGGTCAGACCGCTACCGGTTTATCCGGCCCGGTTAGCAGCTGGACAGTGCCCAGCTGGCACGCGTTGGAGGGCATTTTTAGAAATGCCATGTTTGAGGAGGGCATTTTAACAAAAAAAAAAAAAAAATCCTTCAATTTCAGTAGAACCCTAATTGATTGATTCTTCAAACCAATAGAAACCCTAACGATGGATCTTCTCAGGGAGGAGCTTCTCAAGAAGCGCAAATCCCTAGCTGAAGACACCGGAGGCAAGCGCTTCTTCAAGCGTTCCGAGATCGAGCAAAAGCAAATCCAGAAGCTTCGCGAACAGGAGAAGCGCGAGCTCGAAGCCAAATCCCGTTCCAAAGTCCCATCCTCCGCCGCTGCTTCCGATGCCAATACTTCTGCGTCTGGTTCCGTACCGAAGAATCCTTCCGTTACCGCCTCCGCTGCCAGCACGTCCAAGTCTCTCACCGACGAGCAGAACATCGACAATCTCGTCCTTCCCAGGCAGGAAGTGATCCGCCGTCTCCGTTTCCTTAAGGAGCCGATAACGCTGTTTGGTGAAGATGATACTGCTAGGCTTGACCGCCTCAAGTACATCCTAAAGTCGGGCCTTTTTGAGGTTGACAGTGACATGACAGAAGGCCAGACGAACGACTTCCTCCGCGATATTGCTGAACTTAGGAAGCGGCAGAAGGCTGGAATGCTTGGTGATAGAAAGCGGAAGGACAGGGAGGATGGTGAAGATGGGGAGGGAGGCGGAGAGAGAGGAGATGATGACCTTAGTGGTGATGGGGGATCAAGTGGGGTTGATGCTGATAAGGATTCGAAGAAAATGAAGGCGAATTTCGAGGAGTTGTGTGATGAGGACAAGATCTTGGTCTTCTTCAAGAAGCGGTTGCATGAGTGGAAGCAGGAGCTGAATGATATGACTGAGATTGATAAACGCACTGCTAAAGGGAAGGGGAAGGTCGCTACTTTTAAGCAATGTGCTAGGTACTTGACTCCTTTGTTCAAGTTTTGCAGGAAAAAGGTGAGCGTCAACTGCTTAATTGTTTTCATTCATTGGCTGTCTTCGTTATGAATTAACTCTAGTCTGCTGAAACCCCATTACAAATTATGGCTAATCTAGTTGCATTTTGAAGCACGCTCTCAGTAAATTTTTGCAACATGTTTGATTTCGTCAGAGTCATCTTTCTCTCGTATTCAAGGCTGTTCTAATCAGATATAGGTGCTGATAAATGATCAGTATCTGCATTTGTTCTGTCATATTTAAGTATCTCTTCACTCACAAGTAGTAGCGTACTAGCGGTTGATCATTTCATTAATCATTCTTAGGGCAATGGTGATTTCATACTTTTATGGTAGATAACCCACATGCAAATCTTAGGAAATTATGTTGGAGAATCTTGCTTGTGTATGGCAAAGGTAAATATCACGAATTTGATAGTTTCTTGCAGTATTGATTGATCAAGTGACTACATTACTCACTTAGGATTAGGATCCAACATCTAAAGCTTTGGTAAGCACAAGAACTTGCTATTACTATAATGAGGCATCCATCCAACTGCTACTCTGAGCAATATCTCTTGAGGTGATCATTGAGAAGAGAGTTTTCTCCTCAATCAAATCTTAGTGCAACTGTAATGATGACCTGAGAGGCTGAGCCCCTGATACTAACCTCTATTTGATAATAATCTGCAGGTTCTTGCTGATGATATCCGCCGAGCACTTATGGTAATTGTCAACTGCTGCATCAAAAGAGACTACCTAGCTGCAATGGACCAATACATTAAACTTGCTATAGGAAATGCCCCATGGCCCATTGGTGTGACTATGGTTGGTATCCACGAGCGTTCAGCTCGGGAGAAGATCTACACCAACAGTGTGGCCCACATCATGAACGACGAGACAACCCGTAAGTATTTGCAATCTGTGAAGAGGCTGATGACGTTTTGTCAGAGGCGGTACCCTGCAATGCCATCCAAGGCAGTGGAGTTCAATAGCTTGGCGAATGGGAGTGATTTGCAGTCTTTGCTGTATGAAGAGAGGGTGAACTCAGGTGAGCTAGTCCCGGAGGAAAGGCTTCGGATAATGCCTGCTACAAAGGAGACTAATTAGGTACTCTCTTCTTTGTCTGTATGTATACTGCACTTGATGATTGGAATTGGTACCAAAGAGGCAAAGACTATTTTCTGATGCACTTAATGCTCCTGTTGAATCAGTAAAGTTATGTGCTGCTATCAGATACTGTGTGGAGAATTACATTGAATAGCTGTGAAAATTGTTGTCAAGATTTGCTAGTTTGTCTTATCTTGTTCTTCTTCTATATATCTGTGCCCTCAATCATTTGGATAAAACTATCTGAACTTCTGTTTGGTTCCTGGAATTCGGGAAGAGGGTTTGGATTTAGGAAAGGGAATATAACTTAAAAATTGTCCCAATTTGACCGAGTATTAGTTTGGTGTCTCAGTTTTATTTGGTGTCCTAATTTTCAGTATTGTTGTTATTTGGTTTTCCGTTAGATTTTGGGGTTAATTTTAAAAGATTGAGTTGAAAAGACTATTTTGCCCCATTTTTTTAAGCCTCCGACTCCGGCCACCCACCTCCAATCGGTCGGAATTAGTTAGAATTGGCCGGGAACCGGCTAAACCCCTAAATCCTAAATCGCAGCTGCTTAACTTTGAATTGGTCGGGAATCGGCCGAAATCGGGATGGGTTTGGCCCTAATCGGCCGGAATCGGGGTGGATTTGACCGCAATAGGCCGGAATCGGGGTGGGTTTGGCCGTAATAGTCCGGAATCGGGGTGGGTTTGGCTGGAATCGTCCGGAACCCTAATTCTGGTCATGGAGTATTTTTGGAATTTTGAAAATTGTTCACGTGATCAGGTTCCGTTCAACTTAACCCCAAAATTTAATGGAGACACCAAATAGCCACACATAAAAATTGGAACATTAAATTTCAACATCAAACACAAAATTAACACATAGGTTAAAATTGGAACAGTTTTTAGGTTCTTTTCCTTTAGGAAATGAAATATACATATTTTAGTGAAGTGGTTTAGTTGATAACTTGCTACAGAGCTTGAATACGTAATTTGATTGTGAACCAGGCCACATATAATTGAACAAATATATGTTCAAAAATGTTCTAGTAGTTAGTTGTCCAGCTGCAACTAGTAATACCAAGGTAATCACAATACTCGTTCTTGGATGGTTGACTCAGTGTGTGGCTGTGTGCAGTTCTTCTACAGTTTATGGCAAATAGTATCATCCAGAACATAACGTGCAAAAAAATGCTGCATTCCAATATAACATAAATAAATAATTAATGGGTTAAAACGTCTTTGGTGTCTTATGTTATTGTTGGTTTTTAGTGTGTTTTTTTTTTTTTAGGCTTTTTGTGGTGTCATATGTTTGAATTTTGTAGACTTTTAGTGCAGCTGTTAGTTAACAGTTAAGTTTGACCGTTAAATATTTTTATTTTATTCAATTTAGTCATCCAATTTATATATCTAACTTATATTTTTTACAATTTAGTCTCCAAATATTACAATTTAGGGTACCTAGCCAGGGTCCGATCTAGCTGTGGGTCTGACCCTAGCTCGGTCAATTTGACCCAAGGATCCAATTTACCCAAATCGGACCCTAGTGTCGAATTGACTCAGGTAGGGTCCGAACCAAGGCTCGGTATGACCTGGCTAGGGTCGCCCAAAAATTTAAAGCATTTAGGAATATAAATTTAAAGACTTAATAGAATAAAATAAAATTATTTAACGGTCAAACTTAACTGTTGACAAATGGATGCACCAAAAGTCTACAAAATGCAAATATATGGCACTAGAAACCTATAAAAGAAAACATACGGCACCAAATGCCAACGTTGACCAAATATATGACACCAAGAGAACATTTAACCCAAAAAGTATATTATATAAACTATAAAGGAGATCCAACACAAATATAAATGTTTCTTTTTGTGTTTTCTACCTTTTTGCATACTGTCTATTTATCAGTAATTTAAATAGAATTTTTTATTAAGCATACGATCTATTATCACAGTGAAATTGGCAATTTTGTTCTCAAGTTTAAAATTTTTTGGACATATATTCCTAATATTCCACCACAAAACAAATTATTTTGAGCTTTAAAAATGCACTAAACAATTACATCATTAAATATTATTATTATAATATATGTATTTTTTTTCTTTTTATTTCTCATGATATATATATATTGGGGAAAAAGATTGCAATTTTATAGAAGGAAACACACAAAGGAATTACAAAGAAACATAACTAAAACGCAAACCATGTAACAATGGTGTGGTGGTTCAGCGCATTATCCATTAACCAGAGGTCAGGGGTTCAATCCCCGCGAATGACTATAGATGATATCATCAATCAAAATATGTGAGTACATCAAGAGAGAGCAGACTTCATGGTTAGAATGGGTCCTTAGGTTCACAACTTTGAGTAACAAAAGCATCCAAATGATCAATGCCATGAACATTATTCCAGAAATACATGGCTTTTGTTACGAAAAACTAGTTCATTTCTAGTGATCCAGATTGCCCAAAAAACAACGCATTTTTGAGTCAGGGTATCCAGATGATGGCTGACAGATGTTTGCTTAGCATCTTGATGCCTCAGCCAATCTTCAATCTTACTAATGGACAGACTTGTTGTATTGACATCAAGGGATAGGCAAACCAAATTATGGTTGCAAAGGTGCAGGTCCACATCAATTGGTCCTAGGATTCAACAACATTCAGACAAAGAGGACATGTTGGGTTAATATGGGAGATATGTCGTTGGAGGTTTTTGCCAATAGCTAAACCACCATTGCACCCCTCCCAGACGAACATCTTTTGCGTGGGATAAGGTAATCATGAGCCCCTGACCAATGTACATTGCAGCTCGTACGGGAGCTCATTTAAGTTTTCAAGTCGGCGGAGCGACTCTAGGACGAATTTTCAACGTGCTTGGAGAGCATGTTGATGAACTAGGACTCGTCGGTACTCGTACAACATCTCCTATTCATAGATCTGCGCCCGCCTTTATACAGTTAGATATAAAATTATCTATTTTTTAATCAGGAATTAAAGTAGTCGATTTTTTAGCCCATTATCACCGTGGAGGAAAAATAGGTCTGTTAGGGTTGGGGGTAGGTAAAACAGTACTCAGTAGTAGTATAAGAATGAAGGGAACTAATCAGATTCCATCAAAATGGAAGAATCAAATAATTTTTTCTAGAGATTAAGAGAATTCAAGAGTTTTTTTATTGACTAAGGAAAAAGAATCGAATAATCATTTGATTATGAAAATAGAATAATGACTTTTTTTGTGTTGTGTGCACATGACGAGAGTGGCTTTTTTGATGAGTATGGTGACGAGGCGGACGGTTACGAGGACAACTTTTTTTTTTATTTTTTTTACGATGACAGTGACGAACCGTAATAGTAAGAATTTCCCTTCGGTTGATTATTTTAGATGGATTGGAATCAAAATAAATGAAATAGATGAAACAAATAAATCGATTTAGATGCTACGTACATAATATAAATATGTGTACATTTATATTAAGAAGATGGATTGTAGAAAGAATCGTGCAGACAATTTTTTTTATCGACCTGATTAGTAATCAGGAACTACTCGAACAAGATTAAAAAAATGCATCATTTCCTTATGCAATGCGCAATTTCAGAGGAACTGGCTGCAAATGTACACTATTACGTAAGTCAAATAGCTAAAACGAAATATGTCTTAGGGCTCAACACTTATTCTATGGATCTTACTGAGTCTGTTTATGTACGACTTCTTCGGGCACATTTGGCATGGTGCTAGAACCTCTTTAGAGATGTTTTTGCTGGTATTGACACGGATTTGGATACTTAAGTGGAATTTGGAGCATTCCAAATACTTGAATATCCAACTACAAGAAGACAAGCAGTCTGATACATGATTTCTCTGTTATTTTTTCTATATTTTGTTGATTTCACATAGGTTAACCGAAAAGCTTTTTTCGCCTTTTCTTTGACTCTTTCAGAGAGATAATCTCAAATAAATAGGTATGGAAGTTATAATTGTAAGTAAAGAATGGTCGAATTTATGGAAGCATTGGTTTATACATTCCTCTTAGTCTCCACTGTAGAGATAAATTTTTCGCTATCTTTTCTCGAGAGCTGCCTAAAATTCAAACTAAAAAGAAGAAAGTCGGCCTTAGTGATCTGACGGTGTCGAGTGGAAGGTTCGTCGTTCAACGGATAAAAGTTATTCTAGGGATAACAGGCTGGTCTTCCCCAAGAGCTCACATCAACGGGAAGGTTTAGCACCTCGAAGTCGGCTCTTCGCCACCTGGGGCTGTAGTATGTTCCAAGGGTTGGGCAGTTCACCAATAAAGCGATACGTGATAAATAATAATAAAATAATAACACTCCGTAATGTTGGACATAATCTCACATTACATCTGTTTTTAGATGTATCTCACATTACGTCGAATGGAGTTTGGATGTAATCTCAAATTACAATGAACATTACATTACAATGCACATTATTTCATTTGGCAAACCAAACAACGTAATGTGGATGTAATGTGGGACGTAATCAACACCCCCTTCGAGTTTGATGGGAAAGTTGGGAAAGAAGTTGGCAAGCCACGAGTGTAACGTTGAAGTTAGAGGGGTAAGTTGAGAATTCTGTAAAATTGAAGAGATTATCCTCACTTTTAATATTAATGAGAATTTTTGTTTCGAAAATGTATTTTTATATGTTGCTGATTATGACAGTCCATATATATATATCGAATTAATGTTTACATATATTTCTTTTGTTTCTAGATATACTTTCACAATGACAAAGATTTAAATCAATTGTATACAATTAACCTGATAATTATATCCATATACCTAATACCTATAGTATATTATTTATAAAATGTATACTATTTGTAGTGCATTTTAACCTAATTTTCACTCATGACTTTTATATTCAAAGACTAGAATATTATATGTCCCTTTAAACTATTGAAGTTGGTGATAATTAGTCTAAATATGAAATAAACTTGCTAGGGTGCTACGAGTCTAATGCCCCCAGGACACCCTACAAGAATAAAAAAACTACTAACTTAAATTAACTTTAAATGTTTTTTTTTTATAAAAATACACTATGTTATAGTTACTTGAAATACTTTTATGGGTTAATTATATATTTAGAAGAAAAAAAAATTGAACCAATAAGTTAATTCGAGGTTCGTTTAGACATCGAAAAGCTTTATGGGTCTAATTGAACTAAAAATGTCAAAAGTTAATAACCAAATTGAAACATGAATTTTGATTCAGTAAAAAATTATTATCCATATTTTATTTTATTTGAAAAAATTTAGCTACTTAAACTTTCAGTATTCTCACCCAAAAAAAAAAAAAAACTTTCAGTACATTAGCAAATTGTTATATTTGTTACAGAATTAGACATAAAATGAGTATGTTTCAGTCACTTAGTGCCTTTTGATGTGTACCTAAATTTCTAATATTAATTAGATAGTAAATTGGAAGAATTGTAGTGAAATGTCTTCAATTGGACGTTCAATTTGATTTTCCTAAATTACAACAGTGTCATTCAATTGATGATACATATCTCCTACCCTACAATTTATGTCTCAGATCCTGTCTCACCGTTAAAATTTTCACACGTGTCCTCAGATTTAATATTTTCCTCATAGGTTTCAAAAATCCTAATAGGATTTTAGAAAAAAGAAATTAATTACACCTATGACACGTGTCAAAATCTTAACGGTGTGACACGATCTGAGATAGAAAGAGTGGGGCGGAAGATCTCAATCATTCAATTAAAACGTCAAATTGATGTATTTTACTACAATCTCTTTAATTTTTTAACGATGTCATTTCAGATACTTAACAAAAAATATCTTTACATAGTCGGAAGAAGCTCATTTTCTAACGTAAATTTTAACAAGTTAACAATTTACTTAGAAATTAAAATTTTAGGTAGCTAATATTATAAAATTAAAGTGATTTGTATTGGGGTAAAAAATTAGGAAAGATTTGGTTATTAGCCCAAAATTCAATTTTGGGTGGGATGAATCGAGGAAAATGCACACTACCAAACAAAGAGAGCATGGGTCCAAGATAATAGATAAATCCAATCCAAGCATCATTGACTGACCCATATAATATCATATCACTTCATGGCATGCCAGTATCTGAAAAGAATATATTATATTACCAACTCAACGTGTATACCCGGCTCACGGTGCACCCGGAAACAAAGTGACCATATGTTTTTTAGGCTGAGTCTCTTTAGTCCTTGTACTAAATTTTATTTATGTTTGAACTCTAATTTGTTCAATTTCAATTACAATCCACGAGTGTACTAAATTCTAGCACCTTTATTAGCTTGGGCTAAAACCCCATTTTTATGTGAAGTTCTTATACTAGCATTTGTGATGGGAGTCAATGACTACAATTCCTCCCATTATGTTTTTTAGAATAATGATTAATAAGGCCTTTTATTGTAGAGTAATAATGAAAAAAAAAATAGTTTTTGTTATTAACATGTTTTAAAATGCATAACATGTTTTAAAACGATAATAATTAGTACTTTCTTTAATCATGTCCAAAATTATAGTTAAATACATTTTGAACTTACAAAATTAACTAAGTAATTTTAAAGTATCGCAACTAAGCATTAATGGCTTATATAAATATTACAATTGATTCATCTCGGACAGAACCGACATGGGATCACTACTTTAATATTTAGAAAATTATCCGGTTGATTTTCTAATTTTAAAATGTATTTGACGACAATTTTAGACGGATGAATGAAGAAATACTACTTACTATTGTTTGAAACATGTGCTACATTTTAAAACATGTTGTTAACTAAAACTATTTTTTTTTCAAACATATCGTATGACTTACATCATTTTCCCTATTAGACAATTTGGGTTGTGATACCATCTTGTAAATAGATTAGGGTGGTGACTAGTGTTTGATATCGAGAAATAAAATATTTTCTGAATTGTAAAAAAATAATGAATATCAAATTTTCTAGTTATATAATAAACGATGAATATTATAATCTGGAATATCGATTAGCAACGTGACCTATAATTGCGACTGTTTTTGGGTTCGTAACCCCATATTATATTTGGTGCCACATAATGCTTGTGGTAGCTTTTTATTTTTATTTTTATATTGTCTTAAAGGTGAACGCTATAATGAAATTGATATTATTAATAGTATGATACAAATATTATGTGTATTTAAAAAAATCATATATTTTCATACTTTTAAAGTTTTAGATATGTTACAATTAAGTCCACCCTAGTAGTAAAAAAAAAACAAAAGCATAGTGCTTCAAAAACACGGTAGAAAATCCCATAACGGGAGATATATTGTCTAGATTTTATAATTTCGATGGTGAAATGGGATGATACTTAAGTTTGAGGACCGATTTAACATTGATTAATATAAGTAGGGTCATGAGGATTATGGTGCATCATCCACCGGGTGTATATTGTTCTATAGTGACCATGATTGTGATATTATCAAGGTTACATACACACTGAAGTAGGTAGTTTTCAGATCCGCAGATTCTGGCTGTCTCCTCCTCGTCCACATTTCCCAACCTCCGCTCCCTCCATTCCGCAGCTCAAACGGAACCCTAAGCCCAACCGCAGATCGTGCTCTTCTTGTAGTATCGAATCCGTCAGTCTCTGGTAATTTCTTTTCTCTGCAGTATCAGTTGGTTGATATGGTGACCAAATCGAGCGCTCAGTATTGCTTCTATCCTTTCTCTTCACTCTTCATCTACTCTTGTTGTTGGCGATGCGATTTCTGCGTTTCTAGTCTGTGTTTCGTTATGATTTCATTGGAGATTTTAGGTGTTTTGCATTTATCATCACTTTTGGTTGTTTTAAACTAGGTTTTAGCAGTTAAGATCGCGTCTTCTGAACTTCAAATGTCAAAATTTGTGATTTTGCGTTTGTGTAACTGGTGATTGACAGGTTTGAATCTGGTGAATCGGAGTTGAAGCTTTCATTTTTCATCTAATGGAGACTCTAGTTGTTGTTGCACAGCAGAAGAAGCAGCACTACTCCATAACTAGGTCGCAGGGTCTGGCAAGACTTGACTCAGCACCATTGAAGAACTTGAGGGAGGTCAATTGCAGGTATTCAGAATGTATTCTTCATAGGTACTCTGAAGGTATTCTTCATAGGGCGACAAGTATTCAACAACCATCGGCCCCAACAAGTCCATCAAACTTGTTTAGTCCCAAGTCCGGTGTACTGTCCCCTAACTCAAAGTCTACTCCAAAAAGCAGCCCAATCTCTATTGCGGTTAAACCTGTTTCTGATGGAAAATCTTTGATGAGCAATGACTTTTCCGATGACAGTCTCTCATTCTCTGAGCGATGGGCAGGTCCAACATATTCTAACTCGCCTCCCCCGAGCTCCCTGCCAATGCCCAAGTTCTTGCAACAACAACCGAAGCGGACTCTATCTCTTGATTTACCTTACACTGTTCCCATTGTTGCTGTAACTCTGCACCCGATTTCAAAATCTGCTCCCGCTTCTCCTACTGGTAGGGAAGTTAGCCCTCATGGTAACAGGGATTTGTTTCACGGTGCCGACTTAGCAACCAAGGCGTTGCGCCAGATACTGAACCTTGACCAAGATGACGAATGAGTGGCTTGGAGTCGTGGCACTTACTGTAAATAACTGCAGTAGTAGTATATAGTGGTAGAACTGTACATAGCTATGGTATGAGTGAGTTCATCTCCACTTAGGTCTGGTAGATGGAAAAAGAAAGATCATCGTGGCTTTTGTGGGTCAGTCACCTCTGATTAGCCATGGAACTAGATTGTCTTTATGGTGAATGTCCAAAGATGATGAGAAAAACACATCTTGGGGTTTTACAGCAGATGTAAGTTATTGCAGAAGGCTGAGCAAGAACCAAGATTCTCCCAGAAAGTGCAAACATTCCATCTATGGAGTATCCTATCCTCCCTTACTGACCCTAGAACAGCAATTGACTGTTTGGCATGTTGTTGTTCATTAAGAAACTACTCCTTGTAAGCAGAAAGGTGATGGTGAAGTTTCAGGCCATCCGTTTCCCTTCTAAGCTAGAAGCTCAGCTCTAGATGTATGTTCTGTTATTTTCCCAACCTAGTTTTCTCACGTATTTCGTTTCCTCAGCATCCTTTCACTTATCTAAACTTGTTGCATAAAATAGTTTTCCTTCTTGGTTGAAAGTGTTGAGTTTCATTTCTCTTCTGCCAAATATATATCCATCTGTGGCAGTTTCACAAACCCTAAATCCCAATCGTAAGTCTCTGAGATTGCTGCATTTCAGTCCCGAACAGTTGACCTTCCCCTTTCATTCGTCACAAGTTGTTTCTTCCCCCACTGACCATATCTTTTCTGGGTTTTTAAGAATTGAAAGGTATGGCAAGTGAAAGAGAGACTTCTTAATGTCCATTCTGCATCTTACCTAGTTTTACCCTCAAGTAGTGTCCTTCCAAAATTTGTAAGATATATGACTCTTATGATGATTACACACAGTGGTGGATCTTTTGAAGAAGTTTTACCCTATGTAAGGTAATTCCTTTTTCCCTATATGATATAACATTCATTGTTTTCTGCATTTATCTTCTTTAAATAAATTGACCTGTTATCTTCATTGTAAATGGTGCAGGGAGCTTCATAGAGAATACAGAGATGGCTGCTCTCTGAGAAAGAACCCTGCAAGTTTCTTTTCATAGAAACTGGCTTTGGAAGTAAGTACTTAGTCGATTAGCTTCGATAAACCGAACCTTATTAGCTCCATATCTAGTTGTATTTTTATGTTCATGTTATGCTTTCTAGTTAACTATGTGACACTTGTTTGTGAAATTTATGCATTTATATGTATGTTCTAGAACAGAACTTATACGGTTAATAACCTAAAAACAGAACTATAAACAGTATTGCTAATCGTTGTTCAACTATCAGATTGGTTGATTCTACTTTTTTCTCTTACGATTGACTAAACAAAAACATGGTTTTTATTTTTTAAGTATCAAATAGTCTTAAATCTAAAAACTGAACTATGAATAATGCTAATCATTGTCTCAAATTTAAGATGTTGATATTCAGTGTCTCAACTATCAGATTGGTTGACTACACTTTTTTTTACAATTGACTAAACAAAAACATGGTTTTTATTTTTTAAGCATCAAATAAGCTTAAACCATAAGTAACAAATCTGATACTTCGGAAAAGTGGAAAACTGCATGCTTTTGTTGCTTGAATTAACACCAATTTTATGCCAAAATCAGTAAAAAGAATGAAAAGAAAAGAATGTAAAGTACAAATCTAATAATTGAGACTAATATTTAAAATATGGGACTACGACTACTAGCAATATGATCTATTAGATAGAATGTTTTTAGGTTGTTAACATGAACTTATAAATCAGTGGGGCTGTCAATGTCTGAAAGAAAAGTATCACACTTTGCATGGGGGCCAGTCTCTCTCTTTTATCTGTTTGACATAATTGATTGATTCTTGGTATGCTTCTTGTGATCATCATTGAGATGCTTTTTCTTTTAGATTAGATAGATATTCAAGCTTTTGGCTTTTACTTTGGTAAGCTATCACTTTTCACTAGAATGTATATATTAAAGTAAAAAATAGAGTTGGTTGTTTGTGGTCACCTTCTTCTTCTGCTATAAATTTCTTAGGATATCTGTGCTTATGGCATCATTTGACAGTTTTTAAGTTCTTAACACTTTTTTGCATCATGTTTCAATTTAGTGTCTCAGGCTTAAATAGTTTATTTTAGTGTCTCAAGTTTCACTATTGTTACAATTTGGTTTTGAGTTAGATTTTGTTGTTAACTTTGACAGACTGAGTTGAAAAGACTATTTTGCCACTTTAAAATTATCCCTTATTTATAAAACTGTACAAATATAGCACATAAATATTTACCCTATGTAATATATACTAATTAAAATAAATGTATTTATATGTGAGTGTCGTGATATCATGCCGTGCGTGTTTGAGGCCTAAACACGAACACGTCACGATAATGCTGTCGTGCTATCGTGTCATAAAATTCTAGCACGAGCATGAATTTCATGCGTGTTTGTGTCATGCTATCGTTTCGTCATAGAAATTGCCAGCCCTACTGTTAACTAACGGATGCACCAAAAGTCTATAAAGAGCAAACGCATTGGCATTGCACTAAAAATCATACAAAAAAAACATGATGTATCAAAAGTCAAATTCGATTAAACATGTACCGAATGGCGAAATGGGGGAACAAATGTATTGTGTTGGAATGGGATTACTTGCTAGATTTGTAATTGAATATGAATGATGTATTAATTTGGTATTTGGTTGAAATATTGTAATTTTGGTGAAAAACTCGAAAATTTGGGTATCTTTTTGTAACTAACTATAATTTAAGTTGTTAGTGAAGCCCACTTGTAAATTGGGCTGGATAGCTAGCTCTCTCAAGAACAACCCATAGTAACAACGCAGATCTCTTTTCAAGTCTATAAACAATCTGTTTGAGTGTTCAACTATTAACAATTAAAGAAAACCAAAGTAAGAAACAAATATAAAAAAAAAAAGTTACAAAATTGAAGACGATGTTCAAAATATCTTATCCAATTTCTGAGTCATTGCATTGTCATCATTTAAGTTCATTTGAATTCTTTCTATCAATAATTTCCTAATTCATTTATTTTTGGAATTATTCGACAATCTGATGCACTTTGAATTACTCTCTACCGTGAGATTATGAAAGAAAGCGAAGTATTTATCTCTATTCCGTACACTCAATGGATACCATTCTATTATTTTTTAAAAAAAAATTTCCACGGGCTACGGATGTCCCAACTCCTAACCTAAGGGCGGGGACCACAGTAAACGTGTCAATTATTGCATTGTTGTGATTTTGCACGTTATCACTTAATTAAGATGATCCATGTTCAATCTCACTGATATTTGAGAAATGAAATTTTTTATAATCAACATTTTATTTTTTACTATTTGATACGGTATGAGTGGAGATTTATACCACTAGATTTATCATTTACGGATTGATTAGGTAATGTGGCCCCTCTTAAAACACCAAATACCAACAGAAAATAAATAAATAAGATAGCATATTATTTGTAGTATGATTGTTTTATGCTTAAAATAATTTTGAAGTACACATATATTCAATCCATAAATAAGTAAAATTATAAATATTTTTTTTATTGCCAATTCTCTCGTTCATAATAAAATGACACTAACTTTGGATTTTACCTTCCAACACACAAAATAAGTCAATTATTTAAACAACACTCACCATTCATTAAAGAAACAGTGTCCCACATGCTAACACATTCAAAGAAAAATACATGGACAAAGAGCCCAGTAGGATAAGGATTTTTTTTTTTTTTTCGCGGAGTAATCAGGAGGGGCGGCTCTCCGGGGAGAGCAGTGCCAGTAGATTTTATTATTTGATTATTATTCACCCTGTAATTTACTGTTGTTATATAAAATAGGGTTAAATGTACTTTTGGTACCACACGTTTGACCTATGTAGGTTTTTGGTGCCATATGTTTTATTTTGTAGGCTTTTAGTGCCATATGTTTGAGAGGTTGTATGTTTTTAGTATTTCCGTTAGTTAACAGTTAGTTTGACCGTTAAATACTTTTATTTTATTCAATTTAGTCCTCAAATTTATATTTCTAAAATTTAATATTTACACTTTAGTCCATATTGTTTGCTCAAGTCACCGTCCAAGGCCGCCGACCACCACCCACCACCTCCAAGGCCGCCGACCACCACCCACCACCTCCAAGGCCGCCGACCGCCACAAAACGGGCCGGCCACCACCCCACGACACCGGCCACCACCAATTAAATAAAATAAAAATATTTAACAGTCAAACTAACTGTTGACTAACGGAAATACCAAAAACATACAACCTCTCAAACATATGGCACCAATTGGTGGTGGGTACAGCCCCAATCGGGGCTGGCCACCTCCAATTAGGGTCGCCGGCCCCGATTGGAACCCTCTGTGGCCCCAATCGGGACCGGCGGCCCCAATTGTTGGTGGCCAGCCCCGATTGGGGTTGTAGCCACCACTACTGGTGGTGGCCGGCCCGTTTTGTGGCGGTCGGCGGCCTTGAAGGTGGTGAGTGGTGGTCGGCGGCCTTGGACGGTGACTTGAGCAAACAATATAGACTAAATTGTAAATATTAAATTTTAGAAATATAAATTTGAGGACTCAATTGAATAAAATAAAAGTATTTAACGGTCAAACTCACTGTTGACTAACGAAAATACCAAAAACATACAACCTCAAACATATGGCACCAAAAGCCTACAAAATGAAACATATGGCACTAAAAACCTACACAGGTTAAACATGTGGCACCAAAAGTACCTTTAACCCTATAAAATACCTATAAACTCATTATTTTTCTATCTCAATGTATATATACTAGCTACTTACCCCGCGCACCGCGCGGGAGAAATATCAAAATAAATATAAATAAAAAGTTAAGTTATGATGAACTTTAATATATTTTTACAATAACATTATACATAATATATCGAATTGAATGTTCTGTTACTTTTGTTTTATTCTTTTTAAAATTTACATATTATAAAATATTTATATATATATATATATATATATATAATAATATGTGTATGTATGTATTTAATTAAAAAAAATCCATTGTATGTATTTAAATATTTGATAGCAAAAAAATGTATTTAAATTTTTAATATTATATGTATACACTCTATATGAGTAGTAACAAATTATTTATTTAATTTATACACGCATTTATGGTTAATTTTACGTAATATCTATAAGTATTATATATATAATTTCCATATTTTTATATTGTTTAATAAATAATTCCTGTGAATTAAGTTTATAGATAAAATATCTATTTTATGCTTAAAATTCACAATTTTCAACAAATAACCATAGAACCAAAATATATCTTAACTCTTAAGTAAATATTAAAAAATATATAGATATTGCATATACGTACATATATATAAACATGCATCATATCTAATCGATAAGATTATTAGTATCAAAATATTTCCTGAATATTGATGTTGATATATATATATATATATATTATTTTTTTGGTAAAAATATTAAAATTTCAGTGGTTAACAATTTTATTACATAGTATTACATAAATTTTAAAAAAAAGTTCTCTTGGCCAAAAATAAAAAAGAGTTCTCCATTTCTTAATTGTCATTCTCAACATTTTTAATTTCAAGGTATACACATATATCCCTATTAATATTGTAGCAGGAAACAATTTTCACATAAGAATATATACATGTACGTATATATATAATACCAAAATATTGAGAATAATATTTATATATATGAACAATATAAACAATAATCTCACTATTATAGTATACCATTAGCACTCTTCTATTATTTGTCAATTAATTAATACGTACATGTTTTTTAAACTATTATTTAAATATACAAAAACTATTGGTTATTTAAATGAGTTAGACAACATTTTTTGATATAAAAAGTTCAGTTTAAATTTTATTATAATTACTAATGAGATCACCAACCATAAATAATAAAATCATGAATCAGCGTTATTACTAATGCACTTCGATCGAACATCTAGACTCACCCTTTTCCAAAAAGACTTGATATTTCTCAAATAATGCTCCACAATTTATTAGATATATGTGAGGTCATAGAATAAAAATTACTCTCTAATTCATGATAAACTATATGATATTTTAGTTAGCTTACATAATTTCGATGACGATTCATCAATTTGAATTAAATACAGAGATGTAGAGCTCTTACAATATAATGAAGATGGTACTTTATTAACAATGCATGGAACTCTATAAAAGCAACATCATGTTGTGTTTGCTTTCATAATAATGTATAATGACACCACACCACCTAAAAATGTAAAGGTAAACGTAGTTTTATATATATATTATCAATTTATTTACTTATCTAATAATTAACAATATATATATATGGAAAATAAAAAGATATACACAACTTTTGTTAACCTGGGGAGTTGAGTTGTTGCATTTACACAATAACATTGAAATAATGATCGAACTCTTTACTTGAACAGCCTTAACTTTTAACAAAATGCATTGTTATATAATTCTTAGTAATTAAGGAGTATTTAATTTTTTAAATTAAAAAACTAACCAACAAATATAAAAGAAATTTTATATATCTCGAAAGAGCTCCTTCACTTAGAGATCTACTAATAACTGTCACTTACAGATACAATAGAAATAATTATAATCATAGTCGGTTCTAACAATATCAGTAAGAGAATGAATTACATTATAATATTAAAGTAGTAAAGTTCAAGTTCATCACGTACCTCGTCATTTTTTATGCTCATGATCGTGCCAACTGTTTCTTGTTATGCAATTCATTCTCGAGACTATGCATGTTGAAGTTCTCCGTAGCAATTTGGCTAAAAGAAAAAATATCCATAAAAAAGTTGTTTCATAATCTCCATTATTATATTATATATACGTATATCATGCCTTTTATAATCATGTAGTATATACTTCTTACTAAAGTCCATACAGTATATAATATTATTACAAATTTAGTAATTATTAAATGGCATTAATTAAAAATGCATTAATATAATCTATGTCCCTCTTTGTGTATATAACGTAAAACAATTTATATATTCAATTAAATAGAATAATTTATACTAATAGCTTATTCTGTATTTAATTTTTATGCAGTGTAGAAACTCACAATCTTCGTTTAAATAGAAAATTATAAATTTTAATTTATTAATTTATATAGAGAAATTATTTATTTTACGTAAATACTAAAACTTGAGAAAAAATTATTTTCTGAATTTTATTTAATCAATATATTGTAAGATTTTTTTATTATAATATTTTATATCACAACATCACCAATAATAATAAATTGAATTTCATTTTCATTGACTTATATATGTATTCAATTAGGTGTGATATTCAGCTTTCTTTTTCCTTTTTTATATTTTGATAAATATTGTTTTTGGATAAGTATGGCTGTGTTTTGTTATTTTCGTAGTATTGGCCAACTAAACTAATATTACGCCAAAATTATTTGTATTCTTAATTAAATATATAAAGCTTATGTGGCGGCTTATGGTGTTCCGGTACCAAACTGTATAGATTTATTATTTAAAAGGAAATTTGTAATTAATTTGTTTCTTTAAATTGCGTAGAGACCAAATTAGGAGATAAAAATACTTCTTAATTTTCAACCAATCAATATTATGTATCTAAATTTAGAAAACCCCTATTAAATTTCGATTAAATTAGGAAACGGTGACTACGTGGACTGTCCACGTGTCGGTCAGAGGGCTTCCGATGCCGAATTAATATAATATAATAGATAATATAGGGTTAATGATTTAAAAAAATGTCCAAAATTTACCCTATGTTAAAATTAGGTATCCGAAGTTTCAAATGTTAAATTGTAGTGTCCAAGGTTTCAAATTTGCTAAAATGTGGTGTCTCGGTATATTTACTTTAGAAAAGTCAATTTCGATCAAACCGCCTGTCAAATTCGAGCTCCCATAAACCGCCTGTCAAATTCGAGCTCCCATACACACTCCATTCTTGTCATCTTGCCTGGACCGTCACCTAAAAAGTTAGTCACATTCGCACGAGTAAATTTCGCTCTGTTATCCTTGAAAAATGGCTCCACACCACTCTTCTATAAACTTTTTTTTAATGTTCATTTTTTGAGTGAAATTTAACAATTTTGTGAAAAGTAAAGAGTGATGGATTATGAGTGGGTGAATTGATGAAAATGATTGAATGAAGATGAAAAGACGCGCAGAGACGCCAAATTTCTACAAAAATGAATCTTGGAACAGTCCATTTTAACATTTCAAATTTCAGACGCTTAATTTTAACATAGGGTAAACCTTAAACAGTTTTTTAGTTATTAACCCTATATTATATATATAGTTTAGAATTTAGTTTTCATAACAGCAGGCAGCAAATTCCCTACAAAAATTTCCTGCCCCCTATCTTTTCTCTATATGTATCTGCAGCAGCAGAGGGGTACAAAGGATATGGGGAAACCCTCACAATCCAACTTGCTTGTAGCTGTGGTTACATAATATATATATTATATGGACTAATATGTGACTCAGCAGCTGTTCATAGTTTGGGCAATTTGATGAATCAAGATCAATTACAGCCTTGGATTGAATCAACAGTTTGATCTGCACCGTCCAGTACTATCTCATGGTGTCTGCATTCTTGGCTACAAAAAGCTTTCTCACCCCTGCAAATATTAATATGCAAAAAAGAAATGTTAATTTGCAGAGAATTTGGGTTTCTTTAAAAATGGATACTTTTTTTTTTTTATGTCTGGGAGATATGAATAGAGATCCAAAATTTAAAGAAGTAAGAATCAATAAAGAATTCATGGCTCACCAGATTCTAAGTCATCTTTAAATATGCAAAACACTAGTTGTGGTTTAAGCAATCATCTAGTACAAGCAATGTATCCAAAAGTATAGCAACTAATAATCACCAAACATTTTGAAAGAAAATTGGCTTTCTGAAACCGGTTACGAAAATTGTTGAGATTCATGTTGCAAAATATGCAAGGATAGCAAGATGAACCAACCAAGAAACCTACTTAGCAAGAAGCTTAAATTAAAATGATGCTAAAGACATGGAGCTGCAGATGATTCAATCAATCAATCAATAACTCTATCATTGTTAGCAACTGAATAGAGACTGCAATAGTGGTTAAAGTCGAAAATCCATAAATCAATAATGTGCGATCAAACTTGTTGATGCAGAAACTAGATAAATTTATGTTCCAACTTAAACACCACAAGGAAATGTCTTTAGTCTGCTAACCATCAGTAAAGAAATTACCTGTAAATGAAAATGTCTTTAGTCTGCTCAAGACTCTTCTTGCAAGTATAGCACGAGCTTAGGAAGTTCACCGACTTAGGTTTCGGCTTGGGCATCACTGATCGGTAGCTCTCCACAACGCAGTTATCGAATATGTGAGTGGTTCTAGGGTTAGGTCCATGGTATATCACCCGTGTGTAGTCCTCAGAAAGCTCCATTTCCTTCACAGACAAGCATTCTGTTAGAAGCCGAGGGGAGATGGAGTTTTGGGTTGGATAACCGGAATTGGGAGTCTTGAATGTTGCCGAGAGCTGCGAATTTCGAGTTTTGGTTCCAAAATCAGTGGGGGATTTAGGGGTTTCATTAGTAGGGATCAAAGTATGTGGTGGAAAGGGAGGGATTTGAACCTTCAGGGAGGGTCCAAACAAAATCAGATTGCTCTTAGGTTTATGATGATTTAGTTCATGCATTTTGTCGAACAGCTTGTCTACCATCGCAAGGCCAATACCCCTGGACTCAAAATCTTCCCATGAATGCTTCTTCCCTGGGAATTTCGTGGGGCTATGCGCTCTAATAGAGGAAAAGGGTTTGAGGTCTAGGACTAAGGTCGGGCTAATCATGGCTTTGTAGTCGGAGCAAAAATTCGACAGAAAACCTCTGAAACCTGAACCGAAAAATGGAATATTGAACCTGCTATTCAGGGCCGGAGAAGGTTGAGGACGGTGGTGATCGGCGACTAAAGCCTGCTTCCCTAAAACTGCTCGAGATCTGTTCCTGAGCATTCCCGATGCATCAAACGGCGCAAATATCCATTAAATCTCACTGCCAAACCAAACAAGAAAAATTAAACCTTTGGAATTCGAAACATGCAGCAGATAGAAAGAGGACCCTATTTGCGATCGAATTTAACTAACTCACCGTGAAAAAAAAACTAGCAGACGTACGACCAATCCTTGATCAATTCAGGAAACGCCGAAATCGAATCAGATCAAAACAAAAAATCAATCAAAAGAAAACTCCAAACCAACAGAATCGAGGAAAAAGAGAGGGTTCTTCTATATCTCAGTAGCCTCCATGAAAGAACTCACACGATAACGATACTCTATTTGTTCGTTCCTCCCCCTACAGATTTTCCTTCTCAAAATCCGAAGGAAAGCAGACGATTGATTGTTATAATACAAAAGGCACAGTATCAGAGAGAGGAGGAGCAGAAAAAAGCTCCACCGCCATAACGAGGAATTCACGAAATGTAACGGACTGAATCGCAGCTCCCAATCGTCATCATCACCACGGAGAAGTAAATGAGAGGTTATAAAGCGCCGAGTGCGGTGGTGATCTCTCTTCTCCGTTAGAGGGAGAGGCAGTAATGAGACGGACTGTCGTATTATCTTTGGAATGGGGGTTCTGCAGAAAGAATCTGCAACTTTTCTGTTGAAGCTCTGAGCCTCAAGGATGGAGGGGAGAGAGAGAGGAGAAAGGACGTGGCATATATGGAGAGGAGAGAGAGACGTGTTCATGGAAATCCAGTGAGTTTTTTATTTATTGTCCAAAAAACAAATTACTTCCGTTTCTTTAAATTTCGTATTTATTTGCATTAATTTTCATTTTACTTCCTTTTGTATTTGTGTATATTCAAGGGATAATGTTATTTTGTAACTATTATTGACTATCCATGTTATCAGTAATACAGTGTATTCAAGTATTTTTTTTTTTTTTCGAGGTGGTTTTAGGAGGCCCTCATCAGGAGGTCAACATCTGTAGCATGCTCGCTCCACTTCTGGCTAAAGTGCTGGTCATGAATATTTTTTCAATCTCATGGCCACTAGCGGGGACTGAACATCTGATCTCTGGTTAAGAGATGATGCGCTGAATACCACACCATATTATATGGTTATTCAAGTATATACTTAGTGGCGGAGCCAGGGTTTGTATAATGGGTACGCTATGCAAAAAAATTTGCTAAAATTTAATTTATTTTTTTAAGAAAATTATGTGTAACATACAAAATGTATGAAAAAAATGGTTTTTTTTACTAATATATTTTAAAATATACATGTTCCAAAACGACGATAATTGGTATTTCTTCAATTATCTATTCAAAGTTATCGTTAAATACATTTTAAATGTATAAATTTAATTAAGTAGTTTTCAAAGTATTACAACCTAAACTCTAATTTTTTATACGAATCTTACAATTGAGTCGAACCAGACCAGTACTCTTTGTGGATCGGTTAAGTCTCAATCGAGTCAGGACACTATTGTAACACTAGTATAATTTATTAGGTCTTGAATTTTATATTCAGAAAAATATTTAATTACTTTGTAAATGTATTTGATGACAAATTTTGATTGAATATTTGAAACATTTATACATACATTTTAAAACATATTGGTACTAGAAATTATTTTGTTAAATCATATTGTATGATTAAATATTTTTTTCTCTGATATTAAATTAGAGTAATATAATTCATAGTATAATAAAAGAGATGCGAATACTAAAATTTACAACCGTACATTTCAAGTAAAAAACTCAAACCTTAAAATTGATGAGCATTTTATCCCGAACGGATTGAATGAGCGTGAAGTGTTACAACATAATAATTAGGTTTTACAAATAAATAATGCGGTCATACTATCTTACACAAAATAATAGCAGTCTTACACTTAAATAATTGGGTCTTAGTGTCTTTCACAAAATAATGGGGTTCGATGTATATTTTTCTTCAAAATAAACCTAGGGTAACAATAAAAACACTCGATAATGGGTTGACGTTTGTCAACCTATTTTTCCACATGTCTGCGCCACTAAGCATACTGGTTCAACACATCACTACTTAACAAGGATGTTAGAGATTCAAGCTCTATTGAAAAGCCCTAACAATGGAAACTTATTCATGGTCAACCCTTTAGAACCACCCCGCAAAAATAAAAACTATTATATCTCATATTTTGCGCGAATTTCTACTTATATATAAAAACTTAGATTGTAACATTATTAACTCGTAACTCGTTTTTAATTATAATAACAATATATTAAAATAACATATTCGTATTATTATTAATTAATTTGTTACAATGGTATACGTACGTTAGAATAAATGATGCATATGTCATTCATAAGGTTTTCGTCCATACTTTCACATGAAAAACATATTCGTAAATTAAAGTACCATATAAAAAATTACGAATCTTCAATTACGATATTTAAGAGTAAATAATATATAGAAAATTAAAAAAATATTTTATATGTGTTAAATTTATAGAATATTATTTAATAATGTGTTAAAACTTAAAATTCACTAGCTTCACCACATAAAATTTTGTAATTTAATACAACAGTTTTAATTCTTAACCTTGCAAAAAAAAAAAAAATCTAAGTTAACATGATACAATTAATCTATTAGAAAAAAAATGTAAATAGACTCTAACAAATCTTAAAAAAGAAGAAAAGAAACTGATTAAACATTAAACAAATTTCAATAAAAATAATGGAGCAACATATTTGGATTTGGAGGATGGATAAGGATAGAGAGTTGCTTTGAATGCATGGCAGGTTGTTTGAGCAGGTCCTGCCAGCTCATTAGCCTAGGAGACTCAACTAATGCATCTTTAAACATTAAAAATGTATAAGGATTCAATGTTTCGTATTTTAATTAAAAAAATTGTGTTTAAAAATTATCAAAGTTTCAAAATTGAAAAAAAAAAAAAAAAAAATTCATAGTCAGCGGTACCTTACCCTTTACAGATTGGAGGTGAGTTGGTTAAAAAAAAGTTTTAGACACAAGTTGAGTAAAATGCGGATAAATAAATTGAGGTGATGAGATGGTACACACCATGTTCGACTACGGGGTCAGGCTTAGTTGTGTTAAACGGAATCTTCCAAGATTCTGAAGGACACAAACTTCTTCACCTTGAGCGTATGACTGATCCCGGGTGCTAAATGAAGCAGCACCTAAAGTACCCTTACCACTTGGAGCTCATATCCAAGGTTGAGATCAATGTTCGCCCCCAGACGTACGAGCGCAGTGCCCGAACAAAAAAGTGACCACGTTTTGGGAACCGATTGAGTTTTACTAAGGATATGTGCAATGGGGATGCACATCTCTAATTCTCCGACTCTTGTATTACTAGGTGGCCACCAGCCGGATATTAGTTGAAGGTTGTGAATATTTGTGCGGATGCCTTGGATAAGTATTCTTTTGGGGAAACTAGGCAATTTGAGGATAACAGTTGACCAGGGGTACATCGCTGCACAGAGAAGTAACATGTTGGGAATCAACGTTCCGCGGACGCTACAACATTCTTAACTGATGAGTAGCACGAATGCCGCTGTGTCTTCCGGTCGCACAGAAAACCTCATATGAAGAATACGGGAACTGGATTGGATCGATGAATAAATATTGATGTGTTGGGCAACAATATATCAATAGGCACCCTCCCATTCCGACGAGTGTGAGCTGTTGGCATTTTGTGTAAATGGGCCGCCGTAATAGGAGCCCACTAATATAAGCCCAACATTCTAAGTCCAATTTGTGGTATGGCACAATAGAGATTCCGGGTCATGCCGAAATCCCCATGGGCCATGCACGACCCATGTGTGGCCGGCCCAATTGGACCTATATATCCGACCGAAACTAGCAGTAACCCTCATAGGGTTTTGCTCACCTCCTCTTATAATAAGAGGTGTTAGAGATTTCTTGGGGTCACTCTCTTCCTTTAGTTGTCAGAAAAGAAATCCAATCTCCCAAAATATCAAAGAGTTCGGTTGAACCCACTATCACCAGATTAGTTGCTGTTGTGTTATACAATTCACCCTGGAGATCCATCCAGCGACCGAATTGAAGAGACTTTGTTGTGGAAACTGTAGCATGCAGATTGCTCTTTAACCAGAGTTCCCATAGGACACCGTCCGACATTCCGTGAACTCCCTCGTTGACGTCAATGTGCACTCTTTCCGCTGCATAATTAGTTACCTAGTATGTACCTATGATTATGATCTGTATTATTTATCGCCTAGAATCCAACAAATCTCCCCGCCCTGATGGCATCCATAGGACACTGTCCGGCATTCCACTGACAATGTGTAAGGAGTTTGATAAACTCAATAAGAACTCTCTTTAAGACTTCTTGGATCAACATAGAAAGATCTATGCTATTAGCTGGGGAATTACTATGCCTAAAGATATAGGAAGTTTGGACATTTGTACTACCTTAGATCGAAACTTGCTTGCTAATTTTGTTTGGCGTACTTCCTGGGACATTTGGGCTAAAATTCTAAAAAGAACATACATGGCTATTGATACTACATGTTCAACTACTTAGCGTGCCCTTAAAGAGGGTAAATCAACCATTAAATAGCGATTGGGTAGAATTGTGAGAAAATAAAATTTAGTTTCCATATGAAATGACCGATGGATTGGGAACTCGACCTTGAGTTGGTTCATGGCTCACTTATGGAAGATGAACTGAATATGGTTTTTCATGATGTTTTTTATGAGGATGGTAATTGAGATTTTTCAAAAATCTATCTCTCCCAGACGTTCTTGCAAAAGTTCGAGCTATTCCGTTGAGTACCATCAACAGAGGAGATGATAAGAGAGCTTGGGTTAGGTCCCTTACCTGAAATCCTACAATTGCGGCTGTGCAAAAACATCTTATCTTGATAAGACCCATGGCAAATTCTCATGGAAAGTTTTGGAATTTGATTTGGTCTTTAATAACCTCTCCTAGAATCAAGAACTTTATATGGATTTGAAACCATAATAAAGTTCTCATTGTTCAACACTTGTATAAAAGAGACCTCAATGTTAACCCAATGTACTATATATATGTGGTAGAGATGAAGAAGATGTGGTCCATGTCCTTGGGGAATGCAAATCTACTATCAAACTTCCCAACAATGTTTTGAATGTCTTTAATTCTCATGTCACTCAATGGTTGTTTGATAATTGTAACAACCATTCATTGCACCACTCCGGTCTATTCTATTTTCATTTATGAAATTTGGGCCATTTTGAAGAATACAAACTCTATTATTTTTAGAGAATCTGCTCTCTCAAATGACCTTTCCGACATTAATGTTGATATGGTATAATATCTGGATTGCCACTTGTCATAAGTCACTAATTGTGCTCCGTCCACTATTATTCACGTTAGATGGTACCATCATGAACCTTGTTGGGCTAAACTCAATATAGATGGATCAACCTTGGGCAATACTGATCCAGCAGGGAGAGGGGTATCTTTTGAAACGAACAAAGTGGTTGAATTAGTGAGTTTCAAAGAAATATTGGCCTCACGAATAAACTTATTGCAAAATTATGGGTTTTGAAAGATGTACTGAACACAGCGAAAAGTTTGAATATAGATTCAATCTATATTGAAATGATGTAGATGCAAAATCTCATCACATATGAGTCTAATATGAATCGTCCCCGAATGTCTTTACTTTGAAATTATAGTAAGCTTCTTCAATGTTTTTGGAGGTAATGTACGATATATTTTCAGGGAAGCAAATATGTCTTATAAAAGTATAGTAAAATAATGCGAATACTAAAATTTTCAACCGTACTTTTCAAGTAAAAAACTCAAACCTTAAAATTGATGAGATTTTTATCCTGAACGGATTGAATGAGCGTGAAGTGTTACAACATAATAATTAGGTTTTACAAATAAATAATGCGGTCATACTGTTTTACACAAAATAATAGGAGTCTTACACTTAAATAATTGGGTCTCAGTGTCTTTCACAAAATAATTGGGTTTGATGTATATTTTTCTTCAATATAAACCTAGGGTTACAATAAAAACACTCGATAATGGAGTGATGTTTGTCAACCTATTTTTCCACAAGTCTACGCCACTAAGCATATTGGTTCAACACATCACTACTTAACAAGGATGTTAGAGATTCAAGCTCTATTGAAAAACCCTAACAATAGAAAGTTATTCATGGTCAACCCTTTAGAACCACCCCGTAAAAATAAAAACTATTATAACTCGTATTTTGCGCGAATTGCTGCTTATATATGAAAACTTATATTGTAACATTATTAACTCGTAACTCGTTTTTAAATTATAATAATAATATATTAAAATAACATATTCATATTATTATTAATTAATTTGCTACAATGGTATACATACGTTAGAATAAATGATGCATATGTCATTTATAAGGTTTTCGTCTATACTTTCACATGAAAAACATATTCGTAAATTAAAGTACCATATAAAAAATTACGAATCTTCAATTACGATATTTAAGAGTAAATAATATATAGAAAATAAAAAAAATACTTTTATATGTGTTAAATTTATAGAATATTATTTAATAATGTGTTAAAACTTAAAATTCACTAGTTTCACCACATAAAATTTTGTAATTTAATACAACAGTTTTAATTCTTAACCTTGCAAAAAAAAAAAAAAATCTAAGTTAACATGAGACAATTAATCTATTAGAAAAAATGTAAATAGACTCTAACAAATCTTAAAAAAGAAGGAAAGAAACTGATTAAACATTAAACAAATTTCAATAAAAATAATGGAGCAACAGATTTGGATTTTGGAGGATGGATAAGGATAGAGAGTTGCTTTGAATGCATGGCACTATGGCAGGTTGTTTGATAATTCCTGTCTTAAGCAGGTCCTGCCAGCTCATTAGCCTAGGACACTCAACTAATGTATCTTTAAAGTTTAAACATTAAAAATGTTAAGGATTCAATGTTTCGTATTTTAAATAAAAAAAATTGTGTTTAAAAATTATCAAAGTTCCAAAACTGAAAAAAAAAAAAAAAAAATTCATAGTCAGCGGTACCTTACCCTTTACAGATTGAAGGTGAGTTGGGTAAAAAAAAAGTTTTAGACACAAGTTGAGTAAAAAATGCGGATAAATAAATTTAGGTGATGAGGTGGTACATACCACGTTCGACTACGGGATCAGGCTCAGTTGTGTTAAACGGAATCTTCCAAGATTCTGAAGGACACAAACTTCTTCACCTTGAGCGTATGACTGATCCGGGTGCTAAATGAAGCAACACCTGAAGTACCCTTACCACTTGGAGCTCATATCCAAGGTTGAGATCAATGTTCGCCCCAGGCATACGAGCGCAGTGCTTGAACAAAAAGGATAAGTGACCACGTTTTGGGAACCGATTGAGTTTTACTAAGGATATGTGCAATGGGGATGCACATCTCTAATTCTCCGACTCTTGTATTACTAGGTGGCCACCAGCTGAATATTAGTTGAAGGTTTTGAATACTTGTGCGGATGCCTTGGATAAGTATTCTTTTGGGGAAACTAGGCAATTGGAGGATAACAGTTGACAAGGGGAAAACGCGGCACAGAGAAGTAACATGTTGGGAATCAACGTTCCGCGGACGCTACAACATTCTTAACTGATGAGTAGCACGAATGCTGCTGTGTCTTCCGGTCGCACGGCAAACCTCATATGAAGAATACGGGAACTGGATTGGATCGATGAATAAATATTGATGTGTTGGGCAACAATATATCAATAGGCACCCTCCCATTCCGGCGAGTGTGAGCTGTTGGCATTTTGTGTAAATGGGCCGTCGTAATAGGAGCCCACTAATATAAGCCCAACATTCTAAGTCCAATTTGCGGTATGGCACAATAGAGATTCCGGGTCATGCCGAAATCCCCATGGGCCATGCACGACCCATGTGTGGTCGGCCCAATTGGACCTATATGTCCGACCGAAACTTGCAATAACCCTCATAGGGTTTTGCTCACCTCCTCTTATAATAGGAGGTGTTAGAGATTTCTTGGGGTCACTTTCTTCATTTAGTTGTCAGAAAAGAAATCCAATCTCCCAAAATATCAAAGAGTTCGGCTGAACCCACTATCACCAGATTAGGTGCTGTTGTGTTATACAATTCACCCCGGAGATCCATCCAGCGAACGAATTGAAGAGACTTTGCTGTGGAGACTGTAGCCTGCAGATTGCTCTTTAACCAGAGTTCCCATAGGACACCGTCCGACATTCCGTGAACTCCCTCGTTGATGTCAATGTGCACTCTTTCCGCTGCATAATTAGTTGCCTAGCATGTACTTATGATTATGATCTATATTATTTATCGCCTAGAATCCAACAAATCTCCCCGCCCTGATGGCATCCATAGGACACTGTCCGGCATTCCAGTGACAATGTGTAAGGAGTTTGATAAACTCAATAAGAACTCTCTTTAAGACTTCTTGGATCAACATAGAAAGATATATGCTATTAGCTGGGGAATTATTATGCCTAAAGATATAGGAAGTTTGGAAATTTATACTACCTTAGATCGAAACAAAGTTTGCTTGCTAATTTTGTTTGGCGTACTTCTGAGGACATTTGAGCTAAAATTCTAAAAAGAACATACATGGCTATTGATAGTACATGTTCAACTACTTAGCGTGCTCTTAAAAAGGGTAAATCAACTATTAAATACGATTGGGTAGGATTGTGAGAAAATAAAATTTAGTTTCCATATAGAATGACCGATGGATTGGGAACTCGACCTTGAGTTGGTTCATGGCTCACTTAAGGAAGATGAACTGAATATGGTGTTGGATGATGTTTTTTATGAGGATGGTAATTGAGATTTTTCAAAAATCTATCTCTCCCAGACGTTCTTGCAAAAGTTAGAGCTATTCCGTTGAGTACTATCAACAAAGGAGATGATAAGAGAGCTTGGGTTGGGTCCCTTACCTGAAATCCTACAATTGCGGCTGTGCAAAAACATCTTAGCTTCATAAGACCCATGGCAAATTCTCATGGAAAGTTTTGGAATTTGATTTGCTCTTTAATAACCTCTCCTAGAATCAAGAACTTTATATGGATTTGAAACCATAATAAAGTTCTCATTGTTCAATTCTTGTATAAAAGAGACCTCAATGTTAACCCAATGTACTATATATATGTGGCAGAGACGAAGAAGATGTGGTCCATGTCCTTGGGGAATGCAAACCTACTATCAAACTTCCTAACAATGTTTTGAATTTCTTTAATTCTCATGTCACTCAACGGCTGTTTGATAATTGTAACAACCATTCATTGCACCACTTCGGCCTATTCTATTTTCATTTATGAAATTTGGGCCATTTTGAAGAATACAAACTCTATTATTTTTAGAGAATCTGCTCTCTCAGATGACCTTTCCGACATTATTGTGAATATAGTATAATATCTGGATTGCCACTTGTCAAAAGTCACTAATTGTGCTCCGTCCACTATTATTCACGTTAGATGGTACCATCATGAACCTTGTTGGGCTAAACTCAATATAGATGGATCAGCCTTGGGCAATACTGGTCCAGCAGGGAGAGGGGTATCTTTTGAAACGAACAAAGTGGTTGAATTAGTGAGTTTCAAAGAAATATTGGCCTCACGAATAAACTTATTGCAAAATTATGGGTTTTGAAAGATGTACTGAACACAGCGAAAAGTTTGAATATAGATTCAATCTATATTGAAATGATGTAGATGCAAAATCTCATCACATATGAGTCTAATATGAATCGTCCCCGAATGTCTTTACTTTGAAATTATAGTAAGCTTCTTCAATGTTTTTGGAGGTAATGTACGATATATTTTCAGGGAAGCAAATATGTCTTATAAAAGATGCAAATCGAATGAATGAAACTTTTATAATTATATATTTCATCTACTTCTATAAACTTAGAGAACTTTATGGCGGTTATTTGAAGTATATGATGCTGCCGTAGTATCACAATCTGGTCCCTCTTTGCCATGTCCGAAGTTGCAGACAGTTCGTAAAATCTGTCTCTTCGGAGATCGGCAAATAGAATGTTAGCTTTGAATACAAGGAAGAAGCCGATCTCCATACGACGCTTACAAGTACTCTCATCTCTTCTTCTGCCGAAGTTATTGTCCTCACAATCTGCTACCCAAATCCAACCCAAACAGTCCCCTGTGTTCTTCGATTACGCCTCCCTCCTCAAGTCTTGCATCTCCAGCAAATCACTCGGCCCTGGTAAGCAGATTCATGCGCGGCTATGTGTGTCAGGTTATGCATTCAATTTTCTCGCTTGCAAGAAATTGATTAATCTCTACTGCCTGTGTGGGTCGTTAATTGATGCCCACTACCTGTTCGACAGATTTCCAAAAAGAGATCTTTTTCTTTGGAATGTCTTGATAAGGGCTTTCGCATGGAACGGACCTTACGATGTTGCAATATCACTTTACTACCAGATGATTGAGCATGGACTTTCTGCAGATAGGTTCTCATTCCCGTTTGTCCTCAAGGCATGCTCGGCTCTTGCAGCTATCAAACCCGGTAGGGAGATTCATGAACATATAATCCGTTGTGGATTGGAAAGTAATGTTTTTGTGGGTGCGGCTTTGATCGACATGTACGCAAAATGTGGGCTTGTAGATAGTGCCCGCAAGGTGTTCGACAAAATGCAAGAAAGAGATGTGGTGTTGTGGAACTCCATGGCCACTGCATATTTGTACAACGGTCGCCCTGAAGAATCACTCTCTCTGTGCAGAGAAATGTGTTCATTTAACATCAGACCGAGCGAAGGAACAGTGGTTACCGCAATCTCGGCTTCTGCAGATATGGCCGCTCTTCCCCATGGACGAGAGCTTCAGTCTGTAAGTTGGCGAATTGGGTTTTGCTCCGACAAGGTTAACACTGCTTTGCTCGATATGTATGCTAAGTGCGGTTCGGTTAAAGCTGCAAGGCACATCTTTCGAATAATTAAGGTTAGAACAATCGTTGCTTGGAACACCATGATTAACGGGTACGCAATGCTTGGTTTTGCTGACGAGGCGTTGGATTTATTCGACGAAATGAGTAAAGATCAGATTTTTCCGGACCATATCACCTTTGTGGGTGTTCTATCTGCTTGTAGCCGTGGTGGGTTGTTAGATTCGGGCTGGAAGTTCTTCAATTCAATGACCACGGACCATGGGATTGAACCCACAGTCCAGCATTACACTTGTATGGTCGACCTTCTTAGCCGATGCGGCAAATTAGATGAAGCCCACAACTTCATACTGAAAATGAAGGTGTGTCCCGATTCGGGTGTCTGGGGAGCTCTGCTAAACGCTTGCAAAATCCGGGGAAATGCAGATTTAGCTGAGGTGGCAATGGAGAAGTTAATCGCACTTGAGCCCCTCGACGCGTCTAATTACGTCATTTTATCTAACTTATACGCGCAAGCTGGGAAGTGGGACAAAGTCGCTAATCTCCGCAGCATGATGATTAACGGAGGGATTAAGAAAACCGTGGCTTACAGCTCGATCGAAGTGAAGAACAACGTCCATGCTTTTATTTCAGGTGATACTTCGCATCTCGATAGTGATAAGATTTACGAAGAACTTAAACACGTTGAAGGGTTGATTCGGGAAGTGGGTTATGTTCCTAATAGGGAATCGGTTTTGCACGATGTCGAGGATGACGAGAAGGATCATATGGTGGGTAGTCATAGTGAGAGATTAGCGATTTGTTACGGGCTTATTAGTACGGCGCCTGGGACGAGGATTTTGATCACGAAGAATCTTAGGGTTTGTGAGGATTGCCATGTCGCGATTAAGCTTATTTCCAAGGTTACAGAGAGGGAGATTACGGTTAGGGATGTTAATCGGTACCATCATTTTAGAGATGGGAGTTGTTCTTGTGGTGATTATTGGTAAGGTAGACAACATATATATAATCCATATAATGTGGGATATGGTTCAATAAATTGTACGATTAGGTTATTTATGTTTAAAAATACTAATTTTAGCCGGGACCGTATACGGCAAATCAACCCTACAATATGGAAAATTCTTGTGGAGGCTTGGTGTTTACACCAAGCCAATAGATATATATATAACAAGTGTCCTTAATCCAAACATGATAATATCGATAAATTGTGACAGTGTCGTTAACTCCCAACCACGGTGTCTGTGTTTACTGCTCAACAACACCGCCTTATCGTACTAACCAGACGCAAACTCTGGCACTGCCCGGAGACTGAAACTTGCAAACCCTGTTTATCAGTTAATGCAACGGTAATACTGTAATCATTGTGAAATTTAGATAGACAATAATCCAACTGTCCTAAAAGCTGCCATCTTGACACGTTTTTTTTAATCAATACTCATACTGCTTATTATAAGCACGAAACGCAGAAACAGAATGTTGCGTACGACCTTTTTTTTATGAAATGAGGAAGGTCGATGGCAAACCAACATCCTGTTATATTAGTTGTAGCTGCTGAAGTAACCACATCGTACGCTAAATGTACACATATTCTAGGAACAGTCTTAATTGAAACAACAACAATATTTAACAAATATCTAATGTCTTGAACAATCTCGAAAAGGAAAGGTTGCTTACAACAATATTTAACAAATATCTAATGTCTTGAACAATCTCGAAAAGGAAAGGGTTGCTTCCTAAGGATGAGGAGAGGTTATTTTATTTGAGCAAGTTGGTCGAATCTGTAAACAGTTATTGGTAACGTTACCAATATTTGAATTTGAACTTACGGATCTAGGATTACAATTCAGGGGCAAAGTTATTATGTTAAACTTTTTTTTTTTGTCGGAGCAAAGTATACTATTATCGATATATCATTTGGAAAAAAAAAATCAAAATATCATTTAACATATTTAATGAAATATTAATTAATACTTATCATCTTTCGGGATTTTGGCTCAAAAGTCCGAAGTCTAGATGAGAATGAAATTCTCGCCTCGGCCGAGTCGGGCCATTTCCAGGCCGGGCTTTATGGGGTCGTGCTCTTCGGGATTTCGGACTTCTCGGGTCTTCTGCTCAGCCCTAGGTGACTCCAATTTTCTAGATTTATGAGTAAAGTTTTGGGTTCTCTTTTACTGTGACAGTGTCATTTCAATATATAATGTGAGGAATGATAAACACCGAATATAGACAGAATATACGCTGCACATATAAAAACTATATTCGGTATCTATAAAATATATACTTGTAATAATAATATTATGCAATATATCTGGACACTATTACAAGATGTAATTTCGATTTGCATAATTAAAGAATATTAATTTTTCAAATATTTTTTTGGCAAATTTAATTTCTCGTTTAGCAAAACCGAACCCGCGCGAGGTACTTCAATTATTCTTCACAATTTATGTGAAGGCCAATTGTATTTCACTACAACTATTGAGTCTCCGACAAGCCCAATTTTCTAACAATCCCTCATATGAATGGTGTTTGGAAACCTAATGGAAGCTCTAGACACAGTGTTTGAGTTCAACGGTCAATACTTACATAGTATAGGTAGGTGTTACCCTTTGAACCTTCATTTGTGAAATTTCATTGACTTTACTGGCTAGTCAGTAGACGTGATATTCTTAAACTGGCCGTCGTTGGTGTAAAAGATGACATAACTCACATATATATCTTCCTAGTATAGTTCGGTTCATGCCTTAATGTCCGTTATGTGTTGACATATCGGTCAATCTAGGCTCTTCATGTTGTTGGTTCTAATATGTTATTGTTTCGTGGGTTGTTGGTTGGCTTGACCCTTTATTGACTTCTTGGATTGTCGGATTGATTATCGTTGTTGGCTTTATAATTAGTCCAGTTGGTTTATGAGGGACTATTTTAGAGGTTTGATAACTTAGGGACCCTTTTGAGTATTATACTGGAGACCCCACCCATATATATAGTTGAGAATTAGGGTTTGTAGCCTTAATTCGATGAACCACAGTTTAGTCTAAATTATATCTTCTAGGGTTATATTTTCACATTATGGCCCTGGTGGACATTGTCTGGTTCTGCAAGCGTTCCGATGAATTGCGCCCTCAATAATTCCTTTCGAAGTGACACATCTTCTCACTCACATAAGTGATTCTTTATCTCAACAGATTCATCACGACTCTAACTTAATTCAAGAGTTTCACTGTGTCTTTGAGAATTCTCACGAATAATTAAAAGTTTACCCTTAACATTATCTCATTCTTTCATTGTTTTGCATCATAAGAATGGGTTCGTGAGTTTGACCCCCACAGTGATCTCCCTCACTCTTGTGAATATGTGTCCCACTGAACCTAGATTTTGGGATATACAGTCAAATATGTTGGGTTTTCCTCAGAAGTGTTACTTCACGAGCTTTAGCTCCATGTTTAACCTTACGGGTAGCTGATCCGCAATATTTATAAGCTAACTTCACTTTTCGAGTGTGATATATCCAATTGAGGGCAATTGTCTAATAAAAGTCTAGATTTTCCATTATACATGTTACAACATGTCATACCAAGTGCATATTGATTATCGCAACGTTGCTTCAAGGTCCCTAGACTATCATATCCTGCAGGAATAAGTTTTGTTAATCCAACAATTATATTCAGGCTGATTCTTCAGCGGACAATGGGTTTGCAACTTGTCCCAGTAACCAACCTTTAACAAAAAAAATTCATGCCCAAATGGGGGGGGGGGGGGGCACCAATTATTTCTACTTTAAACCAATCAAAAAAAGATAGTAACAAGAATATGATGAGATCTCCGTTGACCAATAACTTGAAGTTTACCAATTATAATGGTTCGTGTTGGAGTTTTTTATGGGTTTGAGGATGATTTGGAATTCTCTTGTCGATGTCCTTGTGTATGTGCGGACGTTCTTTCTTAACGGACACGGAGACCCCTTTCAAGAGAAGCCCCGGGTCGGGCAAAAGATGAAGCGGTTTGTGCACTGGGACAAGCTTCGACATGCAGACTGCCAGTGAATCCAATTTTCCGAGAGTAAACTTTCTGGTTCTCTTTTAATGAGACGATGTCATCTCAATATATAGTGTGAGGATTAATAAACATCGAATATAGGCAGAATATATTGTGCACATGAAAAAAAATATTCGGTATCTATAATATACACTTGCAATAATAACATTATGTAATGTATCTAGACACTATATGAGAGGTACTTCAATTATTCATCACAATTTTGTGATGGACAAATGTCATTCACTACAACTATTGAGTCTCTAACAAGCCTAATTGTTCAACAGGTCCTTCTATTAATTAGATTCACTTTGAACTAACCTAACTAGGTCGGGTCATTCTACTATGCTTCACCATGTTTATGATACATTTTTTTTATATTTATTTATTACCCTAAATGTCAACATCGTAGGGAAATTGATATTATTAATGGTGTTGATACAAATATTAAGTGTAGTTCAAAAACTTCATTATTTTAAAGTTTTATATATGTTACAATTATGTCCACTTTAGTAGTGAAAAGAGTACAAATATGAGATTTTCTATCATACTCCACAAGCACCATACTTTTGGTACTTTTTATACTAGGGAGGACTTAATTGTAACATCAGTAAAAGTTTAAAATCGTGATTATTTTCATTACAAGTCAAATTCGGCTTTAGGGAAATAGAAAAATGATTATAAAAAAAAAATACCACAAGCATGGTGCTTGTGGAGCATGATAAAAAGACCCAAACATTGTGTTTCATAAACATACTAAAAAAATCTCAACACGGCTCGTGACGCTTGAGGTCTAGATGGAAATTGCCCTCTCAACTTTGAAAAGTGTATCATAATATACTCCCAAACTTTAATTTTTTTTGTTGAATTTCCTAAACACTCGAAAATGTAGGTAAGTGTCATGGGGCTAAAGTTTAAGATACGTCTAACGAACATTTTCTCCAAACTAGTAAGGCCTAAAGAACGTCAGCTACTAATGATTGTATTATCATGCCCGATAACTTTTGAAATGATTAGTATATGAGTTGATGATGCCCGATTTGGAAAAATTCTCATTTGGCGCGGGGTAAACACCTGTTGCTCCTTCTCCTCTTACATTTTTTGTAGTGTAGACCCTTCCTCTTTTGTGATGTGGGACCCACTATTGGGTCCTGCACTACAAAATATTTGAGAATGGAAGAGGCAACAGGTGTTGGCGTCGTGCCATTGAATAATCCCTTCTCGATTTGGGTGCCACATGTGAAAGTGATTAATTAGAGTTCGTGGATAAAATTTAATAATTTATTAAGAGATTGATCACATCATATAATTACCACGTTACAATAAGTTCAAACAATGCACATGAAAAGGAATATCAACATCCACTTTTCCTTAGAATTATTTAATTCTTGCCGAGCAGTAGAGTCGTTTCCTCTGCAATAAAATTGAACCAAAATCATTAGAAAAATAATCGACTTTAGCCGACATGAAGATGGTAAAATGATTAATAACTTTCCTAAAAAAATGATTATTAATAACTTATTTGGTTATTTGTATGTATACAATCTAATTTTGTTTATGTATTATATTTTTTTAACATTGATGGATATTTACTTAAGTTTAGGAGTATTGGTTATTAAATAATTACATTGTTGAATATCAATCTAATTTGGCAGTACCACATAAACAAAAGGTACCCAAATATAAAATAATATTTTAATCTTATTTATGCTCTTCATTTTTTCTTCAAAACCTGACCAGCCCCACAGTCGAGCCTAACAACAGTCCAGCTTGTTCGATCGAACCCATTAGAGTTTGAGTTAAAAAAAAAATAAATTTAAAAACTCGATAAAGCGACCACTTACTTTTTCTGTCCACCAATGTTAGTTTTTTTTTTTTCCAAAACACCAAGGTTAGTTAATGTAACAAAAAAAATATTATTTTGAAACATAAGTTAACAAGTAGCTAGCTTTTGAATCAAAATGTAACATTATCAAACATAAATAATCAGATACGTATTTAACTCTTAATAATAGAAGTAGGTTCATTAGAATGTACATACCCCATATTTCCTTAGTTGTGCAGTCGTTATCACATCCCATCTCGCAGAAGGACGAGCCGCGGCTAGCCTTGCACTTGTCGACGCACTCATAGAAGCACGCCTTGAAATGCTTGGCTTCGGCTTTGGTTTCGGCTTCGCAGTGGCGGAATGTCGTGGCAAAAACAAGGCACACCAGAAGCACTGCAACCAACTTGTTGAATGCCATTTCAACCTTAGCTTTGTTTATTGCCTTATCTTTTATTGATTGGTTGATCAGTGCTTCTGGATTAATTGTGATGGTTTAAGCAGATCGATAATGCAAGTATTTATAAACTTTCGTAGGTAGAAAATAGTTAGATGAAGGCCGTATTAATCGCGTGATTAAGTAGATAATAAAGGCGAAATTGTCTCTCCTTCACTATTCTCAATTAATTTACAAAGTCTTGCTAAATTTTCTCTCATTCATCTTCTATATATTATCACTACAACCAACAATCATATTCTAGTGGTTAAAAGAGCTCACTTCAATGTGATTTGATTCGGAAATTCCAATTTGGAAACATTTCAAGAACGTTACCTCATAGTGACCTATTAAAAAAAAAGTCATGCATGTTTAGTCCACATACCGCGTCAAACATCTCAGGAGGCAAGTAAATTGGGCTTAACGGGACGACAACTTAACTATACTAGGGTTACTAGTGAGGCTACGTTGACGGGGTCAATGCATGCAGTGGTTGTTCACTAAGTCTGGTCGGAAAAAACTCCAGACCGTGAGTAAGAGAGTCTGAACATTACGTAGCGGAATGAGATATTATTGGAGAAATTATTACATAGACTAAGTGCACAACCTCATCTATAGATCATGCAATTAAAATTTAACTCATCATTAATAAGTATTGAAAAAATAATATATTATTTTGACCAAATTGAAAAATAATAAAAAATAATTTTCCTTCATATTAAAAAATAATTTATTTATCTATCAAAATTTATCTAAAAAACTCTAATCAAGTATAAATCTTAAGTGAGTTTCGTATTTACACCAATTTAATCACAATTCGACAAGTGTCTCATTTGTCATATAGGGTTTACCTTAATTACCTCAAAGGTATTTAAAAAAAAAACCACAAAATTATCAAATAATTATCACATATTGATTGGAAACATTTTTTCATTTGTCAATTATCGGATATAGTCCATATAATAATTTCTCTTATCTTATATTACATAATAATAATAATAATAATAATAAAATCACGTGTCATCTTAGAATAAAGACACTATATCATTTTTTAACATTCCAAGACACCAAAGAACTCAATAATTTTACACAATAACTAGAAATAGAGCGTCTAGTTTCAACACATAATCTCCTGTTAAAATAACAAAAACAATTAAGAAGACACTTATCAATATTGAACATTGATAAGTGTAAATACTTAACATACCAGCTGACAATTCCCATCGTAGGTTCAAAATGGAACATCTTAGGATCCTATATATAACGAATAATTAAGTGTTGGATTGCAAATGAGATGTTAGGAGTAGTGACAATATAAGGTGTAATAATTTCCCTATTAGCCTTCTATAAATGATAGCATAATCTAGGGGTAGGTCATCTATGTTAACCTTAAAAAATCTAACTTACTTTCTACGGGTTAACTTCAAATTACAGTATATTAAATTATTAGCAATGTTACCATCAGAAAGGCCAACATTAGAGATTAATTCAAGAACATATATGTTCTGATATTAAATAATTCTATTTTTAAACCTAACAAGTTCAATACCCAATAAAAACCTAGATCCCCAAGTCATTCATTTTAAAAGTGATTTCATGGATATATATTTCAACTAAAAAACATGATTTATGTTATTCTCAGTGATAAGAAGATCATCTACATATACTAATAGAATAATTAATTCATTTTCTTTCATGCTTGATAAACAACATATAATCATATAGACTTAATATATCTATTTTTCAACAAAGTGTCATTGAGTTTAAAATTTCACTGAAGGCTTGCTTAAGATCATACAAAGATTTTCACAGTTTACATACTAAATTCTCCCACTGACTGTGAAAACCTAATGGTAGAGATATATATACTTCCCCTTCAAGGTACCCATATAAAATAAGGTCCCCTTATAGGAATTATTATCCATCTAAAATTAGGGTCAGTGTTTAAAATAGGTCAAAGTAAGAACAATTCTAACAATTATTTATCTTGATCCTTGGAGAAAAAATTTCAAATAATTCATCATGTGTTTCTGTCTAAAACCATTAACTAGCCTAGTGTCATGGACCTGGAGCATACACCCACAAGTTAGCCCAATGTGAACGCAATCCATCCACAAATGGCAACCAAGGAGGGTGAAGTCACAAGTGTCCCGATACGATGTATCCGTCTAGGTTCGTTGTATTAGATGATAGAATTAGAAGATGCCACTTTCCATACATGTCTCCCCATTAATTATAAAGCTTCCTTTGAGAGCATTCCCCACTTGTATAAATAGGGGCCATCTCCTTCATTTGTAATCATCCAAGAGTTGAACAATACAATACATACAAGAGTTCTCTCTTCATATTCATAGCTTTAGCTTTTGTGATCGAGGGTTATGCTGACTTAGGAGCAGTTCCTAAGGCCGCGCGGGTGAGGGAAAGTTAGGGAAAACTCCAAACCCGTGAAAAGTGGTATCAGAGCCAGGTTTCGATCCAATCCAATCGATGGCATCCAGCAAGCAGTCGGAGATGGTAGTTGCCGAGAAGCCCAAGATGAATACCAATGAGTATTTGGCGGATCTTGATCATCGTTTAGAGGAGCTGCGACACGTGGTGGCGGAAGTCCAAGAAGATGCCGTGCATGCGTCCAAGAGTGTGGACAAAATCCGTTCCAGAATGGAGGGGCTCCAGAAAGATGTCAAAGACGTCACTGAGGAGCTTGGGAAGAAGGGTGACACGTTCGAAGCTACTATCACAGCCACTCGAGAGGAAGTGAAGGAGTTCGCGGAGATGCGGACGGAGCTTGCCGCGATACGAGGTGAGCTTGTTGAAGTCGCAGAGATGCGCGCAAAGCTGGCGGAACTCGATGGAATGCGGGTGAAGCTTGCAAAGCTTGAGGGAGTTCAAGCTGAAATGGAGGGGCTCAAGCAAGAGCTCAAACATGTGAGGAGGATGCGAGGCGAGGGGGCAGCCGTGGTGCAGCATGGTCATCGCCTCGATGTTCAAAGGCCAAAGCCATTCAAGGGGTCAAGGGTGGCAAACGAAGTGGACAACTTCTTGTTCGCTTTGGTGGACTACTTCCAAGCAACGGGAGTAGAGGAGGACTCGGCACGCCTAGGTATGGTTTCCTCTTATCTGCAAGATAATGCCTTAGTGTGGTGGCGTAGGAAGCGCGATAGCCGAGGTGGGGAGCAGATTTACACATGGGATCAGTTCACTGCTGCATTCTGTGTGAAATTCTACCCGGAGTATGCGGAGAACGAAGCACGGGGGCTGCTTCGTCAATTGGAGCACAATGGGAGTCTTCGAGAATATGTCAAGCAATTCTCGGATTTGATGCTCCAAATCCCTTCCATGACCGAGGGCGAGGCGTTCTTTCAGTTCATGATGGTCTCAAGCCGTGGGCGAAGATAGAGTTGGAGCGTCGGGACGTGAAGACGCTCGACAAGGCCATGACAACGACCGAGTCATTGAAGGAGCTTCGAACGGAGAAGCCGAAGCCAAACGAGCAGCCGAATGGTGGGGGAGATCGCAGCAAACCCTACCATTCCGGAGGTGACAAGTCTCCCAAATCCGTGGGAGGTAAGTCCAACGGAGGAAGATTCAACAGATCGTTCTCAAATGACACTGGTGGATCGTATTCGAAGGATCGCGGACCGATGGAGTGCTTCTATTGCAAGGGGCCTCAAATGGCGAGATCTTTCCCAAACCGCAAAGTGGAGTGCTTTTTATGCAAGGGGCCTCACAATGCGAAAGAGTGCCCAAAACGCGAGAAGCTTGCAGCCCTTATTACTTCCGAGGAGGAGGAAGAAGAGGGAGCACGGTTGGGGTCATTGCGGATGCTCAGCGCTATCCAAGGCAAGAAGGCCAAGGCAAGAAGGCCAAGGCGAAGGGCCTTATGTTCGCGGAGATTGAAGTCGCGGGCAAGAAGATGAGTGCACTTGTCGACACGGGTGCCTCAAACCTCTTTATGTCCGAGGAGGTTGCGAAGATGCTAAATCTTCGCTTGGAGAAAACCAACACGCGGTTGAAGACGGTGAACTCGGAGGAAATCCCGGCATGCGGAATTGCTCGCGGGGTAAGTATTAAATTGGGTCATTGGAGTAGCAAAGAAACAGTGGAGGTGATCCCTCTCGATGACTATGACTTTGTTATCGGGATGGACTTCCTCGATCGGATCGATGCTTTGATCGTTCCTTTTGCGGATTGCATTTGCATTTTGGATTCGAGGTGTCAATGCATCGTTCGAAGGGAGATGGGACAAAGACGTTGTCGGCCATGCAGCTCAAGAAGGGAGTCCGCGAAGGAGAGCACACTTACCTCGCGACCTTGAAGGATGACGAGGATGAAAGCCAAGGGGACGAAATCCCGGAGGAAATAGCCCAGTCCTTGGCGAGTTTGGAGACGTTATGCCGGCTGAACTCCCGAAGAAGTTGCCGCCTAAGAGGGATGTGGATCACAAGATCGAGTTGGTCCCGAATGCTCGACCACCCGCCATGGCGCCATACCGAATGACACCACCGGAGTTGGAGGAGTTGCGAAAGCAGTTGAAGGAGCTGCTAGACGCGGGGTATATTCAGCCGTCCAAGTCACGTATGGAGCGCCGGTGCTGTTCCAAAAGAAGGAAGACGGTTCCTTACGGATGTGCATCGACTACCGGGCGCTGAATAAATTGACGGTAAAGAACAAGTACCCGATCCCTCTCATTGCAGATTTGTTCGATCGATTTAGTGGAGCTAAGTGGTTCTCGAAGCTGGACTTGCGCTCGGGATATTGGCAAGTTCGGATCGCGGAGACGAACCCAAGACAGCTTGTGTGACGCGGTATGTATCATACGAGTTCCTCGTGATGCCCTTCGGATTAACCAACGCGCCGGCCACATTTTGCATGCTCATGAACAAGGTACTCCATCCGTTCCTAGATCGTTTCGTGGTGGTTTATCTCGATGATATTGTGGTGTATAGTCAGATTGGAGGAGCATATCGAGCACTTGCGCCAAGTGTTCGAAGCATTGCAGGAGCACACACTATATGCATAGAGGGAGAAGTGCGTGTTTGCACAACGAGAGATCCCATTTCTCGGCCACATCGTTCGGGAATGACGCGTGAGAATGGATCCGGGGAAGGTGCGGTGCATCGAAAATTGGCAGCCGCCAACAAGGGTGACCGAGGTGAGATCATTCTTGGGCCTTACGAATTATTATCGCAGATTCGTGAGGGACTATTCGAAGATCGCGGTGCCACTCACGGAACTTCTCAAGAAGAACAAAACTTGGGATTGGACCGTGGAGTGTCAGAAGGCGTTCGAGCAGCTGAAGCGAGCCATGACCGAAGAGCCCGTGCTCGCACTGCCCGACTACGAGAAGACATTCGAGGTACAGACAGATGCTTCGGACTATGCCATTGGAGGGGTACTCATGCAAGATTGACATCCAGTGGCGTTTGAGAGCCGAAAGCTCAACGACACCGAGCGGAGGTACACCGTCTAGGAGAAGGAGATGACCGCGGTGGTGCATTGCCTTCGTACGTGGAGACACTACCTCTTGGGAGCGCGGTTCGTTGTTAAGACGGACAATGTTGCCACGAGCTACTTCCAGAAGCAGAAGAAGCTTTCCCAAAAGCAAGCTCGATGACAGAATTTCTTGGCGGAGTTCGACTTCAAGCTCGAGTACAAGCCCGGGAAGACGAACTTTGTGGCCGATGCGCTGAGTAAGAAGGCGGAGCTGGCATCCATATCTCGAGTCAAACAGCAGATCGTGGAGTCAATCCTTGGAGAGCGCATCGTGGAAGAGAGAAATATGGAGCCGAGGCGCGAAAACTATGTCAAGTGGAAGGGACAACCCGTCAGCACGGCAAGCTGGGAGTACGAGAAAGCCTTGTTGCCGTTTCGAGAGGAGATTGACAAGTATCACGCCGAGGACACGACGAGGGCATCGTCTGAGTTTGGCGGGGGAGAATTTCATGGACCTGGAGCATACACCCACAAGTTAGCCCAATGTGAACGGAATCCATCCACAAATGGCAACCAAGGAGGATGAAGTTACAAGTGTCCCGATACGATGTATCCGTCTAGGTTCGTTGTATTAGATGATAGAATTAGAAGATGCCACTTTCCATACATGTCTCCCCATTAATTGTAAAGCTTCCTTTGAGAGCATTCCCCACTTGTATAAATAGGGGTCCTCTCCTTCATCAATGGAGATCTGAATTTTGGAAAAGTGAACTTGAGTTGATAAACCGAAACCTTAATCCATTCATTCATAAACCAAAACCTGAGTACATTAGCATAAACTTCGAAAACTAGAAAATAACTTACATACTAAGTAATATGTTCTAAGGGTTAAAGATACTTTTGATACCACATGTTTGACCGAAAGTGGCTTATAGTACTGGATGTTTAGTTTTGTATACTTTTGGTACCAAACGTTTGAAAAAATGTGGCTTTTGGTACATCCGTTGGTTGGCCGTTAGATTTGGCCGTTAAATGACATGTGCAAGTCACGTGATCGACTCTAAACTTTTAATTTTGTTCAATTTAGTCCCTCAAATATATTCATAACTTTTATTTTGTTTAACTTAGTCATAACACTTCAAAATCTGACCCAATTAAACCAATCGAATTCAATTGACATAGCCCCATTTGGGTCAAATTTACCCAATTGGAGATTGGTTCCAATTGGGTTTGATTTTGAAGATTTAGGACTAAATTAAACAAAATAAAAGTTATGAATATATTTGAGGGACTAAATTGAACAAAATTAAAAGTTTAGAGTGACTTGCACATGTCATTTAACGGCCAAAACTAACGGCCAACCAACGGATGTACCAAAAGCCACATCTTTTCAAACGTTTGGTACCAAAAGTATACAAAACTAAACATCCAGTACTAAAAGCCACATTCGGTCAAACATGTGGTATGAAAAGTACATTTAACCCTATGTTCTAAACCACTAACTTGTAAGTTCTCATACAATCAAGATAGGTAAATGTCTTTAAATCATTACACAAACCACTAAACTCAACTTACTAGGACATAAAAACGATCCTTGAAAGCGACACTCTATCACGTGCAGCTTTCTGTTGCAAAGCGACAATCTTAGCTTTAAGAAGAACAATGTGATCTTGTAGATCATGACACTCCAAGTGTGTGATACGACCATGCTCCAAACAACTAATGAGTTCAGAACTAAGAGAAACATAGGCATCTTCATGTGCCTTCCTCTCCTCCGCAATGCCAACAACAAGTGAGGACAAGTTAGTGATATCAGCAATACCCTGATGCAAAGACGGGGTGTAAGGATAACAAAGATGAAAGACAAAACACAAAAAAGAAAACAAGGATAGAAGAGGAATACGAGAGCATAACGAGACAATGCTTCATGTACTAAATGGCAAACCCTCTCCGGCCCATAGGGGGAGGAAACACAATCATTAGGAGGAACAGCAGATTCCAAAACCAGGACTCCAACTTCAGGAGTAAGAAAAGACGACTGATTGTCAAAACGACACCCACAGCCAGAAAAAGGAGCCCACTCGGAACCAACAACGCCATCACAGGAAGGACGAGTCAAGTCCTTCCGACCTAACAACGGAAGTCGGATTCTACCTACAAGGAACAATACTAAGTCAATCAAATTTATACACTAATAAGAAACACATACTCCAAAACGTACCAAACAATTAAGATGTGACGATCGGCACTCGCACCCTCGATTCGGGGGCATGGACAGGGGGATAGGATAACATCATAACACCAGTATTAACCCCACTCTCATCCACGGTCTGATTTCTCACACTGCAGAAAGGGGTTAAAGTATCAACACCAGCGGGGGAGGATCTTTTGACAATCGATAGTCCGGTCCCGCAATTAGATACCTCCACCCGCAGCGACTACTTCCTCCTCATCAAGATCTTAGAAGACTCACCAGCTGCAAGAATACACCTTAGCTCAAAGATGATAAAAAGGGCATCATATGAGTGGGATGAAAAAAGTAATTCGCTCATTTTTCTTAAACAACAAGAGGACATCCATGCACAGGGGGCAAACACCCGAGAAGGAAACCCTACCACACTTAAACAAAACACTTGAATATCAAAAAGACGAAAGCAAGCCGAAAGTGAAGAAAGTTAAGCATGGTCCCACCACCATGAGGTCATAGGAATCAAGAGACAAAATAATGAATGAGGCATTCAAGAGGAAGATGAGAACCTAGAACGCACCAAAAGAAATAAAGTCGTGCTTCTAAGGAACAGCGTTTACGCCAAAGACAATCTACGTACCTTGTCGTGGCACGCACCCAGAGGAGCAGAACTGACCGAAAAGCCCGATCACTAAAGGAAAAAGGATAAGGACGACGAGAATGAGGTAATCACCTATTCCCTTTTATAGTAGAGGAAATTAGGGTTTTCAAAACCGCAGAATCTACACCGTTTAAATCTAAAATGGAAAAATTCAAGGGTCGGAATTAAAGACTAGTGCCTTTATCTTTTTTCAACTATGGTAAATATAATCCTTTACTCGAGTTAGCATTTTATGAGCATATATTTCACATTCCCATACTTATAAATTTTTTTAGAACCAATCTAAGTATTTTCCCCAAGACAGGGCTCACCCCGCATATGCACGTATTGATTACGATAACATGAAATTAGATCGCATTTAGTCCATATTCATGATTGCATTGCATCCCCATGCATGTACATGTTTTTAAAATGCATATAAGAGAAGATCGGATTTTTATATCCACATTTTTCGGACACGGACCTAGGCGCGTGCACGTTTGCTCTAACGTTTATATTTCCTATATTTTGAGAAACTGAGGACAATGCCCGTAAAAGGAGCCTACGGACTGATGGGTTCGATTACAGCCGTCAGGCCCTCTAACGGCGAGGAAACGGCAAACAGGCCCACCAGGCCCAAAATGAAGGTCAAGATGACTTAGGAGAAGGGTCCCGATGAAGGGAGTCCCGACGAATCAAGGTCCCGACAGAGTCGGCCCCGATGGTTGAGCTAGAAGCTCCCGATGAGAAGCCTTTAAGTAGGCCCCGATGATGAATCCCTGAGAAGGATTGGCCCTGTCACGATGACAAGGGGCCCCGAGCGGTGACACAACGAGATAACTTTGGAGTCCCCGACAGGAGTCGGGACTCGTTATCAGAGGATAAGTCCAAGATATGCGGGGCGTGGCCGAGATACGCGGAACGTAGTTAAGATACACGGAGCGTGGCCGAGATACGCGGGGCATGGCTAAGATACGTGGGATCACGTCCGAGATATGCGGGATACGGGCTAACCACCCCTAACGGTTCGCCAGGTACCTGAGGCATCTCTCTACCTATAAAAGGGCAGGAGATCACCTCAGAAAGACTTACGTTGAGTTGAATACACTCTGAGTTTATTACTTGCCAGTCATACGAAATACTCATTTAAGCATCGGAGAGGGATTCTGGGTCACCGCCCGGTCTATCCCCTCTTGCAGGATTGCGTGGAGCAAAGGAGCTAGGATTGCCGTCAAGATCCGTACCGGAGTTCCACCGTGATCCAACATTGGCGCCGTCTGTGGGAATCAAACAAAAAGCTGATATGCCTTCTACTCGATCGATGGCGGCTGGCAAGAACAGAAGGCAGGGACAATCCGGTGGTTCCCGCCACCCCGCTGCAACGAATCTGGATTCAGTACCAGAACAGGAGGAAAACCAGAACCACCCCCCGGCTGAGCTCTCCCAGACAGGGGGGCACAATGGATCGCATCCCGAAAATATTGCCCCTCAACACCAGGGCAACAGGGGGCAGGAGGCTCCCCCAGCTGCAGACTTGACGAGGGCCGTGGCGGAGGCCATGCCCCTGTTCCTGGCAGCTGTAGAGGCTCTCTTGGATCGAAGAGAGGCGGCAAGGAGGCAGGAAGAGATGCCCCCGTTAGAGGAGGCGACCCCGCCGACAGAGGGTCGGAATGCACAAGAAGTCCTACCCCGAGGCCAGGACGGAGGTAAGGCAACCGGTCAGCCGGAAAGGTTCGTGGTTGATGGGCCAGGACCAGTACAGCACAAGACCATTCCCCTGAATGGTCCCATCACTCCCGACCAGGTGGTAAAGATCGTGAACATCTGTATAGGAGAACAGAAGCCGCTGGTGTCGGAGCTAAGGGATCGATCCACTCATCCCTTCGTTCCCCGACTCATAGATACCCTCGCCCCGCCAGGGCTGGGTATCCCCGAGATTAAGGAGTATGACGGCGAAGGAGATCCAGTCCGTCATGTCCAGAAGCATCTTATGGCGTGTCTGGGTAGAGCCCCGAATGAAGACATAGTGTGTACACTGTTCCCAAACACACTTGGAGAAAGAGCCCTGACCTGGTTCTTTAGTCTGCCCCCAGGCTGCATTACCTGCTGGGCGGACATGCATGACCGTTTCATTCGACAATACCAGGGCCACAGACGTTTGTTGAAGAGCGTGAGGTCCCTGACCCAGGTGGTGCAGAGGCCCGACGAGTCGTTGGCACACTATTACCAGCGGTACACCGCCAGCGTAGCGGAGATAGACGAGGAAATCTCGGAGGGCGAAACCATCCGCACCTTTATTCGGAACCTGACAGCCCCCTATGGCTCCGACCTGATGCACAGCGTGGCTGAGAAAGCTGTGTGGAATATGGAAGCATTACAGAAGAGGGTGAAGCGGCAGATCGATGTCCAGGAGTCAAAGATAGCCGCGGGAGAACTGGAGCCCCCAAAGTCAAACAAAGAGAAGCAGTCAAGCAAGCCTTTCGACGATCGTAAGTCAAAGGGCAAACCTGAGGGCAGTCGGGACCGAGGTCGCTCTGGTCGGAAGGATGATAGACGTCCTCCAAGGAAGGATAAGAGGGAAGATCTCGACATTCCTCTCAACTGCTCCATGGCGGAAGTACTGACAGTCATGGAACGACAAGGTATCTCCAAGTACCCCCCAAAGAAAGATGGAGAATTCTTGGGATCCCGCACGGATCGCTACTGCCGATTTCACCGCGCCAACGATCACGACACAAACCACTGTCGGGAACTGAAGAAGGAGATCGAAAAGCTGATCCAGAAGGGGAAGCTCAAGGAATTTGTCGGGGACAAGCGGTGTCGATCCCGCTCTCGGTCCCGATCGCGGTCCCGCTCTCGATCCCGCGATCGGTCCCCAAAAAAGAAGAGAACTGATCCAGAGTCATCCGGTGCTCGCAAAGAGAGACGAGTTATCAACGTGATTCATGGAGGATTCGCTGCTGGAGGTGATACCTCATCCGCTCGAGAGGTATACGCCTCTAGAATCCCTACGGCGGTAGTGCTGGGTAAAAGGTCCCGATCCTGGACCCTGAAAGAAGAGATGGTGATCTCCTTCTCGTCGGAAGGCTCTGGAATTCAATTGATGTGAAAAATTCTGGTAAAATCATTGATTCATCTGGTGTCTAAATATATGATTAATTTATAAGTTACTAGATCGAAAGTTTATGACATTCCAAAATTGATAGATCCAATGTCGCATTCAGTAAAGATTTATGATACCTGTATAGGATGTACTCAATGTGTCCGTGCCTGCCCGACGGACGTATTAGAAATGATCCCCTGGGATGGGTGTAAAGCGAAGCAAATTGCTTCTGCTCCACGAACAGAGGACTGTGTTGGTTGTAAGAGATGTGAATCCGCTTGTCCAACGGATTTTTTGAGCGTTCGAGTTTATTTATGGCATGAAACAACTCGAAGTATGGGTCTAGCTTATTAATACGTTCCAGAAAAAACACTTCAATACATTTTGAATACAGTTTCTTTTTTTACCGACAAAACCCCGTACTCAAAAAGAAAAAAATAAATATTATTTGTATTTTTTTTTTGAGCGCGGGGTTTTTTGGTCCAAGTGTATCTTGTCTTTACCACGAATTATTTTCCTTGGTTAACAATAATTGTAGTTTTTCCCATATTGGCGGGTTCTTTAATTTTCTTGCTACCTCATAGAGGTAATAAGGTCATTAAATGGTATACTATATGTATATGTATTTTAGAGCTTCTTTTAACAACCTATACATTCTGTTATCATTTCCAACTGGACGATCCATTAACCCAACTAACAGAGAATTATAAATGGATCCAGTTTTTTGATTTTTATTGGAGATTAGGAATAGATGGGCTTTCTATAGGACCTATTTTATTGACGGGATTTATTACCACTTTAGCTACTTTAGCGGCCTGGCCAGTTACTCTAGGCGTAGAGACCCCGCACGACGATGCCTTAGTAGTAACTCTGGATGTAGGCGGGTTCGAGATGAAGAGAATTCTGATTGACGGAGGGAGCTCCTCCGACATTCTATTCATGGACGCGCTGGAAGCCATGGGGAAGACGAAGAAAGATCTAAAGGAGGCAAACTTCCCGATGGTCGGGTTCTCTGGCTCAACCTCCTATCCCCTAGGAGTAATCACCTTACCAGTGGAGTTTGGTAGTGGGTGGAAATCAGAAAGAAGGAACGTGGAGTTTGTCGTGGTTGATTCCGCGGGGACCTACAACGCAATTATCGGGAGAACCACCATCAATCCCCTGATGGCGGTTGCCTCGACTGTGCACCAGAAGATGAAGTTCCCAACCGACCACGGGGTCGGAGAGGTCAAGGGAGACCAGGTGGCTTCCCGAAAATGCTATGTCAATGCCACCCGGAGGAGGAGGCGAGAGGCCATGACTGTCCTCCAGACAGACACAGATCCCAGGGAAGAGTTTGGGCGTCCCGCCCCCGTAGAAGATCTAAAAGAAGTCGAGATCGACGGACCCCAGAGGAAGGTGAAAATCGAGTCTGCTCTGACTGAGGAGACAGCCCAAAAATTGGTGGAGTTGCTGAAAGAGTTCAAAGAACTGTTTGCCTGGTCCCCCAGCGATATGCCAGGAATCAGCCCCGACGTGATCGTGCACGAGCTGAAGATAGACCCCGCAATCAACCCTATCACACAGAAAAGGCGTCCGATGGGCACGGATAAGAAGATCGCGATCCAGCAGGAGGTGGGCAGGTTGCTCGATGCTGGGTTCATTAAGGAGCTCCGATTCCAGACTTGGGTTGCCAACCCAGTGCTGGTGAAGAAGACTAACGGGAAGTGGCGAATGTGCGTGGATTTCCGCGACCTGAACAAGGCTTGTCCAAAGGATTGCTATCCACTCCCGAGGATCGACCAGCTGGTGGATGCCACATCGGGACATGAGCTGTTAAGCTTCATGGATGCGTATTCAGGCTACAACCAGATCAAGATGGCCAAGGAAGACGCTCCCCACACAGCGTTCTACGCAGACAGTGACATCTATCACTACGATGTCATGCCTTTCGGGTTGATCAATGCCGGGGCAACCTACCAGCGGATGGTGAATAAGCTGTTTGGAGATATGCTGGGAGAAACCATGGAAGCTTACGTGGATGATATGCTGGTGAAGTCCCGACAAGCTGAGGATCATGTATACAACCTGACCATGGCGTTTGAGCGGATGAGGCTCCATCAAGTTCGCTTGAACCCGACGAAATGCGCCTTCGGAGTCCACTCAGGGAAGTTTTTGGGCTTCATGGTGAGCCAAAGAGGAATTGAAGTAAATCCTGAGAAGCTGAGGGCAATCGAGGAGATGCAGTCTCCGATAAACCATCGGGAGGTGCAAGTGTTGAATGGCCGACTAGTTGCAATGAATCGCTTCTTGTCCAAAGCCAGCGACCGATCAATGCCGTTTTTTGAAGTCTTGAGGGCCAAAAAAAAATTTGAATGGACCGCTAAATGTGAAGAGGCGTTCCAAGCACTCAAGCAGCACCTTCGCACACTCCCGCCGCTGGCGAAACCGGTTCCAGGCGAGCCGCTCTTCCTTTATTTGGCTGTTTCTGAATTTGCCATTAGCTCTGTGTTAGTAAAGATTGTCGAGGGTAATCAAGTCCCCGTCTATTATGTAAGCAAGGCATTTGCCAAATCTGAATTGAACTATCCCGCCGTTGAGAAGTACCTCTTTGCGTTGATAATTACTGCTCGGAAGCTAAGGCCATATTTCCACGCACACGAGATCACTGTGCTAACGAACTAGCCTTTGAAGCATTTTTTGAACCGACCGGATGCGTCGGGGAGATTGGTGAAGTGGGCGGTAGAGCTCAGTGAATTTCGAATACACTTTGCTCCAAGAACGGCCATCAAGGGCCAAGCATTGGCGGACTTTATAGCAGAATCTACAGCCCCTGATCTAGAAGAAGCGGGCCCTGTAGAGGGGGCAACCATGGAGGTCCCGACAGAAGAACAACCAGAGAGGGCAGAGCAATCAGAACAGCCCAATAAGGAAAATACCTGGGAGATGTACACGGATGGCTCCGCGAGTTCAGATGGATCCGGAGCGGGCTTTTTGTTGATACCACCGGGTGAAGGTGAACCACTCTGATACGCCTTGGCTTTAACATTCAAAGCCACAAACAACGAAGCGGAGTATGAAGCTCTTATCACGGGCCTAAAAATTGCTAAAGGCACTGGAATCGATCACTTGAGAGTGAAGTGTGACGCAGCTTTAATCGTGAACCAGGTTCAGGGGCGATACGAAGCAAGGAGTCCGATAATGAAAAAGTATCTGCGAGAGGTACAAGCCCTGAAAGAGAGCCTTAAAAGCTTCGATATCGAGGCTATCCCGAGAGAGGAGAACGTAGAGGCAGACGCCTTGAGCAAATTTTCCCTGGGGGCACCCTTGGAAGAAAATCGGAAGGTGCACTTCCTGGAAAGGGTGATCTTATCAAACATCGACCCAACACAGGTATGCACCATTGAAGCGAGATCAGAGGAGGAGCCAACTTGGATGACCCCGATAGTCGCGTACTTGACTACGGGGGCAGTCCCCGATGATAAAGTGGCAGCGGACAGGACACGTCGGGTCGCGGCCAATTATGTGATACTAGACAATCAGCTATACAAAAAGGGCTGGTTCTCGACTCCGTACTTGAAGTGTGTAGCAGAACCCGACACCAGTCGAATCCTGAAGGAAATGCATGAGGGGGTCGCGGCTTGTCACGAAGGGGCCCGATCCATTATGAGGAAGGTGTTGAACTTGGGCTACTACTGGCCCACGATGAACAAAGAAGCAACGGCGTTGGTCCGATCATGCGACGCGTGCCAGAGGTACGCCCCGAGTATCGTGGCTCCTGCCGCCAACCTGACATCCATCAAGAGCGCTTGGCCCTTCGCGCAGTGGGGCATCGACTTGGTGGGACCTCTTCCACAAGCACAAGGACAATGTAAGTATTTACTTGTAGCTATCGATTATTTTTCGAAATGGATAGAGGCGAAGGCACTGGCCAGGACAACGGGGAACCGGATCGTCAAGTTCCTCCAAACCCATATCGTGTCCAGATACGGGATTCCTAAGGTGGTGATCAGCGACAATGGCCCACCATTTAACGGCTCTCAGGTGAGGGAGTATCTGGAAGAATTGAACATCGAGCATCGGACCGCCTCTGTACGCCATGCTCAGACTAATGGCCAGGTAGAGTCAGCCAACAAAATCGTGATGGATGGCCTGAAGAAGAGGGTCTATGCCTTGAAGGGCAAATGGCTGAACGAACTGGAAAACGTACTTTGGGCTGTTAGAATGACACCCAAACGATCAACAGAGGAGACTCCGTTTGGCCTCGTTTATGGCACGGAAGCTGTCGCCCCTGTGGAGGTAGCTGTGGCGTCCCATCGGATGAGATATTACGAGCCCCTGATGAACGATGAAGTGAGACGTCTGGGCTTGGACCTACTCGAAGAAAAGAGGCGGGAAGCCGACGAAGTCCAAGCACGAATGCGCTTAGCGACAGCCAGGTACTATAATCGGCGAGTGAAGTCCCGACAGTTCTTCGTCGGGGAGCTAGTTTGGCGTCGCAACGAATTCACCCTTTTGGATCGAATCAACAAGATGTCACCAAAATGGGAAGGACCTTATAAGGTCGTGGGGATGCCAGCTCCGAATGCATACAGGTTGGAAGACCTCGATGGCAGAGCGTTAAAGCATTCTTTTAGTGGCGAACACTTGAAGAAACACCATGCTTGAAGAAGTCGCCTTGAGTGGCGCCCGATAAAGTCGCCTTAAGTGGTGCCCGATAAAGTCGCCTTAAGTGGTGCCCGATGTAAAATCGCCTTAAGTGGTGTATGCTGTGTATCGTTCAATTCGATGTAAGCCAAATTTATGCCATCAATGAATAAAGAGGTCGCTTCCAATCAGAGTTATTCTTAGATTTATGCTAAGTATCAAAGTCGCCTTAAGTGGTGCACGAGAAAAGTCGCCTTCAGTGGTGCACGAAAAAAGTCGCCTTCAGTGGTGCACGAGAAAAGTCGCTTTCAGTGGTGCACGAGAAAAGTCGCCTTCAGTGGTGCACGAAAAAAGTCGCCTTCAGTGGTGCACGATATTAAGTCGCCTTAAGTGGCGCAGGTTGAAAAGTCGCCTTCAGTGGTGCACGATATTAAGTCGCCTTAAGTGGCGTAAGTCGAAAAGTCGCCTTAAGTGGTGCACGGAAAAAGTCGCCTTAAATGGCGCAAGTTGAGAAGTCGCCTTAAGTGGTGCACGACGTAAAGTCGCCTTCAGTGGTGCACGATATTAAGTCGCCTTAAGTGGCGCAGGTTGAAAAGTCGCCTTCAGCGGTGCACGAGAAAAGTCGCCTTCAGTGGTGCACGAAAAAAGTCGCCTTGAGTGGTGCACAATGCTTAGATTTACTCTAAGTATCCAAAAGTCGCCTTGAGTGGTGCACGATCTTTAAGTTTATCCTAAGTAATGATTATGTCGTCCTAAGTGATGCGCGGGACTAAGTCGCCTTGAATGGTGCACAATCTTTAGGTTTACCCTAAGTAATGATTAAGTCGCCTTAAGTGATGCACGGAACTAAGTCGTCTTAAGTGATGCACGGAACTAAGCCGCCTTAAGTGGTGCAAGTTATTAAATCGTCGGGAAAGACGTACGAGAATGTCTTAAGTGTCGAGGTTTCGACTTAAGAAAGTATAGTAAAGCCACTGGGAGAAGTGCAATGAAAGAATCATAACTAAGAAAGTCTGATATTAATGGAGCTCGAAGGCCCGATGATTACAAAAGGAGGAGAATACAAAGATTCTAGCGATAAGCAGTTAGGCCTAATCCTTGTTAGCGGCATCAACCGGAACAGGGTCCGCAAGGTCTGTGGCAGAAGGCTCCGCATGGTCAGCCGTTGGAGGATTGGCTATCGGGGTCATAGGATCGAGGAGTTTCCGATGAAGAGGTAGCTCCTCTTCACTCTGAACTTGTGGTATGCATTTCCGGCCTTGAGCATCGGCTTTTTTTGGTGGAAATGATACATCCTTCCCGGAGAGCTGCATCATAAGCAGTGCTGAAAATTTCGTTCAGAACATAGTCGAAGTTGAAAGGCTTCCTTCCCTCGAAACCAGATCCACTGTCTGAAAGCAGCCATTGAAAGGGACGTTAGTTTTTTCCGGGAAATTCCAATCAAACTAAGCAAAGATGAAGGCGAACAATAGAGAAGAAACCCTTACCTGACATGATAATTGGAGGTTGGAAGAATGAACCTGACATTGCCGGAAAGATGGCCGAAGAAACACTAATGTCTCAGGAGTTGCAGAAAGCTTTCGAAAATTTGTAGATGATAAAGAGAAACTGTGCCCACGGTTAGGATTTTATAGGCTAAGAGGACAGTCGAAGGGGCGCTTTAATCTGAACCGTCAAAGTTGAAGCGTTCTAATCTGGACCGTTGAGATGAAACGTGCGGAATGGCAGCAGGTGCAATGATGAAATAGCCTGAAAATCACTTTTCAGAAAAAGCAGACACAGAGAATCAGGCACGGGTACTGATGACGTCACTTCATTATCTACTGCATTGGATGACTGGGGAACCGAGGAGTCCTCTCAGATTTGGCAGATATCTACAGGGTATCGAGGAAACGTGAAGGAGAAGACTAGTATTGAGTGACTATGCCAAGGGAAAGATCCCCGATTCCAATGTCGGGAGGTCGGGAGTTGAAAGACACGACGAACTAAAAGTCCCTCATGTCTTGGGGGCAAATGATGGGTTCGATTACAGCCGTCAGGCCCTTTAACGGCGAGGAAACGGCAAACAGGCCCACCAGGCCCAAAATGAAGGTCAAGATGACTTAGGAGAAGGGTCCCGATGAAGGGAGTCCCGACGAATTAAGGTCCCGACAGAGTCGGCCCCGATGGTTGAGCTAGAAGCTCCCGATGAGAAGCCTTTAAGTAGGCCCCGATGATGAATCCCTGAGAAGGATTGGCCCTGTCACGATGACAAGGGGCCCCGAGCGGTGACACAACGAGATAACTCTGGAGTCCCCGACAGGAGTCGGGACTCGTTATCAGAGGATAAGGCCAAGATATGCGGGGCGTGGCCGAGATACGCGGAACGTAGTTAAGATACACGGAGCGTGGCCGAGATACGCGGGGCATGGCTAAGATACGTGGGATCACGTCCGAGATATGCGGGATATGGGCTAACCACCCCTAACGGTTCGCCAGGTACCTGAGGCATCTCTCTGCCTATAAAAGGGCAGGAGATCACCTCAGAAAGACTTACGTTGAGTTGAATACACTCTGAGTTTATTACTTGCCAGTCATACGAAATACTCATTTAAGCATCGGAGAGGGATTCTGGGTCACCGCCCGGTCTATCCCCTCTTGCAGGATTGCGTGGAGCAAAGGAGCTAGGATTGCCGTCAAGATCCGTACCGGAGTTCCACCGTGATCCAACACGGACAAGAAAATGATTCATCAAGAGGTAAAGTCACGGTTTCAAATTGTGCGTGTCATCCCATCGTAAAATAGAGTCAATCAAGGGTTAAGCCATTGGTTGACTCGGGGGTACGTGATGGATATACGCCCAATTTGAACCCGTTGTAATTCGGACTGTCTTATTTTAACCACCCCATTTACGATTACAATTCAAAACTTTGACCCGAACACATTACCCGCAGCGCGAACAACCCGGATGAGTAAAAAATGCTGGCCCGGACTTGTCCGTTGGCCCGGTCTCACTTAGGTGAGATCGGACCAGCTGGACCGGTCTCACCTAGGTGAGACCGGGCCAGCTGGCCCAATCCCTCCTAGGAGGGATTGGTCCAGCCTGGAGCAATCCCAGACCTCGGGGGTCGGATTTTCCATCCGACCCCGAAGGTCCCGGGACCCTGCCCAGACGTCGTTCCCCCTCCCCGGGGTGTGTGTGGTGTCCCGAACCTTGCCTTGTGGACCATCCCTCACGGCGTCCCGACACCCTTTTTACTTGTCCAACACTTAGCCAATTTTGCTCACATCTCCGTTCCATTAAGGTTTTAATCCTATCGTTATGTGTTAATCAAGTACGGTTAGGGATTAACGGTGTCATTAAGCCACCTAAATCCCCCTGAAACCTATATATACTGCTCAAGTTCAATTCATTTGGTTCATGTTATATCTTCACTCGTTATAGCTCTGCCTTCTCTCTAAGATTTTATCTCTCTAGAACCTCAGACTTACTTAGACATCGGAGAGGGCTCACCAAGCACCACCCCTATCTCTGTGCTCGGTATTACCCCTTTGTGCAAGGAAGCAAGGAATGGAAAGACAAGACAGCCTAAGGAGACGGATCCCATCTTCGAGCAGACGGATTACTGAAGACTACCACTTACCCGTGAGAAGTGCAATCGGATTGGAAACCCGCCGACCCGGGACACACGACTTAACAATCAGTACCGTGACTTGACTTGATTTTTATTCATACCATATTCCATGTCAAGAAATTTGAAACACATTTATAACTGATATATTTTTAAACAAATTACCCGTCTTGGCAATCTCAATACATATAGTAGGTTTGTGCTTTTAAAGTGGACTGGTTCGGAACTTGTTTGAAACTGGATTGTTAAGAACCTATCCAGATCGGACCGGTTCCAAACTGTTCAATTCTTCAAGGGGTAAATTAGTACTAAAATAATGAGTATACCCATTTAGAACCGGACTGAAACTGGACTAAAACCGGTTTTGAAAATGATTTTTTTTATATTTAATACAAATCTGAAAAAAAAATGATTCTTTACAGAACCGAACCGGAACTGTTTTTTCAAATTAGTTCCGATCAGATTTCGGACCGTTTCAAAACAAACTAGTTCTTTTAAAGATGGACCGTAGTAACTTTAGAATTGGTCTACTGATGGACTGTAATTGAATTAAACAGTTTAGGCAATGGATTAGAATAGAATTAAACAATTTACAAAGATCCAACGCATGGCTCTTGGTAGACAGCAGAGAAGATGACAAATGTCGTGTTTCGGTGACCTGATTGATTGAAGTCGATAGGGAGTTGAACTACCCGTATCTAATTAAACGAATCACTCATCTTATTTCCTCATCAACCTATTAATAATTAATTAACCTTCTTATCTAAGAAGCCACGTATGAAACTATTCAAATGCCCAAGCAATGTAACAACCTAACAACTAGAGTCTAGTCCTGTCCTATTTAGGGTTGTACATAAATATAAATAATATATTACTTGATAAAATCATAATAATTAATTTATTTTGTATATTATCTTAACAGATTAATTGATTTAAAAAAAAAACACCTGGATCGATTTTATGCACTCTAATTAAAAAGATTTTCAGTCTAAACAACAATGCTATACAGTTTAGGGTTAAAAATTTATAAACTGTCTGAAGTTTACCGAATGTTAAAATTTGGTATTTGAATATTGAAATGTTAAAATTGACAGTTTCAGGTTTCATTTTTGTTGAAACTTTGGTGTCTCTGCACGGATTTTCATATCTCTTCAATCATTTTCATCAACCCACTCATCCACTCATAATCCATCACTCTTTACTTTTCACAAAGTCGTCAAATTTCCCCTAAAACTTGAACATCCAAAAGAAAAGGTTTTCAACAGAGTGGTGTGGAACAATTTCTAGCGACAATGAATCGAGTTTTACTTGCGTGGATGTGACCAGCTTCTTAGGTGACGGTCCCGTCAAGGTGACGAGAAGAAAGCGTGCATGGAAGGTCGAATTTGACAGTCGGTTTTGTCGGGATTGGCTTCTCTAAAGTAATCATACCGAGACACCAAATTTCAACAAAATGAAACCTAAGTCACTCCATTTTTACATTAGTCACCAAATTTTAACGGTTGTGAAACTTCAGACAATTTATAGGTTTTTAACCCTAAGATTTAATATAGTTTTATAGATGTATTAGAAATAACATTCATTGTCCATATTTATATTAATGTGTCAAAATGATGATATTCATTCTCTTGGTTTCACCATCCAAATAAATATGGATGTAGATAAATAATATATTAACACGTTCATTAACCACACTTAAAGATTCATATGACACGCCAAATGGGCAAGCCAATAGAATCAAGTTGGACCAAAGGTTGCACTTAGGTGGACTAAACAACAAAATTAGTTATCAACTAACAAGTTCTGGTCAACCAATAAAACCAGAGTATTTTGTCTCTTTTCTTCCCTTTCCTTGCTATAAATAGACTCCAAAATTACTTCCTTTTCTTCCATTCCAAATCAAACAAACCAATCAAGCACCAAACCAAACACCAATCACTTATAACATCCAATAGCATCAAACATAAACATGCCTTCAACCTCAAGGACTGTGGTCGGCCTTTTGCTAGTCGTGAGCCTTATGGTTATGTCGTGGAGCGGAGTGTCGGCTCAGTCAGGTTGCACCACCGCAATCACTAGTCTAGCCCCTTGCCTAAACTATGTGACTGGGAACGCATCAACCCCCTCTTCTTCATGTTGCTCTCAGCTAGCTTCAGTGGTTCAGTCGTCACCAATATGCCTTTGCTCCCTCCTCAATGGAACTGGACCCTCTTTCGGCATCACGGTTAACCAAACTCAGGCTCTCCAACTCCCTGGCGCTTGCAACGTGAAGACTCCACCCATAAGCCAATGCAATGGTAAGCTATTTCTTAGAATCATACATCACTTTATTACGTAACGTTCTGACTCTCCTGCTCACGGTCTGATATTTTTTTTCTGACAATACTTAATGTACAACCAGCGCATGCACTGTCACCAACAACTTAATAACATTAACGTTGTAATTTAGTAATATTAATTACTTGTTTTGCAGCTGCAAGTGGACCGGCTAGTTCGGCAGTTACACCAGTCTCTGCTCCGGCAGCTGCCCCAACCGAGGAATCATCAAATGAAACTCCGGATGAGGCAATTACCCCTTTTGCCTCAACCACTCCTTCACAAGGAGGCTCGAAAGCAGTTCCATCACCACCAAGTCCAGCCTCATCAGGAGTAGGCACCATCAAAATGTCATTGCTGACATTTATAATGTCACTCTTCCTTGTAGGATCATATGCATTTACAACCTAAAAAAATGAAGTGAACATTATTAGATTTTGTGCCCCTTATGATTAAGTTTCATTTGAACATGGTGAGATGTGATTCTTTTGATTGGTGTGTGTGTGATATTGTATTGTATTGGTCGATTCATTGTATTGATATTGAGTTCCTGGTTGCGGGTTATATTGATTGTAATAATGGTCTCTTTTCATTTTGGAAAATGACTATAGTTTGGTCTACTTTTGTCGGTTTCTTTCATATGTCCTTAATTCGTCTCATTGGGCTTGTAATGTCAATTAGACTAAACTAGCGAAAACGCTGAAAAATTTACAAGAAAAATGAATGTATTTGCAAGAGATATATTATGAATTAAGCAAACTACCCGTTTGCTTAATTCATTCGCCAAACTAACAGAATATATACCTGGCAAAAAAAACTGAATAATTAACACAATAGGATGTATGTAGAAAAATAAAAGGAAGTCTAAGAATGAATATAGAAAGTAAAAAGTTGGGAAGTAAATTAAGTTGAATTATTTGTAGATCACTAATTGTTATTACTATATAAGTTTTATTAGTTTTTTTATTATAAAAATCAAATAAAAAAAGTAAATTAAATAAGTATATATTAAAAAAATGGAAAAATAATATCTAAAAATAAATTGAATGCACAAAATGTGAATTTGTTCCTGAAATGTGATTATGGAGTTTTACATTTTGTTATTGCTTAAAATGTTAATTATGGAATCAACTTGAATGAGGCTTTTAAAAATATATAAGTTCGCAGAGGATTATATGATGTATGATGGATATATGTCCAATTCGGGTTTGTATTTATATTCCGGACTTCGCAAACACGTCAAAATCACATAAACAGACAAAAATACGCTCCCGAGGTTTAAAACGGTCCGGACGCGCAACACACGCGTCCGGACCGGACCTCCAGATTGCCTATGCAATCTGGACACCTCCGAGTTGCCTTAGGCAATCCGGAGAGGTCCGGATTGCCCTAGACAACCCGGATCGCGCCGGGATCGTCCGAACCCGACGTGATCCGAGTCGTCGTCTGTAGCGCGCGTGTTCCATTTGTGTCATCACACCAAGTAAGAGTTTTCTAATAGCCAACCTTGATCAAACCAGACGACGGTTCACACTTTCCTTTAAACCGGCGTCGAACCGCACAAAAACTGGGGTCGGTTCTAAGGTTGCCTATAAAAGGGACCTAGGTCACTCATTTTACATTTTACATTCACTGGAGATTGGCTTAAAAGTTCTGACTTCTCTCTAGCTTTCTTTCTCTAGAATTCTCATTTTAGCATCGGAGAGGGCTTAACTGGCACCAACCCCCCCCCCCCCCCCCTCCGTGCTGGTAACTGCCCCTGTGTGCAGGTCCGGACGACAAGCTTAAAGTTAGGAGCGTGGAGTTGAAGGACCAAACACAGCGAACAAATTGAAGATTCGTCGAGTCTGTTATATCAAGCGGGTTCAGACAAAACATTTGGCACCGTCCGCAGGATTCGAACAAGAAGCCATATTGCACTACAAGCTATGACGAGCAATCATCCTCATCCTGACAATGTCAACCAGCAGGAAAAGAATAAAGGGCCAGCGAAGAAGATAATTATCAAGCAGACAAATAAGCAGGCGCCAGCAAGGAGTCAGCCTGGACATTCTCACATCCCTGAGGCTACCTCGACTTCATCCTCCGTGCCCGCAAGAAGCATGCCTGCCGTACAGCACGAACCAGGAGTGCGCAACGCAGTGCACAACACACCCCCGCCAGGGTACGAGCACAGAGTGCACGTGAATCAAAATTTCCCCTACAGGTGATCGCCGGTGGTGGTTGTCGGAGCCGAGGTGGTGGTGGCCGGAGCCGTGGTGGCTTTAAGGGCATTTTCGTCTTTTCCTTCAAGCATGTGAGGGGCACACTTTGATAGAAGGGCATTTTTGGAATTTAATTTTATTTCTGGTCACGGTAAAAACAGACGGAGACCGTTGTTATCAACAAAGTTGAAACTTTAGACCTCTCAAATCAACATTTGAAACTTCAGACCTCTCCCGTTAACATGGGTCAAACTTCAGACCTCTCCTAGGTTATTAACCCTTATTAATAACTTTTTATTTTCAAAACTCGAATTCAAAAATTCTAATTAATGATAAATGTTAAATTGTTACTGTCATGTTATATTGAATAGACAGAATATATACAAGGATAGTGGATGGATGGATAGAGGGCAAGAACCAATAATGGAATGCTCAGAAGAACTACTTTTTTCAGTTACTGTCTGATGAGTATATAAATATATATAGATCAGATTCTGAATTTCAGATCATGTACACCACTACTACCTTCACACTTATTTATTATTCACAATTACCCTATATACTTCTCTCTCTCTCTCCCTAAAGTAAAGCTACAAAAATGGAAGAAAATGATTTCTTCATTGAATCTATCTATTATTAAGCAAGCCACAGTGAATGCATCTGTAATTTGTAAGGTCTCTTTTGATCTCCTCAATTTAAGACCTGCAATAGGTATCTTCTTTGTTACCCATCTGCATTGATTCCTTCAAGCTAACACCTGTTTGTGATCATGAACATCTTTAATTACTACTAATAGTGAAAATAAATCACTGAAAGGAAGTTTGCAAACATTACAATTTTGAAAACTTTTGGGATGCAATATTTGCAAAGGATTTTGAATATTTTCCTTATCTGGAAATATATGTATATTATACCTTTATAATCATAAGCAGTTGGATTTCTTGTGGTGAATCATCGACTGAGATTATTGTAAAAAACCGAGCACGGACCAAACTGACCTATATTCGATCCCATCTGAACCCGAATGTCGGAATTGAACAGATTTTATGTCAAAAGAGCTTCTTTCTGCAAAAAAAGAGGGGGACCAAACATATCAGCAGCAGCAAAGGAGACATATAACAAGGGCTTTGCTTAGATTTAGAACAACATTCAAAGAATGTCCAATAATTCTAACTGGGTAGGGTAGGCCATGAATTTGCCTCACCCACAATTAAGTTCAATTGTTCAAAATGGGGATCACCTGTATTATCCAACTCCATTTCCGAATCGCTTTTTACGGGACTATATCGAGTCTTCGAATTTCCGATCCTCAGAAGAAGTTGAACTCTGCATATCCATGTGAATGGGGAAGCAGTTCTTCAACTTCAATCCTCGAAGAAGAGCTCGTATTTTTCTTGATTCGATTTCGGTTAATGAACTCCACCTCTGCTGAAAACAAGCTGTAAACCGGTCGATGATCTGAAAACCTTGATTCGCCACGAACGTAGGATAATTGGCTCAACCCTTTTCCATACCACAATATTCTGTCACACCTTCAAAATAAACACAGTTGATTTTATCATTTTGGTGAAAAAAAGGAGATTCTTTTCTTGAAAATGTTGTTTTTTAGAAAGTTTCGGATAAATTACCATGCGGGTGTTCTTCGTTTCTCCTTTGGATTTCGGTTTTCACCTGCATATCGGTCAGAGTTGTTTGAATATTTGTAGGTTGGTGGGAAATATATGCGTCCTTCGTTCCACCCGATGAAAACACGGCCTCCTTTCTGTTCTATCCTAAGCTGTTGTAACGAAAAATGAGAACTTTTTAAATTTTTACGAATCAAAATTACTAGTTTGTGGATAATTAACGGAATTTGAAAGGATCGAAAGAAGAAACTTACCTGGTCATTCTCTAGTAGAGCTCTCCAGTTTCGCATCTCAACAAGAGCTTTTGCACATTTGTAGGAAAGTGCAATTCGATAATTCAAATCCCCGAGCCATATGATTCGGCTGAAAATCATCAAAAAAATTAAAATTAAATCATGACCAAAAAGGAGGTAATTTGAGTGGGTAAGAAGTTAGATCATACTCGTGATCAAGAATTGTCTGAGGAGAGTTTTCATCACCCGAGCCATGAACTCGAGGAAACCTCGTCTTCCTAAGAATCTCCATGACATCAGAGTTCCTTCTGAGTTCATCACCCTCTTTCTCTCCAGATGTCAAATGGCTACAGATGAAGCAGAAGCTTGTTTGATGTAAAGACATGCTAATCGATATCGATCCCTGGCACACATAAGAAGAACATTTAGATGTGATACCTTGTCACACAAGTAACATTCATTGTTGGAAAATGTATAGGAAAATGAATTGATACCTTGTTGCCCAAGTAACCCATTAATCCTCTCCCAACACAAGACACCTTCATGTTCCGAACACTATCTCTAAGATCGCCCCGGACCCACACGGTCAAGAAAATCCCGACCATTTGCTTACTAGCAACCAAACAAAATTTAGACTGCCCTTTCTCCTCCATTGATGGAGGAGAAAATTGACCTTGCCCGGACGACTCTTCTTCTCCTCCATTTTCATCATCCTCGTCAGAACCACCCCATCTATAGCTAGAATCATATTCACTATTCTGATTCCCATATATAGCTCGGTCACAGACACTAAAGCGGCGATCAAGACGAGGCGGGGGCAAAACGGTCAATTCATTATCCGCCCTCATACTTCGGCTCAGGGCGAAGGACCGTCTCTGGAAGAATGAATAAGGGTTCTGGCTTGTGGAGGACCCCTCGAAATCTACATCTAACTCTGCAATGGGATCGGGGATCGGAGAATGCGAAGGATTGTAGTAGCCACTGGTGGTACTAGCTCCAGGGATGCTGTTAAGTGTTCTCCTTATCAGAGCCAACCATTTCTTTGCGGGTACGTTATCTTCTGTTCCCAGCACATTTCCAGCATTTAGAGGGACAATTTCTTGAAACCTGACATGCAAAATTAGATTTTGATTTTAAGAACATTGAAGAAATGGGAAAAAAGAAGCAACTTTTCATTGATGGAACCTACCCAAGAACATAAATGTCAGCTGGAGGTGAAGTGTGGAGCCAATCCTCAAGATTCAGTTGGGTTGGAGGTGACTTTCCAGCCACATTCCATGTTGCCACAAACATTCTGTCCCAATAATAACCATACACATTCAAGAACAGAAAAAGGAACAGTTTTTACAAGAACCAAAACAAAAAAAACACACACAAATTTATAAATTTCAAAGAAGTTTTTTTTCTGTCTAATTAACAAATGTGCTTGAAATTTAGACAAAGAAAAAGACCTGTAATTATGCACATCGGTGACTTGCACAGCCTCCGGATCGATCTTACTTCGTCGAACTCGATCTGAGCTCCTCTTGAGTTTATCTATATTCGAATTGATCAAACAGTGATTAAGAACAAACCTTTTTAATAGAATATAGCAAAAATTTGATTAAAGGAAAAGACTTTGGTTTCGGTTCTACAAAGCAGGGAGAGGGGAATATCGGAATATCTAGAACAGTGCGCACCTGTTTTACTTTTCTTGATTTTGCATGGCTCCCTCTCTGAATAAGTGTTTCCCCATTCCTCATCACCACCTGAAAAAGTAAACCCATAAAGCTATTAAAGCTCCCATGTTACTGTTAACTCTTCTTCAAGATTGTATTTTTTTTTCTCTCAAATTTTGTTTTTTTTTTTTTTGCTGAAATCTCTCAAATTTTGTTTAATAATTAATAATCAACAGAAGAGAATCAACATAAGAACAGATCTTGAAGAAATTACCACCGCAGACGATGTCGTCGGCTAGAAAGTCGTTGGCTTTGGTCTTGATATTGAGCCATTTCTTGACCAATGTCATTGAAAGCTTCATCAATTCAGCAAGAGCAGAAAGCAATGTAACAGAAGGTGAAGATCAGGGACCTTTTTGGCATTTCTCAAACCTTGATTTTCTTGAAGCTGCTGCCATCTCTCATTGTTTCTTCTTTCCAGCTTCATTCATATATCTTCCTGATCTGTCTCTGAAACACGAATTCACAGCTTCAAGACAGGTTTTTGCTTACTGGGTTTTGCACAGGATTGGAAAATGGAAATACCCAGTTGGCTATCTTCGAGATTAAGGGCGTGGAGCAGAGAAAGGACAAGGAAAAGCACAGTGAAGTGCAGAACAATAATAATTGTTGAAAACAAAACACAGAAGACCTCGGTGTTCAAGGTTGCAGAGAAGAGTACTAAAGTGTCGAATGATGTTGAGGGGGAAAATAAAAAACACAGACAACGGAAGACATATGGAAAAGATGGAGTTAGTTTGTAACTCCAAGGGCAGAATCAGAAAGAAGCACTCTATAAAACACACTCACAGTAAAAAAAATCACATTTCACCCAAAAAAATGTTATTTTTAACAATCTTTTAACACTAATGATGAAAACTATTAAACAGATAAGTGAAAGAAGATGAGTCCTAAGATAAATGTAGTAACTTTGAATCTAGCTACTTAAAGATTAAGGAAGTTAAGTATTTTGGTCACCTACCCATCACCAAAACTGCCCGGATAGCCTCTATTTGGGTAAACACAGTGAAGTATCCTCTGCCCACGGTCAGTAGAGTTAGGTTAGCTCTACTTAATGACCAAACCAATGATATTTTGGTGTTTGGTTTGGAGAGAATAGATAGATAGATATATAGTTGGAAGATAAAAGGTGTAAGATGAAGATGAAAACAAAGAGTTTGGTTGCTACTTATATCCACATTTGGAGGCACTCATGAGATGGAAAGGGAAAGGCTTCTGCTTCACTTCCAACCAGACTCTGCATAGAAATTAGTGACATGTCCAATATTATATTCAAAGTAATTAGGTTATTGGGTTTTTCTTACATGATGTCATGTTCTTGTAAATATTATATTTTTATGGTAATTATATTCATCTTATATTTATTCAATTTAACCACATTATTATATATATATATATATATTATTAGTAAAAGATAACAATCTGTCAAAATTTGTGTTTACAACCTTAACTTCTGTTTAGCTCTTAAATTAAGACCAAATTTTTAACTCATTTTTACATAAACTCAAATTTATAAGAGAATGTGTACGTTAATATTACATGTTTAATACATTTGAATAGTTAAAATAAGAGTATTACTGTTATATTATTTGCATCAATTTTTTGTATAATTATGATGTCATCCTTTTTTTTCCACAGCTACCTCTTCTAATGTTGAGTACATTCAAGAATGGTTGGAGATCTTCAAATTATGGAGTGGTCAAGAAGCTAATCAGTAGAAAATCTGGAATTTTCCTATGTGGGAGAGCTACTATTACTCGGTCAGTTATTCAATCAAATATGTGTTCCAAAAAAAATTTGGCGGCCTAGATTTAAAGAAAATCAAGGGATTAAGTACCTTTTCATACCACTTCTTTGCACAGAATCCACTTTTGGTACCACTTCTATTTTTTTGTATACTTTTGGTACCAATGTTTTCAACTTTGTATCCTTTTGGTACCACCGTTAACTTTCCGTCCAAATTGGCCGTTAAGTGGCATGTGCCATGCACGTGACCGCCCTAAACTTTTGAATTTGTTTCAGTTTAGTCCATCTAATGCATCCCTAACTTTTAATTTGTTCAATTTAGCCCTAAAATTTCCAAATCGAACCCTTAACCCAAATTGACCTAGCCGGACCTAGCCCTAGGCTAGGTCCGGCTAGGCCAATTGGGGCTAGGTCAATTTGGGTCAAGGGTTCGATTTGGAAATTTTAGGGCTAAATTGAACAAATTAAAAGTTAGGGATGCATTAGATGGACTAAATTGAAACAAATTCAAAAGTTTAGGGCGGTCACGTGCATGGCACATGTCACTTAACGGCCAATTTGGACGGAAAGTTAACGGTGGTACCAAAAGGATACAAAGTTGAAAACATTGGTACCAAAAGTATACAAAAAAATAGAAGTGATACCAAAAGTGGATTATGTGCAAAGAAGTGGTATGAAAATGTACTTAATCCCGAAAATCAAAGATTACACTTAGCCTTCCTTACTAAGTTGAGTTGGAAAGCTACTATTGATGATGTGAGCTCGTGGGTTAAGCTCCTCAAGTTCAAATAATGGAGGCTAAACAGAAGTTATGATTCTCCTATTTTGAAGGTTATCTTGTATTAAAGAGATGTGATCAAGTTCGGTGTTCAATTCAAAATTTGGTGATGGTTCATGTACTAACGTATGGAAGGATCCATGGGTCCATAATTATAGATCTATTGTTCAAAAGGTGTCGATCTTGGTGTTGCTACGACCGTCATCAAACAAACCCGAGTATGTGAATTCATTGATAAAGAGAAACTTGTTTGGAGGTAGCATTGTGTTAGGTTCGAATCAAAAGTTTCCCAATAATCAATGAGATTCAACTTCATTTCGCAAATGCAGCTGATAATCAGAGCAAAGACGAACCAGAACAAATGATTGAAGACCCAATTAGTAATAAGATATGGCAGATTAAGGTCCAAACTCGACACGAGATGTTGTTATGGAGGATTCATTTAAACTGTTTTCCTACGATGACAAACATTCATAGAAGAGTGGAGCTTATTAGCCTAATTTTTCCAATTTGTAGATGCTCTGTTGAGATGTCAACATTCTAGACTGGTGTGGAGGCATTTGAGGAGCATTAATTGTTGATCTTAATTGGAACTTGGATCGGTGCATTGCTGCGATTATTTACCCTTCATTGATTAGCAGCATTCCAGGAAATAGAAGAAAGTTTAGAGTCTCTGCGTGTTTTGCACTTGATAAGATCTGAAAATGAAGAAATGAATTCGTGAGATGTATATGAAAATGAATCTAGAACAACTGACTTGTAAAGTCCAGAAAAATACGAAGGAGCTTATGGCCATTATCATGGAAGAAGCAATTAGAAGACCCGACTCGCAAGCCACACCCTTATCTTAGAACCCACATCCAAATCACAGAATTAAAGTTAATTTTAGTGCTAGTTTCAAGGATGGAATCTCTCGTTTTGCAACTATTATTCGGAATCATGTTAAATCAGTTACTGATGCAGTCATAGACTTAGGGTTCGACTCTCTGCCGTGCGACTCATCTCTCCATGACCTTATTAGAGAAATAAATATAGGGTTAAGAACCTATGAAAGGTCTGAACTATCACTCATGTTAACGGGAGAGGTCTGAAATTTAAAAAGTTAATAACAGAGGTCTGAAATTTCTGTTTTGTTGATAACAGCGGTCTCCGTTAGTTTTTTCCGTTAAAACTAACGGAAGTTGGTCACATGCTTGGCATGTGACCGGAAATAATATAAAATTCCAAAAATGCCCTTCTATCAAGTGTGCCCCTCACATGCATGGAGTGAAAAGACCAAAATGCCCTTGAAGCCACCACGGTACTCCGGCGACCACCAATCGTACTCCGACGACCACCACCGTACTCCGGTGACCACCACCGTACTACGGCGACCACCACCAACCAAAATCGGAGCCACCGGCCCCGATTGGGCTCCGATCGGAGCCACCGGGCCCGATTGAGCTCCGATCGGAGCCACCGGCCCCGATTGGACTACGATCGGAGCCAAAAAAGCTCCGATTAGAGCCAAAAGAGCTCCGATCGGAGCTATGTGGCTCTGGTCGGAGCCACAGAGCTCCGGCTCCGACCAGAGCCACAAAGCTCCGATCGGAGCTTTTTTGGCCCCGATCGGAGCTTTTTGACCCCGATCGGAGCTTTTTTGCCGAGGTGGTGGCCGGAGTCGGGTCGCCGGAGCCGAGGTGGTGGTCGTCGGAGTCGAGGTGGTGGTCGCCGGAGTCGGGTGGTGGTGGCCGGAGTCGGGTGGTGGTGGCCGGAGTCAGGTGGCGGTGGATGGAGTTGGGTGGTTTTAATTTGACTTTAGGGGTAAAATTGTCATTTCACATTTCCTTTAAATAAGATATTAAATAAAACAAAATATTAAAGGGGCAAAAATGTCATTTCACACAATTCTGTTAAATTTAACCCTAAAAATGGACGGAAAACCTCAAATCAACAAAATTGAAATTTCAGACCTCTGTTATTAACTTTTTAAATTTCAGACATCTCCCGTTAACATGGGTGATAGTTCAGACCTTTCATAGGTTCTTAACCCATAAATATATTTTAATATATTCTTATTAAGTTATATTAGGAATATTAGGAATATGTATATTTTTAATATATTATCATTATGTATTTCCTTAGTTGTAGTAATACTATATTCAGTCTTGTAACTTTATATATATATGTAAATGTACTTTAACTCTATAATAAAATAATATACATAATCTTATAGACCTTAGTTTCAAGATTCAAGCAGCAATATCTCTTCATTTACCTCTCTTCATTTACCTTGGAGGATGACAATTTGGAGGTAATTAGTCTGCTTAATGACTCTCTCTCTCCTTTTTCGGAACTTTGAGAATTGTATTAATGATGTTCACAGGATGACCCGGCTGGGTATTAGTTGGATTGCTTCTCGTGTTTTAAGAGGAGTCAGTCCTGTGGTTCATTCTTTTGAGGGAATAATCAATTTTGACCCAACCCCCAAGAAGGCAAGAATGACCATTCCAATTTATGTTGGAATTAGGAATAAAAATACAACTTTAGCCGTATACTTTAACTGAAATTACAAACTATACTTAATCTAATTTATTAATCATGACACAACAAACTCTTCATTCTCCACGTATACTGCCGCGTCGTTTCGTTCCGCCTGCTTTATACGGTGTCGCACCTGCTCGTTCCACCTGGTTCCGCTACCGCTCATGCTGGTTCCACTCTCGCCAGTCAGTGCTCGCCTGCTATCTCCACTTGGACCCTAATGATAAATTTACATAGCCATGGTCCAACACATGGGTTCGCCTGACCTGGGCAACCCTAGCCATGGTCCGACCTAGCCATGGGTCGGACCATGGCTAGGTCAATTTAGCCTAGGTGCGGTTGAAAATGTTTAGGGTCTAAATTACAAAAATAAAAGTTAGGAAAATAAATTTGAGGACTAAACTGAGCAAAATAAAAATTTGGAGGCTAGACATGTGTAAGAAACGTTACTGATGGTCAACTAATGAATTGACCAAAAGTGTACAAGTTGCAATCGTATAGTACCAAAAATATATTAAAAAAATGTTATATCAAAAGTAAAAAATATTCTAACATGTGATACGAAAGACCTATTAATTCTATACAAATAAAAAACAGTTAAAGTAGGTTGGAGAGTTAAAGAATGCTAAACTACATGCATATAAAATTATTTTTTTCAAGAAGCTAAAATTTCATGATTTTTTTTCCTCAAGAAACTTGAATCCTTTTTTTATATTAAGCTTATGGTTCCTTTCGATATATATATTATTAGTATACTTACTACTTAGTCCTTCATGAATATTGTATACATTATGTTTTTGAAATTCGGTAAATACTATATTATAATACTTAATTGAACAAAAAAACGTGTGAAGTTTCAAAGGGGGATGTTTATGCATGTCATGTCTAAAACACTGCCAAGAGAATGTTTCCTGAACTAATACAATATATATACATCCACAGACACACAATGCATATAGATATCTGGGATTTAAGAGACAAATATATGTCTAAATGTTTGAAAATTAGAGGGACATTTCAGCATTATGTTTGGGATATGTCTGAGAGGAATTATTGTTTCAAGAACTCCCCCACCATTTTCAAAGTCTCTAAATACTCGTATTTATACAGAATTTGGAGCCTTTTACCCCAATCAAGACATCTGTCCAACAAAATCAAGACAATTTAACCCATTTTAGGGTTTTTGGAACAAGAACATTTATAACTAGTGCATGCTCTCAAACTCAAATACAGAGATAATATATATATATATATAGTTTTTGTTGAGGGTTTAAAGTCTTTCAAGTGAACGTACGAGAAATCTATCAGATTGCGTTAATTATGATAAAGTATAATTATCAGATTGCAATATTTAATTAATAGTGTGACGTGCATGATCAATTTCGATCAACAATGACACGTCATTAGACAGGGTTTGCAATTTTAGGTATAAAAATAATCCAAACACCTATATTTCAAATATAGTAGGGTTGGGCATAAAATCGTCCGGACCAAAACTGTTTGTTTTTATGAAATTTTACTCTAACTTTTTATTAAAAAAAAAAAGTCTAAAATCAGCTCTAGTTCAAAAACAGCTCTGATTCAATACAAAACTGGTTTTAAAGAAGTATATACTAATGGATTTTAGTATTTGTTTACTCCTTGTAGACCTGGTTTGAACCGGTTCCAAATAGTTCGGTTCTGAACCAGTTCCGATCGGACCAGTTTTTTTTTTTTTTTTTTCAACCCTACCTATTAGACTTTTATCCTTTTGTTTAGATTCTTCTTTGTCCTTTGGAGAGGGAGAGGAGTTTACTAGCTAGCCCTAGCTAAGGTTTGAAGTACTCATGAAATCTTCTTGGGTTTAGGCTAATATAATAATATTAACTATAGTTAATTGGAGAATTAGGGGCAAAAAAAGGTTTTCTTGGGTTGATTCAGCTGTGCTAGCTAATTGACTAATATAAATACACATGCTACATGTGGGAGACCGTGTACTTTGGTCGATTATGTTCATGTTTCAAGGGTGTAACAATCAGTTTAGGGTTTTGTTTATTAGGTTCAAGAAAAGAGTTTCCATGTTGACGGTGATATATTGTTTTCCAATCCAATGGCCGTTGTTGCTGCGAATCCAAGCACACTGTACTAAGGTTGTTTTTCTCGTAAAAAATAATAATTAATTAATTATTGAAGTAATAAAATTCTCTTGAAACCTAATTTAATAATACATATAGAATAATATGTATTTAGTTCTCTTGAAAAAAAATATGTCAACTTCAAAAGACTCAAGTCAAACTTTTTAAAACGGTTAATAATCAAATCCTTATCTGAACTTTTACTTAAATATATAAATTGCTATCTGAAATTTAATTTTCTAAAAATTGTTATTTCAAATTCCGTACTTATGGTTATACTTGTTATATTTTACATCAAATTGGATTGGAAATGAGCATGTTTTAGTCATGTATGATCTTTTGATGCATACCCGAGATGGATTCGCTAAGAAATTGAAAATATTGCAACAAAATACTTTCAATTGGACATTCAATTGAAAGACACTATTAAAGTTGAGAAGGTCAAAATGAACGTTATGTTGAAGTATTTCGCCGCAATCCTTTTAATTTACTATCTAATTTGTCTTAGGTATAAATTAAAAGATCCCATGAAGCCGAAACCTGTCCATTTTCTGTCCAAATTGACGTAAAATTGAATATGAAAAAAATTGAAAAAGCTCACTTAATGTATATAGTATTAGAAGTGTAAACGAACGTATCTGACAAGCTCGACTCCACTAGAAGCATTTTTCCCGAATTCAGCCAAGTATAGTTTTTTCAAACTCGAGCTCCGTTCGGTGCCATACTCGATGAGTTTGAGGTCAACTCGACTCGGCTCGCCATGCTTAAAATTGTTCATTTAAATTATAAAATATATACTTTAGCTCAATCTCACAACTTGATATATGTTTTTAAAAGTGACTGAACTGATATTGAGTAACTGACAAATAATTTTACTCATTAATTTACACGTATGTTAAGAACATCCACAATGGTATTACATAGTATTACTTAAACGTGGACCAAACATGTTTTTTATGCAAAGTGCAGCAAAATGTGTTACAATCGTTTTAGATAACATTCCTTAAAAGTGAGATTCACATATTTTTACATAATATATTCCTTAAATTTAAGTAATGCCCTATGTTGTCACATCATTACATAACCAAATTTTAATCCCAAATTAATTTGTTTCATAATTAATACTAATAACTTATTGTGGTTGTTGAAAAGTTTAATGATAAAATATATTCAAAAAATATACTTAAGTAAAAGTATTGAAGAGCAAATACTGTTTATATATGTCTTAATTTTAAATATTATTTAGAGTGTACATAAATATCATATGTGACAAATTTAAAAAATACTAATTATATGAAACCATTGTGGATGCTCTAATATGTACAGTTAGTCTCTTTTCATAAAATCATGCATAATTTTAAGGGTTAATAACCAAAATGGTATCGAACTTTGATCAAATTAAAAATGTATATCTGAACATTGATATTTAAAATTAGCTACTTGAACTTTCAGTTACCCAAAAATAATTTACATCTGTTTCAATTTTCGTCAAATTGGATTAATAAATGAGTATGTTCCGACGACATCGGGTCTTTTCGTATGTACCCAAGATGGGATCGGACATAAATTGAAATGATTGCAGCAAAATACCTTCAATTAAATGCTCAATTGGACCCCGCCCAATACTAAGCGTGTCTTTCAATTTAGTGTCCAATTGAATGTATTGCTACAATACATTCAATTTACATGAAAATCTATTTTAAGTACATATGAAAAGACTTTACGTGAACGAAACATGCTCATTTTTCGTCCAAATTGATAGAAAATGAAATAGATGTAGCAATTTATTTGAAGAAAGTTCATGTAGTAAATAAAAAAAATCAAAATTCATATAGGAATTTGTAATTAGATCAAAGTTTAGGTAGCAATTTGGTTATTAACCCTAATTTTAATATGTGCAATGAACCGAGGCAGGTTCTCAAACCAACTGAGATTGAGTTTTGGATCCTGAGACCGAGTCATAATCCATAGTATAGATAATATTAGGAGTGAGTGGTTCCGGGTACCCTATACTTTTTGGGTATTCCAAAAATACACCAATACTAAACGAAACGGTTCTTAATTTTATTACTCAAAATCGTACGAGCAAATTTAGGAACCAAAACTATATAATAACCTAAGAACCAATCGGTCCCAGTTCCAGGTACTCACTAAGGAATCAGATACAAGATTTTCCTTCTAGACTCCCAGTTACGCACGCTTTTAGAAAATTAAGGTAATCTGTTAAATATTTGGTGTTTTTCTTTTGTTATATATATATAAAATGGTTCCGGTTTTGGATATTTAGGTATTCTAATCCTTATTTAGGAATAAAAAACCGAAAATACCGATTCTTAAAATTTTATCCTAAAACCATATCAAAATTGTTTACATCTATCCGAAACCTACCCAAATGACCGATTCCGATTTCTACCGTGTAATTTGCTCACCCCTAAATAATTCCGAACAGTTTTCGAGTGTGCTTTTTCGATTTTTTTCTTCGCCAAAATTAATTGTGCAATTTTTTTTTTTTGTCAAAATTAAACTTTTTATTGGCGGTGTTTGTTTCTCTCTTTTCCTTTGTGATGATGAAGTACTACTGAACAATACAATAGTCGATTCATCATAGTTTCTCAATCCTTTCATTTCATCGAAGACTCGGTTCGATTGCTATTCCGCCATGGCTGCATCGATCTTAGCTCGCAATTCTCTACAAGCTCTTCGCACGCGGCAGCTCGTATGTATCACCACCCCTCTTCGACCTTCTCCTAACCGTATCTGCTTTCTTTTGCTCTGATCTGTTAGGTTGCCGAAAATTGGCTGATCGTTGTGCTGAGATTGCTGTCGGCATGTCCTAGCTTGTGTACATTTGCGGCTAGATAGACGAATTTGTTTTAATTCTTGATTCCATTTCTGCAAGTATAGGAATTGATCTGTAGAAGTAGTTCCCAAGTTTATCACAATACTCTATTTCTAGGGTTTATAGTAAGGAACGATGCTCTCTTTTTGTACCCCCATTTTGTCTTCCAATTTACGGTTCATTGAGCAGCGAAGTTGGAACTTTATCTGTCCCGTGCGAGGCATCCTGGTCTAGGTGACGAAACAGTATAAATGATCAAATTTTCCGTATATTTCTCGTTTTCGATACCGTAGGATTATTGCCGCTTTTCGAAACAATAGGATAATTATGCCCATTGTCCTGTTCAGTTGTTTCTATCCTATGTTTGAAACTGCTCTGCTCTAGGAGATAAGTAAAAGTCTTAAAAAAATTTCATATATTTTCATTTCCTTCAAAAGAAACTTTAATATCGAATATTGGTTCATATGTGTTTTTATTTCTAATCAGGCTATATCAGGGCAAGCATTGCAGAGCGGCCATCTTTATGGGCTACGTGCTAGTACTAACTCATTTTCGACCATTAAAGGTATCTTTTTCCATCCCTTCACCACAATTTTAGCTTATATTTTTGCACAACAACTAACTTATCCTACTTAAATAGCTCTATGCTTAATTCAAATGAAAATGCACACATGTATGGATCACGATCCATCTATTCCTATTTGCATGGACTGGAGAAGACTAACAAAATTTTACTTCTAAATATAAAAATGAGAAGATTTAGGTCAGTTCTATTTTCTAATGCTTGTCCGTTCTCTCTATAGAGGATGAAGAAAGAGAGCAACTTGCAAAGGAGATTTCTAAAGACTGGAGTTCTGGTAATTATTTGGGTATTTGCCTTTTCTTTCAGTATCTATTATAAACCAAATCAACTAACTGATTCCTTACTACAGTTTTTGAGCGTGGTATAAATACCTTGTTCCTCACTGAAATGGTTCGAGGCTTAATGTTGACATTGAAGTACTTCTTTGAGCCAAAAGTGACTGTAAGTATCGTCTCTCAGTATCTTGTGTTTCAGACCATTAAGTACCTTATGGTACATCCACCTTCCGTTTTGATTACCTTACTCATGGTATGATATGTCCATTCTTGCAGATCAATTACCCATTCGAGAAGGGCCCTTTGAGTCCTAGATTTCGTGGTGAACATGCCCTCAGAAGATATCCAACTGGGGAGGAGCGATGCATTGCTTGTAAACTGTGTGAAGCTGTAAGTTCCATATATTTCTTATACCGCACGTGCTCACCTGGATGAACCAAACTGATCTGGAATGCGTACATTCATTCACAATAATAGTCGATACTTGATAACTAATATGCCATATCATCCTTAGAGGATTGCAATGCACAAAAGTGCGGAATTTAGTGTGGAACTTCACCAAAAAGTGGGATACCTTACCATTTCAAGAAGCTGTTGATTACCTTAGGCAAACCCTTCTTTCCTGATTAAAAATAAAATTGTTAGTCTTACTGATTTTATCGTATAGTAGAATATATATATACTTTTTTAATCATTATTAGTATATTTACTGAATCTAGAATTGCATACTCTACTATTCATTAAGGAAGCTTGTGTTTTAATGGATTAATCATGAATTTGTTTGCTAGATTTGCCCTGCACAAGCCATCACCATAGAGGCTGAGGAACGAGAAGATGGGAGCCGTCGTACAACTAGGTACCAACTATTTTTTTTCCCTATCTAGTTAAGAACCTAAAAACAGTCCCAACTAACGGCTATGTTACTAATCGTTGTCTCAGATTTAATATGTTGATATTCGAGATTTAATATGTTGATATTCGGTGTCCCAACTATCAAATTAGTTGCTTTCCACTTTTTTCGATGATTTTGACATTAAAATTGGCGTTTTAATCAACAAAAACATGTTGTTTTCCACTTTTCCGAAGTATTATATATGTTGCTCATGATTTAGTCTTATTTGATTCATACAAAACATATTTTTGTTTTGTCAATTTCAATAGAAAAAAGTGAAAACCAACCAATTTGATAGTTGAGACACTGAATATCAACATTTTAAATCTTGAGACTGATTTTAGGTTGAACCGTAATATATATAGTTATATACTGTGAAAATGGTGTCAGGTACGACATTGACATGACGAAATGCATCTACTGTGGATTCTGCCAAGAAGCATGTCCGGTTGATGCCATTGTTGAAGGACCCAACTTTGAGTTCACTACAGAGACACACGAGGTTTGATTGAATGCATATTGTTATTACTGCAATAATAATAATAATAATAATAATAATAATAATAATAATGTATGGATGTTGGGTGTTTAATTTATGTGCCACAGGAACTCCTCTATGACAAGGAGAAGCTGCTCGAGAATGGGGACCGATGGGAAACTGAAATTGCCGAGAACTTGAGATCTGAGAGCCTCTACCGTTGATTCCTTCTTTCTCAAGCAATTTTGGATGATGCTTTTTCTTTATTAATTATGGAAAATAAGGTAAGATGATCCCTGAATTACTTGGAGAGAAATTGGGTTCCTAATTGTTTGGTTTGGTGGTGATGATGATAACTATTTTGTGTTTGTAAAGTGGTGGGAACAAGATTCTTCTTTTACATGGCGGGATGGATGGGGTTTACTAAGCGATCATATTTGACCCAAAAGTTCGACAATATTCACTCACTCTGTCTTGGTCGGTTCTATTCCGAACGCGTATGTGTATCAGAGAGATTCAGAACATCTGCCACACCCTTCATGACCTAAATTGTGCCTCATCGTTAAGATATTGACATGCGTACTTAGATTTAATATTTTCTTTATAGGGTTATTTTCTTTATAGGGTTGGCAGGAAATCTGGATCCGTATCAGAGCTCTTATAGGGATTCTGGTTTTGCTAAGAAAAGAAAACTCATCCCAGCATATCAAGTCTTCGCTTGGCTAGAGTAGTCTCTGTTATTTGGAGTTGCTGTGTTTTGGTTTTGATGGCTAGTGGTATCAGAGATGTTCTTGACAGATAAGGTTGCTAGATATATAGATAGATACTGTCTTTTTCTTTAATTAATAAATAATAGTGAAAGACAAAAGTATGATAACTTTACAAAGAAAGGGTTACATATATAGAGGAAGGGTTAATAACTAAAAACTGTCCAAGGTTTACCTATGTTAAAATTATGTGTCTGAAGTTTGAAATGTTAAAATGGACTGTCCCAAGTTTCATTTTTGTTGAAATTTGGTGTTTCTGCGCGTCTTTTCATCTTCATTCAATCATTTTCATCAACTCACCCACCCACTCATAATCCATCACTCTTTACTTTTCACAAAATTGTCAAATTTCACCCAAAACTTGAACATTAAAAAAAATGTTTCTAGAAGAGTGGTGTGGAGCCAACAGAGCGAGATTTACTTGCCCGGATGTGGCCAACTTCTTAGGTGACGGTCCCGGCAAGATGACGAGAAGGGAGTGTGTATGGGAACTCGAATTTGACAAACGGTTTTGTCGGAATTGACTTATCTAAAGTAATCACACCGAGAAACCACATTTTAACAAAATTGAACCCTTGGACACTACAGTTTAACATTTGAAACTTTAAATACCTAATTTTAACATAGAGTAAACCTTGGACAATTTTTTAGTTATTAACTCTATATAGAATATGTCCATTCTCAGAAGGGAAAAGTATGTAAAATATGCAACATGTTTGAAAAATATGGTTTTATGGACCAGTATGTCTTAAAATATACAACATGTTTGAAAAAGATGGTTTTATGGACCAATATGTATAAAAATGTACAACAAGCTTGCAAAAGATGTTAAAATGACATACCGTCCACTTATTATCAATAGTCTCATTAAGTGGACACGTGTGAAACGCATTTTTAGAAAAAAAAATAATAATAATTAAAATAAGAAATTAATTTATACATAACAATGGTTATTAGTGGGTGGACGTAGATAATAATAATAATAATAATTAAAAAAAACGTGATCCGCACGTGTCCAATTAGTGAGACTAGTGACAACAAGTGGACGATAGTCATTTTACTATTTTTTTTTTAAGTTTGTTGTACATTTAAAAAAAAAATTGGCCCATAAAACTATCTTTTTTAAACATGTTGTACGTTTTAAAACATATTGGTTCATAAAACCATCTTTTTCAAACATGTTACATGTTTTACATACTTTTCCCTTCTCAGAATGACTGACAACATACATCAAATGAAATAATGCTCACTAGATTAGTCGATAGTTCATGTTGAACAAATTATGTACGACTCATTTAGTCAGTGGTTAACAATTTAGTTTGTTTTATTTATGTCTGAGTTTGTCTTGTTTAAACGGGTCAAGTAAAGAATTTTCGTGGCTCAAGAAACGTCTCGTTTGAATTTTGTCCTCAGTTTTAAATACAAACATTTTAATTTCGACTTTTATTTATATCGAGTTCCTTCCAATAGTTGAATTTATTAAGCATTGATTGTATCAGAAAACTCCACCTGTGTAGAAGAAAAGAAAATCTTTGAATGCATTCATTTTCATTGAAGGGTAGTAGGGTCTTTGACTAGAGACAAAAGAAATTAGAATGCACCACTTGTAAAAGCTTGTTTTGTTTGTAGGACACCACCTTATTACATTGAGTCCCTGCCTTATCCAGTGCCCACTCCGTACACCAAGCTAACTAAGCTATCTCAAAGTAAATGCTATACCAAAGTAAACGCATAGGGTGTGGATTAGAGAATTTTATTTTGTTATTGTCTTTTAAATATTTGAAAGAATAAAAATGTTTTCATCTTCTAAAGGAGAATAATTTGTTTAACAATTTGTTTAGTGTTTCCTTATTCCAAACTAGAGCGTTTCAAGAATGCCTAGAAAAACACGACATAGCAACGCCCCTGACCACCATTCAAGTCAAGTGGCTACCACCAGTTCATGGGTGGAACAAATTCAATACAGATAGAGTTTCTCAAGAAAATTCAGGGAAAAGTGGAGCGGGAGGGGTCATTCATGACTCTAATGGCAATTGAATCTTCGGATTTTCTAGAAACTTGGGGATTGCTAATAGCCTTGTTGCGAAACTTTGGGCTATTCGAGATAGGATCTCCCTTACTCTTAACTTGGGAATTGAGTCGTTGCATGTTGAAACAAATGCTTTGATTGCGCAACAACTTATCTCGGATAGTTCCTACCTCCAATTTGAAACTTATGCCCATTGTTGCAGGGATTTTTTACTTCTGTTTAGGTAATACAAAATACAACACATCTACAGGAAGCAAATTCGGTTGCGGACGCGATGGTTAGGATTGGTGTTCATCAACAATTCAATTTTGTCATATATTGTGTGCATCCAAGGGAAGCTCGATTTTGTACTTTGAAAGATATTGCGGGTGCCTACAAACCCCGTTTAATTAGAAGTAGTGACTAGACTGTTTTGGACATCAGTTGAATCGATTCGTTTTGAATCGGTGCAACTTTTCTGTTCTAATATTATTTCCTTTTTTCTACTAAAAAATAAAAAATAAATGCATAGGCTAAGAGCATCACAATAATTTTACATATATTGAATTCTTTAATTTTTTTTTTTTTTTGCAAATTTTCTTTAAAATTGTTACGTAAACATGTATACTTTAAATAATAAGTAAAGTTAAGACACACATAAACAATATTTTCTCTATTACTTAACTATATTCTTTAAATATATTTTATTATTAAATATTCCAATAACTACCAATAATATTACATAGTGCATACCTTAAATTTAAGGAATATGTTATGTAAAAATAAGTAGGCCCCACTTTTAAGGAATGCGATGTAAAACTATTGTAGCACGTTTTTATACACTTTTAATATGTTAAACCCACATTTAAGTAATAATATGTATTATCATTGTGATGCTCTAAACCATGTAATATATGCAGCGATTCAGTGTTTCATCATTTAACCAGATGTCATGAGTTTGCATGTAATATGTTGTAACGATTCAGCGCTTCATCCTGTAATCAGAAGTCAGGAGTTTAAATCTCGCCTGTAACCATGAGGATTGAAAAATATTCATGACCAGCATTTTACCCCTTAACTCTTAAGGGCTGACTCCGATGCGAGTGATGATTAATCTAGGTGTGCAATATCTACGTTCACTTCATTCGACTTGTTGTCCGATGCCCATCTCCGACAAGAGAGCATAACAATGCTGGAGAATAACACATTTTCTTGTCAAAAGGGATGGAGATAACCTTGTGTCCCAAGGCACAAATCTGCAAACACAATTCCCTTTTCTTGGCCTTAGTTTGTAAACTGATTCTTTACCTGTTGAAACTTGAAACAGAATGTTCTCATTGAAATGGATATTAATCTGCTAATTATCTTGAATCACACCATTTTTATTTTTCTCCACTTAACGAATACAAGCTAAAACATGCCTATTAGAAAGACAACTATGTTGCAATGTGCTAGAATTGAATCACATAACTTTTTTGCTCTATTTAACGGATACAAACTAAGACATTTTATTGAGATTGCATGAATCTTTCGTCTTACTAATACTTTGGCTAGAATTGCAATTCATCATTAATACAATTTTATTACCTAGTACGCCTCTCATATAGAGGCTCGATTATGTACGTTTAAAAACATCATACCATGAGCCCCATTTAGTCAATTTATTTATTTAGGGTTGTGTATACTTTGGTTGATACGATTCCTGTAGAATCGATTCAACCTGTTTTACTTTTAATTTACATTTTCTACCCAAAAAAACTGCATGTATTGGCATTAACTGTCTATGACATTAAAACAAACAACAACACACAACAATATGCAATACAAAACAATACACAGCAACCAAAAATATTGTCACAAGATTAGCAGGGTAGAGTATGCATTTCACACGCGCTAATTATGGTGGTTAGCCAATCATGGTGCGCTTCCGACCCCTTTGCCTCACTGCCATTAAAATTCCAAAAAAATATAAAGCAGCAGTAATAAGAAAATCGGTTAAGAGCATATAAACTGTCTAAGATTTGTCATATGTGAAATTTTGGTATCTGAAGTTTAAATTGTTGAAATTGACTGTCTGAGATTTTGATTTTGTTAAAAATAGGTTTTCCGACCATTTTTGCTGTCAAATTTGACAGAATTGTGTAAAAAGTCAAAATTGCCCCTAATACTACTATGTTTACTCCAGCCACCACCCTACTCCGGCCACCACCCTATTCCAGCCAGCCACCACCCAACTAGGGCAAGAGATTTATTTTTTTATCGGGTCATGTGACAAGCACATGACCAAGTTCTGTCATTTTTAATGGCAAATTTGGACGGAGACAGTCAATATCAACAATTTAAAATTCAGACACCAAAATTTCACATAAGACAAACTTCAGACAGTTTATAGGTTCTTAACCTTTAGAAAATTACTATGATCATGGAAAAAACTAGATTAAGAATAACTCGAAAATAGGGAAAAAAACATGATCAAGTCTCACCTTGAGCAAGCTTGTTTAATGTGGATGACCACTGCTTTGAAGACTTCCTATATGCACTAAGTATTCGGTCCATCTAAAATCACCAACAATATCTCATATCAATCAATCTTACCCTCAAACACACATTATTCTCAAGGAAAATTCTGCAGTATGGGAATAAAAAACTTTTTCCATCTATGGAAAGAAACTGTTGAATATTTTGCTCAAATCATTTTTTTTTTTACTGAAAAAAGTAAAATTTCTTTGCTTCCTTCTATATTTCAACTTTTTAATTAAGGTATTAAACGCTTCGGTGAAGTAAGACGACACTTTTGAAGGTATTTTAATTTTTTTTAATATATTTAGAGGTAAAGACTTTGAAAGCATTTCAGCTGAAAATTTTCAAATTTAATTAGCAGAGTAAATACTCACCACATCTCCACAGGTCGAGTGCATCGACAGCAGGGCCCTTTCGAGTACATAGAGATCAACAGCTTTATCTTCAGGAAGGGTTGATGTGAAGCTCAGACCAAAGTCAATAAGAACCTAAATTTACAAATCACAGTTAAATTTATTTATTTTTCTTTTTCTGAATTGTTTCTATGTATAAAAAAAGATTGAAAATGAAGAAAATTTACCAGTTGATTGGTGGCACTGCTTATTAACATGTTAGATGTGGTGAGATCACCATGAATGAGACCACCATCATGAAGCTTTCCAATGGCATCACCAATCTGCATTGCTATATCATTCAATCGTTTTTCCACAATGCCACGCGATCCAAACTCGAGGAATACATCTTTGATAGAAGGGCCATCCACATACTCAAAAGTGAGGCTGTGAATAATAGGGTCAACAGCATATAAGGCAGGAGTCAAAACACCTAGTTTCCTTGCTTTGGTCATGCACCTAGCTTCCTGATGATTAAATTTTACCACATATTACTTAGATAATTGATAAACTCGAGTTAAACAAAAAAAAAAAAAAAGACTTTTTTTAATGAAACCAACCGCGTTCAAACGCCTCAGAGTGAGTTTTGAATCCAAGATTGGGTGACGGTACTTCTTAGAGAAGCGTTCCTTGATGACACACTTCCTTCCAACAAAATTTGACTCGAACACTCGCTGCCAAAAATAAATCATGGCAATAGTTAGTTTTGAATCCAAGATTCGGTGTTATGCTGGATAAATAAGACTATAGCTAGAATCATAGCTAAAAAAAGTATTCTTCTGAAAAGGGCCATTCAAAGTTGACATTTTTGCACCAAACAGATGATGGGGTAGAGTTAACTTACAGCTTCAGCTCCTTGCTTCAGAAGAACAAGCGAGCCATCAGCACCACTAGCTTCAATCTCCATGTCCATCAAGATGTAGTGCACTAGATTCTATTATATCTGCATAATTATAGGGAATAAATATCGACGTAGCTTTAAGATAAGTTAGGTGTTCGGTTCAATACCAATTTTACACAAAAATTAAAGCAGAACTCTTCTTTCAGCTTTAAATGCAGATACATTTACAAGTAAATCAAAACATCAAACAAAAAGGTAAGTGTCAAATCGAAAAGGCACTAAATTTACACCAAAAATCATAACTTTAGCAATTGTTCAAGCAAAAGACTAACTCTTCTGATCAAAAGAGGCAAAAGACACCAAGAGACAAATTCCTTTCACAGTTCACCTTATTTGATGCACAAGATAAACGTTCCTACAAAGTGGGAACTTGGTTAACCCGAAAAACGGAAATAATTGGAAATTTTCGTGAAGAGAAAACATAGTCAGCATCAGGTAATCTAAACTAAAAATAAATTTCCACCAAGTTCAGAACCAAAGAATCACAAACAGCCATTTTTCCTTTTCCAGCTAAAAAACGAAAAATCATTTTTTTTGGTTAAGACTTAAGAACGTGAAAATTCTCTAGATTGGAACGTAACAGACGAAGGCGCGAAAAGGATACCTCGTGAATTCGATTCTTAAGCTTCAAGCAGAAAGAAACAGTTGCGGCCTTGAACTGAAACCCTGAAACTGAAACCGCGCCTTTTGCAAGTTGCAGCAGCCAGGACGTTAAAACTTAAAACCCTGAAGCTGCTCTAGAAGTAGTCCCTCAAAATTGTATTTTTTTCAGTTTGGTCCCTCAATTTTCTTGGTATCTTCTTCCTTTAATTCTTCATCATACTCAAACGGGGAGGGATAGATAAAGACGTCGTTTTCCCCTCCCTGATTCCTCCGCTTCGCAAACCCTAGCCAGCATATTCTCAAGTTTCCGATTTCAGAGACGCACGTCTGTTGTTCTTCATCGGTAAGCACTATACCTCTATTTCAATTAGTGCATCTTTAGCTTCAATTTTTAGGGTTAGCTGTTCTTTTGGCAAAGGTTTATCTGTTCTTTGAATACCGTGGCAATGGAAAACTCCATTTCTTGATCCGCAAATAATTGGGTACTTTCTAGAATTGATAAAGTGTTGAATTTGAAGAACACAGATCATCTCGATGAAGCTATGGAAATTTTCCAGGTCTGATTTGCGAAATTATTGGTCATTCCTCTGCAAATGAAGTCTCATGAAAAAGTTAGATTTGGATGAATATCAACTGCATAATGTTGAATTGCAATTGCTTAGCAGGGTTATACTTTTTAATTTTCATGGTGAATTTCTGTTTGAGTATTAAGCTATGGAAATTTTCCAGCTTGGTGGTCTGATTGTGAAATTATTTCTCACTCCTCTGCAAATGAAGTCTCATAAAAATGTTACATTTGGATGAAGATCAACTGCTTAATGTTAGACAGTTGGATTGCAATTGCTTTGCAGGGTTATACTTTTTGAATTTGGTGGTGAATTTCTGGTATTGGAGTTTGAATATATAAAATGAATGATAATGAAGTATGTATAAATGATTTGTTTCTGCTTGCTCCAGAGTAGTTGGTCCAAAACATGAAAAGAGCAATCCCTTGGAGTGATGATGATAAGGACAATTCATCTGAAGAATCATCTTCGGACTCCGATGCAGAATTCGATGATGGGGTATCAAAGAAAAATGCCGGAGATAAGTCTAAGGCTGCAAAATCATCTAAGCTAAAATCATCTGAAGGTAAATCTCAACTTGCACTTTGATTGTCATTCATTGTTGTATATTGTACTTCATTTTCTTGTAGAAGAAGGTATAAGTCCATCCATTAGCTAAAAATTAGAATTGTACTACCACTACTCTTTAACACTATAGAAGATCAAATTAAACGTAGTCTTTGAGTATTGATTTATAACAGAAACTGCTTGACCAGGCCACACATTTTTTATTTTTTATTTAATGATTCAAAAATCTTACAATGTGAAACTTAGCTTGAAAATGAAAAAAAAAAAAATTACATTCTCCAGGGAAAAAGAAGAAGATCGATAACCGTTTCCAGAAATGAAAAGATTTCATTTTTATGCTAACTGCATTGCTCTGTCTAATAAAGTAGTCTTTTTTGGCTTTATATATCATTATAGAAAGCATCTACACTCAACACCACTTGATCAGGGTCATTGAAATTAGCTTGATCACTTTGTAGGGCATACGGTTAAGAAGAAGAATGATAGAATGGACTTGGACGCATTGAAAAATGTAAAAAGTTCCAATTGCTCAGTCTAATAAGTCCTTTTTTAGCTTTTTCATGATAGACAGCATTTACACTCTACATCACTTGATTATGGTCATTGAAATGAAATTAGCTTGGTTGCTTTGTAGGGCACACTGTTAAAAAGAAGAATGTTAGAATGGATTTTGAAGCATTGAAGCAACACGGGTTTAGAGGCGGGCTATCTGTGCTTGGTGTGCCTCCTCCAAAAGAAGACGATTCGAAGCGGGACTGGTCATGGTCAACTGGAAAGGAAACCCGTGAAAAGGAAGTTAAAGAAGAATCATACAAGGAAAGACAAAACACAAGAGCTGCACTTGCAGATGGTGAGGAGCTGATCGGGATTCAGACTCGGAAGGAGAAGAATGCGGCTTCTTTTGCTCAGAAGGAGAAGAGGAAAAGAGATCTGGGTCAAGCTAGTAGAGGCAAGAGTTATGTTGAAGAAGAGAAGAGGTTGTTGAGGGATAGTGGTGTTTACTCTGGTTTTGATACTTGAATTTGATCTTGTGAATATTGAAATTACTACTTTGTCCATGGAGTTATGTCCTATAAGAAGCATTTTGGCTACTTTCACATTTTGGCAAATTACTACTTGGATCCGTTGTGTTTTTGGATACCTAATAGAGTTATCAACTTAAAAATAGTCTTAACCGTTGTCTTAGATTTTATAAATGTTAGTATTCAGCAACTATTAAATTTGTTACTTTTCTGAAGTATTAGATTTGTTACTCGTGGTTTAGGTGTATTTGATACTTAAAAATATTTTTTGTTCCGTCAAATTTAAGAGAAAAAATTAAAATTTCACCAAATTGATAAGTTGAATACCGAATATTAACATTTTAAATTTGGAACAACAATATGACATCTAATTTTAGGTTCTTTGCTTGTTCATATAACAAGCATTATGTAATTCTGTTAAATTGCTTTCTGCATTTTTCAAGTGAATGAGAATAGATACAAAAAAATCTGCAGTATGCCTCTATACTTATAATTCTCATTCGCATCGGCTCAGTCTGTAAATGGTAAGTTGTTGATTATGAATATTTGGTTATTACCCTATAATCCAAAATCACATCTATTTCAAACATATTTGGATGAAGTAATCTGAGCAGAATTGCATGGCTCAATGGGTTATTTGATTATGAAACTCAACATTGCATTGTTTAGCTTGCCAAACCACACATTAATATGTGGTTATTACCAAATACCCCTAAAGATTAATAAAACCTCTTGAGCCAAGAGAAATCATATAATGTTTGGTAGAACAATCATCAAAATTTTGATCCTTTAAATAGATCCATCATCATCTACAACTAGAACAAAACCTTGTATATCTTGTACAAACTATCACAAATAATTGGTTCAAACTTCAGAGGCCAAAATTATATTTGCAGAAGAAGCTTATTAATCATTCATCATCATCATCTCCTGCTAGCTGCAGCCTTACCTTTACTAAGATCAGCCAATTCCTCAACAAGCTTCTTCTCATCACTACTCAACCTCTTCGGGATCTCGACCTGAACCCTAACCAATTGATCACCCCTCATGTTCTTCTTGCTCAAATACGGCACCCCCTTCTTCGCCATCACTAGCGTCGTGTTTGGCTGCGTCCCTGCAGGTATCTTCAAATCCACCATGCCGTCCACTGTCGGGACCTTGACCGTGGTTCCTAGTATCGCATCTATGTACGATACCTTACATGTGTACAAGATGTTTGTGTCGTCTCGCTTTAGGACTTTGTCTGGGATAACCTCGAGCATCACAAAGAGATCGCCTGGTGGGCCACCGCGCCTCCCGGCATTGCCCTCAGAACGGACCCTCAGCCGGCTACCTGAGTCCACACCGGGTGGGACCTTCAGGCTTATCCGCTTCGACTTCCTAACACGTCCGTCTCCGGAACATGTACTGCACGGGGTGGAGATTTCTCCGGTCCCACTACATGAGGAACAAGTCGTCACCTGTTTGGTCATAGTAAGTTAGCTAGGTCGGTGGCAACAACTTCAGCTAATGAAACTCTTAGGTGGGCTATGTGTTTACTGAAAGCTTATAAGATCACACCATGTGTCTAAATCTACCAAATTGCATATCAAACTTGAGCTAATTTTGCAAAAGGGTTAATAGGTCTTCTAATTTTGAACGGACCATGGCTACGGTCAATTTAGACCTAGGGTGTGTTTGAAAATGTTTAGGAACTAAATTGTAAAAATAAAATATTACGGGAATAAATTTAAGGACTAAACTGAACAAAATAAAAATTTACGGTTGGTCATGAAGTCGTGACTATTTAACGGTCAACTAACGGATGCACAAAAAATGTACATGTTGCAAACGTATTGCACCAAAAGTATACCAAACAAAGATATTGCGCCAAAAGTTAAAAGTGATCAAACATGATGTAAAAATAAAACTCTTATCACTTTTTTCGGGGTCATATCACTTTTTTATTTTTATTTTTAATAATGAACAAGATATTACCTGTTGGAAGACGCCCAGTGGCGTCCGAACAGATGAGACAACCTGACCCTGTCCACCACAGGTGGTGCACTTAGTTGGGGTGGTTCCCGGTTTTGCACCGGAGCCATTGCAGGTCCCACAGTTCTCTAGTCGCGTTATCTCAATCTCTTTCTCGACCCCAAAAACCGCCTCCTTGAAGTTGAGTACGAGGTTGTAATATTCGTCCTGTCCTTCAACAGGTCCGTTCCTGGAACCTCGACCTCCCATCCCACCCATTCCTCCCATGCCTTCGAAGAGTGACTCGAATATATCGAAGGGGTTGCTGAAATCCTGGTTGAGTTGAATGACGAAAATTGGTTAGATTTTTTTAAAAAAACATAGGAAATTGGAAAATTAGATTATTTTGTTGGAAGAAATATTGACTCACCCCTGAGCCCATTCCAGCACCTTTGAGTCCTGCCTCTCCGTATCTGTCGTAAAGAGACCGTTTCTCATCATCAGATAAGACCTGAAAAGCAGACCGACAGCTCCAGTTCATTATTTTTTCGAAATATTAAACCACAATTTCTTAACAAATGTTCAAAGCAGAATATAAGCTACTACTGAAAAGTGATAATTCAACATAGCATGTATAATCACTGAAAACAATTCAAAAGTAGAGCTGCTTCATACAAAATTTAATGAAACAAGTCTAAAATTCAGGAAAGAAATATTGCGAGTATATTATAGTGGAACTGTCTTTCGGTGAAAAACTATTATTACCTCATAAGCATTACTAATGTCCTTGAATTTCTGCTCTGCACCAGGCTCTCTGAATAATTACAACCATATTAGTATGGTACTGAATACTGATGACAACAATAAAAGGTAACACAGAAAAAGGAAGAAAAAATATGAGATCACTCACTTGTTTACATCGGGATGGAAGTTCCTTGCAAGTTTCCGATAAGCTGAAGAGTGAAAGATGAGCGAGCAGTAATTAGCATTAGACTCAACACAAAGAATATCATGATGCTGTTATAGGATTAAATCATTAGTCCCGCAATAAGTTTTTAGGTGTTGGAACTTATACTACATGCAGTTGTAAGAAAAATGTTTTTCCTATTCCAAACTGAGATTTGTAGTACTTATCATAGGGCGGCAAAACAAATATTAAATCACTTTTTACGAGTGGCTGAGGTGACTTAAGATCTGCAAATTCTTAATAAGTATAGTCAATACATATGTACCTTCAAAAATCTAGGACAGCCTTAATACATCACCACTAATTCCTATGTTTTCCTCACTCCAACGATGGTAATTTGCTTTAATCCGGTAAGAATACAAGAAAGTATTGCACATTCAACCTATTAATCTAACACAAAGGTTCAGTGGGTTTATAGTGGAATATAAGGGTGTGTCTATGTTCCATGTAGACAGAAGGTTTGGCTCATCAACATTAAGTCAAAGCTCTCACATTCAGAGAACAGTAAATACAAAAATTGTTCATTTAGTTTAAGAGTTGCACTGCTTAGCACTTTTTTCTAATTGCATTTCAAATCTCTTGCCAATACAAATATGTAAGTATCAAAATTCAGATACATTTATATAGTATATTGACTGGAAGAGCTCGAGTCTGAAAACAACAAGCGTATGAAAATGAGGTAAGTGTAAGAGCCCAACATACCACTTTTAATTTCAGCTTTGCTGGCACTTTTTGACACCCCAAGAACAGAATAATAATCCTGAATAAAATTGTTAGAGTTAGTTACTGATTTAGGTAATTAATGCATCTACACACAATCATAATATTTTCGCTCAATTTTGAAAATATAAACTGGAACCAACATATTACTACTCACCGCATTAGCTCTAACAACAAATCTAAGTCCCCTGCGTTGAGGTGGGTTACAAGACGAACCACCATAAAAAGATAATGGAAGTGAATGCCGAGAAAACAAGCTTGAAGTTTGGGTTTCCAAATGCTTTGCTTTATATCTGCAACAAAAAGATCATTCCGTAAGGTAGTGATTTAAATATATTAGAATACATTTTAAAGAAAGCTGGATCCAAAATTTAAACTTTTTGCGAAGTGTGTTGTTGTACGATATGGGAGTGGGACTACTTTGTTTTCCTTGATTTGGCAGATTCAATGTTTTCCTTAGTGCTTTGTATATGATAGCTAGTTGTGTGAAGAAAAAAAATATAAATACAAGAGTGGCAATCTCAAGTACAGCTAAATAACAAAATAAAGATTCGCTTAAAGACACTTCACTATTAAATCATGATGAGTTGTTCTCAACTAATATGAACTCACAAGCAGCTGAGCAAACATATATCTATGCTATTTTCACTCATAAGGAAATCTTTCGTGTTCATACACTTTGAAATAGAGTCTAGATTCTTAAGATAATTGACTATTGATAACGTACCAATATGCTGGATAGAGAGTAGAATATTTTTATGATAGACAACTGTTAGTTTTCTTCCTTTCTTGAAAAGAAATATCCCAATATGGTATTATGCTCTCAAACTTGAAGTTAGGAAAATAAGACCAGAAATTTAACAAATGAAATGATAATCTGCAATAACTCTAAACGTTCTTTAATTGAGGTTAATGTACTACAATTCTACAAATGAAGAAATGTAAAAGCCTGACATGTACAATAAATGGCCGCAAATCCCCTCTACTCTCATCAAGGTAGTATCAAAAATCAGACATGAACTCTATAAAAATGTTGTACAAGGCCCAAGGCGCACTGAGGCGACGAGGCTAAATATCACCTCACTTAAAATAAGCATACTTACTTATTCAAGATAATGATATCTACTGAAAATACCATCTATAATAATCAAATGAAATTCTTATCATACAGAAAAGAGAAAAGAAATAGGCAAAACAAGAGATGTAGGAAAAGAAGAGACCTAGAGACTATTCTATTAATTTTTTTTAACTAAATTTTTTAATAATTACTGTTTAACTCTAGAAAGTATTGGTTAAGAAAATAATAATAATTTATTCCAGGATAACGCCTGAGGCGCATGTGGCGCAGCGAGAAACTCGTCTCAGCCAGGCAGAAGCGAAGGACCCTCTGCTTGCCTCGACTCATCTTCCCAGGCGACGAGGCGCACGCCTTTAACTAGGCCTTCAATTGTAAAGGAGAATTTAGACAGCTAGACAATTAATTGAACGAATTACAAGACCAAGAAGCAGTTGCTTCATGTTTCGGGTTTACATGCTAAAAAAAACACCACCTGAATGGTAAAGAGCAATAAATCCTTGCTCAAAACTAGTATCTATCCTTAACTAGCATCTATCCTTAAACAATGATTGGGAACATATGCTCACCCGAATTTAAGCGCCGATACCCTGCTTCCTGAGTAAGACCTGATAGTAAGCTGAGGGTGAATTCCCCATTGAGCAACACAGGTACTTCCACAAGGTAAAACGGCCATCCAATCTGTTAATTAAGTGCAGTTTGTAAGCACCTAAAGAGCTTTTCGCGTTTTATCCTGACAAATTGAAGGCTATTAAGAGAGTCAGTAATCACTTTTCGAATTATACAGAACAAGCAGAAGCATACAAAAGAGCTACCATTGAAATCAGTAGAATGTTCCATTCATGAAACTATTACTTTAACAACGCCAAGTAATACGCAAACCCTAATCCAGAAAACATCAGCTTTTTGTTCTTAATGATACAAAATCCAAAGCCCGTGTGACTCATACAAGCTCTGCCTCGTGACATTCGTTAATTGTGATCAGAGTTCAACTCAAAATACTGGAATAGCTCTTGGAAGCTTGAACCAATCGAAAAGGAAGATTGAGGGCGAAAGAGAACAGAGTACCAATCTAGAACTTCGGACAATTAGCCTAATACTAAGAAGCTATGACTGGGAAAAGCTACAGCGCAGATAGAATAAAAGAAGCTTACCTTAAGCGGCGGCCGCCGGCGCCGGGAGACTAAGTTTGACGGCGAGAGGGACGGAGAAAGGGGCCTGGCTTCTCTCTGAACAGACGTGGTTGTGGTTGGTTGTTTGGTGATTCACTTCGTGGTAACGAAGACGACAATGTCTTACTGAAGAAACCTCATCTAGAAATTTCGGACCCTATGTATGATACTCGGCAAGTATCATACTTTATAAAATTAATTAATGCATCCTTTAACTTTTTAATTTTTTTTAATTAACTTTTATATATATATATATAATGGATATACGCCTAATTTGGACCCGTCCTCATTCGGATTGTATTATTTTAATTACCCCACGAACAATTGCAAATCGAAACTTTGACCCGAACATGCCACCCGCGGCAAAACGGTCCGGACGGAAAAAACGCCCGCCCGGACACGTTGCTGGTCCAATCCTAAGCCTTTGGGGTCGGATTTTCAATCTAATCCAAAGGTTCCGACATCCTTCCGACGTCCGGTATCCTCGCCCAAGGGGTGTACGGACGTCCGGAATACTGTCATCCAAATCGCCCCTCGCGGCGACTTGACCTCACTTCGCACGTCCGACCCTTAGAAAATATCACGAACTCTCCCATGCTTGCTAAGGGTCTAATCCCTTTATTACTTGTTAACTGGGCTCGTTTAGGAGTTAACGGTGTCATTAACCACCTTAATCTCCTTTGATCCTATATATAGAACCCCACCTCCTTTCATTTACTAGATTGATGTGACTTGATAAAACTTTACACATTTGAGCTCTGCTTTCTCTCTACTTTCTCTCTCTAGAATGGATTCACATTTAGGCATCGAGAGGGTTCATCGAGTACCACCCCCCCCCCCCTTCTGTGGTCTCGATGTTGCCCATTTTGCAGGTGTTTGGAGGAGCGCGTGCGGACTGCATAGGAGCGACGTCTCGATGCTTGGAAGTCTCGGCAACCCGTCAACACAACCTTACAACACTTCTGGGACTCAACGACCCTCGAGTCAACGACATGACATACGAACGACGGGATGTATGAAAAACTACATGTACGGACACCCAAACACTTAGCAATTTTAAGGGCTTGCAAACCTCCGACACTCCGACAATCCGACACTTTGACGGTCCGACACTCCGACAGTTCGACACTTTGACGGTCCGACACTCGACACTCCGATAGTCCGACAGTCCGAGGGTCTGACACTCTGACAGTCCGACAACCCGACACTCCGGCAGTCCGACAGTCCGACACTTTGACATACGACAACCTGAAGTACAGACTACCCAATATCACGAAGGATCCGACGTCAGTGATCGAACCCAACGAGCATTTCGAAGGAATTGGATCGAAGGAAGGAATTTCACATTTAAGATTGTTATTAGGATCGACACCCCGTCAACCCGATACACACGTCTTAACACTTGGCGCCGTCTGTGGGCTTCGAATAAAAAGCCATGACAAGCAAACAATGAGCACTAACAACAATACTTCACCACCCCCATACCAACTCTCACATCAAGAAGGGGAGGCAAAGAAACGCAAGAACCAACATCCTACCTAAATGTTGAAAAAAGTTAAAGCAAGAGTTGACACCCGTCAAGAAGGCATAGCCAAGGAAGAAAACACGCATGAGAAAGAGTAAGTCCTGCAAGGGACACCCATCGCACTCGAGCAAGCAGACATATTCAATAAAACACAAGAGTAGAGAGTCCCAATCATAAGTGGTACCTAACCAAGGAATGAACAAGGGGTCTTCAACGGCAAAACATGAAAGACGGTGTGACCACCAAGTAACTTGGGGGGCACTAAATGAACAAGTGCTTGGTACTCCACCTAAATATAGAAGTGGAGATTATAAACAAAAGGAAACAAAAACACGCGATACTACTCCTAGAAAAGTCACAGAAGAAGGAAACAACCTCAACCTCTGTACGGACTCGCCCTAAGTCGACAACATACAAGCATCACCCTCGAAAGGTGATCTCCCACACTCAGGAAAAAGCTAAGTAACATGTAATATCGCAGAAAAAAAATCCAAGTAAAGATTCAGACGACTTACCAAGGACGCATCCTGCCTAGAAAATACCATCAGGTAAAAGTCACATTCTGTGCCCTCTAGGAGCCAATCCTGCGAACAGTTTTCGACGCCCCCAAGAGGGTATCTTGAGAGTAGTTTTATACTGCGACCACATTCTGTTCCCTCCAGGAGCCAATACCGCGAACAGATTTCGACGCCCCCAAGAGCGTATCTTGAGAGTAGTTTTATACTGCGACCACATTCTGTGACTTCCAGGCGCCAATCCTGCGAACAGTTTTCGACGCCCCCAAGAGCGTATCTTGAAAGCAGTTTATACACTACAACTACATTCGGTGCCTTCCAGGAGCCAATCCTGCAAACTGTGCCATCCAGGAGCTAATCTTGTGAACAGTTTTCGACGCCCCCAAGAGCGTATCTTGAAAGCAATTTATACAACGTGACTAAATTCCGTGCCTTTCAGGAGCCAATCCTGCGAACTGTGCTATCCAGGAGCCAATCCTGCGAACAGCTTTCGACGCCCCCAAAAGCGTATCTTGTGATCACGCGATCATTTTTTAAAAGATTACCTTATAAGAAATTTTAGACAAACCCAGGAACTTATCCTGTGTACACACTCGACGCCCCTATGAGCGTATCCTCAGAAAAATTTTACAACGTCTCGAAGAACGTATCCTAAGAAAAGCTTCTTTTATACAAATAAGGTAACGTGAGAAATGAAAATATGATTATAATGACAATGCAGGCATAACAAAAATCAAGTGGAGTAATGAAAGGACACTCCGACAAAAGAAAAGACACACGACAATAGGCAAGCAAATCACAAGTCATGCAAAACGACCTACGAAGAAGAAGTGCCTTACAAGTCGCCCAATGCGACCTCTGACAAACTTTACTGTCTTGCATGTCGCCCTCACACGACCTCTGCTTGCATTCTGTCCTACACGTCGCCCTCGCGTGACCTCTGCTTGCATCCGACTTGAACATCGTCAAGCACGACTTTCGACAAGTATCACCCTTGCACATTATAAAGCACAACTCACGAAGGGGACATCTCAAAAGCATAAAGGATACAACATCCGACAAGACGAGACACGGGGACAAAACCCAATAGACATAGTCTAAACAAAAGACAACTATAACAACGAATGTATGAGATACTACTCATGATATAAGAACATATAATAATATTAAAACGTTCATGACAGGTCTGCCAATAAGTACGGAATGCAAAAACACAACTTCATACATCGCGAAGTGGCTATCAGGTCCACACACTGTAAAGTGGCTATCATGACCATACATCGCGAAGTGGCTATCATGTCCACACATCGCGAAGTGACTATCATGTTCACACACTATGAAGTGGCTATCATGTCCACACACCGAGAAGTGGCTATCATGTCCACACATCACGAAACGGCTATCAAGTACATACATTACGAAGATGCTAAAGAGCCTACATCTAACCTACATCCAAGACAAAGGGAAAATCAATACCCTTCATACACTCATCAAAGTTCTGCACTTATATTTCAACCTTCCTGAATGATACAAGATAGGAGACGTTCTCATTAGGGTTAATAATCTCGGAAAGGTCTGAAGTTTGGCCCATGTTAACCGGAGACGTCTGAATTTTCAAATGTTGATTTGAGAGGTTTGAGGTTTCAACTTTGTGGATATAAGAGGTCTCCGTTAATTTTTTTCGGTTAAAACTGACGGAAGTTGGTCACATGCTTGGCATGTGACCGGAAATAAAATAAAATTACTTATAATTAAAGTTGGTCAAAATGCCCTTCTATCAAAGTGTACCCCTCACATGCTTGAAGTGAAAAGACAAAAATGCCCTTAAAGCCACCACGGCTCCGGCCACCGCCACCCCGGCTCCGGCGACCACCACCCCGACTCCGGCACACATTAGTCAAGGCATTTATGGATATATATGATTTTTTTTATATAATATAAATAAACAAAAATATATTTACTTATAATTTTTTTTCTAATTAACTAATTATATTAGCATACCTACAAATCAAGGTTTTATTCAAGTAATATTATCTATGAAATATATAAAATTATATAATTTAAATATTTAATTATATAATATTAAAAAATAGAAAAATTGCATTGTATTAATTTTTGTATTATATAATAAAGATACATCATTAATCACTTAAAGTAGACTTAATTTGCACGAGTATATATTATGAAATTGACAAATATGTTCGATCAAGTCTTCTTTTTGTTGTCAATGATTTTGATAATGTTAAAGAATTTCACTAAAAAAGATAATGTTAAATAAGCCTATACAATGTAACAGTAAGATGAAATATTACAAACCTGCAAATATTACATATTAGTTTTTTCTTTTTGCTAAAAATAAACAAATTAGTTAACTAATGTTGTATAATTTTTTAGAGTTAGTATTAGTTTTATTTTGTTGTTGAAAAAAAATATATAAAAAAGAGCAAATATCTTGGAAATACAAATGTCCTTAGGACAACTTAGAGGAAAGAGAAAAATATTATGAAGGGAGAATTAGTGGTATGGACAAATTTTGTCCTTACATCTTACATCCACATAAGCAAAATGTCTTGAAAAATTTACCTATTGAAAGTGCTCTAATTGGACTCTTAGTCTAAACTTTCTCTAACTTGAATAAAGCCCTTCATACTTTCCTTCAGTGCGTGATAAATCATTAATGTGTTGTATTATGTCATTTGAAAACTATCAAAGTGCCTATCTTCATGTAATATATGGTGTAGAGGTTCACTACATCATTCATTAACCAAAAATCTTTAGTTTAAACCAATGTTATCAGAACCGGACCGGACACCGAACCGGTAGGGTGACCGGTTCCCGGTTTGACCGGTCCGACCCGGTTCGAACCCGGTTCGCTTGCTGATTATTCATATATTCTATTTTAAAATTTAGAAACCCCTGACCTTCGCCTCCGCATCACTCATCTCTGTATCCATCTCTCTCTCTCAATCTCTCTCTCTTCTTCTCTCCTCACTCATCTCTGTCTCTCTCTTCTTCTCTCCTCTCCCTCTATGTCCAACACCTTCCCTTCCCCATCTCTTTGCCCAACCTTTCATTTCCTCCAACCCGTAGCCCACCCTTCTAATTAGATGATTTTGGCTTGATTAAGTTTTAGGCTAGCGTCATATGAGGGGTATTTATTAGGTAAGGTTGAGCAGGGACACGGTTGTGGACTTCATGCTTGTCGGCGGAGCTTCCTTCCATGGTGACGTGAAGACAGCGGACGTGTTTCAGTTTTTTTTTTTTTTTTTTTTTTTTTTTTTTTTGGGTATCCGAACCGGTGAACCGCCCGGTTCGCTCAAAACCGGCCGGTTCTCCAAAAAAACCGGCTATCGAACCGGGTTCGCTTACATCCTCCGAATTTGCTTGAACCGGACCGCTGGAGGCACCGGTTCCGGTTCGAACCCGGTCGAACCGCCGGTCCGGTCCGGTTCTGATAACACTGGTTTAAACTCCACTCGAGCTTTGTGATGATTTTTTTTTTTTTTTTTATGAATAAGTAGTATAGCACTTTACCTCTTATGGGTTGACTAATACGAACAGGGATTATTCTAAACTCTAACACCTAAAACACTTTGTGGAAAAAAAAATTACTTGACCATGTATTTCCTTTTTTTTTTTTACAATATAACAGACTTAATTGTAATATAATTAACAGTTTAAAAGTATTTATTTGTTTAGCTATACCTAGAATTTGCTTCATATCATTAATAATATCAATTTACCTATGGGTTCACATTTATGCAATAGAAATATGTAAACAAAAAACTTTAAATCATAAGCATGATGCTTGTGAAACATTGTTGAAAGGTCTATCATGCTTCACAAGCACTATGTTTGTACTCTTTTTACTACTATGTTAAATTTAATTGTAAAATAAGTAAAACTTTAAAAATATGTATTTTTTAGGCATATCTAGAATATGCATCATACCAGTAATAATGTCAATTTTTTATGGGTTCACCTTTAGACAATAAAAAAATGCAACAAAAAAAATGTACTATAAGTATGATGTTTGTGAAACATTGTAGAATGAGATTTTCTAAGCATTCACAAGTATCATGTGAGTGTATTCTTTTTGCTACTATAGTGGATTTAATTGTAACATAAGTATCATAAATATGGTGCTTGTGAAACATTATAGAAAAGTACATTCACAATAGCATTAACATACGTACAAAAGTGTTGTTAAATATATTTTTATTCACAAGATTAAGCAAATATTTTTTTTTACTATCACAATTAAAACCATAATTTTTTTAATCATTCTCAATTCAAGACTAAGTTGAGAGTTGAGACCTACTCATGATCCAACCAACGGGTCATTAGTTTAGAACTGGTCGGACCCAGACCAATTGATTTAGTTTGATGCAAGCTTTAATAGTGAGATGGTTTAAACCAACCTCAATAAATTAGGGTTCAACCTATTAGGGTTATAGATCAAGAAATACGAATTTATTTATTTTTTGCATATCTTCTTAGATTATATTGTATTTTGTAACATATATCTCTTTTTATTTCATTACTTGTAACATATGTATATATTCTTCTTATACCTATTGTAATACAATTAAATTAATCAAATACAATTCATTACTTTATTATAGTATCAGAGCACCGCACGCCACCCTCAAACGAACGGTTCCTGCAACCCCAAACACCTGCAATTCTGGTTCTCCAAATACCAGAATTTTAGCTTAGCTCATCTGTTTCGACTACATGTTTGTCTGTTTCTCTCAAGATCGCTTCTAATCGGGTGTGACTTTCTTGGCTACGTCACCGGTGAGACACCTTGCACAGCCAAGACCTCCACTTGAGACACCAAGGATGGTAGCTTTGTAGCTCCAACAAGGGAGGATGTCGGGTTATATGTCAGTTATGTGATCGCCTTGGTCACGCCGCATAGACAAGTCGAGCAGCCTCATCAAGCCTATCTCATATGGCCCACTTCTCATCCATTGATGTGACACTAAGAAAGTGTTTGGATGGATGTAATGTGGGATGTAATCTCACATTATCTCCCACATTACATCCACATTACGTTGTTTGTTTGTCAAACGACGTAATGTGCATTGTAATATAATGTCCATTGTAATCCGAGATTACCTCCAAACTCCATTCAACGTAATGTGAGATTACATCCAAAACGGGCGTACTGTGAGATTACGTTCAACATTACGGAGTTATTATTTTATTATTATTTATTAAATAAATAAAATATTTTGTATTATCTTTATAGTTTATTATGATAATAATATTGTTGTTATTATTAGATTTTTATTTTTTATATACTTCATAACCTTTTATTATAATAAATAATAATGCACATGATGCTCGTATAAAATGAGTAAGTCTTTTTCGTTATATTTTTTATGAAAATTATCTTATAAAACTATACATCATGTTTTAAATAATAGAATTTTAGTAGTTGTGCGTATTGAGTTTAAACATTTAGTCATTAGAATTCATAAATGACTATAGTATTAACCACACATAATCTTTAAGAAGTTAGTTGTTGTTAAAATACATATTCTTTTAAATCTTATCATATTAAGATATAATATACTCTCACGTAGATTAATATAATAATAATAAGTCACATTACAATGCATATTACAACACTTACCAAACACTGTAATCTAACATTACATTCCGCATTACAACACAACCAAACATTGTAATCTAACAATACATTACGTAGCTCACATTACTTGTAATCTCACATTTCAAGTAATCTCATATAATATTTATCTAAACGCCCCCTAATAAGCAATGGTTGGTTGCCTCCGACACCTCACACCATGTCACTCTGAATCTCCAAAACTTTTCTATCTATTCTGTTTATGATGGACTTGGTAATAACTTGTAACTTCAATATATTATTCTTCTGATTACAATAGTTGATATAGGAATTTTAATGACAAATAAGAAAACTAATGCATAAGGTAATCTACACAAAAAATAATAATTCTTAAGGTAACATTTTTATTTTCGTTATTGTATTCTGACACTCCCCCTCAAGTTGAGTAGTGGGATCACCGATACTAAACTTGTCCAGAACTTCACGAAATGCCCTTCCATTCACTGCCTTTGTTAACACGTCAGCTAGTTGATCTTCAGACCGTACAACGGTAACTCCACAACACCAGCATCAATATTATCTTTAGTGAAGTGCCTACTGATCTCCACGTGTTTTATACGATCATGTTGTACTGGATTCTCGGAGACACGGATTGTTGCATTATTGTCACACATAATTTTAATTGGTTCAACGGGAGGAAAACCAATCTCAGTGAGCAATTTTTGCAACCACAACACTTCTTTGAGCTCTTGTACTACTGCTCGGTATTCTGCTTCTGCACTTGACAATGCAACTGTCTTTTGTTTCTTACTTCTCCAGGTTACTAGATTTCCACCAACCAGGGTGAAGTATTCATATGTGGACTTTCGATCAACAAGATTACCTGCCCAGACTGCGTCAGTGTAACATTGTACTTTCAAATGTCCGTTTGGTCTAAAGAGTACCCCATGACCAGCTGTTCCCTTTAGATACCTTACAATTCAACGAGCGGCTCTCATATGTTCCTCTTGAGGAAAATGTGTGAACTGGCTCACTACGCCTACTGCATATGCAATATCAGGACGTGTATGTGATAGGTATATAAGCTTCCCCACTAGCCTTTGATATCTCCCCACGTCTGCCTTTTTTGCTCCTTCTACTATACGGAGTTTGTGGTTCACTATAATTGGCGTGTCTGCGGGTTTGCAATCAACCATTCCCGTTTCTTCTAGTAGGTCCAAAACGTATTTCTTTTGGCAGATGAATATCCTTGTTTAGACCTTAGCACTTCAATTCCCAGAAAGTACTTCAGCCTCCTTAAGTCTTTCATCTCGAACTCTGTGAACAAGATCTCTATTAGCTGTGATATCTCATCCACATTGTCTCCTGTAATGATCATATCATCAACATATATAATTAAACAGGTTACGAGCTTAATCCTCTGTTTAAGGAGCAAAGTGTGATCAGAGTTGCTCTGTTTGAACCCATATCTTTTCATTGCCAAAGTAAATCTGCCAAACCATGCTCGAGGTGACTGTTTGAGTCCATAGAGTGACTTCTTCAATCGACAGACTTCTCCAGTTTGAAAGCTATCGATGTAGCCTGGCAGTGCTTCCATATATACTTCTTTTTTTAGTTCTCCATGGAGGAAAGCGTTCTTCACATCAAAATGGTGGAGCAACCACCCTTCACTTGCAGCTATCGAGAATAGTACTCGAATTGTGTGAATTTTGGCTACAGGAAAAAAAGTCTCTGAGTAATAAAAGCCATATGTCTGAGTGTACCCTTTTGCCACCAAACGAGCTTTATTTATATCTCTCAATAGATCCGTCTGTTTTGTGTTTGACAATATTTACCCAGCGACATCCAACTGGTTTTTTTTTTCCTGTAGGAATAGCACACTTCTCCCATGTCTCATTCTTCATCATGGCCTCCATCTCAGTTGCCATCGCATCTCTCCAGTTCTCTGATTTCATGGCTTGTGCTACTGTAGTCGGAATATGCTCTGAGTATAATAACGAGACAAACGCATTGGCCTCACTTGATAGTCTCCATGTGTCTATGTTAGCCATAGGATACTTCAAACCTCTTTTTTCTTTTTCCGGAGAGTAACGCTTGGGTGGAACTCCTTCGTTTCTCCTTGGAGGTAGCACACATCTTTCTGTTTATTCCCCTTGTACTGGTTCAACCTGCCCCTCTATTCTCTCATTATGATCAGAGAAATTGGAAGGACTCTAAGGGATCGTAGCATTACTTACCTCGGGCACCAAGTTGAGAGGAGTCTCATCAGTGGAACTGAGGTCTAGGGTTTGTATGGAAGTGTTGAGACTGTGAGATTCTTCTGTCATAACTACCTCATATGAAGGAGTATCCAACTCAGTGTGTCGAGCTCTTCTCTCTCCCCCTGACGACTGGGTTGGCTACGAAAAAATACTCAGACTCAAGAAAGTCACGGTTCATAGTGGTAAACATGCGACGACTGTGTGGATTATAACACTGATATCCTTTTTAATTGACCCTGTAACCCACAAAGACACATTTTTCCGCACATGGGTCAAGCTTGGTACGTTGGACCTTGGAGATGTGGACAAAAATGGAACAACCAAAGATCTGTGGTTGGAGAGTGAGAGTCGGAGGTATTTTTGTAAATTGTGACAAAACTTGTATCGGGGTTTTGAGTTTAAGCACTTTGGTGGGGAGTCGGTTGAGAAGATAAGTGGAGGTGGCAAGAGCTTCCGGCCAAAAATATTTAGGAACTTGAGACTCTATCAAGAATGCTCGAGTCATTTCCAACAAAATGTGATTCTTACGTTCAACAACACCATTTTTTTCAGGTGTATGAGGACAGGAAGTTTGGTGGATTAACCCTTTAGTCTCAAAAAAATTGCTTCATGGATGAGTTAACAAATTTCCCCCCATTATATGACCGCAAAATATGAATATTTTTTTGGAACTGGGTTTGGATCATGGCATAAAACATGATAAATTTATTAGAGACTTCTGATTTTTGTTTCAAAAAATACACCCATTTCATTCAAGTGCAATCATTAACAAATATCAGGAAAAACGAAATCCTTGCCCTCCCATAACAGGAGCTGGACCCCAAACATCAGAATGAATTAACGAGAAAGGAAACGCAACCCTTGTGTTATTTGGTCAGAGTGTTTTTCTAAGACTCTTGGCTAAGACACATGTCTCAAAATTCAACACATTATTTGAAGGTAATAACTTTGGAAATATAATAGATAAATAACCCGTAGATGGGTGACCCAATCATCGATGCCATAGCCAAGCCTCCTGATCTGCAGTTCCATGAGCTAGCATCACAGTCCCTTGTTGAGCCACTTCATCCACGTAATACAACCCTTGACGCTCAGTGCCACGTCCAATAATCACTCCCGTCCTGATGTCCTATAAGATACAAAAGGTGGGATACATCAGTACTTTGCAATTAAGTTCCTTTGTCACATGACTGACTGACAGTAGTTTATGAGTTAATGAAGGAACATAAAGACAATTCGGAAGTTTCCATGTAGACGAAATTTCAATCGTCCCTCCTCCTTCTATCGAAATTACTTCCCCATTAGCAGCCTGAACATGTGTGCTTTTGGGCTTGGACAAGCACAAAATATCAGTTAACTCGTAAGTCATACTATCAGTCGCACCACAATCAAATATTCGCGGCTTATTTGGGTGATCACCAGAATTTTTAACCACACGTGCTTTTCCCAAAAAACCAGGATTAAAAATGTCAGGGTCTAAAGTAAAGGGCTGGGAAGTAAATATTTCTTTCCAAACACTATACTTGAGAAATCGGAAGAGCCTCCCGCCGCACCACTTCCAGACATTGAAGCTGCTCCTGCGGCTGACCCGGCGACAGCTTTTGTGACTGACCCAGCGACAGCTCCTGCAACAGAGACACCGGCGTAGCCATCTGCTGCTGATGGTCTTCTATGCGTTTCGCCTCTGTCGCTGCTGGTGACACTGGTGTTGCCCACGGCGGTGGTTGCTCGTCCCTTCTCTCCGTCGTTTTTGCTCACTCGTTTGTGGCCGTCGCTCCAACACTCCGGGTACCCAAAAATTTCGAAGCAATGGTCGGCTGTGTGCTTGCTCTTTCCACAGTGGGTACATTTCAGCCGCAATTTATCGATTCGTGGTGGTCCGCTCGATCTGTTGGGTTCTTGTTGACGTTGCCCCTTCGAAATTAGGTCAAACCCCTCTGAGACACCTGGCCGGGTGACACTCAATCCGGCCACCACGCCATGCTGTGATGACGACATTCCCAGACTCGACCCAAGAATATTCAGATGGGCAGTCTCCTTCCGAACAGCAGCGTAGGCTTCTTCAGCAGAGGGAAGTGGTTCTAATCAGAGTATTTCTCTTTTAATCGAGTCATATTGTCGATCAATTGCATTGAGAAACTGAAATAATTTATGTTCTGCTCTAATCTGATTATATGTGATGATATCTTCTGAACATGTTATTGGAGTTGGGTCTCTCCGGTCGATTTCGCTCCATATACCCTGCATCACGATCCATAAATCTTAAAGAGGTACACCATTATGTTTGATCTCGTTTGCTTTAACGTGTATATCAAACGTTTATAATTTATCTTTTCCACTGTTGTAGGTAATGAAAAGTGCATCCCACAACGATTTTGCTGTACGAAATTCTGTCAAATTGCTGGCTAAGGCTGACTCGATGTTTTGTATGAGCCAAGAAAAAACAACGAGATCGTCTTGTTCCCATTGTTCATATTATTCATCGGTCGGGGCTGGTGAAGCTGGTTTTCCAGACAGATGGGCAAGAAGCTTTTTCGACTTTCCACCTATGGCAACTCGAATCATTCGAGCCCAAAGGGCATAATTCTGACTATTCAGACTTAGACTAATTTTCAGGCTGTCTGATAGTGTTTGTTTTGGCTGATTTTGGGAATTTAGGCTGAGTTTTAGGAGGTTGGCTATTTGAGTTGATAAATCTTCATTGTTGAGAGAGCTACCGTCGTTAGACATGGCAGCTTCTCAGTCGGGTATGTTGGACGGTAAATGATGAGCAATCAAGAACGATTTGAGTTTTGGACCATTCTAATCTGCTCTGATATCATGATAACTTGTAATTTCAATATATTATTCTTCTGATTACAATAGTTGATATAGGAAGTGTAATGACAAATCAGGAAACTAATGCATAAGGTAATCTACACAAAAGGTAAATTCTTAAGGTAACATATTTATTTTCCTTATTGTATTCTGACATTGCTGAACTAGTGGTCGACAGGTGATGGACTTTTTGTCACTCACGCCGGTCAAACATCTCATTTGACTCTCAATGGTTCTATAATATTATCGAGTGTTGCATTTCAAATATCAAACGTAATCTTTTGTCTGTTACACAACTATGCAATACAAACTTGTGGCCGGAAGGCTTTCTATCACTCATGTCGGTCAAACATCTCATTTGACTCTTAATGGTTCTATAATATTATTGATTGTTGCGTATTTCAAATGTCAAACGTAATCTTTTGTCTTTTACACGACTATACAATACAAATAATGTTTCGACTGAATTTTTTTGTCTTTTATTTATTTTTTGTCTTATTTTATTTTGAAGGATCTTTACATGGGGCGCCTCATCTTTAAGGGAAAAATAAAGACAGCTAGCTTCTTCGACCGCATCACCCAAATATATGGTGACTACATCAACCAAAACGAGCGTTTGGCATCAACGATTGAGATATCTGTTGTAAAAAATCATAGATATTATTCTTCGTAATTATATTGGTGTTGCAACAAATTCATCTATAAAATGTCATGTAATGCATGTTCTTGCAATAAAAGTCACTGACTTCCGTTTTATGACTTGTCTCTCAAGTCTAATCACCCACTTGAATTAATTTACACTGATGTTCGGAGACCGGCTCCAGAATATTCGATTGACGGCTTCCGCTATTACGTTATTTTTGTGGACCACTACACGAAATACATTTTTCTATAGCCGCTCAAACTAAAATCTGATGTTGGGATTTTCTCCCACTTCAAAAGGGTTTTTGAAATTATTTCAGGCACAAGACACATAGTGTATATTCCCCGATGGAGGGGCAAATTTCTAGCTCTATGGGAGTTTCTTGGCTTATAAGGCATATCTCATCTTTAAACGCCGCCTTATACTCTTTAATATAATGGAGTTGTCATGTCACCAACACATTATTGAAAACGGACTTACTCTTCAACATTACGCTCATGCGCCTTTATTTTTGTAATCTCATGCCTTTCAAATAGTGACTTAGCTTAACAATCGATTACCAACTCCTATCCTTCTATCCTGATCGACACTTCTCATATAAACAACTATTCAATGAACGACCCAACTTAAATGATATTTAGAATTATCAATTTGAAAAGTATTTATTTAACAGAATTTCCCAAGCGAAACATTGGATGGAAAATTTAATTACCGCGTTTTTTAAACATGTTGAGCTGATATTGCAATTTCATATTAAGTGCACACATATTTATATTTATATTCATTAATATTAACAGGTTAATATATTGCATCCATCGTATTCCGACAGAACAATTTACATTCTTGTCACTTACCATACTGATCCAGTCAAAAATCAGTTGCCCTAATTGCAGAACTCTCAACAACCTTAACAACCATCTAAAAGAAGCAAGGTGACAAGAAGCCATCATTATAATTACAAGTACTTCTTCCTTAGTAAGTAATACCAAAAAACAACTCCTCTCATCTCTTGTTTGTTCCTACAGCTATGCAGCTGTGTCCTTGAAACTCTTTGTCAACCAAATGGCTGTCTCTCTAGGTGACACCTTCTCCGGTCCAAACGGCTTCAACAGCACCCCGAGCTCACCAAACCGCTGCTGCTCCAGCAACCGAGCACTGAACTCTAACAACCCTTCAAGAGCCTCCGCTCTCTGCTGATACGACGACGTGTCAAACTGTTTCTGCTTCGATCCAGATATGAACGAATTGTTACTCCAAACGAAGGGTGTTGATTCGTGGTGGATCGTGCACTTATCTTTCGTGATTGATAGGTCGTGGTTGGGAGGTGGGGGTGACGAGAATTTAGCGGATGCTAAGAATGCTTGGTCGTCTTGTTCGTCTGAGGATGTTAGGTTGAATTCCGCAATCTTGTCTATGCGTGGTTTGTTTACGGATACATCCGGGGAATTGATGATGTCGAGGAGACCGAGCTTGGCTGTTATCGGATAAGGAGCCCCGGAAAGAGACGCTCTACGTGTTGGTTGGGATGGTTTTCTTGTAGTAACATGTGATGGTGGATTTGGAAGCTGCAATATATCATAAACATCAAATATCAAGAACAAAGAATCCACCTTTTGAATCATACCAATTCCATTTTGCTTAAAGATTCAAGCTCTATGCGTAAAGATCAAGTTTTTACTTCAAAATCGGGCTCTTTTGAGAACAAGAACTAGATTTCTTGAAATAAAGAATCAACCTTTTTGAATCATACCAACTCCATTTTGAGTAAAGATCAAGTTTTTACTTAAAAATCGAGCTATTTTGAGAACAAGAACTAGATTCCTAGGAATATACATAAGATTTTCAAAACTTTTTTTTCTGTCTAGTTCTATATTTGTTAACCATCATAAAATCAGTGCACCAAAAATCTTACGGAGTTAAGTAACAGCCTAAAAATTCACCTTTCAGACCAAACAAACTCATTTCCATAAAAACCCGACCTTTTTTAACACATTAAGAACAATTTTTTAAGGGTTAAGAACCTATAAACTGTCCAAGGTTTGCCCTATGTGAGATTTTGATGTCTGATGTTTAAATCAACTAAAAAACTGACCTTTATGCATAAATATCATGTTTTTACATGAAAATCGAGCTCTTTGTATAGTCCCGGTCTATGATTTTTATTTCCTGATACCATTTATTTAGTTTGTCTCTGATATCATGTCACAAAATCTTGTCTTTGAAGCCTTCGGTGTTAGATGAAGGCATTAAAGATCCACCTTTCAAATCAGATCGATTCATTTTCAATAAAAACCCGATCTTTATGCACAAAGATGAGGTTTTTTTTACCTAAAATTCAAGGCTATTTTTAATCCCAAATAACGATTTTCTTTTCAAACACTTACAGATTCACGTCTTGCAGGTGCACTTGATTGCCTCCTGGGAGTAACTGCAGCTCTAGTGGGCGCCAGTCTCGGGGATTTAGCGACGCTTGGGAGTATCCTTCCGTTTGGCTTATCACTGCTGCACTCTCGAGAAGTATCTTCAACTGATAACTCTTCAACATCTTCTTCACTTCCACTCCCAAAGTCTTGTGCTCTCTGCGAAGAACACAGAGAACCAGACTCCATCCTAGAAGCGCAGATATTGAACCTCCGGTCATTACTGAATGACCATCTCTTTTCTCTGGCACTGGAGATCGGAACACCTTCAGATCCCATGCATTTGATCTTCTTCATGTAGTTTGGTGGTGACCACTGCATGGGATAAGTGTGACGCCGAGGACTGTTCAGCTTGACATGAACCTTTTGAATGAAAGGTTGGAGAAGAGGGTGGTTCAGAAGCTCAGCTGCCTGCATAATATGATTTCATGCATCAATAAAAAAAAATCTTCAGCAAAAAACAGATTTCCGGTATAAAAAACCGTTACTTTGGTATGATTTTGAGCTCGAATGGATACAATTACAATGCAGTAAAAGATAATCACTATAGACATACACTTGGTCTGAGCTCTGGATTCTTTCGCAGCATGCTTTTGATGAGACCACGACTGCAGCAAGAACAAAACTTGATATTTATGCATAAAGGTCGCTTTTTCAGGTAAAAATCGTCGTTAAATTCCTAACCATATAGATTAAACTATAGTTTACTGCTAAAAAGTGAAAATAATAATAATGGCCAAGAATAACACTTACAGTCCTGCAGAATACATGGCTGGCAGCGGAGCCACAATGGACTTATTTATTTTGTTGATGAGAGCCTGCATGTCCTGCTTAGACCGAAACAGATTTGCATTTAAAAACCATAATCGCATTAAAAACAAAAAAAATGATAGAATGTGTAATAAGCAGCTTATCATTTGTGCAAAATGCGGTTAAGCACTTACAAAAGCTTTGAATGCAGGTCTTTGTGCACTCATTTCATACATGCAGCATCCTGAAAAGAAAAAAAAAACGTTTATCAAAACGAAATTTTAACGATTTTAATTTGGCAGATAATTTTTCTATGTAAAAAAGTATGATTATGGACTTACCTAAGGACCATATATCTGATTTGGAGCCATAAGGAATATCTGCTAGAAGCTCGGGACACATATAACTCGGTGTTCCAACGACCTGCATTTTTAATAGTTTAAATGTTATAATTAGAATGAGAAGTTCTGAATGGAAAAAATTGCATATCCGATGGCTTACTTACAGAAGAAGCAAGGTCATCAGAAGTCAGCATCTTAGCAAGACCAAAATCACCTGCAGTAAAAACCGAATAATTACTTACTTGCATTGCATCAAAACACTTTGATTCCTCATAATAAACCAGAGATTTCAATTTCAGTTACCGAGTCGAATGTCTTGATCCTTGGTTAAAAATATGTTTGAGCACTGCATAAAAGTAGCAGAAACCATTAGTATTGTGTTTTTAATTTTATTTAATTTTTAAAAATAAAAACGGAACGGATATCTCAACCACATATTGATGAAAGGTGACTAACCTTGACATCACGATGAAGAATATGATTCGAGTGCAAGTAATCAAGAGCCATCAGGAGTTGGACTAACCATTTGCAGATTTTCTGCCATTGATTACTCGTATATCAATTTTAGGCCAAAAAATTACTCGTATTTTGATGGAAACTTCATACTGAAACAATAAAAATGAATTATATAAGAGATTGACAAACCTCTTCAGGAAAGTGGACACCATTAGTCCTTTTTATAGCATCTGCCCTGCATTACATGGAAAAAAACACAAACATTATGTAAAAAGACTTGATAAAATAGAGTAAAATGGAAGTAACAATTTAAATGTGCAATTATATATGCATATCTTTTGTAAATGATATAGAATAACTTACATATCTCCACCCTCACAGAATCCTATTATAATGCAGACATAGCAACCCTAAAAGAAAATTACAAAAGAAGGGGGATTTAATTAAGAACATAATGAACAGCAGAAAGAAACTGTATCATTTCGAACAACAAAAGTTGATTACCTTCTCAACCCAAGAGTCCTTGTAGTCCACAATGAACGGGTTTTGCACTTTCGATATAAGCTCCATCTACATGAATTCAGAACTCATGCTACATAAGCAACTGATGTTTGATCTTCGTATCGGGTGTAGGATATCGAAATCATAAATTTCTCATGACGGGTAAAAGAAATGCATATGTGAAGTTATAAAGAAAGAAAGTTTACTTCTTGATATGCTGATCTACGAGCCCGATCAGATTGGCGTGCAAGACGGATCTTTTTGAGTACATACCTGTAAAAACAAAAGAACTAATTTCAAAATCAATGAAGCACAATCCAAAAGACAGAAATTTTTCGTCTAAAAATATATACATGTATAGATTTGAAAGAATTGCTTACTTCTTTCTTTCATGTTTATGCTTCACTAGAAGAGCAGAACCAAAGGAACCTTTTCCAATCTGCTCAAGAACCTCATACTGTTCCATCTCTGTTTGAATTCTTTTCCCACACTTACCTCAAAAACCCCTGTATCACAAAATTGAAATTTACATAAGCAACATGCCAATTTCCAATAACTAAAAACAAAAACAAAAAAGAGTAGCTTCACAAGAACACAATATTTTCCATTTCTAGAGTGAACCTTCCTTATTGGAGCTTACTGCAGCACAAATGAAGAAAATGCAGGCAAAATTTCAGCACCAAATCATAATTTAAAAAATAAATAAAAAAAAATTGTCAACGTGGTTGAATAGTGTTGCAGTAACCAACTTGCTACCCGAGACCATTAATTACCATCACCAAAGACAAGTAGATGCACTAAAATTGGAGCTACTTTTAGTTATTGTTGGTAAAGCGTTCATGAATTCCTTATCTGTAGAACCCTAAATTAAAGGGTCACTACAGAAATCTATGCGGTTATTGGGTTCATAAAAATCAATTTTTTTTTAAAGGAAATGAGACTCTGCAGTTAAATGACTAATATACAAGCTCCACTTGTGCTGCAAGAACACCTAAACCAACAAATTAAAAAACAGAGCATTGAATGTCAGCAATTCTCTGCATGTTGAACCAAAGCGTCCAACCCAATAAAGAACAGGGAATTCAATAGCCATAAATTCATTCGCCAGAAGAAATAAAACCATAAAATCCTCTTGCTTTGGGATAGGAACAAATTTCAGCTTCCAAGTGTAAGAACATCAAAATTGATAAAGAAAAATAGAAATATCACAACTTTTTTTTTTTTTTTACAAAAATCGAGATCAATGGAAGCTCACCTGGGTAGAAAATAGAGATGATTTAAGCGGAAAATGAAGAAGGAGATAAGGCAGAAGCAAACAGTTGTAGGACAAATGCTGCTCTACTTTCTACAGCTATGCGTTGCAATGTCCAAATGGAGAGAAAGCGGCAAAACATTTGTAAATGACAACGAAACTGTAACTCCACTCTCCGTCTCCAGGATGAAATTCAAAAGTTCAAATTCTATTACGAAATGAGAGAGACGGTCAAACGTCACCATCAATGCTTTGCATTTTCCATTATTTTTTTAACAAATTTTATATATTAACAAAAAATCTCAATTTTTTCAATATATATATAATAGTAACTAACGTACTTTAGTAATAAATATTTGTTTTAACGTTTTCGTTTGTACTCATGCTTTCTCGATAGATTCCTGACAACGACCGCCGTAAAATCCAAATGAAAAAAACTGTAAATTGATGCTGCAAATGGAGTATTACATTACCTGAAGGATTAAGCTTCCATGATTACATACATTACAGTTGGAGATACAACCGGTTTCTCCGCGATTGTTCGAGGCAATATATAACCAAAAAAAGCGGTGATCTTCAATGAAGGCATTTCTCACCTGCAGATGATTGTGGGGGCTCCCCAACCCCGACCATGCACCAACATCTCTGCCGAATATGTCGACCAGCTCTTAAAAATGGCGTCTTTAAAATGATGGATTAATTGAACGGCTCATGGATAATGGAAACCGTGGCGTGGTGTACTAATTAATTAATGGACTAAAACTAACTGCCATATGATAATTAGATAAGATTTTTATATAACTTAGTTACTTTTATATTTAGTAATAATAAAAGTAAAATAAATTGCAAAAGTAGTTTTGTTCTATGGGTTTTAATTGTTCTTCGTTAGATTAATAGCAGGGCCGCAATTCGTGTTATCGTGTGTGCTATTGTGCGTGTTAATGGTTGTGTCGTGCTAAACTTTATGAACACGAACATGCACAGTAAACTTATCGTGACACGTTTTACAAATACGAACACGACACGAATATTTCCGTGCATGTTCGTGTCGTAGTATCGTTTTGTGTAAGTATATACATTTATACATCTCTATATGAATATAGATCTTTAAATAAAAATTAAAATATGAATTTCATATAAAAAAAAAACTATGAATTAATATGTTAATAATATAGAGTTTACAAACACTAAAAATTAAACCACTAATTGGAGTTTTTAGAGGTAATAAATAAGATTGTTCAAAAAATACTTAAGAATCAGTCTTAGTAAACAACTTTATCGTGCGTGTCGTGTTATGATACTCAAACACGAACACGGCACGAAAGTTATATCGTGTTCGTAATATCGTGTTATCGTTCTGCCATATGCTAGCACGAACACTTTTTTTTTTCGTGCGTGTTCGTGTCGTGTCACAAATTACCAGCAGTTTATAGTGCGATAAAAAAAAATTAATAATTATGTTTTTCCGCACTATTTTTCGTGCAGTTCACTAATGGTGGTAAGTTTTAAACCTATAATAATTACAACTGTAATTCATATTCACAATGTAACCCTCATGCTCTGTCATTCTACTCACTTTTCATTTCCTAAGGTTTACCTTGTGATGCACTTCTGCAGTTTTCATATTTATTATATATTAGGTATTTTTTTTATTAGGTAATTGAGACATGAAGTAAATACGAGGAAGTTTAGTAAAACAATGGTTGATGTCGGTGTTTGTATTAGTTTGGATTGTATTAATTTAGACATGTTAGAGTTTGGACATTTTCAGATTATTTTTTCGGGTTGTAAATAGTGTAAGGTATAACTTATATGTAGGGCTGGGCATGGTTCGGTTTTTGGCCGAACCGGTTCAGAACCGAACTGGAACCAGATTTTAGGTTCAGTTGGTTTTCTATACCAGGTAAGAACCGAACCAGATTTTAGGTCCTAGAACCGAACCATAGGAGAACCGGTTTTGAACCGGTTCAAACCGGTTTTGAACCTTTTATCATTTTTTTTTACTAAAATTTAAAATATACACCTTTTTTTTTTACTAAAATTCAAAATATACGGCCAATATAGAACTAATCCTAAGTTAAGTTTCGAGTTCAAAACTAAACTCAATTGACTGTAGAACTGATATGAGCTAACATAATATATAATAACTATATATAAGTAAACAAATCTGCTACGACCACCTATATATCCAATATGAACCAAACCCAAATAGTGAAGGATCTACCCTATGGGTGTAAACGATTCAAGCTACTCGTGAGCTTCTCGAGATCGGTTTGGTCGATATTCAAATTCGACTCGCTAAATTTCGAGTCGAGTTGAACTTTTTTTGATACCGAGTCGAGTTCGAGTTCACTTGTACTCGACTCGAGAGGCTCGCGAGCCTAATCGAGCTTTTTTGTTTTGCATATTCGAGTTCAAGTTTGAATTTTTCGAGTTTTACGTAATAATATTATATATGTATATATTGAGTCGAGGAAGAGTTCGACCTCGAGCTAAGATGCACCATTTATTATTTAATTGAATTTTTAACCTTATCGAGCCGAACTCGAACATGTCAAGTATGACACCGAGTCGAGCTCGGGCTTGAAAAATTAAGGCTCGGCCGAGTTCGAGCTCGAGTAAACTGAGTCGAGTCGAGCCTGCCGGATACTCGGCTTGTTTATAGCCCTTTAATCTACCCAAAAAAAAGATGCAAGAGTGTATTACTATTTAACAATTTAGGCTTTATGTAATAAAAGTGGTTCTGAAAAACTGGTTCAAAACCGGTTCGGAACCTGTTTTGAACCAGTTGAAAACCGCTCCATATATTCCTTATCAAAACCGAACCATTTAAGAACCGGTTCAGTCAGAACCGGTTTGTATTGGTTCGGTTCCGGTTTGGTTCCGGTTCGGTTCGCCCGAACCGGTTTTTATGCCCAGCCCTACTTATATGATAAATAGTTAAAATTGTGGTGGTACTAAAAAAATATATCCGTACTAAATATGATATAGATTCATATATTATACCCCACTATTCGTGTCTCGGATCGTGCCTCACTATTAAGATTTTGATATGTGTCATTAGATTTAAGGGTTAATAACCTATGAAAAGTCTGAATTTTGATCCATGTTAACCGGAGATGTCTGAATTTTCAAAAGTTAATTTGGAAGGTCTGAATTTTCAACTTTGTTGAACTTTGGTTTTCCGTCCATTTTTAGAGTTAAATTTAACAGAATTGTGTGAAATGGCACTTTTACCCCTTTTAATATTTTTTTATTTAATACCTTATTTGAGAAAATGTGAAATGACAAAATTACCCCTGAAGTCAAATTAAGAAATTACTTTTTTTCTTTAAGGGGCATTTTCGTCTTTTCAGGTCAAGCATGTGAGGGGCACACTTTGATCGGAGGGGATTTTCGGGATTTAAGTTTATTTCTGGTTATATGCCAAGCATGTGACCAAATTCCGTCAGTTTTAACGGCAAAAATTGACGGATATCTCTTATATCAACAAAGTTGAAAATTCAGACCTTCCAAATTAACTTTTGAAAATTCAGACATTTCCGGTTAATACGGATCAAAATTCAGACCTTTCATAGGTTATTAACCCTAGATTTAATATTTTCCTTTTAGGATTCACTAATCCTAATAGGGTATTAGAAAAAAAAATCACAAAATTAATTACATCCAGGACACATGTCAATATCTTAACAATAATGCACAATCTGTGACAAGAAGAGTGAGGCAGTAAATCTATATCGATAATAGGTAAAAAAAAATGATATGGTTATAATATTTTCCATAACCGCTCATAAACTAATTATTTTTAGCCCTAATTATGTACTACATATTATGGATACGATGTTGTTTTGAGCTATATATAGAGTTATGAACTTTAAAACAATATCAACTATATGTCATGTTGTTTATCTTTATCTTATATTTAAAATGTTGATATTCGTTATCTCAACCATCAAATTAGTTTTTTTATTCTAAAAACTATCAGATTGGTTGAGTGACACTTTTTCACTTAAAATTAACGGAACAAAAATGTACTTTTTTAAGCATAAAATAAGCCTAAACCATTTGGCAAAAACAAAAAGTCTAAACTATGAGTAACAAATCTGATACTCTGGAAAAATGAAAAATAATATGTTTTTGTTGCTTAAACGCCAATTTTATCGCCAAAATAAGTCGGGAAAAATGATTATCAACTAATCTGATAATTGAGAATCTGAATATCAACATTTTAAATGTGGGACATCTATTAGCAAAATGACGTATTTAGATTCTTAACCAATATATATAATAAGAAAAAAAAAACACACCTAATAGTATTAAGAAACAAAAATATAATTTTGAATAAATCTTTAAACTGTGAAAATTTAAGTGAAAAATCAATAGAAAGTTGTCAAGAAACACATGTCAAATAATTGGTTATTCATAAAGTGGAAAGGGAATGTTATTATGGATTGTCATGTGAACTTGGAAGTGTTTTCGATTGAAATTTCACAATTTTTTTTTCACGTGTTCTTCCATCACTTTATAATTTTATAAGTGGTAAAAAAAAATATTGTTTATTACTTTGAAAATAAATAAATTAGTGCATAATTGCCCAAGGCATAACTAACTATTATTAGAAAAGTAAAGTTGGTAGGGTAAAATGGGAGAATTTTTTTTACTTAAGACTGACAGAATAAGGAGGAATTAATGAAAGCTTCATCTAATTATTCTAAACTACTCTCTCCCTACAATTATTTCCTTATTTATTATTATCAACTACTAATTTATTACCTCTTTAATTGTTATTATTATGATGTTGGTGTCTGAATTTTCGGGTCGGCACATTCCAACCGAGGGGTGTTTGGATGGATGTAATATGAGATGTAATCTTATATTACATCAACATTACGTTTTTTGGTTTGTCAAACGACATAATGCGCATTGTAATGTAATGTTCATTGTAATATCAGATTACGTTCAAACTTCATTTAACGTAATGTGAGATTACATAAAAAACGGATGTAATGTGACATTACGTCCAACATTACTTTCAACATTGCGGAGTGTTATTATTTTATTAATATTTATTATATATAAAAAATACTTTGTATTATCATTATAGCTTATTATGATAATAATTTTGTTATTATTAGTAGTGGTTTTTATTTTTTTTTATCTACTTCATAACTCATTATTATAATAAATAATAATGCACATGATATTCGTATAAAATGAGTAAAGTTTTTTCAATGCATTTTTTATGAAAATTATCTTATAAAACTACATATAATGTTTTAACTATTAGAATTTTAATAGTTGTGCATATTGAGTTTACATATTTTGTTTTTAGAATTCATAAATGACTATAGTATTAACCACAAAACATAAACTTTAAGAAGTTAGTTGTTGTCAAAATATATTTTCTTTTTTAAACCTTATCATATTAAGATATAATATGCTCTCTATAAATTAATATAATAATAATAAAGTCACTGTCAGACCTAAAATCTGACATATGGCGAAGTTACGTTTTGAAAACGCGGATTTTAAAAAGCCGCCACTAGTTAATTATAAGGCTAACTAGAATTCTAAATTACCTAGGGAATAATGAATTAAATACCTAAGTCTAAAATCGGTCTACATTCAGAGACTCAGATTCGGGGGTTCTGTTACGAAGTAAAACACACGGTAGTAATCTCATCCTTTCGGTACTCAATTCACGAATTGCCACACTCTATTAACTATTAATCAATACTAATAAACCAAATCACAACTAATCAAGAAACTGAAACCTATCAATACTAAGAAATCATCAACTACCCTTAGATGGAAGCATAAATATACACATGGATAAAGACTAATCAGGTTCGGGAAATTTACAAAATTAGACGAGATTACATTCGACGATTTCAACCAAACCGATGAAAGTTCAACCCTTCAGACCGGCACTGCTCATACCTCATCATCAAGCATCTTAGTATCCAAGTACCTTTCGACGAGTACTAGATACTCGTAATGTTTATTAGATATAATACATATTTACTATGTTACATTACAATAATTTCGGATAAGTTACTGAACTTTTGATATTATTATATCTTTTATTACTTTATTAAATGAATATCAAATAACGCAATAACTGAATTTTTTATTAAGCATAATGCGTATAAGGACTCGCCTTCGAATCCTACACCAGCGGTAGTGATATACATAAAAGAAAATATGAGTTACATGTACGATGTCAGATTCTACGGTTACCAAGGTACTCTTTGTATCACACATATCTAAATTATTTTAAAAAGTGCATGATTGAAGGAGCCGTCGATTTTATATTCGGAAATGACCATTCAATATATGAAGTTATCTTTGTTTCACTCTTACACAAAAATATTGATATTTTCTCTTGTTAAATGAATAAAATCAAACTAACAGTAGTTTTTTTTTTTTTTTTTTTTTTAATTATTGGTTGCGAAATTCACATATCTCAGTAATTGGCTAAGGATATATACATCCCACACAAGGGAAAACCCAGAGGACAATAATGTATTTGTTTTCAAAAATTGTGTGAGCCATGGAATAGAGTCAACGCTACTTGGCCGAGCATGGCAGCCATATGCAAGAATACTATTCTCACAGTGTTATCTACCAGCTGCAATTTATGCATCTGGTTTGTATTCGTGGCATGCAAAAGGCCACGAATGAGTGACTAATTTTATATGTATATTCTCTTCTGTTTTTTATCCATGAAATGAATGATAATATTTTTACAATTTATAATATATATGCTGATTACATGTACCAACTGATGTATGCGGAGGATAGTTGTTATCATCTAGGAGCTAACACCTCTGGACGGGTGAGTTGGGAGCCTCACCTTACACAGAAAGATGTTGTCTCATTTACTAATTTGAATTATATAAATCGATTCGGCTGGATTTTAACGCCTATATACCAGATGTACTGAGCAGATTTGAGACAGTTACTTTTTGTTGTTATTATGCATATTCTATTGAATGTCGTGTTTATTGTTTTGAAATAATATCAACTGAAAAATACAAGTCTTTTTTCTATAAAGACATGTCTTTTTCACTATAAAGACATGTATTTTTCACTAGGGTTAACAGATGTTTTGGTACAACATGTTTGACGATTTTTTGCTTTTGGTGCAACATTTTTTTTTGTATACTTTTGGTGCAATACATTTGCAATTTGTACCACTTTTGGTGCATCTGTTAGTTGACCGTTAGTTTGACCGTTAAATGGTCACGTGACTTGCACATGCCTAGCCCCAAATTTCTATTTTTTTTCAGTTTAGTCCTCAAATTTATTGTACTTAACCTTTTATTTCAATTTAGCCCCTAAACATTTTCAACCACACCTTAGGACTAAATTGACCTAGCCATGGTCCGACTCATTGCTAGGTCAAACCATGGCTAGGGTCACCATGGCCCGTTTACCCTAGCCTTGGGTCGAAACATGGCTTAGGTCAATTTAGCATTATGGAAAAATTGACCCAATTGGACCCTAAGCCTGAATTGACCTAGCCAAGGTCCGACCCATGGCTAGGTCGGACCATGGTTAAGGTCGCCCAGGTCCGGTGACCCTAGCCATGGTTCGACCTAGCCATGAGTCTGACCATGGCTAGGTCAATTTAGCCCTAGGGCGCGGTTAAATATGTTTAGGGGCTAAATTGCAAAAATAAAAACGTATGACAATAAATTTGAGGACTAAACTGAAAAAATAGAAATTGGGGCTAGGCATGTGCAAGTCACGTGACTATTTAATGGTCAAACTAACGGTCAACTAACGAATGCACCAAAAGTGGTACAAATTGCAAACGTATTGCACCAAAAGTATAGGAAAAAAAAGACGTTGCGCCAAAAGCTAAAAATCGTCGAACATGTTGTACCAAAACACCTATTAACCCTTTTCACTAAAGACATAATGATGTTAAATATGTTGCGATACAGATTCGCATGTCGTTCATATGCTTGAATCAGTTGATTAAGCATTTCTTAAAAAAATGTTGATCAAATTATCACTCGTTAAACTAAATTAGGACAAAAAGACTATTGTATATTACTTTGGTAATACTTTTGAATTTATTTATTTATTTAAATGAATTTATATTATTACTTATAGTCTTAGATTAGAGAGTTAGATATAGTCTTAAATATCTATCTATATATTTATATATATATTATATAATTTAGGTACTTAGGCTTTTAGTCAGGCTCTAATCTTCTGCCATGTCATCAGTCTCTATTCTTATTGGGTCGTGAAAATCACACTCTTCTTCCTTAAGTGTTATCCTTCTATCTGGCGTTTTAATTTTCTTCTTCCATCCCTATCGGTTTCAATATACGTGTTACAATGTTCTTCTTGAAAAGAGGAAGCTTTCTCTTGAATAATTTTCGCATGTACAGTGTTCTGCATTTGTTCTCTGATAATCAAGATTTTTACTTGTGAGTCTATCGTTTGAATTCCCAAAATTGTTTTTATGTTTTAAAGATCACTCTTAATAATCCTATCGACAAATCATTCGATCATCTTAGGTTTTGAATGAATCATTTCAACTAATACCGGAGTTTGGAAGTATGTTCTATGTCGTCTAATGGAACTACCATAGCACAGTGAAGGAAAAAAGTGTTGGATGGATGCTAGTGTATATGGGCTTGGCCCATTAGCATTCTATTTAATGAATGGATTTGTCTGTGCCGTGTGATGGTTAGTGTCCCACACCGGCCAGATTTCCATACTTTGCCTAGTTTATATTGTGGCAAACATCTTAAAGTGCTAACCAATTACTAGATGGAAGACTCTCTCTACACGCGCGTGCGCAGGGGGTGCAAATTATCGGATCTGAAGCACGCCCCGGTAGTCTTGGCTTGTGTGCGTACACAAATGTCGGCTCGAAAAGCTTACCTCGCGCGAGCCCGATTTTTCTAAACGAATTTTTATTGCCAAAAATTAAATATAGTAAACCGAAACTACCTACTTTAATGATGTCCAGATACATCGAATATTGCAAATTTAGCAAGTGTATACCAAATATACGCGTGTATATTTTATATGGCCGAAATATATGTGCAGAAAATATTCTGACTATATTTGGTTTTGAGCAACCCTTGCACTATAAATAAGATTGTATTCCTTTAGGTTTTTTAACACATTAAAAATCCAAAATTTTACTCTAAAAAATTCGAAATTTCTTACACCTAGGGAGCGTAGTGCTTTTGTTCCTTCATCTCCAATTTCGTGACTTCTGGTTGCTCTGGTATTATCTCTGTTCCGAGATTCAATTTTTATTATTTTCCTATTCGAATTTCACATTCTCTTTTGAGTTCAGGTACTGTTCGGTTCGGTTAAACGAACTGTATGCACGGTTCGTGTTAACGACACTGTTGTATCCTAGGAGGTGATCGTCCCTTGTGTTAAACCTCGTTGCATAGCTTGAGGGTGAGGTGGAGTGAAATTTCCTTAAGGAGAGCGTGGTCAGCATGTGTCTCAGTCAAAACTTTGTCTTTCCCATCTACGGATTGCAATTTCGGTTTTCATACACATACAGATTACTTGTTAAATGTATGTTGATTACCGAATAATAAATAATTGGACTTTACTCCTACATATTTCAGAATTACTGTTTTACCCCTGTATCGGAGTTTTTGACCGATATAAGCCTACATAGACAAGCAAATACAAATATAGACTGCATGAACAAATATTTACAAATATAAGGCAAACCGAGATGTTTGGATTTTTTTTATCCAAACCGAGATATGTCATCTCGGTTTTGAAATGACCGAAATTTTGGTCAAAGAAATTACCGAAATTTCGGTCGAAGGAAATGACCGTTCGGTCATTTCCATCCCTTGGTCAGTTGGCCAAGGGCTGTCAGCATGCCATGTGCATGCTGACAGCGGCCTGTCGTTGTCGGGCCGACAGCGACATGTCTTGTCGGCCCGACATTTTTTTTTTTGTCTACCGACCGAAATTCGGTCAAGGAAGTCAACTTCCAAACCGAGATGACACGTCTCGGTTTGGATAAAAAAAATCCAAACCGAGATGTGTCATCTCGGTTTGCCTTATATTTGTAAATATTTGTTCATTCAGTCTATATTTGTATATGCTTGTCTATGTAGGCTTATATCGGTCAAAAACTCCTTGTATCGACTAAGGTTTCCGACTAACAATCTTAAGGCAATTGTTTGTTGGTTTTATACAGTAGGGTATATTCTGAAATTTGATTTTCTGCGGAAAATATATAGCTTGGTAAATTTTATGTGTAACAGAAATTCAAGCTATGGCCTCCAGCGATAACGATGGAGTTTTTGTCACTGGTGGTGTAACTTATGTTGCTAACGTGACTGTGGGGGCTAAAGAAATTATGAGTGCTTATGCTGCTAATGTTCCAACTGTTGGTTTAATCTGTTTCGAAGCTTTTTTAAAACCACAGGTTACCAGATTTGGAAACATAACCGGGATGGTTTACAACCTTATTCATGAACAATATGTTGTTTCGGGAAAAATGTTTCTCTTGTATTCAAGTCAAATAAGTATATATTGACTAAGAATAATATAGATGTATGTGGGGAAATAATCAAGCTAAGTGTAATACTCTACGAGCCGGAAAGAACATTGATTGATAAATGTTTCTTTTGCTTAGTTGATTTAATTTGCATGTTAATTGTGGTACCTTGTGAAGGTTAATTAACATCAATTACTGTTGGATTACGGGGACGTAATACTACGGAATGCAAAACGTGTACTAGCAAGAAATCTAATCTACGCAGCAGAATTAGTACACATACATTTTTGCTTTCCTGCCCAAGAACGATGTGGAGGGAGTTCTGATCCTCCGGTCGGAACCACGTGCAAGTTCTTCGTTAGAAGAAGTCCCACGCGATGTAGCTCCACAACAAGACCTATGATCGATTCTTCAACGGAGATGGAACCTTGGACTTGATGTTGGTGGTGCCGAAATATTAGACTAGGGTGACAAGTTTTCTCAATGGAGATCCTTGTTCTTAATTGTGTGTTTAAACCCTTAGGAGTCACCCCTATATATAGTATTGGGTGGAATTGCCAAAAGGCAACTCCAACCAATGTGGTACTAGGGTTTCGGCCGAACCATGCATAATAAGGGGGGATGCCCATTTTGGGCCTCCCTTGTCAATTACTAATTGGATTTTGCCCAATTAGCCCAGATTGACAATTACCTAATTAACTTAGGTAATTCCCTTAATTAACGGGCTCCTATTACGGCATCACGCCACCATATGCTAACAGCTCCCACTCGCCGGAATGGGAGGGTGCTCGTTAATCTATACGGTTACGCAATAGTATCAACATCTCAGTCTTCAGTCTTCGTCTCCGAATAGTTCATACGAGGCTTGCCGTGCGACCGGCGGATACGACGGGCATCGTGCTACTCATCTGTTAGGAGTATTGTAGCGCCCGCAGAACGTTGATTCCCTTTCATGAACCAGACCTGTTTGAAATAAAACTATGTACCGCACTGTATCCTTGGACAACTGTTAATTCTCCAATTGCCCAGTTTTCCACAAAGTAATACTTCTCTAGGGCATCCGTACAAGTGTTCACAACCTTCAACTAATATCCGGTTGGCGGCCACCTATGAAGCACGCGTCGATGGCACAACTGGTAAAGCCAGGGATGAGATATGTCAACAAAGGCCAAAGCCATACATCCCAAACAAAGATATGAAACCAAAAGGGAAAAGCAACCCAGAACTATGTAGGGATGCTGTTGTGGTAGCAAATTCTGATACAGTAACAAGTTTGTTCACAAGTGAAATACGAGGATCCACTGAGACCAAAACCGCTAACAGAACACCAGCATTAGAAGCTTGTACGTAGGGGGAAGCCCCATATGTAGTAGAACTTAAAACATACAGGAAGATGACAGTAAGGATAACCAAAAAAACAACAACAGCACAGTCCAAATAACAATCAAACAACACCACACGGGGAAGGTGAAATAGGTGGGAAATCTTCCGAGGTAGGTATGGCCATAAGCCAATCTACCAAAGCATCCCAAACGAGGAACATCCTAAAAGGACTAGCGCACGTTAAGGGTACCAAAGGATATTCCCGCTTCTCTGATAGAAGAGTTTTACAAGGACAGAACATAGTAAAAAACCATGTCAGTAAAAAACATTTTGCAATTATTGTATGCATAAAATTTATAAAAAAAAATGGACAAAATATTTGTTCTTAATAGAAAATCTATACAAATCCAAACATCTAGTACTACAAGCCACATTCGGTCAAACATGTGGTGTGAAATGTACTTATAACCCATTTACAAACTTTAGTAACCAAATAGCATAAAAAACATTTAAACACCCTCTAAGATCTCACCTTCTCTTCCCAAATTCCCAACATAATCCAAACCCAAACAAAACACATCAGAAATACCTCTTAACATTGTTAGGCCTTTACATGTACAACGAAGTCCTCTATATAACAACATATCAAACTTATTCTCAAACCCTAGAGCATACAAAACATAAACTTCTTATGCCATAAGATCCATATCTATGTATAACATAATATACACCAATCCGTGTCGACACGTTTAATCGACCACCTTAGGTGCGCATCCACAGAAAGTCGCCTTCTTTTTCTTGGGATTTTCGCGGCGGTTCTTCCTCGAGCTCCCGTATAAGTAATCCTGCAATAGAACCCTTGCACTGTGATCAGTCATCAACCTCGCGCTCTTGTCTTTCCCGGCCTCTTTCCGACCATCAAGCTTCAGCAGGAGAAATTGTATCTTCTGCAACTCCAATTGCAGCCTCCCGATCTTCTCAGACCCTCTTCGAGCCTGCTCGGAAACCCTTCTTCGACTAACATTCACATTTTCTTCACTGTTCTCGATGTTTTTCACTAGTTCTCGGTTCGAGTCAAAAAGCTTCAAGATTGAAGCTTCGGCCTCCTCCAGCTGTCCCTTCAACGAATCATACTCCACAATTTTACCTTTCGCGGTCTTCTCGGTGGACCCCACTTTTCGTTTCAAATCCTCCACAGTGATTTGCAGATTCGTCAGCTTCTGCACGTCTGAATCGAGTCTTTCCAGAACCTTCTTCTTCCCACCAATACCAACACCACCTTGAGCTGTTTCCGAAATTCCGCTCAAAGATTCTGCAGATGGGTTTAGGCTTCTTTGATCTTTCTTTGGCTCGATTTCAATCTCGGCTGACTTTTTCGGGTCCTCCCACAGTTCGAGCATCTGATCATCATTGGCATCCATTGTTGCTCGTCTGCTCAAAGCAACGAAGGAAGAGGACTCGGAGATCTGGTCAAGGACAATATCTTTGGTCAACCCGTCTGCAAATGTTTTGTCGGTTTGATCGTTTTCTGGGTGCGGGGATGTCTTGGACTTCAAGTTGTTGATTTCTTCCATGGCAGACACTAGCTTGGAGCTGAGGTCTTCGTGTTCTTGTGTTTTGACCAGTAATGCCTTTTCAATAGCTCTCAATCTCATCGGCAGATCATGTGTTTCTGAGCCTGGAACTATTGGGATTACAACCCCTTCAGTGGCTTCTTCGGGGTGGCTATCAGTCGGTTTGTCAGACATCAATTCAAGATCCTAGGATCAAGTGGGATACACAAAGTTAATCCATATCCATGATTTTATGTATAAAGGTCATATATTTATACCCACAGAATATGCAAAATCAAGAGAAGTGAACCAAAAAACTAGATTTGGATTGTTTTCTTGGCAGAATGTTATTCTTGATTGATGAATTTTAAGTAAAAGTTTAAAAAAAAAATTAGGATGTCAGAGCATGACTTTTAGGTGAAAGTTCAAACTTTTAGAACGATTTGTTCATTTTCGTAGAATATATGATGGCACTAAGGTCTTTCATGAATCATGGATGAAAAGTTGAGGGTTTGACCATATGGCATCAATCCAACAGAACTAAGGACCATGTGGCCTACAACCAATTAATCCATATTATGATTTATGTACAATGTTCAAATTTTTATACCCACACAATATGCAAGATCAAGAGAACAAAAACTAGATTAGTACACCATTCTAGGTAATGTTTGATGTATTCATGTAAAAATTCAAATTTTTAGAATCGGGGGTTCGTTTGTTTTTGTAGCATTTATGATTTCATGGCACTAAATTGATGGATTTGTCTTATTAAAATATGCACAATGCCTGTTAAACAATCATATGCAGCATGATTTTCAAACGAAGCAGCACAATCAGAATATGCAGCAGAATCAAGAAAAACTATAATCAAGTATAAAGAAAAGTACCTTTATTTCTTTATCATCATCGGCTTTAGTTTCCTTATCCAGATCGAACGAGTTTTCCAGTGAAGAAACGCATTCCTCCAAAGAAAACAAAGCAGAAACATAAGCAGCCACCTTACCATTCAGCTCTCCATTTTCCCCATCTAAAGTTACAACCTTTTTCTTAAGGGCTTCAATTTCCGCAGCTTTTATTGCACTCGAGCTATGAGAAGCCTCGTTCACTTCTAGAAGCTTCTCTTCGAGAAGAAGCTCTCGCACTTCAGAAATAATCAGCTTTCCTAACAATGAAGCAGCCTCGGCCTCCCATTTCTGCACATCCTTCTCCAAATTCTCTTCTCTAAGCATATGTTCTTCATTTTCTTCGAGCAATTTCAAGAGTTTCCCCTCCAAATCCTTCTGAACTGCTTCTTTTTCACTCTCCAACTGATTCAGCATCTCCTTTCCATTAGCTACCTCGGAATTTAAGTGCAAATTAACAGATTTGACGGAAGTCAACTCATTCTCCGACTTCTCAAAAGAACACTCCACCATCTTTAGCTTGTCACGCAAGTCATTGTTGACAAGATTTAGTTTTTCCTGACACTTGGTCAATTCTTTTAATTCCGATGATCTCTGAAGAGAAGTGTGCTTGAGAATCACAGAGAAAGTGGATAAAGATAGCGTCTCACCAAACAAGACGTCGTTTTCCTCTTCAAGCTTTGATTTTTCTTCCTTGAGCTGCAAGAAATCATCCATCAAGCACCTTTTTTCTTCACAAACTGCAGAATGTTCGTCCTTTAGAGATACCAGATATTCATACAAAATCTGCAGTTCCGATCTCAGTACATCTTCTCTGCAAAGTCCCTCAAGAATCTCAAGTGCCAGTTTTTCAGTCATATCCTCAAACTCTCTCTGCAAAATAATTAACTGCTTGGATTTATCCTTGTGATGCTGATCGAGGGTGTTTCTTTCAGTGCAAAGATCTGCTGCTTCTAGCTCCATTTCCTTGATTAGAGTTTCAGCAACAGATTTTTCAATAGCAGCCTGCAGATTTTCATCCTGAGCTTTGGACAGAGAATTCTGCAGATCTTTCATCTTCCAAATAATGTGCTCGATGGGGTTTTGGTCTTGCTCGAAGATCCGTCCAAACCCATTTTTCCCGTTGACATCAAGAACCTTCAACATCTGGTAGAGCCCAGATGTCAAAGACTTGAGTTCTACTTGGTGCTCAAGATTTTGATTTTCCAGAGCGGAAATTCGAAGTTTCCGAACTTTCCGATCCAATTCAAGAGATGTGATTCTATCCTTCAGATCCTGCATGCATTTCTGCAAGACAAAAATCTCAACTTGGAAGATCGAGTTCTTGTCCAGCTCATCACCATAGTCATTGTTCATACAAACGAGTTGTTGCTGAAGGAGAAGAATTTGAGATTCCAAGTCGAGATTTTTGTGCCTCTCTTCGTCCAACTCATCTCTAAGCTTTTTCATGTCCAACAAGACCGAATCTTTCTCTTTCTCCACAAAAAGGCGAATCTCTTCCAATTCCGCATAACGTTTCTCCAAATCTGCAAGATTCTGCTGAGCAAGACCCAATTGTGACGTGACGCTTCCCAGTTCTGTTTCAAGACTCGTTTTTTCATTTCCGAGCAACTCACAAGATTCTTCTACGGCTTTCGATTTAACCCTCAATTCTTCAACCTGTAAATTCGAATCGGAGAGAGAACTCTCCAGGAATCCGTTCTTCTCTGCAAGTTTCTCGACTTTCTCAGACATCATCTGCAGCTGAGAAACCAAAGAATCCTTCTCTTTCTCGACAAAAACACGAACATCTTCCAATTCTTTATATCTTCTCTCCAAATCTTCCAGATTCTGCTTAGTCATACCCAATTGAGACATTAAGCTTCCCTTTTCAGTTTCTAAACCCGTTTTCGATTCTTCAAGGCTTTTTGATTTGACCATCAATTCTTCAACCTCTGCATTTGCATTGGAGAGAAAATTCTCCAAAAATCCATTCTTCTCTGCAAGTTTCTCAACTTTCTCGGTTACATCCTGCAATTCTGAAACCAAAGCATCCTTCTCCGCAGCCTTCTCCATGGCAAGAGATTCATATGACTCTTCCAACATCTTCACTCGATCCCTCACACCTTCCAACTCAACATTCAGATCCGACAAAGAGTTCTCCAGAAGAACATTCTTCTGAATGAGTTCTTCCATTATAACTAATTTCGCAAGAAGAACAGCTTTCTCAGTTGTTCCCTGATCGCACATCTCCTTCAACTTCGAGTTCTCATCCTGCAAATCCTTCACAGACTGCCCCAAGGAATCTGGATCCAGCCCAACCGAATCGACTTGATCGAGCAAACCCCGATTTCTTCTGTTCAGGTCGTTGAGTTCTTCTTTAAGGCAGTAAATCTCCTGCTGAAGAGCGTTACGTTGGTCCACACGAAGCTCAATTTCTTGCTCAAGCTTCTGTATCATATCCCTCAAGCTAGAGATCTCCACCTGCAATCAAGATTATCCAAATACTGATTATGCTTTACGATCTCAAGCAGCTCAAACTGCTCAGACTTTGGTAATATCTTAAAGTGAGTAAAAACCCCAGATTCAGAACTTAAAATCCTTAATATCCCGGTTTTAATTTAATGTGGATACCAAATCACTTAGCAAATATAGGTTCAAGTTAAAGGGTTAGCACTCTAATAAAAACTTGAAAATGTTTCATTTATTGCACATATCATGTGATTTTTTTTTTATAAAAAATAGTTCTTTTTTACTCAATATATACCATTGAACATCAATCATTATAACAAAATATTCCAATTTTAAGAAACTTGCCTGCAATCCATTTATGGTAAGAGACGAAGATTCATTCAGATTCTTGTTCTGCTCCGACACTTTTTCGACCTCATTATGCAAAATCTGGTTCCTATCTTCCATCTCCTTCAAGATTTGGTTCGTGTTATCGAGTTGAGTAGCAAGAGACCTCAGTTCTTCTTGAGAATGAGAGTGAAGATGTTGCAGGGTCTGGAATGCAGTCTCGGCCTCCACAAACCGTAACCGCTCTTCCTGAATGCAAGTCCAGAGATTTCCCAACTCCTTCTGCTTCTCGACAAGCTCTGTATTCATGGTTTCATTTGTTGTCTCCAAAAGGAGACACCTTTCTTCAGCAAGTCTCAGTTTCTCGAGCTCATTCGCTAGCCTGCTCTCCAAGTCGCTGATCTTCTCAAGACACTGTTGGCACTGCAATGTAGTAAATGAAATGTTATGTATAATTTAACATACATATCTTGAGAGATAATGATTCATTTTTAAGGTTATTTTGAACTGAAAAAGGTATTTTCAATAACATAATCACATTTTGTGCAATATATATAGTTTTTAAACATTTGAGAGTTCTAATTAGAGTGATAATCTTTTTGAGCTTATATTTGCTAAGTGTGTAACTAGCCACATGAAAGTAAAATCAGCACATTAAGGTTTCTAAGATCAGAATCGGGATTGTCCTCACTTTAAGATATTACTAAGATTTGCAACGTAAATCATATGACATATATCATTATCGGGATTTTGATTACCTTGAATGCAACAGCCTCCTTCTCTTCGGTTAACTTCGCAAGAGCTTCCTTCATTCTCTCGACTTCACTTTCAGCTTTCATAGCTCGCTCGATGAGCTTCTTTGCTTCCTCCTCAGCAATCCTTAGTTCATCTTCCAACCCTTTGATTTTTTCAAGTGCGGTCTCTTTATCAGCCTCGATCTTGACAAGATCCTGTTTAAGGGTCTTGATTTCAACTTTGGCTTCCTTAGCATCGATCTCGGCCGTCAAAATCGATTGCTCAAGCTCAGTTACTTTTTCCAAGGCGTCATCTTTTTCACCCTCAGATTTGGAAAGCAATTCCTTCAGGGACTGAACTGTAAATTCAGCTTCTTGCGCTCGTTCGTTGAGTTTTGCCGACTCCTCTTGAGCATGGGACACCTCGGCTTCAAACTTGGACACTTTCTGCATACTCTGTTGGTACTGAAGCAAGGTGGCTTCTTTCTCAGATTCTAATTTCAAAAGATCGTTCTTCAGTTTCTGAATCTCCGCCTCGAATTTGGAAGATCCTTCTTTCTCCTCAGACGAATCTTGAAAATTCAGGCCTCTTCGAATCGACGAACCAAAAACAGCACTGTTGAACTGCTTCAATCCCTTTTTGCCCGAGCCGGAATCAGAATCGTCAGTAAAGGCTCCGTTTTTTTCAGGTGTTTGAAAATCAAACTCACCACCAAGGAGTTCATCGGACATCATCAGAGGCAGCTGTGCATCGGACATGGTCTTATGTGCGTGGCGAAGGACAACAGTGGCGTGATCGTATCTTTCAGCCAAAGCGCGATATTCCCGGAAAAAATCCTCCAACATCTTCTTGAGCTCAGGCCGCTTCTTATAGTACATCTCGGCTCTCCGGGCAAAGGAGTCTGCATCTTCTTCGATGAGCTTAAGCATCTGGTTCACTTTGACGTTCATATCTGTAAATAATTAAAACAAAAGTTAGGATTTTGAAAGCATGTAGAAGTTAAAGAGGGGGTTTTTTCTTACCATAATCAGTAAAAAGGCAGTAAATTTAGGAATTAATCATAGATTGCATGAATTTATAGAGCTCCAATTTTACCAGAGAGATTTTCTTTCAGCCACTTTGAGTTTTTAGGGCTGATGTGGCTGTCCCACCACCAAGAATGCTTGCGTTTAGCATTTGCTGCGGCTGCCATCTTCAACGGATTGAAATAAAATCAACTTGATCACTGTTAATTCAGGTCTCCCTTGTAAACCTAGCAATTAAAAGTTCAACAGATTAATGGAATTCTGCATAATTATTCTCAGTTTCAGATGAAGCAGATAGAACAAAGGTTAATTACTGAATTGTGTTATTGTATATGATGATTATAGTATCAATAAAAACCCAGGTCCAAGAATAACCACAAAATCGAGATTTACTTCTCTCTACCTGATTGATAACCAAACAAAATACACTAATCAAGATCAAAAATTGAGCTGCAAAAAAAATCACGTTCAAGAAATTTTGCCAAAAAAAGGCTAAGAACCTGAAAACAATCCCAACTATAGGTCTAATCAATGTACCAAATTTAAAACGTTGATATTTGGTGTCCCAACTATCTGATTGGTTGATTTCCACTTTTTTTTTATATTTTAAGCAACAAAAACATGTTATTTTCCACTTTTCTGACTAGAACTATCAGCTTTGTTGCTCATGGTTTAGCCTTATTTGATGCTTAAAATGATTTTGTTTCGGCAATTTTATTTTAGAGAAAAAAAAATGGAAATCAACCAGTCTGATAGTTCTTTGATTAGCAACATGACTTTTAGTTAAGACTGTTTTTAGGTTCTTAACCAAAAAAATCACAAACAACACATGCCGAATCAAGACCAAAACCGAGATATTGAGATTTACTTCTCTGTGAAGTACAGAACTCCACCTAATTGATTTATCACCTAACAAAGCACACTGAATCAAGATCAAAGATTTCCAATAGTTCTGTTGAAGAGATCCAATTCATGCCGAATCAAGATCAACCACAGGTCCACAATTCAAAACCGCTAGAATTGGAGAATCATATATGATCGTTCAATTGAGCAGTCGACCTTTTTTTTTTTGCTATGCATCAATAACTTCAATAAAAAGCAATTTTGCTGGGTGATTGAATCATGATACTCATCCAGAACAAGGAACTGAAAATACACAGTTCAAATGGAAGATCAAGAACCCGCTGAATCTGGTCAGAACATAGAGATCTTACCTAACCGAACCGAAAACTTGGTATTGGGTGTCTGCTTAGCTGATGAAGCTGGATCAGGAAAATCAAAATCAAAATCTAAACTTTTTCAGCTCCTCCTCAAAAACTGAACTTTTTTGCTGCTCCTTCCTCAAAATCTCAACCCATATTGGGGGCAGATCTCTGTTTGTCTTGTTTCCTTCTCCAAGGCTGTTGATGCTTTTTGTGCTGTGTTTTTTTGGTGCTATCTGCGTCTAAGATGGCTGCTGGTAGTGGAGAGAAGAAAAAAATGCTTCAACAGGACGGACGACAAAAGAGGGTTGGCAACGTAATGTCATAACAAATAAAATGACTCATTATTGTTCATCTGGAATGGATTCTTCGAAATTCCTATTTTTTATTTGAGTTAATTACCAAATTATTTTTTATTTGGGTTAATTACTAAATTACTGGATGAACTTTATATGAATGTAGTTTCATATCTGAAAAAATTGCTAGTCGAATTTTTTTTTAATCTGAAGTTTACTATTACTGCCAATTTTTCAGTTAATTATGAATGAAATATATATATATATATATATTAACTCCAAAGTTAAAAAGTTAAAATTAAATATAATCTTTAATAGTTTATGTTTGATAGAAATGTTTAATATATATATATTTATACTTTTGGGTTAATTTTTTTTATATATTTCTTAGCATATTATATGAAACTTTAACTTTATATAAAATATCATGACATTTATACTGTTTTAGTAAAATTTTAAGATGCTTTAAAAAAAATTAAAAAAATCATAATAAATTTAGCGAAAAGATTTACGGATTTAATTTTTTTATAATGTAAAAAGTTTAGCTTTTTACCAAAAAAATGGCTAGTAAAATTGCATTTTAATCTAAAGTTCAGCTAGCAACCGTGTAATTAACATTTTTTTATTATTGTAACAGTATCTTTATTTATTTTTTTTGGTAAAATTGTATCTTTATTTCGCAGGTATTGGTTGTCACTAATAACTTTTTTAATACAATAGACTTGAAAAGACGTTGTTGCCCTTTTTGTGTTCTTCTCTTTTTTTTTTTTTTTTTTGGTAAAGTATGCCATTCAATTAATATTCAAACAACAAAAGTACAACTGCGAACTACAAACAACAAACTACAAAGTCTTAACAACACAAGGAAGACAACCGAAACTAAACAGGATAATCGGGTCTTCAAGTTATTTAAAGCATTAAACGGAGAAGAAACAATACAAGAAGGTGAAACCAAAAGTCTAAACAACAGGAGTGAATCCGTCATAGTCGTCAACTTTGCGGAATACACTGTTGATAGGAGGAATCTCGTTCTGCATGTTATCGTCTCGACCAAAAGGGAAATAAGCGAAAGTAGACCAATCCTACAAACGTGTGTTAGTAGGAATATTCTGCCACATAAAGGTACAACTACAAAATCGGGGAGGACAAGAGAAGTAGAATAAGCTTGCAACACACATATGCACTTGTACCAAGGGTTAATCACGTGGAGCCACAGTAGAAAAGCGGGGCAGGTAAAAGGTCTGTCGCCGGTAAACATGACTAAGGGTCAGTGTACCAAACACATGGAACCACAGTAGCAAGGCGGGGCAGGTAAGGGTACTTCGCTGGTAAACATGACAAATGGCCAGTGTACCAATGCATTTCTGTCGGAGGAACATCCCAAAGGGACTAGCAAGATGACCTGTTTGAATAGCAAGTTAGAAAAAAACATTAACTGTTTAATATTTTGCCGGATATTGAACGTTATGCCCTAATATTTAACGGGGGGTTTGGATGGATGTAATGTGGAATGAATCTCACATTACGTCGCACATTATATTAATATTACGTTGTTTGGTTTTCCAAACGAAGTAATATGCGATGTATTGTAATATTTATTTTAATCTGAGATTACGTCCAAACTTCATTCAACGTAATGTGATATTACATCAAAAAACAGATATAATGTGAGATTACGTCCAACATTACGGAGTATTATTATTTTATTATTATTTATTAAATAGATAAAATATTGTGTATTATCTTTATAGTTTATTATGATAATAATATTGTTATTAGCTTTATTATTTATATACATAACTCATTATTATATTAAATAATAATGCACGGATGTTCGTATAAATGAGTAAGTTTTTTTTCGATGAATTTTTTTTAATGAAAATTAGCTTATAAAACTACATATAATGTTTTAATTATAGAATATTAGTAGTTGTGTTGTGCGTATTTAGTTTACATTTTTAGTCTTTAGAATTCATAAGTGATTATATTATTAACCACACACATATTCTTTAAGAAATTAGTTGTTATCAAAATATATATTCTTTTAAATCTTATCATATTAATATATAATATACTATCATAAAGATTAATATAATAATACTAAAGTCATATTACAACGCATATCAAATACTGTAATCTAATATTACATTCTACATTACAGCACAATTCTAATATTATATTACATAGTTCACATTACTTAAAATCTCATATTTCAAATAATCTCACGTTACGTACATCCAAACGCTTCTCGTACAGCTCGATTTAGCCAGAGTCAAAGTAAAACACAGACTAGCGCATGATGAGTTGGGTGTCCCGATTACTGCTCACTTTTGGGTAAATTGGTCTGATTCCTAAATTACTTGATTTAGGGTTAATTAATTGAGTTTCAAATGTATGTGAATTTAATTGTAACACTAGAGAAAATAATGCGAGTTATTTTATTTTGAAAAATAAGTCTAAAAGAAATATATATTGTCTATACTGAACGACCGTGATAAACAAAAAGCACCATAGCGTGCAAAGTTATATTTCTTGTCGAAACATAAAGGGAAAAACTTTAAAAAAAAAAAAAAAAAAAAGTAATTTGTGATGATATCTTTTTAAGAAATCCCATTCACAAGTTATAAGAATTTATTAAGTTTCGATATAAATTTGTAAGTGATTTTTCTCATAAATTTTTAGCTAGATTTTTTTGTTAGAATTCAATCGTTTAAAAAATTTTAAATATTGTATTTGTAAAAGATTTTACTATTTTCTTTACAAATAGGTTTATATATATATATATATATATATATATATATATATATATATATATATATATATATATAAAAGTCACTTACAAATAATTAGATTTTTTTGTAGTGTTATTATATAATGTATACTAGATATCTCGTTTTTTATTGTTACAATTTAGTAATTGATTTTTTTTCAATTATTGCAGTTTTTAACCTTTAGTAATAAAAAAGTTAACTACGTGATTAATAGCAATAAAAAAAATTATATATTTATTTAATACAATTTTTTATATATACAAAATTACTTTCCCAATTTTGGACCAGGAACGTTAATATCAAAATTCCCCTTAAAGAGACATAAATTCAATATAAGATATTATTTAATGACATGAAAACTAACATGACATTCCTATAAATTCATGTGCGTTTTAAAAGTTTAAATTCACAGTTTCCATTGCATAATTATTTTTGTATATAAAACTAAAAATAAGTGTGTAAATCAAACCATTGGATATACTATATACTTATTTATTATAATTGTTGAAACCCCATCGGTGACTATGAGAATGAAAAATATTAATGGTTAGCACTTTATCCCTTAAAGGCTAACCATGTTGTGAGTAGGGGTGGCAATTCATGCTATCGTGCGTGCTATCGTGCGCATCAGTGATCGTGTCGTGTTAAACTTACTGAACACAAACACGCACGATAAGCTTATCGTGCCACATTTTACAAACACGAACACGACACGGATATTTTCGTGCGTGTTCGTGTCGTGCTATCGTGTTGTGAAGGATATTCAGTTGTATATATATATATATATATATACGAGATCTTTGAGCAAAAATCAAAATAATTAGCTTCATATTTAAAAAACCATGAATTAATGTCACTATTCATAAGTTAGTATTATATAGTTTAAAAACACTAAATAATAAACCACTAATTGGAGGTAATAGATAACATTTGCTCAAAAAATACTTAAAATTTAGTCTTATTAGCACAACTTTATCGTGTTATCGTGCGTGTCGTGTTAGGATACTCAAACACGAACACGACACGGAAGTTATATCGTGTTAGTCGTGTTCGTGCTATCGTGTTATCGTACTGCCATATGCTAGCACGAACACGGTTTTTTTCGTGCGTGTTCGTGTCGTGCTATCGTGTCATGTCACAAATTGCCAGCCCTAGTTGTGAGTGACAATTAGTTTAGATGTGGAGTAAACATGTTACGGGTGCTGCCCTATTAATAGGACCCACCTAGGACCACCTACGAAAAAGAAAAATATAAGTATTCATATTCTTTTTATAAAATAAATATAAATTCACTGAAAAGATTGGAAAATAATAAAAAGAAAACCTAAAGCAACATGCATCGGCGCAATCCGATGATCTCTGACCTCAAGTTTCACGCGCAAATTAGATGATAAAATATAAAATAAATAAGCCCCTCTTATATACTCTTATATAGTTGTTGTTGCTGATAATGATATATATAAGCTGAAGTAGGTAGATTATTAGAGGGTACACATGTAATCAAAAAAGAACTGGCAAAAAGTTACTGATTTAGATTGCTATTGTAAAAAAAAATTTAAAAAAATTATTGAGATTGGTGACCATAGAAGAAAAATATTAAATTTAAAAACGTATGTTATTATCACAATGATAAGGCAAAAACTAGAATAAAAATAGTGAAACATGTGATAGTCCAAAAGTTACGATCAGATGCATCTTCTGAGTGAATTCCTAAAATAGGTTTACTTTTCAAACTTATTCTCAAACTAAACTTTTTTCATATACTAATTCTCAAACTAGACTTTTTTATTTTTTAATCAATTATATTTTCTACTTTACATTTCAAAGTTTATATTTTGTTACAATTGTTCCTAAATTGAAATATAATACAAGAAATATATGAAAATATGTGAAAAACTAATGTGATTATATATAAAAGTTATAAACTAAAAAATAATAAATTAGTAATGGTGAAAAAAAAATCTAAAAATAAAATAAGCTAAAGATATAAATTATAAAAAAGCGGTGATATAAATGTAAAGAAACTAAATACTCTTGATTTTTCAAGTACGAAAATATAAAAATGGAAGCGTACATAAAAACTAAATAAAACATGTTAAATTTATCAAATTATGTAAAATTGGTCACTCAAAAAATAACGGATAAATTAATTTAAATTTGAAAAATCAATAGAATAAATTTAATAATGGATTTTAGTTAGTATATTTTTTATACTCTTAATATATAATTTTCACATCATTATATATTTGTTTCACGGTTATTTATTTTTAAAGTTTATCTTTTCATTTCACATATTTTTTAAGAATTAAAATCTAAAAAAAAATGTTTACTTGATTATTTTCTAATATGCATTTTCATCATTTACCTTAATTATTTATTTTTTTATTTCCATTTTAATTATTTTCATACATTTAGTCTTCTTAATATTCAAATTTTCTTATCTTCTTTGTATTAAATTTCATTTTAGGGTCATTTGTAACATAATATAAATTTTAGGATGCAAAATAAAATATATATTCTTAAAAAAATGAAAAGGCATATTTTGTAAATTAGTTTCTAAAGAAATCTAGTTTGAAAATAGTTTGATGAATGCATCTTCTTTTGGACATTCACTCACATTTTCTCATCTTTCAATCGCCAAATGACCTTTATTTTTTAAGCAAGTTGCTCACACACATAAGTCATAAGGTAAAAACTTTGTGACTTTAGAAAGATTTTTTTTTTAAATATATCCGAAGTGTAATTATTAATTAGTTATCAGCTAATTCATCTAGTTAGGGGCTTTGTGATGGTCAGAGAATATGCTAGACCTAATCACTTAGACTATGTCTAGCATAAACATGGTCCGAGGTCTGCCAGTTAAGTCATTGGCTAATTTAGAGTTTTGATCGGTCAACGTGAGTCATGAGCCAAGGCTTCCTTATGTCCGGACTAGAACAAGTCATCTGACTAAGTGAATCGAATTATGAGTGACTAACATGTCACATTTTGGATAGTTGAGATTTCAAATAATAATAATAATAATAAATATATAAAAGTTGAGATATTTAAAGTTACAATCGAATCCGATAGTTGAAGTTGAAACCCTTGAAATGTAAATTTTACCGCACCTTAATTTGTTGATGAAATTGGACCGATTGTGAGATAATTAATGAGTAATGATAATAATTTCTTCTTCAATTTCCCTTTTCTTCGCAACTGCATTCTTACCCTGAGCATTTCCAATGGTAAAAGACATTTTGAAGGACATTTGCCGCCACATCAGCGCCACATAGACTATGTGTCATAGAAGAGAGAGAAAAATAAATTTTGTCCAAAGTCTTCACAATGTGCAAAACCCATTTTGGACATATTAGGCAAGTCATTTTGGATTTATATGGTTTTTATATGATTTAAATAAATAAAATGTATTTAATTATAATTTACTTTTTAATCAACTAATTATATTATTATACATACAAATAAATATTTTATTCAAGTAATTATCTATAAAATATATAAAAAAATATATAATTTATATCATTAATAATATTATAAAATAGAATATTTCATTGTATTAAATTTTTTATTAATAATTAAGCTACATCATTAATCCCTCATAGTAGACTTAAACAGAATTTGTACAAGTATTATGAAATTGTCAAATATGTTCGATCAAGTCTTCTTGTAATTGTTGATGTGTCTTATCACGAAGTTGGATGTTATTTTTGATATACCTCTCATAGTCACAATAATATATAACGTTTTATATACTACAAACATTTTATTATTATTTGTAAGTCATTTTTATTTTTGTTAAAAATAAATAAATAAATTAGATGTCTTGAAAACACAAATGTCCTAAGGACAACTTAGAGGAAAGAGAAAAAAATTATGGAGGGACAATTAGTGGTGTGGACAAAAATTGTCCTTACCTCTCACATCCACAAAAGCAAATGTCTTGCAAAATTTGCCCATTGAAAGTGCTCTTACCTAGGGCTGGGCATAAAAACCGGTTCGGGCGAACCGAACCGGAACCAAACCGGAACCGCACCAATACGAACCGGTTTTGACTGAACCGGTTCTTAAATGGTTCGGTTTTGATAAGGAGTATATGGAGCGGTTTTCGACTGGTTCAAAACAGGTTTTGAACCGGTTTTTAAGAACCACTTTTGTTACATAAATCCTAACTTGTTAGATAGTAATACACCTTACATGATTTTTTTGGTAGAATTAAGGGTTGTAAACGAGCCGAGTATCTGACAAGCTCGACTCGACTCAGTTTAATCAAATTCGAGCTCGAACTCGGCTGAGCATTAATTTTTCAAGCTCGAGCTCGACTCGGTAACATACTCGACGTGTTCGAGTTCGGCTCGACTCGGCTCGATAATATTAAGAAAAAATTAATTTAAATTATAAATGGTGCACCTTATTAGCTCGAGCTCGAACTTGACTCGATTAGGTTTTTGGCTCGAACTCGGGCTCTACCTCGACTTGAACTCAATATATACATATATAATATTATTACGTAAAGCTCGAAAAAATAGAACTCGAACTCGACTTGAATAGAAAAGCAAAAAAGCTCGATTAGGCTCGCGAGCTCTCGAGTCGAGTACCAGTAAACTCGAACTCGACTCGGTATCAGAAAAAACTCGACTCAACTCATAATTTAGCGAGTCGAATATCGACCGAGCCGATCTCGAACAGCTCACGAGTAGCTTGACTCGTTTACACCCCTAGGATACATTCTTCACTATTTGGGTTTGGTTCATATTTGATATATATGTGGTCGTAGCAGGTTTGTTTACTTATATATAGTTATTATATATTCGGTTAACCCATATTAGTTCTACATTAAATTGAGTTCAGTTTTGAACTCAAAACTTAATTTAGAAGTAGTTCTATATTTTAACTGAGATGATAGATTAACTCACTTAATATACAAACAGTTTGTATTTTTTCAACCATAAATTTGCTGCACTTTTAAAGTTTGAGCTATGCCACTTGACGTCGTTTAAAGTCTCGAGATTTATGTTATAAATATTTGAATTCTTTTTTTATATTATTAGATTGTTTGGAATTTAGACTTTGATACTTTCTACTCTGAAGTGATCAGTTGTTTTCATAATTTGTATTTTGCATATTTGTGAATTGTTTATGGATTATCAACTTGGGTGTATATTTTTTATTTTAGTAAAAAAATATTAAAAAAAAGTTTCAAAACCGGTTTTACTATGGTTCGGTTCTAGGAGCTAAAATATGGTTCGGTTCTTACTTGATACAGAAAACCAACTGAACCTAAAATCTGGTTCTGGTTCGGTTCTGAACCGGTTCGGCCCAGAACCGAACCATGCCCAGCCCTACTCTTACCTCCTGATTTTAGTTTGATTATTATTGGTGAATGATATACATTATTATTATTTTTTGCTAAAAGCCATATATATATTTTTTTATTGATTATATCACAAGTTGATAAGTGTCATTACCATTAATAGTCAATTATGGAACTCTTTATGTCCTAAAATTAAATTTATATTAGGGTTAAGAACTTATAAACTGTCTGAAATTTCACCAATGTTAAAAATTTGGTGTCCGAAGTTTGAAATGTTGAATGATAGTTCCATGTTTTATTTTTGTTGAAATTTGGTGTTTCTGCGCGTATTTTCCTCCCCTTCAATCATTTTCATAAAGTCACACACAGACTCATAATCCATCATTCTTTACTTTTCACTAAGTCGTCAAATTTCCCCCAAAGCTTGAACATCCAAGAGAAAAATGTTTTCAACAGAATGGTGTGGAGCAATTTTCAATGACAATTGAGCGGGATTCACTTGCGAGAATGTGGCTGGTGACGGTCTCGGCAAGGTGACGAGAAGAGAGCGTGCATGAAAGGTCGAATTTGACAGTTGACTTCGTCGAGATTGACTTCTCTAAAGTAATCACACTGAAACACCAAATTTCAACAAAAATGAAACCTGAGACACTCCATTTTAACATCAGACGCCAAATTTCAACATTAGTAAAAAAATTTACAGTTTATAGATTCTTAATCTTTTATATTATATATTCATAAGACATATATTAGAAATTTATTAATCTATCAAAAAAAAAATTATTAAAGCTCTAAAACACGTAAGATTTAATACAATTATTATATCATTATAAAAATATTACATTATATTTTGCACTATTTTCTAAACTTTTATTATCATATCACGATTAAAAAAAGTAACATAAGTTTTACAATTATTTTGATTTGCAAAATATTTATTATGTGATTAGTTTTTCAAATATCATATTATATTTTTGTATAAAAAATCCAAAATAATAAGAAAATACTTTTTATACATCGAAAAAAGCAAATTAATATCCAGTATTTAATAAGTTATTATTACATATTGGAGCAAGGTTAAAGTTACTTATGAATATCAAGTAGCTAAAACATATTGCCATTGGGGACCATATATACACAAAGTTGATGATAATGAAAAAGGAAAGTTGCATACAAATCATGAAAAGTTGGTGAATTATCATTGGATGGACGGGCGGACATCTTCTACTTAGTACAAACGGTCATCATTGATGATGCATGTTCTTCTCCATTATATCATCTAACTAATATATTCATCATTTTGCCTCTCTCAATTGAGTGGATATAACTAGAAAATTAAAGTCCAGTATTCCAATAATATTAACTAAATAATGGGGATGAATACTCCAGAGCTAAATGAACTCCCACTCCATTTTCCCTACATATCTATACAACACTCTTAAATTCGACATTAGGCCGAGTCAAACTGATGCATGCGAAACCGAATAGATTTCGAAGATTTTTTGTTGTGAATAGTGTTTTTCGGGCGGACGTTCGGATTTTGGCGCGTGAATAGTGTTTTTCGATAAAAAAAAAAAACGGTGTTCCGGTTCAAAATCACGACTATGCCGTGCAATACGCTGCTTTTTGGCCAAATTCCATCATCTAGGGCTTCAAAATTGCGTTTTAATATTATTTCGGGTCTTTTTTTGCAATTTTTAGTTTATTCGGGACTTGTTCGTTATTTCGCAGTTTAAGGTTTTCTATTTAAGACATTGTTGAACGAATTTGCATGCAGTTTTATTGATAAATCAGAAAATCAAGATTTTTACTCAAATCGACGTCAATTTTCGGGTATTCTTAGAATCAACGAATTTGCGCTTCCTATCACGCTGCATCACAAACCCTATGGGCCAATATTGAGCAACTACTTTCACAAGTGGGGTTCCATCCTAAAACCAATTGGTGATAGGAGGAGGTAGCCCACTTACTTATATAGTTGCTCTAATTAATCTTTTCTATCGGTGTGGGATACAATACACACCACAGCCTACTATACTCACGGTGATACTCTTAACACTCCCCCGCACCGTGAGGACTCTTTTTAACAAGGCACCGATTTACAAATACGAACGGTTTGGGACTAATTTTTAACAAACCCCACTATTCACACGCCCAAGCCTAATCCAGACCCAAATATGGTACGTGGAGCCAACAAAGGGATACAAACTCACACACCGCTAATAATCGGAACCGGGCTCTGGCTCTGATACCATTTTAAATTCGACATTGGGCCGAGTCAAACCCTATGGGCCAACATTGAGCAACTACTTTCACAAGTGGGGTTCCATCCTAAAACCAATTGGTGATAGGAGGAGGTAGCCCACTTGCTTATATAGTTGCTCTAATTAATCTTTTCTATCGGTGTGTGATATAATACACACCACAACCCACTATACTCACGGTGATACTCTTAACACTCCCCCGCACCGTGAGGACTCTTTTTAACAAAGCACCGGTTTACAAATCCAAACGGGTTGGGACTAATTTTTAACAAACCCCACTATTCACACGCCCAAGCCTAATCTAGACCCAAATATGGTACGTGGGGCCAACAAGGGGATACAAAACCACACACCGCTAATAATCGGAACCGGACTCTGGCTCTGATACCATCTTAAATTTGACATTGGGCCGAGTCAAACCCTATAGGCCAACATTGAGCAACTACTTTCACAAGTAGGGTTCCATCCTAAAATCAATTGGTGATAGGAGGAGGTAGTCCACTTGCTTATATAGTTGCTCTAATTAATATTTTCTATCGGTGTGGGATATAATACACACCACAACCCACTATACTCACGGTGATACTCTTAACACTCCCCCGCACCGTGATGACTCTTTTTAACAAAGCACCGGTTTACAAATCCGAACGGGTTGGGACTAATTTTTAACAAACCCCACTATTCACACGCCCAAGCCTAATCCAGACCCAAATATGGTACGTGAGGCCAACAAGGGGATACAAACCCACACACCGCTAATAATCGGAACCGGACTCTGGCTCTGATACCATCTTAAATTCGACATTGGGCCGAGTCAAACCCTATAGGCCAACATTGAGCAACTACTTTCACAAGTAGGGTTCCATCCTAAAATCAATTGGTGATAGGAGGAGGTAGTCCACTTGCTTATATAGTTGCTCTAATTAATATTTTCTATCGGTGTGGGATATATACACACCACAGCCCACTATACTCACGGTGATACTCTTAACAGAGACCACCCTTCACTCTTTACATTTAGAACAATCCCTAGTCTATACCCACGAGTAGGGACGAAGCCAGGACTCAAAGTTAGGAGCAATTAATTCGCAAATTATATATATATATTACCAATCAAATATTCTATTTAAATATACATATCAATACTTAATTTACCGTAAAATAGAGAATTTGATTAGGGAGAAAATGGTAATCCAATTATAAAAGAAGATAAAAAGCATGTGATCTTTCCACACTATAATGTCATCAATATAAACATTAACGACTTCTATGTCATGAGAATATTGGTTGATTGAGGGAGTTCATCCGATATTCTACCCATGCAAGTGCTAAAAGAGTTGGGTAAGACTAAAAGGAATATAAGACCCGTAAACTTCCTGCTGGTGGGCTTCGCATGAGCAACCACCCTATCCCATCAGCATGAGCACATTGACGGTAACATTAGGAACAATATGGGAACAACTGCATCTGAATGTGAATTTTGTGATAGTGGAGGCACTCGAAGCATACAATGGAATCTTAGGACGAACAACGATCAAACCAAATGGCATCGTCCCATCGATAGTTCACCAGAAGATGAAGTTTCCTGCCGAAAATGGAATTGAAAAAGTGAACAGAGACCAGCCAATCTCAAGGATAAGCTATCTGAATGCAATGAGGCGCAAAGCACAATTAGATCCATGACATAATGCAGAATGACGTTATCTGGGTCACCAAGGGAAGAAAATCGGGAAAAAGCATGCTCCACTTCGGGGGATTTATTGCGTCTTAGCGGGCGTCTACACTCTTGGCTTGGTGGCAGAAATCGATCAAAAGAGCTCGGTGAGCAGCTCCAATACACAACACTCCTCGGCAACCATCTCAGAGATGCCACCGAACCACGTGCAAAAGAGAAAAGAACTTCTGAAAGAATTCAAAGTCTTAGATGACATGGGGCAAGGGCCCAGAGAGACCCTCAATTAACATCTTAAAAAAATTGGGATGAACATTCCATATCTAAATGAACTCCCACGCCATTTCCCCTACATATTTATCCAACGGTTTTAAATTCGACATTGGGCCGAGTCAAACTCTATGAGCCAATATTGACCAACTACTTTCACAAGTGGGGTTCCATCTAGGATTTCTTCCGACATCTGAAGCCGTCAAGCGAACGTTATTTCGGGGAAGCGTTCGACATTAAGAGACCATATACACGCTGAAACATCTAAAGGAGAAGCTGATCTTAAGGGGTGCACTAAGGACGTTCAACCACACCCGAACATATGAAAAGGAGAAACACACAATTTGTTTGCCATGCCTAGTAATTGCGAACTATTTTGAATGTAATGCAATGAATTAGAAGTCCACCCAAGTGAAAAGATCGACAATTCCCTACTTGGAGAGAAAATTCCGAATAGCGGATGAGAAGATAAACATTCCCTACTAGGAGAGAAAACTACGAGTAGCCGACGAGAAGATAAATATTCCCTACTCGGAGAGAAAACTCCGAGTAACGGACAAAGAACGACATTCCCTACTCGGAAAGAAAATTCAAAGTAACTGACAAAGAACGACATTCTCAACTTGGAAAGAAAACTTTGAGTAGCAGACGAAGAGCGACATTCCCGACTCGGAGAGAAAACTCCAAATATCGGATGAAGAACGACATTCCCTGATCAGAAATTAAATTCTGAGTCGCGGACGTTAAATGACATTCAAGCAAACAACCAACGCTCAGTGGAACGCTAAGTATCTTATGAGCACACCCTACTTTGAAAACAAAAGCAAATCACAACAAGACAAGCAATCATCAACATAGGCGAACAATGAAGACTATCACAACAACAAGAACATATGAGTCACCATTTGACGCTTGCATTACTAGAAAGGAGATGGTCACAATTTACACAGAGTTCCTCAAAAGAAGACCAAGGCAAAAAACGCCCAAAAACCACAACACCAAAATGCAACATAACACGGTTGGAACATAGAACTAACACTAGAAAACCTACGTAAAAACATAAGTTCAGATGACATCAATCAACAAGAAGTTATGTCCACAACGGTGTCACCATTGTCTCCACTGATTTGTAGGTCTTGAACATATCAACAAGATGACTCCTTGAACTCATCACTAATCGGGCAAGCTGATTTGTAGGTCTTGGTGGCCTTGGGCTCATAGGAAAAACAACTTCAACATCTGTATGTAATTCTTCCACATTGGAAAGCAATTCAACCTTGGGTTCTTCATTACCTTCCATTATACGATGAAAATACTTGATATCAAATACACCATAATCCTCATATTCATCATCCAATCTTTGCCCAATCCCACTTTGCAAAAATAGTACCACAAAAAGATTCAAATTGAACAAGAAATCTGAAGTATGATTCTGCGGAAACTCCAATTCGTTGAACCACTCCAAACCGTGATAATATTTCGTATAGAAATTCATCCGAAATGGGCATGGGAGCATCATTGATTTGAACAAGAAGAATAATACTTGAATCCCTCACTTTATCTTGATCAATCCAATCTTCATAAAACACATACATTGTTGAACTTCAATTCAATAGATTCCAATATTGCTCAAATATCTCTTAGGCATTTTATCGAACACCTTGGGGGCGCTGATTTTTACACTTCAGAAATTACACTAGGAACACAGAAATTGTACCAGCAAACAACCCCAATCGCAGCAAAAATAATATAACAGCAGCAGTACAGAGCAGATATGCAGTAAATACCTCTGGCGGAATAAGTGTTGGTCAGAACGAGTGGAATCGGCGAGATAGGTGGTAGTCGGAGTCGAAAATGGTCGGAATCGAACCGAAATTACCACAACCGAGGATAGATCGGCTCTGATACCAATGATATGAACCCAATCGATAGAATAGAAGGTGGATATATTAGGATCAAAGAATGGGAGATTCAAGAGGATTAGATCATATATGTAGAGATAGAGAGATCTAAGCTCCTCAACACTCATTCATATTTTTCATAGTTGTTCTCTTCACCCACGCATAACATATATATAAACAACTAACCTTTAATTACCCTTTCACCCACAAACTATCACATTCTACTACTTTCCCCCATTATTATAATATTAAGACCCATATACTATATCTAACCCATATCAGCGGACCAACGGATTCGCTCTGACCGAACTAAAGACGCGTGAATCGATTGCTCCGACCAAACCACACAATTGATCTGATCAGTCCTAAGGAAGCACGAGCCGCGTGTTTGCTTCGACTGAACCAAGGAGGAGCAGACCAATTGCTCCGACCGAACCACCGGAAGGAGCTTACACCAGAATTTGAGGAGTGAATAGCCACTTGGTTCGGTGAGTTGAGGTCCTGAAGTCGGCCATTGCAGCTCCAATGCTCTTAACCAGCATTCGTCACTGCGAACAGAAGAATACAAACGTGCTGTCAATTCAGACTAACCCGTGGGTCGGTGTTGGTTCTGGTTCAGGTTAATAGGAGCCAACCCGGACAGCAGCAGCTTGCAGGCTGTCGGAACGGGGGACATCGGCCCTGTGCTGTCGTGAGAAAGCAGAAGAGCAGCAACAAAACAAATAACTAAAAGTGGAAGGAAGAACCAATCACTAGTGAGATAAAAATTAGGGTTTGGTGGTTGATCCGGGTTGACGAGTCAGGTTCGGGGTCCCTTACCAACATGGTGCCTACCTGACCCGAGGGTCGGTGGGTTGACCCATTTAACAACCCTTTCTAGTAGGGGGTGACAATCCATGTTATCGTGCGTGTCAATAATCGTGTCGTGCTAAACTTACTGAACACGAACACGTATGGTATACTTATCGTGCCACGTTTACAAACACGAACACGGCACGAATATTTTAGTGCGTATTCATGTCGTGCTATGTGTTGTGTAAGGATATACAGTTGTACATCTCTATACGAGTTCTTTAAGCAAAAATCAAAATAATGAACTTCATATATAAAAAAAATTATGAATTATTATGTAAGTATACATAAGTTAATAACATAGAGTTTACAAACACTAAAAATTAAACTGTTAATTAGAGTTTTTAAATGTAATGAATAAGATTTGTTCAAAAAATACTTAAGAATTAATTTTTGCACAACTTTATCGTTCTATCGTACGTGTCGTGTATGATACTCAAATACGAATACGGCACGGAAGTTATATTGTCTTAATTGTGTTCGTGTTATCGTTTTGCCATATGCTAGCACGAACACGATTTTTTCATGCGTGTTCGTGTCGTGTCACAAATTGACAGCCCTACTTCCAAGTGAGGACAACATGGGTTTAAGTTATGGATCCCAATTTTTTGAGATATAATTTATTCTTCACATCTATATTTATAGATATATATTCTATGTAAAAGTGTGACCTAGAGACAATTAATAAAAATTGCGTCATTGTTATTGACGTTAGACGTATGTCGAATTGACCAAACCACGTAAAATTGTGTCTTCTCGTTGTTTTCTTTCTTAATCGGTTTGTGAGTATTGAGAGAATAAATCCTAACAAAATACTCAATTAGGTTAGATCGGCTTTAAAATTTTGTTCGATGCTGTCAATAACTTCTATAGGTACTCACCGAAAATAATGGCTCCCATAATAAGAATACGAAATTTCTCTATAGCGAGAATATGAAAAACTACCAAAATGGAAGTACGAGAAGGAAACCGTCACTTAGACACCTATCACAGGACAAAATTCTAACTATTAGGCACGTTTGGTTCGTGGAATATGAATTATGGAATAAAGAATAGGGAATAGGAATAGGGAATAAGGAATAGGTAATATTAATATGATGTTGTTTGGTTGACATGAGGAATATAGAATGATGATTCCAAATCCAATGTTTGGTTCATAGAATATTAGAGCATCCACAGTGGTATGACGTAAAGATTACGTAAACGTGGGTCCTACATGTTTATTTAAGTAAAGTAACAAAAATTATTTACAGTGGTTTTACATAGCATTCCTTAAAGATGGGACCCACACGTAAATTTATGTTTTTACATAAAGCATTCCTTAAATTTAAGTAATGCATTATGTATTACGTAACCAATTTTTTATTATAAATTAATTCATTTTATAATTAATGCTAATATCTTATTGGTGATTGTTGGAAAATTTAATAATAAAATATATTTAAGGAATATGTTTAAGTAATACGATTGCAGAGAAAATATTTTTTACGTGTGTCTTAAATTTACGTATTACTTAAAGTGTACATAAATGTCTACGTGGCAACTTTAAAGAATACAATTTATGTAAAACCATTGTGGATGCTCTTATGGGTAAATGATTGGAATAAGCCAAACTGACAGTTATACCCTTTTGCCATGTATATTAATCAAATTAACAATATTAAACATGAAATAACCAAATCATATAATTGAGATATCATAGTGAGCGAGCAGCGGTGGCGAGTGAACGATAGTGGTTGGCAGGCGACGTCGGGCTAGCGGTGGCAGCGGTTGGCGAGCAGCGGCGGTAGTGGGCGGGCGATTGGCGAGCAGCGGTCAACCGGTTGGCGGGCAGCGACGGGAGGCGGTGGTCGGCAAAGCGTGCGACGACGGTTGCGAGCAGCAGTCGCCCATTTGGCGGGCAGCGCCGGCAGGCGGTGGTCGGCAAGGCGTGCAGTGACCGCAGTGACAGAAAGGACGGTTAGCGGGTGACGATGGACGAGCGGTTGGTGGGCAGCGACGGCATGCAGTTGGCGAGCTACAAATGAACGAAACACCACCATAATAATTATTATTCCCTATTCCAATTTCATGAACAAACGTTAAAGAAAAATATTCTTCATTCCCATGATCACTAGCGGGGTTTGAACCCGTGACCTCTAGTTAGGAGATGAGGCGTTAAACCCCCACACCAGCGCTGAACCACCACACCATTGTTACATGGTTATGTTACATGGTTAGAGTTTAGATAGATAAATAAGCACAAATTTTATTTTGTTATTATTTATTATACGGTTGAAAAGATGTTTTTATAAAATAATAATAAATAAATTTAGATTGGTTGGTTATTATTATTATTATTATTTTTTGCCTGGCGTTTTTCGGCTACCCTCTCTTTGGGATTGCTTGCACGCGCTGATTGATTGAGTACTGAAAAATTGGTTGCTCGACATGAGCCTAGGACTGTGAAGATTGTTCCGTTCAACGATTACGTCAAGGTAGATGCTTTAACTTTAGTATGTCCATTCTCGAAGGCTTGGTACTAGTTTACAATTCTAAAATTGAATTTTTTTTGGCCGAGCTACGGTTCTAAAGCTCAGACCGCGCTGCTTCATGAGATTTGGTGGTTCAAATTCTTCCTTCTTTCTCTCCCTAAAGAGGTTTGTTTCCTTTTTAATTTTCTAAGTGTTTTAATTTTGCTTTCGTTTGGGTTCTCTTCAATTGCTGTGATCTTGATGAAGCTTGGCTCTAGTTAGATTTCTGCATTGTGCCGAACAAAATGAGCAACTATGTATGCACACTTTAATGTTATTCAAAAACCAATTGATGATAGGAGAGGTAGTTAAATGCTTATATAGTGTTCAACTGTACACACCACGGTATCGTGTCAAACTCAATGCGCAAACATAGAGTAACCATGTTATGCAAGTGGTCTTCCACTCACAGTGGAGGAAAATGACAATGTGTAATCTAACATGGTCTCAGAGTCCTCACGGTGCGGGGGAGTGTTGAAATAGACATGCTCCATCTTGAGTCTGAAGTCCCACACCGTGGTGTTGGATTTAGAACACCATACACGGTTGCTCTCTGTGCTCAACTTAATGTGGAATGTAATAGCTCTTATGGACTAACTTCTGTTCCAGTTCTTCAAGTATGGTTCATTCCCGTGTTGTTATTGTATTGACATTGATATACTGATTGATGACTGTGAGCTTCAATTTATAACGAAGCGTTTATAATTCTTCGTTGGGTATGTTCCAGAATCTTAATATGGGTTAATATAATTGATGTTATTCTTTCTTTTGTTCCTTCGGTTCCTATGCTAGTGCAGCGTGCTCCTACAAATGAGGACTAGGAGGACCATGCTGGGTGAGCAGGCACTACTGCAGCCCGAGAATGCAGCATTCTATGGCCAAAGCCGTACCGATCAATATAGCAGCTATTATGGTGATCAGAATCAGTCACATATTATTAATTCCGAATCTGCTGATACCACCTCTGGTATATATGCATGCTATTATAGATTGATAATTTGTTTCTTAGCCACTTCATGACTAAGCATCGCAATTCATTCTTAGTATTTGTGTCGGGTCGTGATAGGTGGTCGTACTAAGAGACGGCGAGGAGGGAGAGGGCCCACAATTATGCGTGATGTTTGGGAGCAGCCTCAACAGAAGCGTACACCCGTTTCATTCAATAGTTCAGGCCAACCCAATGACACAAACACAACTAGTGCCCTAGCTAATTTTCTGGGTACAGTGGCACGCAATGGTAATCATGCACCCCTTCAGTTCACGAGGTGGGCGAAGATGCCCGACAGTTATAAAGAGGACATGCTCAAAATTGTAAAGGTTCGTTTTTTTGGCCAAATTGTAAAGGTTCTTTAGCAAACCCAGTATATATTACGCTGTCCAATGTAAAAGGTCAAGTTTTTGGTGTTTTGTTTATTTTGATGATACTAATACTATACTTATCATGTTGTGCAGTTGAAATTTGAGATTCCTGAGGGTGTAGATGATTTCATTGTCAAATCTCTTTCTGATAAGTGGAGGACCTGGAAAAGTTTATTAAGAAAATCGCATTTTGATCCCACAAAGTCAATTGAGGATCATTTAAGTAAGGTTCCTGCTAGAGTAGAAAAAGACCAGTGGAAGGAGCTTGTGCTGTATTGGTTTTCTCAAGAAGGAATGGTATTATCGGTTTATTGCTGCATAACGTACCCACTATACTATATATACTCTGTTGTTTCTGATCACAAATTTTGAATTTTCTTTTTAAAGGATGCTAGTGTAAGAAATAAACTTAACCGGAGAAAAAGACTAAATTCGAGCCATCCTCGCACAGGAACTAGAAGTTTTGCTGTGGCTAAGGAGATTGAGGTAGATTTTCCAACTTTACACTTTATCACATTACATAACTTCTATAAATATATATATATATATATGTTCATTCATTTGGGCTCTTTCTCATGCAGCGAGAGAAATTAGGCCGTGAGCCATCACGTGATGATTTGTTTGCAAAGTCTGATACTACAGTCGGATCTTATTCATTAGCAATGGAGTACAAAGCTGCTTTTGAGAACATGCAAAAACACTGTGGGGAGCTGAATAAGAAGCTACAGGAAGCTCAAGGTGTAGTGAATAATAATGATAGCCCCGTTGTTCCAACCACGTCTTTAAATCATCAGAGTTGCTCGTTTGCATCACCCGCATTTAGGCCTATTCAGGTACTAGTAATTTTTGTTTTTGTTTTTGCATATGAAACTATACCATAAATGATTCTTAAGTACTTGTCTGTCTATAGGCAATCCTTGTTTGTTTATTGTATTTTTTTTGTTTCCCTTGATAGGTGGCAAGTTTGGAGAAAGAGAAGCAATATTGGACAAAGGAGCACATAGAAATCTTTTGCAGATTGTGCATAGAGCAATCAGAGAAAATTCATCGTCCGGGGATGCATTTCGATGAAGAATTATGGAGCAAAATCGCCGAACTGCTTAAAGAGCTTACAGGTGAGAATTATGGGTTGGCTCAACTTAAAAGCAAATGGAATAATCTCAAGGAAGAATGGCAAAAATGGAGGCAACTTATAGATGGTGAAACCAAGTTGAGATGGGATCCTCAGAAGTACACTGTTGATGCAAGTGAGGAATGGTGGAGGCAAAAAATTCAGGTCAGAAATTCTTTTCTAGGGTTAAAAGCCTAATAACAGTCTCAACTATAGGCTATGATGTTATTCGTTGTCCCAAATTTAAAATGTTGATATTCGTTGTGTCAACTATCATATTGGTTGATTTCCACTTTTTTTCAACTGATTTTGGTAAAATTGACGACGTTTTAAGCAGCAAAAACATGTCAGTTTTAACTTTTCCGAAGTATCAGATTTGTTGTTCATGTTTTAGGCTTATTTGACACTTAAAAACATGTTTTTGTTTATTCAATTTTAAGAGAAAAAAGTAACAATCAACTGATCTGATTGTTGAGACACCGAATATCAACATTTTAAATCTGGGATATCGATGTGCAATATGACCTATAGTTGGGATTGTTTTTAGGTTCTTAACCCTCTTTTCTATTCGATCGCTTTTCCTTAATAATGATGTTAATTTGGTGATATTCTACAAAGTGTGGAATTTCAGAGTTGGACGTGGACAAAAAGGTTATCTTTTCATGAAAAAAAAGTGTGGATTTAGAAGACAACTGATTCCAGGAGATAGTTAAAAAAATCGTTTTTATCTTAAGTTTCACTTTGAATTCCAGACTTTGTGGGCATTGCTCTTTAATTCATTTAGTTTAGACTGAAAGTGAAAGGAAAAATTACATTTTTCAGGAAAAAGTGTGTTGGCTGATAAGTCGAACTGATTCCAGAAATAGAAAAGGTCACAATTTTTACCTGCTTTGAAGCATTGCTCATTAATTTGTGTAGCTTTAAGAGAAGTTATTGTTCATTTTTTTCTCAGACGAACCCCGAGTTTAGGAGTTTCAGAACAAAAGGAATCCCACCTTGTCTCGAGACATTGCTGGATTCAATGTTCATGAATACCGAGAAACGATCTCAAGATTCTCCTTCCAATTTCAACGATGATTTTGCTGGTGATAGCAGTGATGATGATGATGATGATGATGATGATGATATGCATTCACCTGACGTAAATATCGATAAAATTATTGCTGATTTGAGTTCTAAGAGCAAGGCAGTGGCATCCGAACCAATCGACAGAATGAACAAAGAAATTGGTCATAACTCTTCAGAATTGAGGCTAAAGAAGACCAAGAACACAGACAGTAAAATCAAAGCAAAGAAGAAGAAGTCGAACGAAGCTGCCAATTTGAAGAAGCAGCTAAACAAAATTTACTCGGCTATGGAGAAGAGTCAGATGGTAGTAAACACATCTGGTGATGATTCTCCATCAATGGAGACAAGTTATGGTGATTTTGTTAAAATGTTGGAGGAGATTCCTGAGGTTGAGCAGAATGATAAGCTTCATTTCTTTGCTTTGGATCACTTGAAGGAGAAGATGAATCAAGTTATATTTAAGAGCTTCAAGAGTGATGAGAAGAGAGTGAATTGGCTGAAACATGAGTTCAAGAAGCACAAACTGCGGTAAATTCAACATTTTTTTACTTGGGTCCTAAGAAAGGCATCTATCTGGGTTATTTTTACTTATTTTTCTATATAGTTTGACTTGGGGGCTAAGAAAAGAAATACATGGGACCGGAAGTTGATTATAGTAGACGAAAAGGTTCTGAATTGAAATTGTCAACTTCTTGAAAATTGCAATTTGATACTTAACATTTGAAGTCTCCAATTCCGTCCTATATATTAATAATATTTAGCATTGGAGACCAACCACTACTTAATTAGGTCTCATATTTAAAGAAAAATCAGCTTGATTTTGCTGGATTAAGTTAGAAAACTTCATATGGCAAAATTGGTGAATTTAACATTTAAAATGCCCCAGAATTAAAAAGGTTATCACATTAGTTTATATGTTCTTATATAATATTGGGTTAAAAGTATTTTTGGTGCCACATGTTTGACCTGTGTAGGTTTTTGGTGCCACATTTTTAATTTTGTAGGCTTTTGGTGCCATATGTTTGAGATGTTATATGTTTTTGGTGCTTTCGTTAGTCAACAGTAAGTTTGATCGTTAAATACTTTTATTTTGTTCAATTTAATCCTCGGATTTATATTTCTAAAATTTAATATTTACAATTTAGTCTCTATTGTTTGCTCAAGTCATGGTCCAAGGCCGCCGCCCACCACCCACCACCACCAAGACCGCCACAAAATGGGCCGGCCACCACCCCACGGCACCCGCCACCACCACTAAGGGCCGAAAACCACCCCAATTGGTGGTGGCCGGACCCAATTGGTGGTGGCCATCTCAATTGGGGTTGGCCACCACCAATTGGTGGTGGTGGCTACAGCCCCAATCGGGGCTGGCCACCAATTGGTGGTGGCTACAACCCCAATCGGGGCCGGCCACAACCAATTGGGGTCGCCGGCCCCGATTGGAGCCACAGAGGGCTCTACACGATAAAGCCGCTCTTCAAATTTAGGATTAAACTGTTGATATTTGGTGTCCCAAATTTCATTATTGTTGCAATTTGGTTTTCTGTTAGGTTTTGGAGTTAACTTTGACATATTGAGTTGAAAAGACTATTTTGACTTTTTTTTTTTTTGCAAATCATCTGATTCCAGCCATCCACCTCGATTTCGGCCGCCCACCTCGATTCCGGCCTCAGAGGTGGGTGGCTCGGAATCAGATTCCGGCCTCGAAGGTGGGTGGCTCGGAATCAGAGGTGATGGTCAGAATTAAAGGGGGCTATTTTAGGAATTTTCAAAACTATTCACTCAGTGACCGGCAAGTGACCACATTCTGCTCAACTTAACCCAAAATAACCAGACCTGATATTAATTATTTCGTTGATAAAAGAACATATTTCGAACAATCCATATATAAAGAGTAACACAATTCGAGAAATTACAAGTTTTCGACATGGAACCCGAAACGTTCCCGAAATAACGAACACATATCACAAACCATTACATTGAACACACATAAAAAATGTAGAATCGATGATTATCTTTCTGCAGCGCTTAGTAAGTTGGCTAGATGGATGAAAATATTGACGATATCGAGATAGAGCTGTATCGCTGCCCAGACGTAATCGTCGTACGTGTATCGCTTGATGAGGTTGTCGGTATCGTATACGATGTAAGCACTGAAAATGAGCAATCCCAACCCCTCGTATAGCATCACGGATACCTTGTTATACGGAAAGAAGATCTGCAACCACAAATATACCCATGTAGTAAATAAATTAGACATTGTACTTTTGACCTTGTTACAAAAGTAGAAAACCTAGTATTAGGGGTGGCAATTCGTGCTATCGTGCGTGCTATCGTGCGTGTCAATAATCGTGTCGTGCTAAATTTAGTGAACACGAACACGCACGGTAAGCTTATCGTGCCACGTTTTACAAACACGAACACGGCACGGATAATTTCGTGCGTGTTCGTGTCGTGCTATCGTGTTGTGTAAGGATATATAGTTGTACATCCCGAAACGAGATCTTTAAGCAAAAAAAACAAAATAATAAACTTTATATATAAAAAAAACTATGATTAGCATGTCAATATTCATAAGTTAATAATATAGAGTATAAAACACTAAAAAATTAAATCACTAACTGAAGTTTTAAAGGTAATAAATAAGATTTGTTTAAAAAATACTTAAGAATTAGTCTTAGTAGCACAACTTTATCGTGCTATCGTGCGTGTCGTGTTAAGATACTCAAACACGAACACGACACGGAAGTTATATCGTGTTAATCGTATTCGTGCTATCGTGTTATCGTTCTACTATATGCTAGCACGAACACGGTTTTTTCCGTGCGTGTTCGTGTCGTGCTATCGTGTCGTGTCACAAATTGCCAGCCCTACCTAGTATCATGTTTATTACCTGGATGAAGCCGAAGACGATGAGACCAATCAGAGCACCGAACAAGAAGGGTCCGAGGAACTTAAAGTCGTGGCCTCTTCGAGCAGCCCAGAATGTGTATAGAGTGAGGGCGGTGACGATAGAAGCAGTTAAAATTGCAGCTTCCAAGATTATTTTTCCTGTAAAAAAATTAGTTTTTAAAGATGCAAATACCAGATCACATTGTTCTTTTTTTTTTTTTTGGTGGCCAGGGTTAGTAGATAAGTCAACTAGTCATATGTCTGCAAATTTAATATGTCAATCTACTAATACAAGCAAAATTATTTTAAAGTACATTTATGATAATTAACGAAAAAAAATTCTATATACCTTTTTTTGTTTCGACTATAGAGACATAAATTTATGTCAGTGGTGCTTTTTTCCCGAAAGAAATGTAGATCTTTCTATCATACTTCAAGAGCATTATGTTTTTTGTTTTTGTTTTTGTTTTTTTTCTATTACCCTAAATGTGAACCCTATAGAGAAATTTATATTATTAATAGTATGATGCAAAAATTTGGTGTTATTAAAAAATTTCATATTTTTTTCATAATTTTAGAGTTTTACATATGTTACAATTAAGTCCACCCTAGTAATAAAAAAACCCATAACACGGTGATCTTGGAGCATCGTAAAAAAGTCCAAAAAAGGAAAAATACAAGACTTTAGTTTTCAAGGGCTAAATAAAAAATAATTGCATTTTTAGGCCTAAATCTACGCAACACTAAAAGTTGGGAGAGCAGTTTCTAATAAAAAAAGACCAATGGCACAACTTGGGTCTCTTCCAAAGACCGTTTCCTTCAAATAAGTTACTACCAAAGTTTGCTCGAGTACAATCAATATACTAAGAGGAACCCAAATCGCTTTGAATTAACAGTGATAAGTTATTCTTACCGCTGGTGAATGCACATGTTAATCCAACCGAGAACGAGATTGAAACGGTAAAGATAGAGAGCAGAATGTAATTCACCGGGTGCCGATCTCGATAAGCGTACAACGGGCATAGAACTACAAAAGTAATCAAACAAAATGTTAACAATAAGACGTACATCTCAATTAAATTATGAATAAAAATATTTAATACACTCTTATATTTTATAATCGAATTATAATTTGTAAAATTATTGCACCTATAAGAAAAAGTCAATATGCCCGACATGTGGCGTAGCTTAATTACCGATAAGAGACACGACGGCGATGGAGATATAAACTGCGAATCCGAGTCTGGAACCGACGAGGAAGTCAGTTATCGGGTGCACTAGAACGACTACGGCAGAGACTATAGCCGTGGCGATGAGTTGGATTGCCACGATGCTGTACACCTTCCGAATGAAGGCCCACCGGAGTTCCGGCGAGTCGAGCATCCTTGGGTGTAGCAGTGCCGGCCCTGATTCGAGGTCTTTCGACACCAACGGCTCTTTCGACATGGTTAAGGAAGATAGTTTAGGGCTTAGAGTGGATTTGGATGTGTTCAACTTTCTTGGTGTTATAGATTAAGAGTTGGAATGAAGTAGTAACTAAGGGTTCATGTATGTATGTGTATATATATGTAAAGACTAAATGGATTTGATATGAATGGATTAGCTAACAAGGTCAAGAAGACATGGAGGGTTGACCAGGATTGGTATTTGTTTAGGAGAAGCAGCCAGCAGCCATGAAAGGGAGATGTATTTAAGAGAATAAGACATGAATGCATTGATTGTGTAAAGACAAATTTGGACTGCAAATTGCCAATATTCTTCTTTTTTGGGCCAATCAAGTGGTTGCTTTTAATAATTACATTTCACACTACTAACAATAGTATATTATATTATATTACGAGTCGTGAATGACTAGGTGAGGGGCATAATCATTTGACGAACTATACAAAGACACAGCCATGTCTCTATCCTAGATATGTTAATTGAGATTTAAATCTGATAGGTTAATTAAAATATAGATCTCATTACCAATTAGATCTAGATTTCAATCGATAGAGCAAAACTCGATACATGGGCTCGATTAGAATTTGCATCGACCAAGATTGTTGTGATCGAGATCGAACCCACTCGTGGCTAGATCTATACGTTAGTTGACTGTTAGTTTAGGCGGTTAAATGACACGTGTAAGTCATAACTTTTCTACCATGCTTGTGAAACACAATGTTTTGCATTTTTTTTTATTAAGGTAGATAGGTAAAACTTTCAAACTATAATTTTTTTTTAAGACACCTCATATTTGTAACATATTATTAATAATATCAATTTTTCTATGAGGTTCATATTTAGGGCAATAGAAAAATATATTAAAAAAAAAGAACGTCGCAAGCATGGTGCTTGTTGTTTTAGAGCATAGTAGAAAGACCCTGCAAGTCACATGACCTATCCTAAACTTTTAATTTTGTTCAATTTAGTCCCCATTAATACATCTCTAACTTTTAATTTGTTCAATTCAGTTCTAAATTATCAAAATCGAACATCTTGACCCAATCAGACTAGGGCTAGTCCAGGGCTGATCCAATTGGACCTAGTCCAATTGGGGTTCAGTTGACCCTAATTGGACCCAATTGGACTAAGACCTAACTAGACCAGCCCAGCCCTATGCTAGGGCTTGTCCAATTGGGTTAAGAGTTCAATTTTAATACTTCAGGACTAAATTAAACAAACTGAAATTAAAGAGGAATTAGAGGGACTAAATTGAACAAAATTAAAAGATTAGTGTTGGTCACGTAACTTGCACGTGTCATTTAACAGTCAAAACTAAGTTCAACTATAAAAATATACGAAATAAACATATGATACCAAAAATAAAAAACGGTCAAACATATGGTACCAAAAGTGCATTTAACCAAGGTTGTCAGGATCGGAATCCTAACTTGGATCGGTGGAGTGTAGGATCAGGTGGTTTGTAAGATCGGATCGAGGATCGTATGATCCTACCAAAATTTACAAATAATTTCACAATTAAAATTATCTACTCTTCTTTAGTGAAGAAATAACCTAATCTGATATCAAATCACCAAAATTGTATTCTGAAGTACTCTAAACATTAAAATTAAGTTTTAAATTTCTAAATAAACATGTAAGTTCAACAAATAAAATACTGAATAATATTAAATTAGTTCAAACCTCTAATTATAATAATAATTATTTATAGCAACGTCGACATCAATTATATCCAAGTCTTCATGAACTCCGAAATCATCACCATATGTAATATCTTGATCAATATCATCTAAGTTTAAGTCCAAATCTTCTTAATCATTTGAGTTAATACTCGTACTTGTACTTGTGTGGTTATTTTCACCTAAATGATTTGAAAAATAGAATTCAAGTATAAAAAAAGTTTAACTAATGAAATTAAAAAAATAAAATATCAAGTTGGACACTTGAACTGGAGAAGAAGACGAATAGAATAGACAAAAAAGAACTGATTTTTTTAATTGCAAAGAAGAATAGAATATAGATGAGTTACGTTTGTTTTACCTCTGTTGAGGAGGGTAAATATACATTCAATTTATAATTATAACTATAAATTTATAATTACAAATTAGTGTTTTCATAATAAAAATTCTCATTTTAGACAGGATCACGATCCTAACCGATCCCGGCCGATCCTACGATCCGGCGTTCGATCCTACTCCAATCCTAAGTGCTAGCGATCCTAGGAGCGATCTGGATCGATTTAGCCTTGTAGGATCTTAGAATCGTACGATCCTAAGATCCTACGATCCTGAGAACCTCGCATTTAACCTTGCATAATATATGGAGATATACTAGTCTATTTGTAAATTTATTGTGCATATTATATATATTATTATTATTATTATTATATGCATCAAGATGTATGGAATTACTAGCACTACAAATGAACATATCCTCCCCTTTCCAACAAACTCATTACTATTTACCAAGCACACAAACATCTTTACTAAATCTAAGAGCATTTCTCATACCAAGTGCTAGCAGTAGCAGGAGAGTGATGCCTCAACTGTCAGAGGCTCTGAAAATGGTGAGCAAAGATAGGAAGAGGTTGATGATATCAAGGTACAGAGCCACAGCAGCCCAGATATATTGATCATACGAGTACCGTTTGATGAGGTTGTCCGTGTCGTATACAATGTAGCCACAAAACACAAGTGCAGCTAACCCTCCGTATATCATTACCGAAATCTTACCCAGTGGAAAGAACACCTAAAAATTCCAATGCAGATGAAACACAATCAAATCAATCAGTTTTTAGAGAAAATGGAACAGGAATAGTAATCTTCATAGATAAGATGATACCTGTATGAAGGAGAATATAATGAGTACAACAAGTGCACCAAATAGGAAGGGTCCGAGGAAACCGAAGTCTTGGCCTCTCTTAGCAGCCCAGAATGTGTAGAGAGTCAAACTGATGACAACCGCAGCTGTCAAGATTACTGCTTCCAGAATTACTTTGCCTGTTCCCCAAGCAATGTTCAATTGGCATTTTAAAAAAAGAAATCAACACTGAAAAAAAGATCAAAGATATGAATAGTAAACTCCTGTTGATACTAGGACAAGTTCAACACGAAAAGATAGATTATAGTATGAAAAGCTGCTATTTACGGGTTGAATCAAATTGTCAACTGGAGCATAACTCACAAAGACTCAAATGAAGAGCTTTTGTGTTATTTTAAAAATATACAAATTGTCTTTTTAAAGGCAAATGAAATGGTGCACACTCAATGGTATTGGAACGAATCAGGCACTTGGAACAGCTGTCTACAATTAGGAGTCCAGAAGCAGTTTCAAAAATGAAGAAACATTTAGCCAAAATGCCAACTATATATATATCCTACTTAGATACTAACACCACAAAAATCATATTTTTATGTGCAAAAGGTCTTCTTAGTTTAGGTGTGAGTGTTGATCACTACAAACACGCCCACATCAGCTTCAGAGTTCCGTATGATTTTATGATAGTTTACTTCATTGGATGTTGGCCAAAAAAATAGCTATTCAGTGGATGCAGGTGCTTAGATTCACAGTTCAAGTAACTGGCTCCGACATCAAATTATGCAGAAAAACCAATAGATGCTTACCACTTGTGAATGCACATGTCAAGCCAATCCCAAATGCAAGTGAAATCGTGAATATTCCCAGCAAAAGATAGTTTACAGGATGCCGCTGGTGATAATAGAACAACGGACATAACGCTGCCATATTCAAAAAAATCACCATTAGACATAACCATCTTCCATAAGCAGTAATCAAAATACAATTTATATTTGATTTGATCGATTTCTCCCCAATTGCATGCTCAGTTCAGTATTCTATTAATTGATATGTTTAGCAATATCCTAATTATCATTTTCATTTCCTTCATCTAGTGTGTAGCCAAACGATAGCAAAGACAATAAACAGAATAACATGGCTAGGAAGCTCTTAGACTGGAAGGAATCCATAAGGAGAAGATAATCCTAGCTTCTGGCAGGCTATCATTCGGACATCGAAGGAACCAGAAAGTTGAAGTCTCTTTTTCCAAAGACAACCTCAAATACCAAATGCCGATGAAATCGCGGGTACAATAATATCCTTAACCCAAGAAATAACGCTTCGACATTAAATAAGGGACGAGGAAAACGTACTGATGAAGGGAGTGATGATGAGCACAATATACAGGGCCAATCCAGCGGTGGTGCTTACAAAGAAGGTCGCGATAGGGTGTACAGTGACAACGACGGCGCCGACCGCGATGGTGGCGAGCAACTGGAGTGCGACGATGGAGTAGACTTTGCGAATAAAAGCCCACCGGAGCTCCGGCCGCTCTAGCATCATGGGGTACAGCGGCGTCGACCCCGATTCTTCATCGTTCTTCCCGAAGGTTTGATTCCACATGGTTGAACTCGTCAAGATCTTTGAGAAGGAACTGGAATTCGATAGGAGAGGATTGATTGTTCTTAAGGAATTGGAATCAGAATGCGGTTTTTGAGTCGGTTGGAGAAAAGGAAGGGAGAAGTAAGTCTCGATGCTTCTTCAATCTTCCCGTGGTGTTAAGATTCGACACGTTTTTTCGGTTTTAGTTCGGACTAACTGCATATGCCCCCCTAACTTTACATCGTATCTGATATGCCCCCGAATCCAAACATAGTTCAGTTCGTTTATAAACTAACTAGATGATGACTCTGCGTTACGCGTAAGGCGACCGGTTAAACAGTAAACTTTTACAATTATAATTAGAATTTAACAGTTGAATTTATCAGTAAAATTAATTTTAATTTGGTTTTTCATATTCTTTTGAATGTTATAAGTTGCGATAATAATATCAATGAAATATCAATTTATGTTTATTATTGAAATATATGTGGTTTTTCTTTTTGAAAAAATTTAATGTTGTCTAACATTCGCTATGTAGTGTTTTAATTTGATGTTTTATCATATTATGTTGAATTTTATAAGTTATGGTATATTGATTATTAAATAGTAACATTTTTTAATTATAATGAATGTTTAATATTAATAATAACATAATTGATTTCACTTTTCAAAGATGTCAAATCTTGTATTAGAAATAGCTACATACATAAATTTTCCCAATTTCTAACATTATATTTTCTTTGTGAATATCTATATTTTCCCATTTGGCCAATGAAAAAACATCCATATGAATAATACTAATTCACACTATTAATATTGTACTAGATGCTAACCCCGCGCACCACGCGGGTAAAAAAGTATAACTAAAAAATTGAATTTAGCGTTTAAAAAAAATTAAAAATTGTTGAAATTAGAATTTAGAGATAATAATAATTTGAAAATTTTCATAGATATACTATTGAAAATTTTATCTATTTTAATCATTAACATAAATTTGTACTGCCCTAATTAAATAGGAAACGATGAGTTGTAACTCCGCACACTGCACGGGTAAAAATTATCGAAATAAATATTAGCTTACTTTTAAACAAAAAGAATATCGACAAAATAATTATAAATGTAACGTATTTTCTTAAATCTTATATATTGCTTTTTATCTTTACATCTTCACTTTCAACATCAAATTTGTCATGGCCACCTAATGTGTTCAAAGTCTTTTTTTTTTTTTTGCCAAATTATAAAATAGAAATTTTTGTTATTCTAGATTTATTTATATTCCATATATATATATATATATCCAATTTTATATTTCTGATATGAATATAATTTATTATTATACATTATAAATAAAATTGACTATATATTAGGCGAATTATTTGTTACATGGTAAAATGATTGTATAACCAAGTATAATTTATTTATTCATTTCTACCGTAAATACTATTTTTTTTGGCAGATATAAGATAAATAATATTTAAATAACTTATTCATCAAATACTTTAAATAGCCAAATATAAAAATTTAATTTTACATTCTTGTCCTTTTTGCAATGACTTAGAAGCCCTATCAAATAAAAAATAAAAAAAACACTAATAAAGAGTAATATCAAAATTAAAAAAAAAATCATATTATTTTTCTTAATTAATTACATATTACATTACTATACCCGTGGAAACGACGGTAGTATTCGGGTGCGCGTTGTTAAAGCGCGACGGCCCAAAGAACCAGCAAGAGCATGAACAGTTGAGGAGTGCAGAGTATTTAAGCATGGTTGGGAGTCTTATGTACGCCATGCTTTGCACTCGGCTAGACATCTGTTACGCTGTGGGCCTAGTAGCAAGATTCCAATTAGACACTGTCTATAAACATTTAAAAGCTGTAAAGCGGATCATACGATATCTGAAAGGTACTGCCGACTACGTACTGTGCTATGAGGGAAGGAAGTTAGAATTGACCGGATTCAGTGACGCCGACCATGGTGGCGATCCGGATGATCGTAAGTCCACCACATGAGGAGTGTTTCTCCTTGTTGATGCCGCAATTTCATGGACGAGCAAGAAGCAATCATATGTCGCGCTGTCTACGATGGAATCAGAATTCGTTGCTCTCTCTAAAATGCACAGGAAGCGGTCTGGCTGAAAAGGCTTCTTACTGCGCTGCTTGATGGCGATGTTGGGACTAAACCTGTGAAGGTGTTATCTAACAGTCAAGCAGCGATTGCGGCAGTAAAGAATCTGAAGTACCATAGTAGGACTAAACACATTGATGTGCACTATAATTATGCTAAATCTATGGTAGAAGATAATATAATCACTTTAGAATACTCGCCCACTGATGATATGGTGGCGGACCCACTAATTAAACCATTACGTAGATATATATTTGAAAAGCATGTAAAACTGCTTGGATTGCGTAGAGTTTAAATGTGGGCATGTATTTGTGATAACATTTTGATGAATTGGAAGTTACATTTGGATAAATTAGAGAATTGCAATTTGAGTTTATGATTCATCGACGTCATAATGTTTGATTACATCAGATTGTACTGTCTATAAACTAAGTCGTAGGAGGACGCAATCATTTGCATAAAATATGTCGAATGTGGGCATTGCCTTTTCACACGGGCACGGTCGTCATGTAGGATAGGTGGACCTCTTCCAAAGCAAGACTGGCTAAGAACCAGTTGGGAAACTTGGTTATGCAAAATGATCATTTGGTTTCGGAATAACACGATATAATTTTCGTTTTTCACTTCGCCCGTGATGAACTCTGTTTGTCATTAACCACATTCTGGGCCAGATGAAAGTCTGCGATAACATTATTGATATATCCCACGCCTGACAATGTTCGGGTATGCTATCGACGTGTGCTTCATACTAGGGGTGAGCTCGGGACGGGACGGGCGGGCTTTTGCCTGAGCCCGAGCCCGAAAATTTCGGGACTCATATTTTTGGCCCGAGCCCGAGCCCGAACCTAAAGGAAATGTCCCGCCCGAGTCGGGACATCGGGATTCGGGCTCGGGCTCGGGCTAGCTCGAATTTGAACCAAAAAATTGAAAAAAAATTTTTTTTCCTAATATGAGGTCCATCCATTTCAGATACATGCAAGTTCAACACATCAATACAAAATTCAATAAGTTCAAATATCATCCATAGTCTAATTCTAGGATTTTTTTTTTTTATTTTAACTATAGTAAAGTTACTTAAACTATAGTTAGTAGACTTAGGTTAAACTTAAATATATATAATATATACATATATTCGGGCGGGCTCGGGACTTTCGGGCTTTTTAAGAAAAAGCCCGAGCCCGAGCCCGACTTGGGAAGAAAAATCCCACCTGACCGGGCTCGGGCTACATCTCGGGACGGGATTTTCGGGACGGGTTCGGGACGGGATATTCGGGCATTCGGGCTTTTCGGGCTTCTTGCTCAGCCCTACTTCATACTACGCGTGCCACGTTCGACCACGAGGTCATGCTCGGTTGTGCTAGATAGAATCCTCGTGATTCGGACGGGCGCAAACTTCTTCACCTCGAGCGTGTGATTGATCCCGGGAGCCTTATGAAGAGGCACCTGAAGTATCCTCATGGACTCAGAACTCAGAACTCAGAACTCAGTCCTAAGGTCAGGCTCAATGTTCGCTTCCCGGCGTATGAGCGCAGTGCTGAAGATAAATGCCAAGTTACCACGTCTTTGGAAACCGGTTGGGTTTGACTAAGGGTATGAGCAATGGGGATGGTCAAGTTCACCTGTAATTCACCGACTATTGTATTTACTAGGTGGCCACCAACCATATATTAGTTGAAAGTTGTGAATACTTGTGCGGATGCCTTGGAGAAGTATTCCTATGTGGAAACTGGGCAATTGGAGAATTAACAGTTGACCAAGGATACAACGCCATACAGATTGATGTTGTTAACAGGTTGATTTGAGATAGGGAATCAACATTCCGCGGGCACTACAACAATCCTAACAGATGAGTAGCACGATGTCCGTCGTATCCGTCGGTCGTACGACAAACCTCGTATGAACTATTCGGAAGTAGGAGCAGGATCAGAAGAGTAGAATATTGATGCGATTTGGACAACAATACATTAAAGGCACCCTCACATTCCGGCGAGTGGGAGCTGTTAGCATATGGAGATTGGGCACCGTAATTAGGAGCCCATTAATATGTATACGTTACCTAAGAAATTGGGTAAATGTCACATTAGGGTAATTGGGCTTGACCCAAATCCCAATTGACATGAGATGCCCAAATATTGGGCCTCCCTTATACATGGCCGGCCGAAACTTGGTGTTAGGGGCAAAGTGGACTTTTGTCCACTTTGCTCCTCCTATAAATAAGGGGTGTTAGGGTTTTCTTAAGGGTAATTCACAATTCCTCCTAAGTGGTGATTTGAGATAAAAAAAACTCGTCCCTAAAGCCTGTTTCGGCCGAACCATATTGCACCACCAAGGGCGTGCCAATTTGCTTGGAGCAAATCACTCCGGAGATTCGTCCCTGCCAAGAATCGATCAAATGCTTCGCTGTAGAGCTAATACCGCGTAGGACTTCCTTAATAAAAACTTCTACGTGTTCCGTCCGGTGGATCGCGAACTCCCTCAGCAGGATCCTTGGGACTACGGAAAGGGTTCAAGGTATGTGCACATCTTCCGCTGCGTAATTCTGATTACAAGCATTTGTTTTATTTATGTTTCCGTAGTAGTCAACCCCTTAATCCAACATCACCTCTAGTGCCCATTCGAGTCGATAACCGGTGTGAATAATTTTAATTATTTAAAAAAAATTTGAGATTGCATTCGAAGTTTGAACTGATATGCCATTATTAAAATCCATACGAAATAATGTTTATATTGAATTTCGAACTGGATTGCGTCACAACACCGGTCTATTATTGGCTTCGTGAGAAAGAGCAACTGGTTCCATCCTGACATCCTGATACCTCAAGGAGCATCATCATCGGGGTATGGAAGGGAAAAGCTCCTCTTAATGTTAAACGTTTCCTATAGAAGAGATGTGCACACGTTTTACATTTGTTCGACGAACTTAATCGTAGGGGAATCGAGGTAGAAGCTAAATGTCCATTTTGTAATTATACATAGACTATTGACCATGTCTTGTTGAATTGCATATGGACGACGCTGGTATCTAGTGCCTTGGTTTGAGATGGAAACGTGAGATGAGACAACTTGGGTGGGATGACTAGAAGACGCGATTGAGAAGGCCAATCGGGAGGGAGAAGTTGTTGCCTTCCTTTGTTTAAAAGTGAATATCAAAGCATGAGAAATTTGGAAGGATTATTGTAGGGCCACATACCAAAATGATTGCCCCAACCCATTTCGAGTGATGGAATTAGTACATAAATTTACTGTAGAAGTGTGGGAAACTGATACACCCAAGTCTCAGTTAGCGTACTGGTGAGTAGAGCACAATAGCAGCATCAGTGTGGCAGGTCCCATCTCCGGGGCATTTTTCATTTACTGTTATGGTTTTTTGCTACAACAATCTAGATGGGGTGGTACATGTGTGGTGGTTAGGGACGCATCCAGGAACCTAATAGCGGGAATGAGTACGCGATATAGGGAGTTCGATGTTGCCATAACGCAAGATAGAGCAATTTTGCAAGGCGTCGAACTTGCAGTTCATCATCAATTGAGGGAGGTCGTCAACGAATTGTAATCTGAATTCGGCATACAACAACAAACCCAACCTGAAGGTTCGACAATTATTGGTTATACCCACCATATAGTAAGCACGATTCAAAAAGTGACATAAAAAATCATTCGATGAGGCGTTAATCGAAGTGCAAACTAAGTTGCAATCCAATACAGAAAAGAGTTTGCTCGACAAATTGAGTTGTTACACCCCATCTCTTTTTTTCTGTTCAGTTATGTCACTAAACTAGGTGGTTGACCCACGTGTTGCGCGGTAGTTATTTGTTTATATAATTATTAGGGTATTACGAAAATTCAAATATTAATAATTAATTTGACTGGTCTTTTCTATTTGAAATAATTTATTCAATTCAAAGGAAAACTATTATACTATTAATGTGTATATATAAACTCATATAATTCTATCTTAACGTGTATGAACATAAGTTTTATTTGTTAGTAAATAAGTTTACACATATAATATTAAATTTTTTAGGTATACATAACAAACCATCAAAATATGAAAATAAATAAATACTTACTAAACATTATTGTTAATCATATATTCTTATGATAGTAGTATCTGATAGATTTTTTATATGTTGTATACACATCTTCGATAGTAATTTATATGTTTATTTATAATTAAATTTTAATTAGTATTTTAGATAATAATTTTAAATATAATTTCTTATTTTTTTGGCTAAAATATAATTTTGTATCTAAGTGAAAATATATGATAATATAACATGATGATTGAAAAAATGTAAAATAAATTCGTAAAACTAAACGTTTTTATATATTGATTTTATTCATTAAAATATATATAAAGTAATTTTTTATTTGTTTAATTATATTTTAAATGGTATTTCATATGAATAATTAATATTTGTATATAGTCTTTTTATTTTGAACATATATTCTTATATATGTTTTTTCCCCAATATTTTATGGTGAAATTGCAACTTTCTAATGTGAAGATGTTAAGTGACTAACATGCAAATGAAAGAGAAACTGAAAGTGAATAAGATTTTTGTCATAAAAATGAATGAGAGTGATAAAAAAAATAGGGTTTAAGAACCTATGAAAGGTCTGAACTATCACCTATGTTAACGGGAGAGGTCTGAAATTTAAAAAGTTAATAACAGAGGTCTGAAATTTCAATTTTGTTGATTTGAGGTTTTCCGTCCATTTTTAGGGTTAAATTTAACAGAATTGTGTGAAATGACATTTTTACCCCTTTAATATTTTGTTTTATTTAATATATTATTTAAGGAAATGTGAAATGACAATTTTACCCCTAAAGTCAAACTAAAACCACCCGACTCCGGCCACCACCACCCGACTCCGGCCACCACCACCTCGACTCTGACGACCACCACCTTGGCTCCGGCGACCCGACTCCGGCCACCACCTCAGCAAAAAGCTCCGATCGGGGCCAAAAAGCTCCTATCGGAACCAAAAAGCTCCGATCGGAGTCCAATCGGGGCCGGTGGCTCCGATTTTGGCCCAATCGGAGCTACGGTGGTGGTCGCCGGAGTACCGTGGTGGTCGCCGGAGTACGATTGGTGGTCGCCGGAGTACCGTGGTGGCTTCAAGGGCATTTTGGTCTTTTCACTCCAAGCATGTGAGGGGCACACTTGATAGAAGGGCATTTTTGGAAATTTATTTTATTTCCGGTCACATGCCAAGCATGTGACCAACTTCCGTTAGTTTTAACGGAAAAAACTAACGGAGACCGCTGTTATCAACAAAACAGAAATTTCAGACCTCTGTTATTAACTTTTTAAATTTCAGACCTCTCCCGTTAACATGGGTGATAGTTCAGACCTTTCATAGGTCTTAACCCAAAAAATAGTTAAACAAACATATAAATTTCAATTATACTAGGTGCATTTCTCGCGCATCGCGCGGGGTGACTTACCAAATATGTATAATTAACAAACTAATATTCGATGAAATTTATACTGACTATTTGTAATATGTTAAAACACTATTTTTAAATAAATTACCAGTCTAAAATTCGAAAAAGTAAACGAAAGACCGAAAATTTTGAACCATAAAATACTATTGCGCAAATTCACAAATAAATTTTAGATACATGTATCGCATGCTACCTTTGGTCGTCGGATCCGTGTCAGCGTCTGCTCTTCAACATATATGACTTCGATGACCACCGGCGATATCTCGCAGGAGATAGAGATGGCTATGCCACTAAGACTCTCAGCCGCCCGTACCGCCTGGTATCTTCGTTCACCGGCTCTGCGTCTGTTAAAAATCAGCGAAATTTTAATTTCGATTAATTATATACATTGAATCTTGAACGGTCCGAAATTTTAATTGCGATTAATTGCATACATTGAATCTTGAACGGTTCGAAATCAGGGAAATTTTAATTGCCATTAATTGTATGCATTGAACCTTGAACGATCTGAAATTTTAATTGCGATTAATTGTATACATTGAATCTTGAACGGTTCGAAATCAGCGAAATTTTAATTGCAACTTAAAAACCCCCAGCTCCCTAGTGCAATCAATGCTATGGAGTTAATGACTACAAAACTCTTAGCTCAATTGTTATAAATGCATCGATTAACGTAAAAAACAAAATCCTCAGCTCCACATTCACTCTATTATTATCTTTCCTTCAGAATTTATAATATATATATAATTGTTACAAAAGTAGAGAGGTAATAGAATGAGAGAACTTGAGGATGTCTTATTATCACATATAAGGAGCCCTTATATAGGGATTACATATACTTGTGGAGGAAGTAAATTTAATACTAGGAAAGTCTAAACAAGGAAGATGGTATATACACGTAATATTGAACATCCACTAAATATATTCATAACACTCCCCCTTGGATGTTCATAAGGGAACTGTGCCTCGTTAAAACCTTATTAGAAAAAACCCATTGGGATAAAAATCTAGTGAAGGAAAAAGAGTACAGAATTATGGATCCCTTTTTGTAAGCTGCCTCGTTAAAAACCTTACCAGGAAAACCCGATGGGATAAAACCTTGGTTAAGGGAAAAAGAGTGCAGCGGTGTAGATTCTCCCCCTGATGTTGACATCGCGTAATTTCATTAAGTCGACGCAATCCAATCATGTTCGCCAATATTCCAGATGTCGCGGTCGATAAAGCCTCCTTGAAAAGATCCGCTAGATAGTCATATGAACAAATTCGTTGGATGAAGAATAACTTGAGGCGAATGTGTTTTGTATGTCTCCTTTGATATAACAATCTTCAACTCGAGCTATATAACCTGCATTATCTTCATATATATATATACAAATATAATGCTACATTTGAAAAATTGTGCACTTCCATGTTATAACTTACATTTGTGTAGCAAATTAATTTAGGTCTTGATTCATCATGATATTAAACTCATGGAATTCTTACAATCATTAAGGTACTCAATAGATGTGTTTATCTATGCAAAATAGCTTCAAGACATTTTTTTTTTATAGGACAAGATTTCAATCTCTTAAGTACTCGATCTTCAGGCCGAGCCAAACCTTTGTCCTTTCAATATATTTTGTCTGAATTTAACATCATCAATAATTGATTGTATTTACAAACTCTTCACGAGTTTCAATATCTTTAAATTCTCTCCCTCACGCGATGCCCCTTTCGGCTATAGCGTGATCAATTCAACTTATCAAAATATCAGTTTTCTTAATTCGCATAGTATCATCTGATATATCTTAGCTCAAATGAGCTATACATTTGAATATAACATAATTTGCCTCTATTATTTTAAATGGCACAATATCTTTATTATCCAACATTCTTGGAAAAATTCCATGCTAGCATTTTCAATCCTTCTAGGATTTTCACTTTAATTTTGCTATCAAATTAGCCACCTAAAAAGGCTATAAAATTATTCATATCATGAGACGCTTATTAAAACATTGTATGTACTGCCAACATAATAATGTATTTGAAGGTTATTGCTCCACCAAATGATTCATATAATAATTGTCATCTTTCTGCGGAAAAGTTTTTGTACCACGGGTTGTGCCTATCTTACGAGGCAATCTATTTACGCAGAAATTATTTATATCCACTGGCTATCACATTGCATTTGTCATGCTTATACTTGCGTCTTTTCAAACTTTGGCCAATCATGATAATTCTTTGACATATTGAGCTCAAGATCCTCGTCTTGTTTTATGAATTCACTCATGAATAATATTCAAAACTGTTGTCGACAACTTGATATTCTCGGTTCCATCATTTTCCCATTAACTCATCGAGATTTCTTTATTACAATTATTTTCAGGTACCTGAACCACTTCTGGGGTTTGATAATTAGTTACGTCTTTACTTATTTTGGGAAATCACCTCCATAATGAGACCATATTTACTTATTTTCTTTATATGCTCCATTCTTTTATCAATAAAATTTATTTGGAACCATTATCACACGCTTTAGGCGTGAGTTATTTTTCATTATAATTTGTCCTAGCGGGACATTTCAAATTGGAGCATTTGCAGTCGGTACTTACTTGACTTATGACTTTCTGGGTCTCATAAAGTCACTAATTAATAGGCAATATCTTAAAATGTTTTTCTCTTTGAACTTCAGGTTCATATTCTCATTGTGCGAGGATCTAAATGAGATAATAACAATTTTTTTTTTCAGTCAATCTCTTTTCTGCCAGCTGCTTCTTTTCTCCCCCTAATGTTGGGAAAAGTTGTTCAACAATGACAATCAACACTCTTGTTTTAAATATATATATCAGTCATTGTTCTCAAATAATTGATTTATAGACAAAATATTTTTCCCAACATTCCAGACCCATGTTTATGCGTTGCGGTGGAGTAATTCAAACATATATCGCACACCATAATATTAATATATGGAAAATTTGTCTATTCACCAAAAATTGGTTGTAATGGGGAGAACTGTGATTTAACATTGGCTTGATGCGCAATTATATTGCTGCTTTCATAATAGCATGCATTTGTACTCAATTTGCTCTAATTGATAGCAGTTTAGCTATGTAATTGGAGGATCTTTGTAACTTTCATGCTAAACTGCAAATATCGACATGTAGTTGTCTGAATCTTATAGTAAATATCAACTTTCAATATCATCATCATTCTTTATTCATAATCTGGAAATTTTGCTATTGCAAATTCGTGATAATTAATGCACATGCGACCATATTGTAGATGCATCTTTCAAAATAATATATCGGTCCACATGACAGGTGAACGAGCCCATATTCACCTTTTATAATTTCCTTAAATAACAGGATTTTATCCCGATATCGGTTGATGATGATCACATAATTAATTTTCTTTGGGAGCAAGCATCGTAATGATTTATGGAGAATCTTCAGGTTCTTCCAAATAGTATTTTGCGCATCACAAGTGATCCAGAATGGTCTGTAACTGGTCACGCAGAATATTATATTATATGGGTAAAACTTCTGGTTTACCTCAATGCATCAGTAAACTTCTGGTTTAACTGATATGTATATCTTTCGTATTTCCGTAGGAGATATGTCATGTATCTCTTGTAACATGATCCACATATTGTTATTTTATTCATCGTCATCATAATGATGATTGCGGAGTAATCAATTCTTTATAATAATATATACTGTATATGTAACATATAAATAACAATAATGAAAAAAATGTATAAAGCGTAAAGAAATAACTTCATATAAATGCTCAATTTCATGATCTTCGGATCATTTATAGTTCAAAATATATTAGGTTCCTTATTCGTAACTCAAAATCTTTAATGATCTTTTGTTTATATAAGATCTCATTTTTATGATCCCAGATCATTCATAAAAATAATTCAGGATCTTCAGGATCTCTGTTCATAATTTAAGATCTTTAGGGATCTTCAATCTCGTTAATTTATAGTCCCATATATTTTAGGATCTTCAGGATCCTTTATTCATTTCCAGATATTCTCGTATCTTCATGATCATTTATTCATAACTCATGATCTCTTAGAATCTTCAGGATTCTTTATGTATAACTCATGCTTTACATGATTCACTATTCATATTTAAAGATCTCTATTTCATTAAATCAATTTTCATACATTATAAGATCTTCTGGATCCTAAATGTAGTAACTCTTGAGTTTTTGAATAACTCTTGATCTTCTGAATCATTTTATAATAAAGTGCAATACACATAATTTAATGCAAGAATTATAAAAGATAAAGTGCAAATGTAAATGTAGTGCAAGAAATATAAAGTATAACTGTAAACGTAGTGCAAGAAATATAAAAAATAAACGTAAATGCGGAATTTAAAATAAAGTAAATACGAATATTCATAATTTTGATCTTCAAGGATTGTAATATCGAATCTTCAAGATACGATATTCATAAAGAATGCATTTTTTTTTTTAAATTCTAACGTCCCAGGATTTACAATAATATATGCAAGAGCTGAGACCAATCTTTGCTTATTGTCATCGCACTTTATATGATCGAATCTCGCGCTTAGCGTCACCGTACTTCTCAAAATTATCATTCTTCCAAATAATTGGATTTTGCATTCTTTTCATACGTTCTTTCTTTATAAGAAGCATCATCATTCTTTATCGATATCATGATGATGCTAGCAATTTTATCTATTTCAAAATCAAAATCAAGTGTTTCCACGACTATGATGATTATAACATATTTGTATTTGTACTTTATCGAGTTGTTACTAAAATTATAAACTGCAACACTCACTTCTGGGCTATATCCTCGTTATTTCATACATATCAACACACACTTCGGGGAGTGGAATATATTATCATTGTAATCGTAATACTCACATCAATACTTAGAGAGAATATTATCATCACTATAATCTCAAACTACAATTCTCACTTCAGGGAGTGGAGTATATCCTCATTATAGTCAATGCTCACTTCAGGGAGCGTAGCATATTTAATGGGCGATGCATATAATTTTGATTCTCAATAACATATGGATATATTTCAGCATCTAGTCACCATGTGCTAAGCAAGACACACTATTCTTTTTCATGATAATTCATGTGCTACTACACTCGCTTCAGAGAGTGGTGCATATCAATACATATAATTTTATATTTGAAATAACATTTCACATGTATGTATATTCAATATATAAATATCACAAACAAAGTAAAATCTTTTACCAACGTAATATCATGTACGGTATAAATAGAGTTCACGAGATCTAACATACCGTGGGATATGTGTCATTGCATCTGATAAATCCACATATTGTATTTCACGTTAATGTTTTCTTTCGTCTGGATTCAGGTTTATGGGGAATTGTCGGTTCCACAACAGATCGAACGGTGATCATGATGCCCTCCGATCACAAGCAGGAAAATTCTTATATCCCGCTGCGGAATGGTCACGCCTACTAAAAATAGTAATCTAAAATAAAAAAAATGAAACTTTGTTATAATATTTTAGGAAATAATTTAATTATTTAAACTTGTAACCTATTAAGAAGGTTCTTTAAGACAAAATAATAAATTGTTCTAAAAAATAAAAAACAACTTTTTTTTTTTGAAAAAAAATATAAATTTCATTTAATTTTTAGATTATTAGTTATATTACACATATTAGTTTTTAAAAATTAGAAACTACACCTGAGTTTATATTATAAATAATAATACTACATATATTAATTTTTTTTATTAATTTTTTAAATCAAACCATGACTAGTTAATACAAAATTACATTTGCATATAATTAATAAATTTTGGAGAATATTTACATTAATAGTTTATACATTACTTTGACAAAATATTTATATGCAACAGTCTTTATAATAGATATAACTTAACAAAAGTTTATATATAACATAATATACCTAGCTAGCATAATATATATATTCAATTCAAACCGAGTTCGAGCTCGGTCTAAGATACACAATTTCATGATTTAGTTGAACAATTTAAAGTTTGCGAGTCGAGTCGAGTCGAGCCGAGAATGAGCTCGTCGAGTATGGCACCGAGTCAACCTTGAGTTTGACAAATTTAGGTTCAGTCGTGTTCGAGCTTGAGCTCGAATACAATGAGTCGAGTCGAGTTTGCGAGATACTCGGATCAACTCGGCTCGTTTACAGCTCTACATAGTGTTAACACTCGATTTTTAATTGAGTTGTAAATTTCGAATGCGTTAAGTAGGGGGTGTAAACGAGTCAAGATACTCGTGAGCTGCTCAAGATCGGCTTGGTCAATATTCGAATTCGACTCAATAAATTTCGAGTCGAGCTTTTTCTAAAGCCTAGTCGATTTTGAGTTCACTGGTACTCCACTCGAGAGGCTCGCGAGCCTAATCGAGCTTTTTTCTTTTTCCTATTCGAGTCGAGTTCGAGTTTTTTTATTTTTAAATAATAATTTTATGTAAGTATATATTGAGTTCAAGTCGAGTTCGAGCTCGAGTCAAAAACCTAATCGAGTTGAGTTCGAACTCGAGCTAAGGCGCACTTTTTATTAATTAATTAATTGATTTTTTTTTTTAATTTTATCGAGTCGAGCTCGAACTCGTCAAGTATGGCACTTAGTCGAGCTCGAACTCGAAAAAATTAAGGCTCGGTCGAGTTCGAGCTCGAGTAAAATGAGTCGAGTCGAAATTGTCAGATACTCGGCTCGACTCGATTCGTTTACAGCCCTAGCGTTAGGAACATAATTCATGCATATATATTTTTGGGAAAATAATTGAACTTGACACGTGTGATTTGTGAGACAGTTGTGAGCTGAATACATTACAGAGAAATATATCAATATGGGTCTTAAATCGAAGCTCGTAAAATAACGAATGCAACACAACTGACCGTCAATCATTTGGTCTTATAAAACGAAAGTTATTATCAATTGAAGCTAAAAGTGAAAAAAAAAAAATAGAATAAAAACCTGCAACCTGTTAAGTAGGTAATTATACATTTTTATTTATTTTTAATAATTTAAGACATATATAACCGTTTTCTGGCTTTACTATTTACGGAAAACGGGACGATTCTGCTGCATGACCGAAGCGAGGTCCATCACAAGCATGGTGATTAGTGATTTTTGTCCATGGGGTTTGAGATCTCCGTGGTCTGATTTTGAACAATGATGACATATGCTGGTTCGCTTTAAGTGGGGACGTTTGTGTAGTGGTATAAGTAAACTTGGCTGAATTCATCATCGTCGTGGACTGGAAGACGAAGATAAAAGAAAAAATAATCTTCTTGGTGACTATCTTGTTTCTCCTAGATTCGATCAACAATCTCCACAACAAGCATATATCCTCGTATCAAAACCAAGATAAAACGTTAATAATTATAGCATATACAATATAATATTAAGTTTAAGAAAATAATTATATAAAACAAATAGATTGTTTGTCGTATGTGTGAGATGGAACCACTGTTGTGAAGAGGTTGATGTGTAACAAGGCTAAGGTGAATACGTTTGATTTGGGGAATTAGATTATGAATAAGATCGAGCGTTTCGTGCTGATAACTGATAACGTGTTACGAAAGTAGAGAGGTAATATAATGAGAGAACTTGATGATGTCTTATTATCACACATAAGGAGCCCTTATATAGGGATTACATATACTTGTGGAGGAAGTAAATTTAATACTAGGAAAATCTAAACAATGAAGATGGTATATACACGTAATATTGAACATCCACTAAATATATTCATAACAATAATTTAAATATTAATTTAATATTAAGATAATAGTGAGGAAATGAAACATAGGTGATTTTTTGTTTTTGTTTTTAGTGGATCTATATCTATATATAAAAAATTAATTTTGTTGTATATAATTTTTATTAATTAATTTGGTTATGTAATATACCAACAAATTGTAACTTCCTTCAAAATTTAATAAGGTGCTTAGCATGAATTTTAGCGTGTCCACTAGGCAAAAAAATTACGTCACATATGTAAATTTAACTCATGGATTAGGTGGACTGATAGATTTATAGAATTTTTTTCAATTTGATTATGTGTCATCATTATAGATGTCTTAATTCAAATTATATTACATTTATAGATAGATTTTTATATTTAATATATATATATATATATATATATATATATATATATATGAAGAATAGATGATTTTGTTTTTAGTGGATCTATATCTATCTATATATAACAAATTAATTTTGTTATATATAATTTTTATTAATTAATTTTGTTATATAACATACCAATAAATTATAACTTCCATCAAGATTGAATAATGTGTTTAGCATGAATTTTAGTATGTCCATTTAGACAAAAAAATGATGTCACATTTGTAAATATAACTCATGGAATAGGTGGACCTCAATATATTTTTAGAATTTTTATACATATATAGATATAGATCGTAATCCGAATTGAACTATTTGTTTTCGTAATAAAATAGTATCAGTCATAAAAAAATATCCTGAATTGTTGCATCAAAATATTATGCTTTATGCAGGGTGGACACTTTGGTATTCGTACGAAGTTGGTTTACTTTGGAATATGGGGGTTGGGACGTGCCCGAACGTTTTAATGCGAACCGTGTCGTTGTTAGTTGTATAACTCGAATTAAATCTTCTTCTTCTTCTTCATATATCTACCAAACGAAAACTAGAAAAGAAAAATGATTAATTATAATAATAATAAACAGATGTCTGGCAACAGGCAATGCATGTTGTCTCTCTTCGATTTATGATGACCATTAACTAAAAGTTTTGTGTTCATTTCTTCTACTCTACACATGAAAATGACAGTAATTCCTCTTCCTCCTCTGCTTCTTCCCCCATTGATTCGAACGGATTAAAAAGCAGAAAACTTTCCCATTTACCCAACACACCCACTGAGAAAAAGCGCTATTTTCCCTCCGCCGCAGTCTCATCTGAACCCCCATCTCGTCGCCTTCGATTTCCCTAGCTGACTGAATTAGTCAAGTGGGTCAAAATCAAAATCTTGATTTCGCGCGGTGTAATGTGGGTCTGGCCACGATCTTGCTGACTGCTGGCGGGTATCCGGTTTTCTCTCCTTCTGCTGATTTGATTTTCTGCTGCTGCTGCTGCCCAGATTCGATCGATCGATCGATTGAATTTTGTGGCAAGAAACCCTAATTAGTTTCATCCTTGGTAGATCAGGTGTTGATAGAGTGATAGGTTTTTAGTGTATTAGATCGATTCTGGAGGAAAGTGGAGATCTGGGAGGTGTTCCATCGCTTATGCCACATGAGGACGTTCTTCCCCAATGAACCCTCCTGTAAAGAATCACAGCTCAGTTCGTTAAATCCTCAGTCGTGGCTGCAAGTCGAAAGAGGGAAGCTCTCCAAATCCTCGCCTCAACATCTCTTCTCCTCATCAATGTAAGTCAGTTTCTCGATACTTTAGATTTGAAGTAAGTAATAATAATTGATTGGATTTGCTGATAGATAGATGTGGATGATGATTGTGTAGAGAATCGCTCATCAAGGTTCCCGAGCCGCCGATACTGCCTTTCTTTAAACCAGTTGATTATGTAGAAGTTTTAGCCCAGATTCATGAGGAGCTGGAGACATGTGCTCCTCAAGAGAGATCAAATCTGTACCTATCGCAGTTTCAGGTATTTAGAGGACTCGGGGAAGTCAAGCTGATGAGGAGAAGCCTCTGTGCAGCTTGGCAGAAGTCAAGCACTGTGCACGAGAAGCTGGTTTTCGGAGCTTGGTTGAAATATGAGAAGCAAGGGGAGGAAGTAATTGTTGATCTGCTCGGGACTTGTGGTAAATGTGCTCATGAATTCGGCCACATGGATATCGCCTCTTTACTTCCAATCGATCTAACTTCATCCCCACAAGAAAATCTCCATGATGAAAGCCAGGCTACGAGAAACGTCACTTTTAGGATAGGAAATGAGAAAATAATATGTAATCGGCAGAAAGTGGCGACTCTGTCCGGTCCGTTCCATGCCATGCTCAATGGTTGTTTCACAGAGTCACTTACAGATGATGTGGATTTTTCCGAGAACAACATCTCTGCTTGTGGGATGAGGGCGATCAACCATTTCTGCACAACAGGACAGTTAACTGAAGATGTTTCCCCAAATCTACTGTTGGAAATCTTGGTTTTTGCCAACCGGTTCTGCTGTGAGCGACTAAAAGACGCTTGTGATAGAAAACTTGCCTCCCAAGCCTCGTCCATAGACGATGCGGTCGAGCTCATGGAGTATGCACTTGAAGAGAACTGCTCTGTTCTTGCTGCATCGTGCCTGCAGATCTTCCTTCACAATCTTCCGGAATGTCTGAACGATGAACGGGTAGTGCGGATACTTAGCAATGCAGATACGCAGCAGAGATTCATCATGGTGGGGTCCGCTTCGTTTTCTCTATACTGCCTTTTAAGTGAAGTTTCCATGAATCTCGATCCTCAGTCTGATAGAACAGCGAGTTTCCTTGCACGGATGGTAGAATCTGCTGAGACAAATAGACAAAGGCTTCTGGCGTTTCACCAATTGGGATGCGTTAAATTATTGAGAAAAGAACTCGATGAAGCTGAACGTCTCTTTGGGGACGCTTTTGATGCAGGCCATGTGTACTCCTCTGTAGGACTTGCTAGGGTAGCCCACATGAAGGGTCAATCTCAAAATTCCTACGAGAAGCTTAGCTCGGTTATTACAACATCAATTTCTCCACTCGGGTGGATGCATCAAGAGAGATCTCTGTACAGTGAAGGGGACACCAAATGGGAGGATCTTGAGAAAGCAACAGAGTTAGATCCAACGCTTCCTTATCCATACATGTATAGGGCGGCTTCCTTGATGAGGAAGCAAGATGTTCAAGGGGCACTTTCGGAAATTAACCGGATTCTCGGGTTTAAACTTGCATTAGAGTGCTTAGAACTCCGGTTTTGCTTCTATTTGGTCCTTGAAGATCACCAGGCAGCGATCTGTGATGTCCAGGCAATTCTGACACTATCTCCAGATTATAGAATGTTTGAAGGACGTGTTGCTGCTGCTCAGCTACGAACACTTGTGAGAGAACATGTTGATAATTGGACAACAGCAGACTGTTGGATGCAGTTGTATGATAGGTGGTCTTCAGTGGATGATATTGGGTCCCTTTCGGTTATTTATCAGATGCTTGCTGAATCCGATGCACCAAAGGGTGTTCTATACTTCAGACAGTCTTTATTGCTTCTCAGGTATGTTGGGTCACTAAAAATTCTTACTTTTTGGTACATTGATTGGGGTCCATATCCTAGGATTGGCAAAATATGTTGCACTGTTATATTTGTGTATATTTTCATGTCATGGCTGTCTAAATTGAGCAATTTAGCAAAGTGTGAAATTTAGTGTAGAAAAGTGGATCGTTTCCATTCATGGACCTGTTGCTGATTCAGGCATCTTTTTTTTTTTTTTTAATCCCCGGAAATGTTTCTGTTTTCACTTTCTCACTAAATTTCGAATTAGAAAAAACTGTACTGATAAAACTGAGCAATTTCAGTGAGCTTGAAATTTTTGGCGTCCCATTCAATCACTTTTCCCCACGAATGTAAATTTTTTCCACTTCTCACTAAATTTCACATTTGTAGACCTATACTATATGGAACTCTCTCATGTTCTGGTTTTGCTGTTCGTTTTTCGTGGCATGACAAAAAATCGCTTACCTTTCTACAACATCAATATGTTTTTGTTTCTTTTATGAAAAAAACACTGGTCTTTTCTATCATGTGATTCATCTATTGGAGTTGCAAGTCTCTAAATATTGAAGAAAATAAGAAATTTGTGTCCTTTTATGTCTTGCATAAACACTTTGCTGCCCATGTTTTACTTTTTCATTTTCAATTAAAAATTCTGAATGTTTTGTTTTATAATCCATTATTTTGGTTATTTCCTTAGATTGAACTGCCCTGAGACAGCAATGAGGAGTTTACAATTGGCACGACAACATGCATGCGATGAGCACGAGCGGCTTGTTTACGAGGGGTGGATCTTGTACGACACTGGACACTGTGAAGAAGGGCTTCAAAAAGCTGAGGAATCCATTAAAATAAAGAGATCCTTCGAGGCGTTCTTCCTTAAAGCATATGCATTAGCAGATTCAAGTCAAGATCCGTCTTGTTCGTCTGTGGTTGTGTCTCTTTTGGAAGATGCCCTTAAGTGTCCTTCCGATAGGCTTCGTAAGGGTCAGGTGCAGTTTCTCTACTAATCTCACAATAATTATTTATGATGGGTTGGTAATTATATCTTTTAGGAAAATTGAATCTTTTAGAAAGCTAGTGCTTTTCTCACATTTCCAAATAAAGTAAAAGACTTGACTTTCACTCTAAGTTTCACATTTTGTAGCATTACTCTGTATACTATATACCGAACAATGCTTCCACCAAAGCTAAGTTTGCAGAACCAAAGAAGCATAAAAATGGCTAATTTGCAGTTTTGTAAAATGAAATTTGTGGTTTAGGCTCTGAATAATCTGGGGAGCATCTATGTGGACTGTGGGAAGCTCGAATTGGCAGCAGATTGCTACATTAATGCCCTTAAGATAAGACACACAAGAGCCCACCAAGGCCTTGCTCGGGTTCACTACCTCAGAAATGACAAGACAGCAGCTTATGATGAAATGACCAAATTGATAGAGAAAGCTCGGAACAACGCCTCGGCATATGAGAAACGGTCTGAGTATTGTGATCGAGAACTCGCCAAGGCGGACCTCGAGATGGTCACAAGATTAGACCCGCTTAGGGTTTATCCTTACAGATACAGGGCTGCAGGTAAATAATTGAAACAACTAACCAAACCCTATCTCTATCTTTCTATCTAACATTAATTACCTACTTTCTAGCTGAACTTTGGGAGTATGAAGAGTTTGCTAGCTATAATTTTTTTTTGGACAAATTGATAGCTGAACTTATGTAAGTTTGCTAGTTCAGTCTAATTTGCTGTTAAAAGGTGATGGGGACATGTACGTGGTATCAGAATTGGGTTAAGAGTCCACTTCATACCATATGTTTGCACGAAATCCACTGTTCATACCATATATTTTTTTTGTACCAATTTGGTATCAAACGTTTTCATTTTGTACCGTTTTCATACCTCCGTTAACAGTCATGTGTTGTGCACGTGACTGACTCTAAACTTTTGATTTTGTTCAGTTTAGTCCCTCTAATATATTCATAACTTTTAATTTGTTCAATTTAGTCCTCAAATTTCAATATCGAACCCTGACCCAAAATGTCCGACCCTGGGTCGGGGTCGCTGGACCCAGAAAGTGACTTGGTTTAAACAACCAGCTTACTCGAGATTTGCTCATATCCGGATCCTCGAGTGGGACTGACCCAGTTATTATGGGGCTTTCTTTCTATGAATTGTTTGTATTTATTTATGTGTGGCAGTGTTGATGGATAGCCATAAGGAGAAAGAAGCGATATCAGAACTGTCAAGGGCAATTGCATTCAAGGCAGACCTACATCTTCTTCACCTAAGGGCAGCATTCCATGAACACATTGGAGATGTAGTAGGTGCCCTAAGAGACTGTAGGGCGGCGCTATGTGTCGACCCTTACCACCAAGAGATGTTGGAGCTTCACAGTCGGGTTAATAGCCATGAGCCTTAATCGAAGAAAACCGCTTTTTCTACTTATTATTATTGTCTTCTTTTTTGTTATATCATAGTGTATAGTGGTGTGCATGTACTGCCCCTTCGTATGCATCAAAAGAACTCCCTTGTAATGTAATTTAGTGTTTCACTTTTTCATAATTTTATTCAATTCCTCACTCTTGAGAATGAGAGAAATGGAAGAATTACATGTATTTGCTAGATCTGAATTGTTTGTTTTGTTTTTTTAAGGGTTAATAACCTAAGAAAATGTTTGAAGTTTGACCCATGTTAACCGGAAAGGTCTGAAGTTTCAAATGTTGATTAGAGAGGTCTGAGATTTCAACTTTGTGGATATAAAAGGTCTTCGTTAAATTTTTCCGTTAAAACTGACGGAAGTTGATCACATGCTTGACATGTGATCGGAAATAAAATTAAATTACCAAAATGCTCTTCTATTAAAGTGTGCTCTTCACATGCTTGAAGTGAAAAGACGAAAATGCCCTTAAAGCCACCACGGCTCCGGCCACTGCCACCTCGGCTCCGGAGACCACCACCCCGACTCCGGCAACCACCACCCCGGCTCCGACGACCACCACCCAGCTCCGGCGACCACCACCCAACTCCGGCGACCGCCTGCACGGCTCCGATTGGGCTCAAATCGGAACCGTGAGGGCGGTCGCCGGAGTTGGGTGGTGATCGCCGGAGCTGGGTGGTGGTTGCCGGAGTCGGGTGGCGGTGGCCGGAGCCAGGGTGGTTTTAATTTGACTTTAGGGGTAATTTTGTCATTTCACATTTTCTCAAATAAGATATTAAATAAAATAAAATATTAAAAGGGGCAAAAGTGTTATTTCAGACAATTCTATTAAATTTAATCCTAAAAATGGACGGAAAACCTTAAATCAACAAAGTTGAAACTTCAGACCTCTCATGTTAATATGAGCCAAACTTCAGACATTTTCTAGGTTATTAACATTTTTTAATAATATATATTTACGCTTATTATGACCAATCTCAGCCTCAGTCTCAACTAATCAGTTTTTAATGGAAAAAAAAAAAAACATTTTAGCCAATTACATTAAAATCATAGATCATGTAAAAGAATACACGATCAGACATGATACAAGACATTAAAATTACATGAACCATTTACATTAAAATTACATAATCATGTAAAAGAATACATGATCAGACCATTTACATTAAAATTACATGGTCTTATTCTTATCAGACCATTTACATTCAAATTTTACATGATACAACATTAGATCGCCGACCGACTCTGATGTTAATTGCAATTTTATAATTTTAATGTAAATAGTTTACGTAATTTAGGATTTTAATGTATATGATTTATGTAATTTTATAATTTTAATGTGAATAGTTTATATGTTATTTATGATTTTAATGTAAATGATTTATATAATTTTAATGTAAATGGTTTATATAAAATTACCGACCGACTCCGATGTTGAATGTAATATTTAGATTTTAATATAAATAGTTTATGTAATTTATGATTTTGTAAATGATTTATATAATTTAATGTAAATGATTAATATAAAGATCACCGACCATTCCAAGCAGCATCAATCGTAATTTTCTCTCAATATATATTGCACTGCTAAATCAAAATATGCACCACCAAAAATATGATAGCCCTGACTCACAACTAGTCTTATCAAAACCGAATTAGGCATCGACCAGCCATGGCAACGGTTCCCGATTCGTACGATTCGACCCTGGTCCGACCGGTTCAATGTCATTCTCTTCACTTACACTCCCTGACCTTGGTCCGACCGGTTCAATCGTACGTAAAAAAATCGGTTATCGAACCGAGTTCACTTACATTCTCCGAATTTACTTGAACCGGACCGTTGGAAGCACCGATTCCGATTCGAACCCGGTCGGATCGCCGATTCGGTCCGGTTCTGATAACACATACCATTTGTAATGCCCCAATTGGCTCATTCCCCTCCCCTCACCATAGCTAAATCTTTCATTTCCAAATACTTTTTAAAATATATATATTAATTAATAGCCAACTACCCTCCTCCATCTACCCCTTCCAGTTGAACACATAGTTCGTCAGAACCAACGCTCCGTTCATCACACAAACCACTACATAATATGTACCCTTCAGGTACCCACGATATGACCGCGGTCGTGGTCGTATCTCATTCTCAAACCCTTCTACTAACAGAGAAGCTGAGTATTTTTATGGCACCTCCAACGTGCGCTAGTCCTTCGCGGATGTTCCACAGATATGGGAGCTTATGTAGACTAGTTTCGTGCAGCCCCTACCAATTAGAAATCAATACACCAGTCATGTAATCATCTTTGTTTGTTTATGGAGTTGTTAAGATTTCAGATCTACTGGTCTGGTATCGCTTGTTGCGCATGTCCTCTATTAGCCATGTCAGCGTTGATGTTCTTTTCCTATCCAAGTGTTGTAAAAGTTCGACCAACATTTTGCTTAAAAAAATTATACTACCAAATTTTGTATACAAAACTAAAGTAGGATTGACAATTTTTGGTAATTAACCTTATTATATATAAGATAATAATAATAAGATGATTAATTAATGTCGATATAATATAAAAAATAAAATAATGTGTAAGAAAAGAGATTAAGAAGGCGCGGAGAGGCCGTCTTCCAAAAACAGGCCTGAGAAAAGAGAGGAGAGAGGAGATCGAGCTCTGAAGAAGAATTTTCGCTCCAGTTCAAATCCTTCATTCATCAATCAATCCTCAACCCAAGTCGCATTCGTTAGCTCTCTGTATATTTCTTCTTCAGCTCCGGCGGATACAGACATTTCTCGACAAACCAGGTGGCCGTTCATTTTTTCCACGGATATTCAAACTTCTTCTTCTTCGTCGTCGTCTTCCCTACCTGAGGAACGGATCACTGACAGGGACAAGCAATATTAGCACAAGGAAACTACTGTCGACGGATCTTCACGCTCTGTTTCATCGTCCGAGTTGGATCCGCCATTCACATTGTGGTTTCTTTTTTTGACTTTTTATTGGTAGTGTTGTCGATTCAAGGTGGAGGAGTTTTTGGATCTTTGGGTTAGGGTTCTGAGATCTTGGTGGATGTGTTTGGCGGATGAATGAGAAAGGAGGAGGGGAGGAGTTTTGGTGATTGAGAGATTTCAATCACGATGAAATGGGCTAGATTGCTTAATGACATCAGGGAAAAGGTAGGGCTTACTCAATCTCCACCTGCAGCTGCGTCCTCTTCTTCAGCGGCCCCCTCTGCTTTACAGACTGACCTCATCGTAACTCCAATCCGATATGACTATGCTGCTGCCTCCCCAACAAGGTCTGCTCTAACTCTCAGTTGCTTGTATTAGCTGGTCATTTTTTTTGTCTATCCTTTTAGTACTTTGTAGTGTGTTTTGAGCTTGTTCTTTACCGTACATGTTGCTGGTTGTGGTAGATATCGTAGGGTCATGATAAAGTTATGCTATTTTGCTTTGCTGAATGCACTTTTACTCTTAAATGGAGAATGGATACCTTTGTTTGGTTCTATGAAGCCTAGCATGATACTTGAACTGTCATTGGAGTTGGAGGGTAGCATCAGCTCTCTGTTAGGTTCTGAAAGTGGAGAAAGCTGTTTTGATCACGTATTTGCAAAACTAAGCGCATTGTTTGCTTATTTGCTTCTCACTGTCGAACTAAGTAAATTAAGCTATTCCTGTAGTCTGTGATGTAGAAGAAAGTTGAAAATCTAGCTGAAGGGGATTAGTAGTTGGAAACAGAAAAACATGCCGATGAATGTCTTCCAGTTGAACAAGAAGTGGAAAAATACCTCAGCTTATCTGTGGGAACAAATCTAGGGAGGGGGAGATTAAATCATTTAGCGACAAACTTGATAAGTGAAAATGCTAGATAGTTTAATAGTTTTTTCAGAGGTAATTCAAGTATGAAAATTAGTGGGATGTTGGTACTAAGAAATTCACTGTGTTAGAGTAGATATTTAATCAGTGGCCACAGACATTTTCAAAACTCCTAGTATGTGTTAGAGACAGGTATTGTTGTTAAGGAAGTATTTGTATTCCTCTGGTATGTTAGCTATGTTGTTTAACATAAGATTGTTTTATTGTGTTCAAAGTATGTGTGGAAATCAAAACTTGTATCAGTTAGCTTCATTCCAGTCAGAGGTGTATTTTTTGTTTACATGTCTAGGGTTAGCAATATGCAGATCTATTAGAGCATAGAGAAATGACATGTTAATTTTATTCTCCAACTATGAGTGTCACCCTCCTTCCTCTGGATTCAGTTTCCTCTGTTCATATTTTTCCTCATGGTGTCACTAGGAAAAAGAGTAATACTGTGGCAACTACTCTATTGATTATTACTCTACCTGTAACAATCTAAACTTACCCCTTTACTCTGAAAGCAGAGACAAGCATGAACTGGAATTGGACTTTAAGAGGTTTTGGGAGGACTTCCGTTCTTCCAGCTCGGAAAAGGTACTTATTTCCTCATTACTTGGATATAATTATTGTCACCATTTTGTTTAGTCTATCCAAGTTAGTTTCAGCTGATTTTTTTTTGTCATTGACCTTGCAGGAGAAAGAAGCGTCCTTAAATTTCACTGTGGATGCTTTTTGTAGATTAGTGAAGCAGCAGACCAATGTAGCGCAACTAGTCACAATGTACGACATTTTCTTGCTTTATATTTATTTTTCATGTTTTCATAATTTTCTGCTGGATAAAAATTATTTTGGACTTTGGAGGTTATAACTTATAAGTTTGGAACAACAATTTTCTGAGAAGTTGCTAAATTTTGGCCATAATATGGTAATGCTGGTATTTATGATTCTTTGTGTAAATGATTTCTAAATGTAGCTTGCTCATTGTGGCTAACCCCGTATATGCGGATTCATTTAGCAAGAACAAATAATGCAAAGCTCTTGCTTGTTTTTTCCTTTTTCCATTTTTCTTTCTTAGTAATGAGAAACCTTGGCTTTGACGAAGCTTATATTTGTTGTTAATGGCTATGCTTTCGTTTGCAATTAAAGTCTTCAATTGATATTTTTCAAGATTCCAGTACATTTCATTGTTCTCAGTTTTATTCTTATGTCACATGTGGGCTATGTGGTGGTTTATTCTAGTTAAACGTGCAACATATTAATGTTTTACTACAAGGGATGCTTGTACTGCACATAAAATCCCTTTCTGATCCAGATACGTGATCTATATCATGATATTTGAAATCCTTAATTTCTGGTTAGAGGATGGACTCGAAAGTTAAAACTAGCAACATATTAATGTTTTACTAAAATATTTTTTCTTAAAAACATTCGGTTTTGACGTGACGAATTTATTTTTATTATCTGCAGGTTAGTTGAAACACACATCTTTTCTTTTGTTGTGGGTAGAGCATTTGTTACAGATATAGAAAAGTTGAAAATCAGTAGCAAAACACGATCACTGGATGTAGTGCAAGTGTTAAAGTTCTTTTCAGAAGCTACACAGGTTGTCTTAACGGATGCTCTCACTTAAGAAATATACTTATGCATTATTGGTCGCAACTGATAAAATCTAATAGTTCGATTTCATTGGTGCGTAACATACTTGCAGGATGGCTTGAGTCCTGGCTCCAATTTGTTAACTGCAGTGGAAGTACTTGTTTCAGGGGTATAGCCCATTCACTCTTGCTTGCTGCCAATCAGTTTTTTTTTTAATATCATATTAGTTTCCTCTAGTGTTAATTTTCTTTTAAACTACAGTTACATTACTTCATTTCATTTGAACATGTTGGTTCTGCTTACTGTGTGTTGTTTGCTGGCAACAACATCCTGCTTATTTGGTTATCATGTCTTAAAATTTAGTTTGTTTTGTCTGCAAAATTTATGCATTCATCAACTTCTTGGTTTTACTGATATATACTTTTGAATTATAATCTGCAGCCAATTGATAAGCAGTCCCTTCTTGATTCTGGAATATTTTGCTGCCTCATCCATATTTTTAATTCCCTTTTGAGTCCATATGAACCTCCCGAGTGGCAGAAGCCGAATAGTGAGTCAGGATTGTCAACCCCTGGAAAAGATCATGAGAAGGATTTTACAATAGTACGGAGGCTTGAGGTAAAATTTCTTCTCTAATATATCTGCTCTCCCGTTTTAAATTTCGTAGAGCATGAAGCAAAGTTTTCTTTAGAAGATAAAAAAAATTCTGCTGTAGTAATTACTGTAATTTAGTGATGTGGATCTGCTGCTTGTGTGGGAATAGTGTACCACTGGGCTTAGGGCTATAAGTTTAGGTAGTACAATTTAAATATAAGTTCGCTACTTATCCCTGATATTTCAGCTATCATTTTGCTAATGATTCCTTTTGTATTATGTAGTATGCTGATATCAAGCATGCTTGAAATAATATTAACGAGGCTAAGCATTAAACTGGTAAATTAAATAATTTATGATGAACATGAAAATTCCTTTTTTGGTTTGCTATGAAATAGAATATTCAAGTAAGGTCTTTGATGAAAAATGTTTTTCCCCCTTTCATAACACAATTAGATTCAAATATTCAATTTATAATGAAGTGATGCAGTAGAAGGGTTAGTTATGAATGGGAATATGATTCACTCTCAATACTACTCTCTGTTTTCATGTCTATTTTTAGCATGCAATTGGTGCTCTTGGCTGTGATATATTAGCCTTTACGATAAATATATACATTTTGCAGGTAGAGGGAAGTGTTGTGCACATAATGAAAGCTCTAGCAAGCCATCCTTCGGCTGCTCTGAGTCTCATTGAGGATGATTCTTTACAGTTGTTATTTCAAATGGTTGCAAATGGATCAAATGCAGTTTTCTACAAGTCCAAAGACGGTGTTGTTCCACTTCATCGGCTACAGTTGCATCGACATGCTATGCAGGTGAATTTGTTGATGCCTTGTCCCTTTTGGTGATCAATTAGGATTTTGGTCCTTTAACTTTTTTTTTATTTTATCTATATACTATTCAGAAATGGGCATGCAAAGGAACATCTTCCATTTTTTCTAAGAAGTCTGAAAAGCACAATTTTGTTTTCCCTTTAATTTTTTCAATGCAATTTAACAGTTTGCAAGAGAAAGAGTGCTTCTTGATAGGTACCTCTAGGCACTTATTAGGAATACCGTATAGAAAATAATCAGTTTATCAAAATTCAAATTATAATGTATGTTTTGTTTAACAGATTTTGGGGCTTCTTCTGGGGAATGATAGTGGAAGCACTGCCAAGTACATACACAATTATCATCTGGTATGGTTTTATTGCATGTTCTAACTTGTTTATGATCTATCCAATACGGTTATTCATTCACCAGCTTACTAAATGTCTAAGGTCGCTATAAAAATATCTTTCAATAAGCGTACTACTACACATGGGGATCTGCTACCATGTCAATTATAGGGTTTCCCTTTTAAATCCAACAAGCGTCCCTGCTGAAGGAGATAATAATTTTTCATTTCACAGGTTTATTTGTTACCGAATTAAGAGTTCTTAAAAAGTGGGTCTGTTTGGTATCATGCATAAACATGCAATCTGTAATTGCTCAACTGTCGCAATTAGAGGTTTGCAAATAGGCAGAAAAATGTACTCCACTTCTGATATGGTTATGCCTTGATTTCGTAACTGCTTCTAGTGAGTGATATAAAATCTTTATTGACTGGTAATAATAAATGGTTAATTGCACGGTCTTCATATTAGTTATGCCATTATTGATGCAGATTAAAGTTCTTCTGGCAGCAGTTAAGGACTTTAATCCCGACTGTGGTGATTCTGCCTACACGATGGGTATTGTGGATCTGTTACTAGAATGCGTGGAGCTTTCTTACAGGCCAGGTAGATAGAAGAAGTAGTTACTTATTAGCAGACCTTTTTATTAAAAAGATTGCTTGGTATCACTGAATTGAAGCACTTATACTGTAGATTCTGGTGGAGTGAGCCTTAGAGATGATATCCGCAATGCTCATGGCTATCCATTCCTTGCACAGTTTGCGTTGATTCTCTCTTCGTTGCAAAAGAGTCAGGGTATTCCTCTAGCTAATGTAAAGTCTTGTGGGAATCAAGATACATCTCCTGATGGTCCTGGTGAAGGAAGACCAGGTATAAGTCAGACAGAGGATTCTCCTGTCCAACATCTCTCTCCTGCTCTCTCAAGGTTACTCGATGTCCTTGTTAATCTGGCGCAGACTGGACCTGATGAATCGATGACATTGTTTGGTAGCAAAGGAGCCAATTCTTATCATTCTAAGGGTACTGGCCAAAGTAGGAGTTATACATCTTTTGATCGAGTTGTGGATGAAGTTTGGGAGCAAGGAAGTAACAAGGTCAAAGATCTTGAAGCAATTCAAGTGTTGCTTGAAATTTTTTTAAAAGCGGACAATAGGGAGCTTCAAGCAGAAGTTTTGAACAGAATGTTTAAAATATTTTCCAGCCATATAGAAAATTATGAGTTGTGTCAGCAGTTGAGAACTGTACCACTCTTCATCCAAAATATGGCTGGTTTCCCACCATCTTTCCAAGAGACAATACTAAAAATTCTTGAATATGCTGTTACGGTTGTAAACTGTGTCCCTGAGCAAGAATTGCTTTCATTGAGCTGTTTATTACAACAGTCGATCACTTCTGACTTGAAGCAGACAATTCTTTCCTTTTTCGTGAAGCTGTTATCCTTTGATCAACAGTACAAGAAAGTACTAAGGGAGGTTGGTGTTTTGGAAGTTTTGTTAGATGAGCTGAAGCAGCACAGTTTTCTCCTGGGCTCGGAACAGCAAATTCCAAACATAGAGCAGGTGGAAAAAAAAGCTAGCTCTAGCAGCTTTAAGAAACATTTGGACAGTAAGGATGTGATTATTTCATCGCCAAGGCTAATGGAATCTGGTTCAGGGAGGTTTCCAATTTTTGAAGTGGAGGCTACAATTAATTTAGCTTGGGACTGCTTGTTCTCCCTGCTTAAGAAAGCTGAAGCCAATCAAGCAGCATTCCGGTCAGCTGATGGTGTCCCCACTATTCTCCCTTTCCTGGCATCTACTACCCATAGGCAAGGGGCCCTAAGGATTTTATCGTGCCTGATGATTGAAGATGTTGCTCAGGTTTGTTCGTATTCCAATTATTTTGATATTTTTTATGCTCAATGTCAACGTTTCTACCTTGGATCTATGTTTTTTTATAACGAGAGGGATCAATATTTTTGTTTGTCGTCCATTTAATATCTTTATATCGGCATAATTTTCTCCCTACTTTTGTAAATGAGTGGCACCCTCTTAGCGCATTTTACTGATGTGTTTACCTTCCGACACTAAAAAGAATGTATATATGTAGCATCTCCAAAATTAAATTCTAGATGTCTGTTGGATTTGATTACGATTTGCTTATGCTATCATTAAGTTATATATTGCCATTTCTATCAGGCCCATGCTGATGAGCTTAGCGCTATCATTGAAATTCTCAAGAGTGGAATGGTTGCAAGTGTTTCTGGTAGTCCATTCAAACTGAGAAGTGATGCCAAATGTGACACTATGGGAACATTGTGGCGTATTTTGGGGTCTAATAACGCAGCCCAAAGGGTTTTTGGTGAAGCAACTGGATTTTCACTTCTTCTTACAGTACTTCATGATTTTCAAAGCGAGGAAGGAGATACAGATCTACCGTCTATTGGCACCTCCGTTAAAGTGTTTACATACTTATTGCGCCTTGTGACAGCTGCTGTCTGTGATAATGCAGTGAATAGGACAAAGTTGCACACCATTATATCTTCTCTAACATTCTTTGATCTTTTGTCCGAGTCTGGATTGCTTTGTGTTGATTGTGAGAAGCAAGTCATACAGTTACTGCTTGAAGTTGGGCTGGAAATTCTGGTGCCTCCACTTTTTCAAACAGAGAATGCTGGACCGTCTCAAGTGATTAAAACTGAAGAGGCGAATTTTCTCTTGGTCCTGCCTTCTGGTTCATCCGATCTTGCGAAGAAGCGAGTATATAATGCTGGTCCAATTTGCATTCTTATTCGCTCTCTGTTGCTTTTCACTCCAAAAGTACAACTAGAAGTGCTTAACTTAATTGAGAAGCTTGCTCGTGCTGGTTCCTTTAATCAGGAAAGTCTAACATCTGTAGGTGCGTAGAGGAATCTGTCTTTATATCTCAGTTCTTTCTCTCACTGAAGTTTTGGTATCCTTGTTGAATTTTTTGTAACTTTGTTAGGTTGTGTGGAGCTGTTGTTGGAGACGATCCACCCCTTCATTTTGGGTTCTTCTCCTCTACTTTCATATGCTTTGAAGATTGTGGAAGTTCTTGGGGCTTACAGGTAAGGGCCATGCGGGTTCCTATTTTTTACATTTATGCACTTAAACTCTTGCAGAATAAGTAGATTGAATTTATTGTTACAGGTTATCTGCATCAGAACTGCGAATGCTTATTAGGTACATATTTCAAATGAGGCGGACAAGCTCTGGCAATACCCTTGTTGACATGATGGAAAGATTAATTCTGATGGAAGATATGTCCTCTGAGAATATCTCTTTAGCACCATTTGTGGAGATGGATATGAGTAAATTCGGACATGCTTCAGTTCAGGTATCATTGGGAGAAAGATCATGGCCTCATGCTGCTGGCTACTCATTTGTGTGCTGGTTTCAGTTTCAAAACTTCCTAAAATCACCATCAAAAGAGTCTGAACCCTCTAAAGCTGGTCCAAATAAGGTGCGAGCCCATAATGCTTTGCAACAGAATGAGCAACAAGTTTTTCGCATATTTTCTGTTGGTGCAGCAAACAGTGAAAGCACATTCTATGCAGAACTTTATCTTCAGGAAGATGGTGTTTTAACCTTGTCAACGAGTAATTCTTCTACCTTATCCTTTTCGGGCCTAGAACTAGAAGAAGGCAGATGGCATCACCTTGCAGTTGTACATAGCAAGCCAAATGCTCTTGCGGGTCTGTTTCAAGCTAGTTTTGCTTGTGTATATCTCAATGGAAAACTGAGACACACAGGAAAATTGGGGTATTCTCCATCTCCTGCTGGGAGGTCTTTGCAGGTTACTATTGGAACACCAGCTAGCCATTCAAAAGTTTGTGATCTCAACTGGAAATTGCGATCCTGCTACCTTTTTGAGGAGGTTCTCACTCCTGGATGTGTCTGTTTCATGTACATCCTTGGACGAGGTTATAGAGGTGTTTTCCAAGACACTGATCTTCTAAGGTTTGTTCCTGACCAGGCCTGTGGTGGTGGTACTATGGCTATCTTAGACTCTTTGGAGACGGAGACGCCTCTAGTTTCTGGCACTCAGAAGATTGACTCTACAGGTAAGCAAGGGGAGTCTAAGGCAGATCGTAGTGGGATTGTTTGGGATTTGGATAGGCTAGGGAACCTTTCCTTGCAGCTCTCTGGAAAGAAACTCATATTTGCATTTGATGGAACCTCTGTTGAAGCGACGCGGACATCTGGATCTTGGTCCATGCTAAATCTTGTCGATCCTATGTCAGCTGGCGCTTCTCCTATTGGCGGTATGCAGATGCACTTGAGAAATCAAACTCTCATGTCAATGAACTCGTCTATAAACTGTATTTAATATTGTTGAAATAAAGATTAAATCACGCCTTCACCTAACACCTTAAGGTTTTAGGACAGTTGGTCAAGTGGTTAGTCTTAACTTTCACATGGTATCAGAGCGCGCAGGTTCGAATCTTCGCAGCGCCAAGTTAAACCCCAATTTCATCATGTTTGCGATATGGTCAAGCAAACACGTGATGGGCTTTCTAAAATCTATCAGCCCACACGAAAAATAAGTTTCACGTGATGGGCTTTCAAAAAAATGTCTCAGCCCACACGTGAGGGGGAGAAGAAGAAAACTGTGTTATTAACACCTTAAGGTTTTAGGACAGTTGGTCAAGTGGTTAGTCTTAACTTTCACAAATATTTTGAGAGAAGAAAAACTGTGTTATTAGATTTCTCCTTTTTGTTTTCAGGCATACCACGATTTGGACGGCTGCACGGAGACATTTATATTTGCAGGCAGTGTGTCATTGGTGATACTGTTCGTCCAGTTGGTGGTGTTGCTGTTATTTTGGCCCTTATTGAAGCTTCCGAAACTTGTGACATGCTGCATATGGCCATCAGGTTGTTGGCCAGTGCACTTCATCAGAATCCTCAGAATCTGAGTGACATGCAAACATGTAGGGGATATCATTTGCTAGCTCTTTTTATCCGTCGGAGGATGCCACTTTTTGAGATGGCATCACTCGAGATGTTTTTCCAGATTGCAGCATGTGAAGCTTCATTTTCTGAACCGAAGAAGCTGGAACATACTCGAACTAGTTCGTCACCTGGAGCCCTTACAGGGGAAGCGCATTTTGAGGATCTTAATCTGTCTAAATTTAGGGATGAAATTTCCTCTTTTGGATCTCAAGCAGATATGGATGATTTCTCTGTACAGAAGGATACATTAAGTCATCTATCTGAGTTAGAGAATACTGACATTCAAGCTGAAACTTCAAATTGCATTGTCTTGTCCAATGCCGACATGGTTGAGCATGTCTTGCTGGATTGGACGTTATGGGTGACTGCTCCAGTTTCTCACCAGATTGCATTGCTTGTGTTTCTTGAGCATTTAGTTTCGATGCACTGGTATAGGAATCACAACCTAACCATTCTCCGGCGGATGAATCTTGTCCAGCATTTACTAGTGACTATGCAGCGAGGTGATGTCGAAGTTCCAGTTTTGGAGAAGTTGGTAGTGTTGCTTGGGGTTATTCTGGAAGATGGTTTTCTTTCATCTGAACTCGAGCATGTGGTTACATTTGTAATCATGACGTTTGATCCCCCTGAACTGACACCAAGGCATCATGTTGTGCGGGAGTCAATGGGAAAACATGTAATCGTCCGTAACATGTTGCTTGAAATGCTCATTGACTTACAAGTCACCATTGCATCAGAGGAGTTGCTTGAGCAATGGCATAAAATCGTATCTTCCAAGTTGATAACATACTTCCTTGATGAAGCTGTTCATCCCACAAGTATGAGATGGATCATGACCCTTCTTGGTGTTTGTCTTGCTTCTTCTCACACATTTGCACTAAAGTTTCGCACTAGTGGAGGTTATCAGGGTTTGGCGAGGGTGCTTCAAAGTTTCTATGATTCTCCAGACATATATTATATTTTGTTCTGTCTGATTTTTGCAAAGCCTGTTTACCCAAGGTTACCAGAAGTTCGTATGCTCGACTTTCATGCTCTAATACCAAGTGATGGAAGTGGGGTGGAATTGAAATTTGTGGAGCTTTTGGACTCAGCTTTAGCAATGGCTAAAGCAGCATTTGATCGGTTGAGCATGCAATCAATGCTGGCTTACCAAACTGGCAATCTTTCACAGATTGGTGGGCTTGTGGCAGAACTTTTTGAGGGACATGCAGATACGGGTGGAGACCTTCAAGGTGAAGCTTTGATGCACAAGACGTATGCTGCACGTCTAATGGGTGGAGAAGCTGGAGCTCCTGTTGCTGCTACTTCAGTCCTGAGATTCATGGTTGATTTAGTTAAGATGTGCCCTCCCTTTTCAGCTGTATGCCGTCGTCCTGAGTTCCTTGAATCCTGCGTTGAACTCTATTTCTCTTGTGTTAGGTTTGTCTTTATTCTATCTTAATTTTCCTTTATCATACTACCTTTCTTGACGACAAGTCAAATACATTCTAGCAAAAAAAAAAAAAAAAGGTTAAATACATGGGAGATCATTCCAGCAATTATTATCTTATGCATTTAACTTTCCTGGATTGATTTTTTTGTTTGTTTGACTTGTGTTGTTTTTTTGGTTATTACAGAGCTGCATGTGCAGTGAAGCTGACCAGAGAACTCTCATTCAAACCGGAGGAGAAGAACTTGAATGATAATGATGATGCCAACAGCTCACCAAATTCCTTCTCCAGCTTACCTCTTGAGCAGGAAGAGTCACTGAAAACCTCAATAAGTGTTGGAAGCTATCCTCCTGTGCAAATAAGTTCCAGTTCTGAGGACCCAGTTTCAGCTAATTACATAAATGTAGATAATGATGAGATGAAGCTCTCCAAGAAACGACAGGACTCGAACAAATTCAGGCATGATAATGACCCAGCTGCTGGATGTAATGATTTTGAGATTGCTGACCCTGCTACGCCAACCTCTAGTGCAACAGGGTCCAACATGAATACTATTTATCACATCCAAACTTCAGAAAATCAAAATCCTGTGTCACAAATTACTCTGGATTCTCCAAGTTTATCCGATAATTCTAGTTTTAGAATTCAGTTGACTCCTTCTTCATCTCCAGTTATTGCATTGACATCATCTTGGTTGGGAAGTTCAAATGATCCAGTGGGTCCATCTATTGACACACCATCTTTAGATTCTGCATTCTCAGCTTTTGAGTTTGATCCATCATTGGATAAGGTTACCCCAAAAGGTTCTACTCCTGCAAGTATTATGCTTTCTGTGAGTTCTAAAGTCCTTCTGGAGATTGATGATTCTGGTTATGGAGGAGGTCCATGCTCTGCTGGAGCTGCTGCGATTTTAGACTTTATGGCGGAGGTTCTTGCTGATATTCTGACTGAGCAGATTAAATCAGCTCATACTATGGAGAGCATTGTGGAAAACGTTCCTGTATATGTTGATTCTGAATCAGTATTAGTGTTTCAAGGTCTGTTCCTGAGCAGGCTCATGATATATCTTGAGAGGCGTCTCCTGCGTGATGATGAGGAAGATGATAAGAAGCTAGATAAGAGCCGCTGGTCTTCCAACTTGGATGCACTATGTTGGATGATTGTTGATCGTGTGTATATGGGTGCTTTTCCTCAGCCTGCAGGAGTACTGAGAACGCTGGAGTTCTTGCTGTCTATGTTACAGTTAGCAAACAAAGATGGTAGGATTGAAGAAGCAGCTCCTGCTGGAAAAGGTCTCTTATCAATTGGAAGGGGAAATAAGCAACTTGAGGCGTACATATATGCAATCTTCAAGAATGCTAATCGGATGATAATGTATTGTTTCCTGCCATCATTCTTGGCATCTTTAGGAGAAGATGATCTTCTTTCACGATTAGGTTTGCTCATTGAACCTAAGAAGAGGGTATTTTCATCAAGTTTGTCTCAAGAAGACTCTGGAATAAACATTTGCACGGTCTTGCAGTTATTGGTTGCTCATAGGCAAATCATCTTTTGTCCTAGCAACGTTGACACAGATTTGAACTGCTGTCTCTGTGTAAATATTATTTCTCTTCTTCGGGACCAAAGGCGGAATGTGCAAAATATGGCAGTTGATGTCACTAAATATCTGTTGGTGCATCGTAGGGCTGCACTCGAGGACATGCTTGTCTCAAAACCAAATCAAGGGCAACATATAGATACTCTACGTGGTGGGTTTGACAAGTTGTTGACAGAGAATTCATCTACCTTCTTTGATTGGCTTCAGGGTTCAGAACAGTTGGTCAGCAAAGTTCTAGAGCAGTGTGCTGCCATAATGTGGATGCAGTTTATCACCGGAGCTACGAAGTTCCCAGGAGTGAGAATTAAAGGAATGGATGGTCGCCGTCGGAAGGAGATGAGTAGAAGATCTCGAGAAGCTGCAAAACTCGACCTAAGACATTGGGAGCAGATAAATGAACGTCGGTATGCACTTGAGTTGGTGAGGGATACAGTGTCTACTGAGCTCAGAGTTGTTCGCCAGGATAAATATGGATGGATTCTTCATGCTGAGAGCGAGTGGCAGACTCACCTCCAACAACTTGTTCATGAGCGCGGAATATTGCCTATGCACAAGCCGTTTGATGCAGCAGATCCAGAATGGCAGCTTTGTCCGATTGAAGGCCCATACAGGATGCGGAAGAAGCTTGAGCGTAGCAAATTGAAAATCGAAAGCATTCAAAATGTTCTTGATAGTCAAGCCGATCTGGGAGAAGCCGAGATGTTTAGATCCAAAGGTGATGGTCCTAGTGTGTCTGATTCCGACTCTGAACCCTTCTTTCAACTGCTGGTGGATGCTGAGAAACAGACTGATCTTCAAGGTGACCTTTATGATGAATCTTCTCTTATAAAAGAAACAGATGACACAAAAGAAGTATCCTCCGCCAGGGATCTCTGGAATGTTGATCAAGATAGTAGTGTTAACGAGGGTAGCCTGCATTCTGCACTTGAGGTAGGTGTCAAGTCCAGTTCGGAGTCTGTCCCCATTACGTATAGTAATCAAGGAAGATCTGAGGTCGGATCTCTTGTGCAATCATCTTCGAAAGTTGATGAGGTCAGAGTTACTGACGATACTAAATCAGAGAAAGAACTGCATGATAATGGCGAATACCTAATCCGACCTTATCTGGAACCTCTCGAAAAGATACGGTTCAGATTTAACTGTGAGAGGGTTGTTGGTCTTGATAAGCACGACGGGTTATTTCTGATAGGTGAACTCTGTCTTTATGTAATTGAGAATTTTTACATAGATGACACCGGGTGCATCTGTGAGAAGGAATCTGAAGATGAACTCTCAGTGATCGATCAAGCTTTGGGAGTGAAGAAGGATTTGGACTTCCCGACCAAGTCGATCTCATCTTGGAGCACCGGTGTTAAATCTTTGGTTGGTGGAAGAGCATGGGCCTACAATGGTGGTGCATGGGGAAAAGAGAAAGCTTGTAGTAGTGGTAATCTTCCCCATCTATGGCGCATGTGGAAACTCAATAGCGTTCATGAGATTCTGAAGCGCGATTACCAACTGCGTCCGGTTGCTATTGAGATATTCAGCATGGATGGTTGTAATGATCTTCTTGTCTTCCACAAGAAAGAGAGGGAAGAGGTGTTCAAAAATCTTGTCGCCATGAACCTCCCTAGAAATAGCATGTAAGTCACTCTCCCTGTTTTTTAAGCACTTCTACATTTTCAGGCCTTTTAAGTTATTTGTTAGTAAGTTGTTGGATAATACTTTGATGATAATCTTTTCATTTATCAGGTTGGACACAACAATTTCTGGGTCATTAAAACAAGATACAAATGAAGGTGGCCGTCTTTTCAAGTCGACAGCTAAATCCTTCTCAAACCGTTGGCAAAATGGAGAGATAAGCAATTTCCAATACCTGATGCATCTGAACACCTTGGCGGGGCGGGGATACAGTGACCTTACTCAGTATCCAGTGTTTCCTTGGGTTCTCGCTGACTATGACAGTGAACACCTCGACTTGTCAGACCCAAGAACATTCCGTAAGCTTGATAGACCCATGGGTTGTCAAACACCAGAAGGGGAAGAAGAATTCATAAAAAGGTTTGCCCTGATAGTTTATATACCGTATCTCATAAATTATCTTTAATGCCTCCTGCACTCTTATTTTTCTGTTCCTTATGATCTATCGTGTTTTCTAGGAGACGTTATTACGGTCACGATACCCTGACTTACTTTGATGCTTCGTAGCATGAGTTAAATAAATGGCTTTATGCCCATACAACTACTGTAGTTATTAATTATGAATCTGTAGTTGTAATTTATCACTAATATTGTTGTAGGTATGAGAGTTGGGATGATCCAGAAGTGCCCAAGTTTCATTACGGTTCTCATTATTCGAGTGCTGGAATCGTCCTGTTCTACCTCCTTCGGCTGCCACCTTTCAGTGCAGAAAATCAAAAGCTACAGGGAGGTCAGTTTGATCACGCTGATCGTCTTTTCAATAGCATTAAAGAAACCTGGTCCAGTGCAGCTGGGAAGGGCAACACATCGGATGTCAAGGAACTCATTCCAGAGTTCTTCTACGTGCCTGAGTTTCTGGAAAACCGTTTTAACCTTGACTTGGGTGTTAAGCAATCTGGAGAGCAGGTTCGTCCCGATTCAGCTCTTCTTTTAAGGCTGCTTCTCTCTTGTCTGTTAAATTTATTTATTTCTTGTCTGTTAAGCATAATTCCCTCTTTTTTGAATTTTCAGGTTACTGATGTTCTCTTGCCTCCATGGGCTAAGGGAAGCGTCCGGGAGTTCATCAGGAAGCATAGAGAAGCATTGGAATCTGACTATGTTTCCGAAAATCTGCACCACTGGATCGATCTCATCTTCGGATATAAACAGAGAGGGAAGGTCAGTATCTCTTGCTTTCATTTCTCTTTTCTATTGTTTGGATGCCGGAATTGTTATACTGTAACCGGATAATAATTCTTGAAAAGACACAATATCGCGCCACAATCCAATTTTGCTTTGTTAATCATTCCCGAAAATTGTTATGTGGGTGCTTATACAATTAATTAATTTCCTCTGTTAGGCTGCCGAAGAGGCTGTGAATGTGTTCTATCACTACACATACGAAGGCAGTGTGGATATCGACTCAGTGACGGATCCAGCAATGAAGGCATCAATCCTAGCACAGATCAACCATTTCGGCCAAACCCCGAAGCAACTCTTCCAGAAGCCCCACGCAAAGAGGAGGACCGATAAGAAGCTTCCTTCCCACCCTCTAAAGAACTCAGCTCTCCTCCTTCCTCGCGAGGTCCGCAAAACCACCTCTCCAATCACCCAAATCGTCACTCTAAACGACAAAGTCCTCTTAGCCGGAGCAAAAATGCTGCTAAAACCCAAAACCTACACCAAATACCTCACTTGGGGATTCTCCGATCGAAGCTTACGATTCATGAGCTACGATCAGGACCGACTCTTATCCACCCACGAGAATCTCCACGGAGGGAACCAAATCCAGTGCGTCGGTGCTACCCACGACGGTCAAACCCTAGTGACCGGAGCCGACGATGGGTTAGTCTGCATTTGGCGAATTGCGAAAGATGGGCCCCGCCGGAGACTACAGCTGGCGAAATCTCTATGCGCCCACACCCATAAAGTCACCTGCCTCCACGTGAGTCAACCTTACATGCTGATTGTAACTGGGTCCGACGACTGTACCGTACTCCTGTGGGACCTTAGCACGATGGCATTCGTTAAACAACTCCCAGTTTTCCCTTCCCCGGTATCAGCAATTTACGTAAACGACCTCACCGGAGAGATTGTAACAGCTGCCGGAGTCCTACTTGCCGTCTGGAGCATTAATGGAGACTGCCTTGCAGCGATCAACGCTTCCCAGTTGCCGTCAGACTTCATTTTATCGATCACGAGCTGTAGTTTCTCGGACTGGAATGAGACCAATTGGTACGTGACAGGTCACCAGAGCGGGGCAGTCAAGGTTTGGCAGATGATCCATGTCACGGACCCAGAGATGGAGGCGAGCAAGTCCGATGGGGCGTCGGGGTTTAACCCCGAAAGCCATAAGGCCCCCCCGGAGTATAGACTCCTTCTCAGAAGGATCCTCAAGTTTCATAAAAGTTCAGTCACGGCCCTCCACCTCAGCAGCGACCTGAAGCATCTGCTGAGTGGGGATTCAGCAGGGAACTTGGTGTCATGGATTATACAGGATGAATATGTTCGAGGTTCGTTTAATTGGGGGTGATTTAGTTTAGATTAGAAGTTTGAGGTAAATGGTAAAGAAATGTATGATGTGCAGGGATGTTTGTTGGGGGGTAATTAATGGTTAAGTGAACATCCGCCATAAAAAGGTGAATTTTTCAGTGTAAATAGGTGAATACATTGTTTGTTGTATAGGAAAGGAAGGTTTAGTGGTGGTGCGCGAATGAGAGTCAGTATACATGGATATTTTAGTTAACGAAATTACAAATTCGATATTTTTGTATTTAACTATATCAAAATCATTACTTTTTTAAAAATTCCAAAATCTGCACCAACCAAAACATACCTTACAGCATGATCATTGATTTGAGGACAATCATTTCTTCACAATACTCGAATGCGAATCGCTTACATAGGTATTTTGATTAACGAAATTACAAATCCGATATTTATGTATTTAACCATCCCAAAATCACTATTTGTCTGAAAAATTCCAAAATCTGCATCAAACCTTAAGATTTCAAAATCTTCCATACTCAACCACAAAGATTGAATTTTGACCTCTTATTTGGCATAGAGACCCAAAACATACCCCCTACTGGCTACTGCATTGATCATTGATTCGAGGACAATAATTTCTTCACACTTATCTAAAGATTTAAAAACTACAGGGATCTTCCATGCTCAATGTACAAAACCCAGAAATATCAAGTTTGAACTTTTACTTGGCACCGAAACCCGACAAATTATACCCCTTATGCATGATCATTGATCTGAAGACAACCATTTCTTCACATACTTCAAAAGATTTCACAACAGAGCTTTTTCCCAACCATTTTCACCACAATCCAGATCAAACCCATGAATCTTCCATACTAAATGTAAGAAACCCACAAAGATTGAATTTTGAACTCTTACTTGGCATGAGGACAATAGTTTCTTCACATAGTCTAAAGATTTTCAAACTGCAAGAATCTTCCATGCGCAATGTACAAAACCCACAAAGATCACAATTTGGAACTTTTAATATCCCAAGCCAAATTATATTTCCTCTTCTGCATGATCATTGTCTCATTGATGGGATGACAACAATATCTTCACATATATTCAAGCGATTTTAGAATATATTTTGCTTACTGCCTCCATTTTCACCAACATTGGCATCAAATCCCAAAAGCTCACTTGCCTTAACATTTGTGACCCAATAATCTTCCATACTCGATATAAATAACCCAGAAAGATCAAATTTTGAACTCTGATTCGGCATCGAAACCCAACAAATTATATCCTTTGCCAAATTCTCAGTAAGCATCAACTTCCTACCACCAACACCAATCCTCGCCCCAATAAAGGGTTTCAAACACTTCTCCGTCGCAAAACCGATGCACTTCTCCTTACCTGCAACTACACACTCTTTCATCTCCCGCACCTCGCACTCCTCCCTCTCCTTCAAGTCAACCTTGCGCCCGATGATTGGGGCCCACCATGGCGGAGCACACTTGTTCGATGCGCTTACGGCACACCCAATCCTGGTACCTTCCTCACATTGCGCGACAATCTTGGACTGACATGCGCGGAAAGTGGAGTCCCACGAATTGAGGTCCTTGAAGGCGAGGACCAATGGGCCGGCTGTCGGGTTGTCGCGGCGGCTGGCGGCGACAGGCATGCGCAGCAATGGAAGGGGGTGGTCGAATGGGATTAATGTCGCTGAGGGCGAGTATTCATCGAGGTTTGGATCTTGATCAGTTGCGGTTGAAGAGGGATTCATCAATTTGATGTATTTGAGCGGCAAGATCAAGAAATCAGTACTCATAGAACAGGAACTCAGACAAAGTTTTTTTTGATTGATGATCGGAAAATTGAATATGGACCCAGGACCCTCCTTTTCTAGGGTTTTTCATTAAAAAAAATTGGTTATTTGGTCGAAAATTCCAATTTGAGTAGGTGTAACACTGACAAGGAAGGTGACAGATAATACTATTAATAGGACGTGACATAGAGCTAACACGGGACGTAATACCGGATGTGATAGGGAGGGGGTCATTTGACCACCCAAGGTCGTTGACCACCACCGAAGGTTGCCAACCATCACGAGTGGGGCCGGAAACCACTAACGGAGCCGAACGCCACCAAATCGGGGTTGAACGGCCTCAATCGATGCCAACCACCACTTATTTGGGCCGGCCACAACCCCAATTGGTGGTGGCCGGCCCCAATTGTTGGACAACACCCAAATCGGGGTCGACCACCACCAATTGGGGCCGGCTGGACCTGATTTGGGCTGCAGATGGCTCAGTCGGAGTCCTCTGAGGCTCTGGTCGGAGACAATAGAGCTCCGACCAGAGCTATAGAGGGCTCCGACTGAGTCCTCTTTGGCTAAATCTGAGCTAGGGGGCCCCGATCTGGAGCCCTCTAGCTCCGATTGAGCCACACAAGGCTCAATCGGGTCCCTCTATGGCCTAAATCGGGGCCGGCTGGCCCCAATTGGTGGTAGCCGTCCCCGATTTAGGTGGTGGCCACCCACACCAATAGGGGTGGTGGCCGTTCCTGATTGTTGGTTGATGGCTCCGATTGTGGTGGTTGGCGGCCTTGAGTGGTGGTCGACGGCCTTGAGTGGTGGTCGGCGGATTTGGACGCTGATCGGAGAAAACAATAGGGATTAAATCACAAAAATTAACTTAAAAATATAAACAACGGTAACTAAAAGATGTACCAAACTTCAGAGATGTAACTAAAAGAGGTGGTGGTCCTCCTCCTCAAGCAAACACCGCACCTTGATGGGTAGTAATTTTTCTTCTACCCTATTTTTTTTTTTATATTTTTTTTATAATTTAGAAGTTGATACTTGATACTACATATTAGATAAGCTCTACCGCCACCTGCACTTCTAGATGATAAGCGGGCCCCGATAAGCGAGACGTTGAAATCCCGTCTCGGTCCCAAAGCCAATGATAAGTCTCCACCTGTCAAAAGGCGAGCTAGTGGCAGTAGCAGCAGGTCCATGAGTAGATCATGGTCTCCTCCAGGGAACCATAGAGGGCTCGTCTCTTATGGAGATCTCTCTCCAGATAAGTAAATGTCTGTTAATAAATAGTCTATGTTATATATAGTCTATGTGTAAGAATTTTAAGGCATGACGCCCTAACGTTTGCTTCATTATTATATTGAGTACCTATCTGGTTTCTTTTCCTGTATGAGCTTTGGTAGCCTGGTAGGTATGAATCAAGGGTTGAGAACTATAAACTGAAGTTTGGCCTATGTGAAATTTTGGTGTTTGATGTTTAAAATGTTGATGTGGAATGTTTAAAGTTTCACTTTTGTTGAAATTTGATGTCACGGTCCAAATTTGCAGTTAAAATTGACAGAATTTGGTCATATGTTTGTCACATGACCCGATAAAAAATTAAATCCCAAAAATGCCCTTAGTTGGGTGGTGGCCGGAGTAGGGTGGTGGCCGTCCGGAGTAGGGTGGTCAGCCGGAGTAAACATAATAGTATAAGAGGCAATTTTGACATTACATCATTTTGTTAATTTTAACAGAAGATTTAGATGGAAAACCAAATTTCAACAAAATGAAACTTCAGATATTCCGTATCAACATTTTAAACTTTATACACCAAGATTTCAAATTTAAGACAAACTTCAGACAATGATTAGGTTCTTATCCTATGAATATATCATGTTACATTCAGTATTTGACTTTGAAGTTTATATGCTCTTTTGAATCACTTTTTGCTGCAATTATTTATTGCTCATTGGGGAATTAATGTCTTGTACTGTGGGGGAATTTTTACAACAGGAAATTGTGGGTGCCACTGTTCTACTTGCTGCAATCTTTTTTTTTTTTTTTTTTTTAAATTTTCCTATGGGGCAATATGGTAGTATCCTTTGATTACTCTGCTTTTTTGATTCTGTGTTTCTTGATGTTGCCACCAAAACTGAAAGATCCTTTAAGGGTTGTTTGGAATGTTGTATTGAATCTTGGGTCTGTCTTTGATTCAGACAAAAGAATAAACAAAGGTATTCATATTAGAAAAGCCGTCAAGCAAACTACAAATCCATGAAATCCAAGCAGAGCCAATCAAAATTCCTCCTTGTAAACATCTTAACCTTAATTAACACACATTGTTCCTCCAGCCATATCACAGCTTGCTTAAAAAAAATTTCATTCAACATATAAATAGCTCACTCATTTTACAATCTTTCTATATCCACCTTGTAACTCAATATCGAAAAAAAAATGAATAATCTACCATCAAATCTCATCCCCGACGATGCGAGCCCCGAATGGATGAGCAAGGCCGACAATGCATGGCAGCTAACAGCCGCAACCCTAGTCGGCATGCAGAGCGTGCCGGGACTCGTGATTCTGTACGGAAGCATAGTGAAGAAGAAATGGGCGGTGAACTCGGCTTTCATGGCGCTCTACGCGTTTGCAGCCGTCCTCATCTGCTGGGTCGGGTGGGGCTACCGACTTGCCTTCGGGGACAAGTTTATACCTTTCCTAGGGATGCCCAACTTCGCCCTAGACCAAAATTTCCTCCTCGCGCAAACGTTTAATCACTATAAGTTCCCGAACGCGACCATGGTTTACTTTCAGTTCGTGTTTGCGGCCATCACACTGATACTGATCGGCGGGGCATTGCTTGGCCGCATGAATTTCCATGCGTGGATGTTGTTTGTGCCGCTCTGGCTCACCTTCTCGTACACCATTACGGCGTATAGTATCTGGTGCCCCGACGGGTGGTTGTCGAAGATGGGGATTATTGACTACTCTGGCGGCTACGTTATTCATCTTTCGTCGGGAGTGGCCGGTTTCACTGCCGCTTACTGGGTAAAACAACCTAAATCTCTCTTCGGCAGTCGCATCTCGACTTGACTAAGCTCAATTCTTAAACTAAGAGCAATAATTTCTTTAAGCTTGTAAATTTTGTTCATCAGGGACGAAGTCAGGATTTTATCCCGGAAGAGTAAGAATTAAGTTATGGACAAATCATCAGGACAATATTTTCTAAAGTAGGAAAAATATAAAAATTTAAAGGATTAAGTTGAAGAAAAATATAAATTATAGGTCTTAAAAAGGTTAGACCCTCTTACGTCTCCCATTTCCAGAAAAATCAACAATTTTTTTTGGCCAAATAAAAAAATCAACAACTTGTAAGGAAATTTCCAAGCAAAACAGACCAATAGATTTTATGTTTAAGAACATAGCTGTCATCCAAATTATGAGCTATTTTGCTAATTATTATTCCAGATTTGCATGTTTATATTCAGTGTTCCGACTTCCAACTATTAGATTTGTTTAATTTTCATTTTTTTTTTAAATTGACGGAATAAAAATATGATTTTTATGTATAAAATAAGCTTAAACATGAAATTTTTTTTATACTTTAGAAAAGTGGAAAACAACATGTTTTTTTGTTGTTTAAAATGCCAATTTTAACCCCAAAATCAATCGAGAAAAGTGAAAACCAACAAATATGTTAGTTTGGACACCGAATACATATTAACATTTTAAATCTAGGACATTGATTAGCAACATGCTCTATAGTTGAGAACTGCTTTTAAGTTTTTAACCTTAGATTTCATAAGAATTTGTAAGTGTTTCAATAATGTTTATAGAAATTCTGGTGCAAATATCAATATTATTTTGAAATCTTATAAAAAAACCCTCAAGAAATTTTCATCACATTTTTAAGTTAGCCTCGACCGTTCCAAATTTCTAAAGCACCATTATTTCTGTTAAAAGTTAGTCACGTGAAAAATTCTGAAACACGATATTTGCACGAGATTTTTCATATTTTCCTTACATATAAGTCTTATAAGCTCAATTAGACATAAACCAGTGTTACATGTGATTAGTACGTAATTAACTAGGGTTAGGGTTTGGGTATGACCGGATGCAGGTAGGACCTAGGGCGAGCAAGGACCGTGAGAGGTTCCCACCGAATAACATACTGCTTATGCTAGCTGGGGCTGGACTACTATGGATGGGTTGGACCGGGTTCAACGGCGGAGACCCATACTCTGTCAGCACTGACGCATCTCTTGCCGTCCTCAACACCCACGTCTGCACTGCGGCAAGTTTGTTGACGTGGCTACTCCTCGATATCATCTTCTTCGGGAAACCCTCAGTCATTGGTGCCACCCAGGGCATGATTACGGGTTTAGTATGCATTACACCCGCCGCAGGTAACATAGGTTACAACCAGTGGCGGAGTCAGGAATCAAATAATAATGGTTACTATATTATATATCAGATAAAAAATTAAAATTAAGAGGTAGAAATTACAAGTTTAGTAAATATATAACATTTATAGACAAAACGGTAAAGAATGAGGTACACCATTAAATACATATGAAATATATATCTTACATATATAATTTACAAAATGTGAATAGGAATGGGAACATATGTTCCTCATTCTCTTGGGTGGCTCCAATTATCCTTAATATGATTTTTGTTTTTGTTTTTAAGCATCATATGTTTTTACTATAATTGAGTTAATTGTAATATATATAAAAATAAATTTTTTAAAATTATGAATAATTTTTAGCTACACTCAATATGTAAATATTTTCATCCAAAAAAATAACACATTACATTACAGTACTTATGGCTATTAAGCAATCCACTTATTTACAATTTAATCCTAAATGTCTTCAGTTTTCAATTCCCTATCTAAAGAAAGATATTCCCGTTTTTTTTGGTCAATAGATAATCCCGTTTAGTTAATTTAGTTAATGACATGCTACGAAAATGATAATCTAAAGTTTAAAATCAATTATAAAGTTTATGACTCCAAATACGTATCACATTTTCTACGTTTTTCAACTTTTAAAGGCATCAGAACAATCCATTTAATTTTATTAAATTAAATTACATTTGATGTCTATAATTTATGTAGTTTTATTTACTATAATATTATATATTTTTGAATAAAATGAAAACAACCTTTTTAAGAGCATCCACAATGGTACTACGTAAAGATTACGTAAACGTGGGTCCTACATGTTTATTTAAGTAAAGCAACAAAAACTATCTACAGTGGTTTTACATAGCATTCCTTAAAGATGGGTCCCGCACGTAAATTTATGTTTTTACATAAAGCATTCCTTAAATTTAAGTAATGCACTATGTATTACGTAACCAATTTTTTATTATAAATTAATTCATTTTATAATTAATGCTAATATCTTATTGGTGGTTGTTGGAAAATTTAATAATAAAATATATTTAAGGAATATGTTTAAGTAATACGATTGCAGAGAAAATATTTTTTACGTGTGTTTTAAATTTACGTATTACTTAAAGTGTACATAAATGTTTACGTGGCAACTTTAAAGAATACAATTTATGTAAAACCACTGTGGATGCTCTAACTGTACTAATTTATAAAATTTTTTTTTCTGTGAAAATAGATAAATTATGTACGATAAGTAGTTTTTTTAATAGCTAGTAAATATTTATTTGTGACTCCATCCCTAATCGGAAACAGGAGTTGTACAAGGGTGGGCTGCGATCTTGATGGGTATGATGTCAGGAAGCATCCCATGGTACACAATGATGGTCCTCCACAAGAAGATCTGGCTTCTTAAGCAAGTCGACGACACCATGGCCGTCTTCCACACTCACGCGGTGGCCGGCAGCCTCGGCGGCATCCTCACCGGATTCTTCGCCGAGCCTAAGCTCAGCCGCCTCTTCTACCTTGTCGACAACTGGGAGCACTACACCGGCCTCGCCTACGGCTTAAGGGATAACCACATGAGTGCCGGGTTTAAACAGATGGGTCTCCAGCTCCTCGGGATCGTGTTTGTTGTCGGGGTCAATGTCGTGATGACGAGCTTGATCTGTATTTTGATAAGGCTGATCGTGCCGCTGAGATTGGCGGAGGACGAGTTGCAGGCCGGAGATGACGCCATTCATGGAGAAGAGGCGTATGCTTTGTGGGGCGACGGGGAGAAGTTTGAGACGTCTAAGCATAACTCTACTTACAACGGTATTGAAATGGCCTAGCTAATTCTAAGGTGAAACTCGCACGGTGTTTACAGGATACAGATCTCCTGCGCCACTCTTCCTGTCCCAGATCATTTCTCACCGTTACGATCCTGACACGTGTTTGAGTGTAATTAATTTTGTGGTTTTTTTCTTCTAAAACCCTACTGGGATTGGTGAACCCTAGAATGAAAATATTAAATTCAAGGACATGTGTCAAGATCTTAACGGTGAGGCACGATTTGGGGCATGAAGGCTGGGGCAGGAGATTTGAATATGTATTTACACATATCCAATCAATAAATGATTTCCGATTGAGGTTAAATTTTAGGTACGTAAATTTAATGTTAACACCAATCCATCAATAAATGATAACTGATAAATGTCAGTAGTTTTGTATTTATTTTTGGGATAATGGTTCATTTCATACCACTTGTTTGAACGAAATCCACATTTGGTACCACTTCTATTTTTTTGTACACTTTTGGTACCAACATTTTGCACTTTGTATCCTTTTTATACATCTGTTAACTTTCCGTCCAAAACAGCCGTTAGTTGGTCAAGTGCACTGCACGTGACTTTTTTTTAAATGGAAAAATAATTAGACTAAGACGCAAATGCCCTTACCTACATGTGACCTCCATCTTCTCTGGCATGCTCCGATTAACTCGATTTTGCTCCGGCAGACCTCTCTTCCGTCGGACTTCTCTCTATCAATGTCCAAATACTCCTCCTCCTCTTTGATTCTAGATTCCACCATCTCTAAACCTGTCTCACCATTGTTCTTGGCTTTTCTGCCCTACTTTTTCTGCTTCTCTTCATTCACCATCCTTTATCCGTTCAAGTTAGAGCTTGAAGAATCATTTTCTAGATTAACAAAGCTTCTGAATTTGCGCAAGAATTGCTCCACCAGAGGGAAAGATTCAGCCTTTCTCAAAATATCAGGATCCACGATTGAGACTTTTAATTTCAAATACTACATCCTTAGCAGATGCCTTGCTCTCTTTCCTCCCCTCTTCTTATTGGGTCCCGCATCGCCCGTCCCTTCTTGCTTACTTGTCGGGTTCTTGTATGGAGAAGAAAAGTACTTACTCTTCTTCCTTTCTCTTGAAGCAAATCCCTTATAACCAGTCGTATCTTCTGACTTTTCAAATTCTTTCACATCGTCCTTAACATGACTCTTCATCTTCTCTTCATCAGCATCTCTTACTCTTGAAGCAGACATAGTCAGATTCACCACACTCCTCTTTTTAGGGACTGGTTTTGGCATTTTATCGATTTGCAGAATTTTGGCAATGCTTTTCTGCTTCCTTTTACACACTCTTCCATTTACCGAGCTGCTTGCTTTCAGCCACACTTCTTCTTCAACCGGACCTCTACTTCGATTCTTCCCCGTTGCACCATTCTCCTTTGCATCTATCTCGGGGTCCTCGAGCCCTTTAATTACCTGAGGCCCGGAATATTCCGCAAAATGGTAAACCCCTTTCGAGTTAATCGAGTTAATCGGAGCATGCCGGAGAAGATGGAGGTCACATGTAGGTAAGGGCATTTTTCGTCTTAGTCTAATAATTTTTTGTTTTTTTTTTTAAAAAAAAAGAGGTCACGTGCAGTGCACATGACCAACTAACGGCTGTTTTGGACGAAAAGTTAACAAATGTATGAAAATGATAAAAAGTGCAAAAGGTTGGTACAAAAAATGTACAAAAAAATAAAAGTGGTATCAGAAGTGGATTTCGGTCAAAGAAGTAGTATGAATGGAACCCTTATCCCTTTATTTTTATATAAACCCGATTAGGCAAGCTTGACTTGAGAGAGTTTTTTTTTTTTTTTTTTTTTTTTTTTTTTTTTTTATAATTAACGTTGTACTTGGAGTTTTTCTGGATTGATGAGTACGTGATCGTAGGAAGACATAATAAAACTTCTGATTTCTGTTTTTCATTCGGCTAGGTATTTGCTTGTATGAGTAGGCAGGTTTTTTCTTTCTTTGCAAATGATAATCTATATTAGGTTAAGAACCTATAAACTGTCTGAAGTTTATCGAATGTTAAAATTTGGTGTCTGAAGTCTGAAATGTTAAAATGACAGTCCCATATTTTATTTTTGTTGAAATTTGGTGACTCTACGAGTATTTTACTCTCACTTCAATCATTTTCATCAACCCACTCACTCACTCATAATCCACCACTCTTTACTTTTCACAAAGTCGTCGATTTTCCACCAAAACTTGAACATCCAAAAGAAAAGGTTTCCAACTGAGTGGTGTGGAACAATTTCCAGCGACAACAGAGCTGGATTTATTTGCGCGGAAGTGGCCAGCTTCTTAGGTGACGGTCCCGACAAGGTGACAACAAGGGAGCGTGCATGAGAGGTTGAATTTGACAGTCGGTTTCGTCGGGATTGGTGTCTCTAAAGTAATCACACCGAGACACCAAATTTTAACAAAAATGAAACCTGAGACACTTCATTTTAACGTCAGACACCAAATTTCAACATTGGTGAAACTTCAGAAAGTTTGTAGGCTCTTAACGAGGAGCCAACGAAGGATACCCGATAAATTTAAGTTCCACTCATATTACGATAAGTAGGTTAGGTGATCCATATGTTTATCTTGGTGTTTATTTATTTGTACCGGTATGTTATTTTATGTGACTTAATACACATGTATATTTTTAGCGGAGAGCTGCTAGAATCTGTGAAAAAATTGTGAAATTTCAATAAAAATAACTTTTAGATCCACATGAAAATGGATAACATCATTCTCTTTCCATTATATGAAATACCATTAATTGACATATGCCACTTGACAGATTTCAATGAAATTTTCACTAAAATTTCACAGTTTAAAGATTTATTAATATTCATGTGGTTAAATGTACACATCACTGCTGTTCTGTTCAATTTTACTATTAAACATAAAGTTTTTAAATAAAATTTACAAAGTTACACTCATGTTTATCGTCGTTACTATTCTAGTATTGTTTCAAACCCTAAAATAAATCGGACTCTGATTCAAAGTTGTTCATCACCTTCATATTCTTTTCATTTCCATGGGTAAAAATAAAATGTATTTTTTGCCTTCCTATTTTTTTGCTAACACGTGTCAATTAACTGAAATAGTTTACTGTCACTGAAACTTGGTGCAAACGTGTGTGCACGTTGGTACAGTAAATCAAAAGCCACTGACGTCTTTATGATATTTATAATGGGTGTACGATTTATAATTATTTTTTTTTCCAGAGATTTAATATATAATAGTATTTTATTGGAAAATTATATAAAATATACAACATGTTTGGAAAAAAAAAAATATTTTTGGTACTAGCAACGCTGAATTTTCCTTCCTTTTATTGAGAACGCAACATTCTGGAAGCGGATTCTGTTCCATCCTATATCTACTATCGAACATATTTTAATACAAATGTCCTTTTGGGTGCGTTCATTTCTTTTGTTAAAAAGGAACCGAGCTACACCGATACTCTGGTAATGTACAACATATTTTAAAACAATAATAATTGTTACTTTCTTCAATCAAGTCTCCAAAATTTTCTTTAAATATACTTTAAACGTACAAAATTTACTGAGTAATTTTTAAAGTATCACAAGTAAAGAACTAATGACGTATACAAATTTTACAATTGAGTCAAACCAGACAAGAAACGACTGAGGATCAATTGAGTCTCAATCGAGTCGGGACACTATTTTAACACTAGTATAACTTATTAGGCATTTATTTTGATATTAGAAAAATATCCGTTTAATTTTTTAAATTCAAAATGTATTTGACGTCAATTTTAAACAGGTGATTGAAAGAAGTACTAATTACCATTGTTTCGAAACTTGTTGTACATTTTAAAACATCTTAGTACTAAAATCCATATTTTCAAACATATTGTATGATTTACATCATTGTTATTTATTTTATTAATTGGACCTCCCGTATTATATTAGATTAACTAAAATTCATAGTCTATTAAAGAGCTAAATAATAAAATTTACAACCATATTCTTCAAGTCAAAAGCTAATGGATTGAATGAGGTATTACAAAATAATAATGAGGTCTTATAAAATAATAATGGGGTATTAGTGTCATACACAAAATAATGGGGTCTTACATAAAAAAAAATGGGGACCGAAGTGTATTTTCTTTCAGAAATGAACGTATGCTCTCAATAAAAATACTTCACTTGTCACCCATCATTGTATATAAATACACCACTGCAAAATGGTGACAAAATTATCCTAACATATAAATGCATTCAGTTTGATTTCTTATTGGCCGAGTTAAGCCCAACGGACTAGCAAAGAACAACCATCTTATATAAGTGAGGTTTTCTTCTAAAACCAATTGGTGATAAGAGATATTCCACTTGCTTATATAGTGCTCTAATTAACCAACACTAACCGATGCGGTACAACACTCACGGTGGGAGTTTTATATACTTCAACATTCCACCGCACTGTGAGGATTCTGTAACTAAGACGTCAGCTTTTAAAATTCAGACGTATCGATATTAATTTCAATAAAACCCCCTCTCTCGGATAGGCTCGACCTAGAAAAATCTTCTACGTGGAGTTAAAAAAATGGGATACAAACCTAACACTGCCGACCAAAACTGGTCTCCAATACTATATTAAAGTTTAGACTAACTATTTTAAAAGCTTAGATGAATACCTAATTTAATCCTTATTTCAACGCTAAAAACCATTTAATTTTTTGAATCATTTCAGAGTGGATATATAATAACCAACCCTTTCTTTTTGTCTTCCATTTTTCTACATTCCCACATAAAAACCACAAAAAAAGGCTTCAAAAACTTCATCATTGGTGAGATTGTTGATGATGATTGATGGGTGAGATCATTGGGTCATTTTCAAGGGACAGAAGGGTTTGCAGAAGAAATCTTCCCTTGGCTTGGTCCTATATATAACAAAGCATCATCCTATATAGTGGGAGACAGTTTCTTGGTCCACATATGATTGCATTACTTATTTGTATTCCTGGCCAAGTGTTGAACCAAAAAACTCTTTACAATGTGCATTGTGTGTACAGTCATGTTATTTATAACTAAATGTATCATAAACTTGAATTTATAGGTTAAATTTTTTAACATACTTTTATATATAGTTCAACGGAAGAAGCATATAATGGAATTTGATTATATATATATAATAGGGTTACGAACACAATAGGGGTCTGAATGTTTGCCCATATTGCCAAAATGAGTTTTAATTAAAAAATGATATTATTAAGGGCCTGAATTTTGAGTTATGTTTATATGAGAAGGTCTCCGTCTATTTTTTCTGTTAAAAGTGACGGAAAGTGGTCACATGCTTGGCATGTGACCGAAAATAAACTGAAAACCCGAAAATGCTCTCCGACCAAAGTGTGCCCCTCACATGCTTGACCTAAAAAGACGAAAATACCCTTTAAGCCACCACGGCTCTGGCGACCACCACCACCACCCCGACTCCGCCAACCACCACCCGGCTCCGACGACCACCACCCAGCTCCGGCGACCACCACCCCGACTCTGGCGACCGCCAAAAAGCTCTGATCGGAGCTTTGGAGCCCCGGTCGGAGCCACAAAGCTCCGATCGGAGCTCTCTGTGGCTCCGATTGGGGCCACAGAGAGCTCCGATCTGGAGCCCTGTGGCCCCGACCGGAACCACAAAGCGCCATTCCGATAGGAGCTTTTTGGCTCCGACCGGAGCTTTTTTGGCGGTCGCCGGAGTCGGGGTGGTGGTTGCCGGAATCGGGGTGGTGGTGGTGGTCGTCGGGACGGTGGCCGGAGCCGTGATGGCCTTAAGGGCATAATTAGTGTGCATGGGTATTTTAGACATTTCATATTTCATTAGTTAAACTGATAAATTGTATAATAATTGCAAAAGAGTAATTCTGTCATTTCACGTGGTTCCGTTACATTTAACAGAAAATTTGGACGAAACCCGAAAAAATACAAACATGAAAATTCAGGCCCTTAATAATACAATTTTTCAATTCAAACCCTTATTGACAACATGGCCAAACATTCAGACCCCTACTGTGTTCTTAATCTATATAATAATATAAACAATGCAAATATAATAATATAAACAATGCAAGTTACAGGCCAAAGCCAAAGCGTATTCATGAGTGTCCATAAAATATATTTTCTACGTCGTCTATTATTTTATTGTCTTCATTGAGTGGTGGTGCAATTCGTGGTATGTCTTTGTTTTGATTTACCTGCATGATATTAAAGGTATATATATCAGTAAAATTATAAGTTTTTTTTTTTTTTTAAAGAGTCATATGAAATTATTACATAGTTTAAAGCAGGGTTGGTTAAAGGCCGGATCATCAGCAGGTGCTAAGGGTTCCTCCCCATACACCATTTGGCAGCTCATGTCCTCAAAATCTGCAACAAAAAAATAAAAAATAAAAAATAAAGTTGGTTAGTAAAACCAAAATTATGATATAAATGAGAAGTTATACCTATCATGGATGATTAAAACGAATTTACAATTTGTTAGCAAATTGTTAATTTTACATTATTAATTAGGGTAGTAATTTACTCCAAAACACAGTTTATATTTAAAAGATCAGTTAACAGATTATTTTACCTATATTTTATTTATATTTTACACTAACAGTCTTAGATGAATGATGAAGCATCATTGATCACATTATAAATTACATAGGGTACCTTTTGCAATAAGAGAACAATGATTGGCTTCATGAAATCAGAGGATTACCTTTCACATATATATATATTTAGTGGACTTCAATGCACTACCCTTTTGCTCATAATTTAATATATGTATGTATTATGGTCAAAGATATTAAGAGCAAAACTCTTGTGATAATTATATTTTGAAGAGGGTTTTGCACCCTAAGTGGTGCATACATGGGCCAGTTGGCATGATGAGCATGTCTTCCACATTCGAATGCCATTAATTGTGTTTATGATGTGACAAATTATTACATTAGCATACATATGTAACAAAATGGTAAAATTGCCATACTAGATGAACCATCTTCTCTTAATCTCATGATATTTTTTTTTTCTTCTCATAAGTCATTAACATAGTACCACTCGTCGTATATTCTCTCTAATATTTAATATAATAGTAATTCGCACCGAGTCAGCCCGTAATAGTTAAACGTTTGTTGTACATATATATTTTCTTTCCTTTCCTTATCTTGAGAGGTTTTGAACCTAAATCCTCTAATTAATTGACGAAATGTTGTATATTTTATAATTATTTTATGATATACCTTATATTATGAAAGTCTACATCCTTTTTTTAATGTTTTTTTCTTGTTTGTCACCGTGCGTCCTAAGTGCCAAATAATCATCGTTCGCACCTAGTCGGTTTATAAATAGTAAAGTGTTGGTATAAATATTTTCTCTTCGTAGACTCTAACGATCTCTAGTTAATGGATGGAGACTTGAATCGGTACTCCATATTACATAGTTTTTTTTTTTTTTTTTTTTCATTTTTGATTCATAATGATAATATTGTCCCCGTAGTGTTTCTAATTATTGTATTTCATTTTTTTAATTTACTGTAAAGTATTTTCAAAGAATCTCATCAATAAAGCAGCTTGCTAGATTTTTGCCTTTTTAGAAGACACACAGTGATTTACTGCTGAAAAATGGCCTCTAAGGCAACTAGCTACCTCCCCTTAATGGACTTAATGCTACTTTCTTTGTGCACTTGATACAATATATATATATATATATATATATATATATATATATATATATATATATATATATATATATATAGTAGACTCTAAAATTAGTGATATTTTTCTTTCCCTTTTATCTTTTCCTCATCTTAGGTAGGACCACCCTTACCAAAGATGACAAATAGAATTATTTTATGGCTTAAAGAAGAGACAAGAACCTAATAAATAAATATAAAGCAAAAAAAGAAAATTTTGCATACATCGCAGTCACCACCTGTCAAACAAGTAGTGCACCTTCGGCCAGTAATATGTTAACACGTGGCGATAAGCAATAGTTATGTTGACACTTGTTTTAATTTTACTGACTGAAGGTGCACCACCTATTTGCCAGGTGGTGGCTGTGCTGTATACAAGAATTTCTCCTTAGAAAAGTGTCTTATAAGGTACTTACTTGGGATCATGTTGACAGGCATCCCTAGGGAGTCCTTGATGAATGTTTGGCATGGTACCTTACAGAGATTAAGGCACACCCCTACACAATTTGACTCTTCCAAAAGCCTGTCAATAAGTTACAAATTTATAGTTTTAGAAAATCAAATTTTATGTAGTTTTCCAATATGGCTCCTTTGTGCTTTTAAGATTAATTTAAAATACATATAAAAAAACTTAAAAATAGAAATAAAATTAAAAAGAAACATTTTCTCAAGTAAAAAAAAAAAACTTCCTTTGTGAGGGAGGGTGTTATTAGTAGTTAGTACCTGCATTTGTGTATGTGGACTACATTCTTCTCTTTTCTCCCATTGACTTCAGATTCCTTTACCTGCATTCAAAAGTGGAATTAATTAATCAATTACTTCTCATTTGGACATTGATTCTTCTGTATAAAAATTGTTCCAATTTTGATCTATGTGTCAGTTTGGTGTCTGAGATTGAAATTGAATGTCTCAATTTTCATATGAGTTGCTATTTGGTGTCTCCGTTAAATTTGGGGTTAAGTTGAACGGAATCTGGTCACGTGAGTGGCCAATTTTCAAAATTCCAAAAATCCCCCGTCCAAAACGCTGCTCCAATTTAGGGCTTAGGGTTCCGGCGGATTCCCAACCGATCCGGATGATTCTGGCCTTCCCAGCCAATTCCTGCTGATTCTGGCCGATTCAGGCTGATTTAGGGCTAAGCAGCTCTGATTTAGGACTTAGGGTTCTGGCCGATTACGGCTGATTCCGGCCAATTCCGGCCGATTCTAGCCGATTCCCGACCGACTACGGCCTATTCTGGCCGATTTATGGTTAAACAGCTCCGATTTAGGACTTAGGGTTCCTGCCGATTCCGACCTATTGGAGGAGGGTGGCCGGAATTGGAGGCTTTAAAAAAAATGGGCAAAATAGTCTTTTCGACTCATTATGTTAAAATTAACCCCAAAATCTAACGGAAAACCAAATAGCAACAATACTGAAAATTGGGACACCAAATATCAACAGTTTAAAATTGAGACACCAAACTGACATTCGGATTAAAATTGAGACAATTTTTAGATTTTATTCCTTATATATATATATATATATATATATATATATAAATGCTCATTTCTGATACTACCTTTTTCAGTTGCAGCTTTGAATAATATAGGTTAGGTATCATTTCCATGTTTTGATTATTTAACTTGGTTTTCACTGCAAAACTAAGTGTTGATGTGGAAGGTTTTATTTTATTTTATTTTTTTTATAAATGTTTAATTACCAACTTGGTAGTTCAATTTTTAATACAAGATTGCATTAAAAGTAAAAGCTCTCGAGACAAACCCTATAGATTTATAATAATCAAACTTCTCATAAATGCCACCCACTTAATTCCTAGGATGAGATAACGACCCGTATCTCCACCCTTGTTACGTTAATATGACGTAAACCATTTTCTTTTCTGATATTCATTGAATATATATTTGGAAAAAAGAAATAAATTATATTTTAAAAGATAGAAGATGTATTTTTTTTATAGAGAGTATGATGATATAACAGCTGAAAAATCGAGTTAAAATAAATTAGACTTTATTTAGAAGTTAAGAAGATATAGATATATGCATGAAATCAAACCTCGCAATTGCCGACGAGCCAGGCGAAGAAAATGGTGGTGAAGGCAGCATAGTATTCTCTTGCAAACTTGGATTGCGGCATCAACATCCTGATCTGAATGCATCACCAATTGTTAAAATGATACGTAAAATCGTTAAATCGAGTGATGTGAGGATCGTATAGAAGATCGTACGATGTCGAGGATCGGCTTCGGGAAAGCTCGGTCAAGGCTCGAAAGAACAAGCTCTCGTTGTTTTATGGGATTGAAGCTTTTGTACAATTCTGAAGCTGTCTCCACCAAATTCTCATACCCACTTCCCTTGCTCTTTATTCCTGCATATATATATATATATATGATTTAGAACACCATATATATATAATATATACTCTTATATAAACTAATTGGTTTTCGTATGAAACTCCACTTTCCTTAAATATGTAGTATTTTCACAGGTTCTCTTAACAAACTAGTATTAGAGCTAATGAGTCGGTTCAAAAGTATTTACGTAGCATGTTTTATTCCACACCAAAAATAATTCTCAATCATACTGGGTCGGCTAATAATAAATAAAATAATTTTCAGTCATATTGGGTCAGCTAATAATAAATAAATTACTTTCTATGAATATTTTTTTATTATTTATTCGAACTTGAGACCTTTTATTGAGGGATAAAACGCAGAACTGCTACGTGATATTATATATATACGTGATATTATATAGGGTTAACAAGTCTTTTGGTCCATGATGTTTGACAACTTTTGTGATTTGGTCAACAATGTTTTTTATACCTAGTTTTGGTACCATATGTTTGCAGATTTTTTCTAGTTTTGATCTAACCGTTACATTCCGTCCATTTTTTGACATGTTCAAGTCAAGTGATCCACTCTAAACTTTAAATTTAGTCTCTTTAATACTTTCTTAACCTTTTTTTTTGTTCAATTTAGTCCCGAAGTTTTAAAATTGACCCCAATTGGACAATAGGTCCAATTGAATTTTTGAAACTTCGGGACTAAATTGAACCAAAAAAATGTTAGTAAAGTATTAGAGGAACTAAATCGAACAAAATTGAAAGTTTAGGGTGGATTACGTGACTTGTACATGTCAAAAAATGGACGGAATGTAACGGTTAGACCAAAACTAGAAAAAACCTGCAAACATATGGTACCAAAACTAGGTAAAAAAAACATCATTGACCAAAACCCAAAAGTTGTCAAACATCATGGACCAAAAGACCCGTTAACCCTATTATATATATACATACATATGAAGAAGTGCATATAACTATAAGCAACAAGAACCTGCTGTAACTTGAATGCTTTTGGAGAGGTGTTGAATGGCCCACCGATCGAACCAGTTATCATGATACACAGTTCTTACCATCTCATCATCTGCAGGTATCGTCTTCTTCTTCTTATCATCGGAGATTCGACCGGTAAAGTCCTTGGCCGGTGGCGAGGTCAAGACTGCGAGAATCCGTGAATGTTTTCGCATTCGAGGGCTTTGAGTTTGAGTCTGGGAATGAAGAAGAATAGGGTTGCGTTTGATAAAACGGAGAGATGCATATGCTTCCATTGATGGATGAGATATGTTTAGATGAAGAAGAAGAAGAACAATTTGATGGAAATTAGAAAGGAGGGTTTATGTATGTATATATATATATGCAGATTGCAGAGTTTGTCTATAGTATTTATATGGATGTTGAGCGCAGTGCTATATATTTAATGTCCCAATCATAAAATAATAATAGCACCTCAAGTTGGACACTGAATGAGAATAGGAGAGAAAAAAGATCATCTTAAATTCCACGTTGGGCCGAGTCAAACCAACGGGCCAACATAGAGCAACCATTTTCACAAGTGGGGTTCCATCCTAAAACCAATTGGTTATAGGAGGAGGTAGCCCACTTGCTTATATGGTGCTCTAATTTTCAAATTACCACCGGTGTGGTATTATATCTCACAGTGGAATTCAACAGATCAGACATTATAATACGAGTGAGTATTCTAATACTAATTCAAAATAAACATGGTTTTTAAGTTAATATTAATAATTAAGTACATGGAGAGAAATAATTAATTAAATACATCCAAAAAATTTATATATATTTTAATGATTCATACACGTTTTTTAAATTTTATTTTATTCTATATACTAAACCAACTCATCACATCTAATTAACAATCGACAAAATTATACTTGTACTATTATATTACAAAACAGCTAATAATTTAAAAAAGTTTTACGTTTTAAAATAAAAAATCGTTTATTGTGCGTGATAATCGAGAGCATATAACTCGATGGAATCAGTCGAGAAATAGATACTCATGGGTTGAAGTTGTCTTTAATGAAAAGATGCTTTTTGGTATTATTTATTTTGGTTATCTTCTAGGCTAGGACTGCAAACTTTTGGCTTCTTTCAGTTAGTAAGAAGAAGAGACCATTTCCAAGGATCTTCACCTTCCTTCAAGTGGCCGGTGTCTATTAAATAATAATTCAGTAATTTTGGTAATCTTACTTTTAATTAATTAATGTCATGGCCAAAAGTCCTAACAAACATCGTGATTATCATATCATATAGACGAGGTGATTAAATGTAAGTTTTATAAACCCTAATTGCCAGGATCTTGATCATGCTTTATGTGGATTAAAGATATAGAGAGGAATGACTTACCCGGTACTTGATTTCGATTCCTCTGATCTTCTTAGATTGTCGATATGCTTCTCTGTAGAACGGTTCTACTTCTCTCCCTTCCCATCCTTCTGTCAGAGACCAGTTGATGGAGAACTGCTCTTAATCTCTGTGTCAATAACTGGCAGGGAGAGAGGACCGTTTATAATATTATACCCTTTGATCTGGTACGTCCATCAAGTAACCAATTGAACGGTCTAGATTAAATCATACCATAAAGATATATATTGATATAATATAATATAATACATTATTCAATATATCTATACTCATTAATAGTATCTGGCCACATAATTAGAATATATATTGTAACATTAAATATATATTCTTACATTCTCCCACTTGGCCAGATAATCACATAAGTCTTATATCTTTATGGAATAACATAAGGCGCGCGTAAAATCTAATCTTTCCGTTCATCATAATCACTTACATTCAATAATCTGTAAATGCGGGTTATGGCGGTCATACACTTATTTAAGCAGCATACTCCCTTCCATATACCACGACAATCACATCTTATCAAACATAAGCCTGTAAGCAATATATATAAACACATTAGGGTCCGAGTAAGGCTTTGCATAAGGTTTTCCCGTTATCATAAACTTTATGTGTACACAATCATAATTAACAGGAAAACATTGGAGTCAGAAACATATCATTGAGCTCAGAGTGTCAAACATCATCATCATCAACTTTACAACTAAGACCCATTATTTGCATGCTTATTTAATGTCATTAGTTGTAAACATTCATTTAAATACATCATTGTCAGCTTGGCCATTATGCTGACAGACACTCTAGTTTCTGAACTTTCTTCTTAACGACAATAAACTTTCATTCCATAAGTTTGCACCTTTAATGCTTGTCGTTTTGACGAAGAAACAACTGTGGCGTTATTACGATAAATTTTCCAGCGACTTGGTAACGGTGTCGACAACCTCAAGCCCTGAAATAAGTCCCACAGTTCTTAATGCATGATAAACATGCTAAAGCCTTACTTTACATTATTGATAACGACAGATAATTACCACTTTTCTATAATATTGCTCCAACACATAAAAGGAACAAATAATTGAAAGTGGACTTTCAACTGTCACGATATCCCTTAAATCTGAATCTACACGAACATAAATGCATTCACATGTTCTTGTAGGTGCATTAGGACTTTATTTGCAGAATTCGAGAATTACTCCCTCTATAAGATCAATTCAATGTGAGCTTTCTGAGACAATCCAACTGTAACCGTGACTAGATTAAAATTTTAATTTAATCTTTGTCACGAAATTGTCTCTCACATTAACTTTCATCTTAACTTCAGAGGGAATCATAATGCATAATCATTTAAACGTGAGCAAGAAATAATCAATTATACAGGTAAAATATCTACATACTCCCACTAATCTTATAGTTCATACGGTTGTCAAGTCACTTACTAAACCATTCGTGGGAACATTTATTTTATCCTATAAATTGATTTTTAAAATGACCATCCATTAATTGAGAAATATAAACTTCATACATAATATATTTGTGGGAATGAAACCGAAAAAGTATTTACTAATATCTGAATCCTACAAGTAAACCAACTTCCAGAATAACAAATTTTCGTAATGTTATTCTAAATGATTTAACTTTATCAGATGATTATATTTTTCTTTCTTTATGGAGTATCATGTCTTTCGAACATTATCCCTTATGTTGAAATTTCCATTCAACTGATGGAACTATATTCTAATCCATGTGAATAATGTATTCATACAGATAGACAGTGTCTCTCATTTACCATAATATCCACATCTTATTATTCAGACACTCCCACTAATTTCATTATTCTTAAGATTAACATAACTGGTTTCTACAATTTTCGGACTTTAGTTAAGAAAGTAAGTATTTATACCCTTTGGATCTTTTAATGTTACTCTAGAGTAAACATTTCATTCAAGAATCCATTCTTTAATGTGGATCATAAACATTTACTTTACTTTTATTAGACAACATCAAACATAATGGTGTCTTAACCAAGCTCCCTTCCAACGCACGGATCATTAAGAGGTTGGAACTGCCTTTATGGGATCTCAGACTTAACTCATACATCCACAACTTAATGTCATTAATTGGTAAAGAAGATTTACTTGTCTAACTCTTAACTGTAACTTTCAAAGTCCGATTATATTTCCCACAATACTATTTTCATAAATGTATGACATGTTCTCTTAAGAAGGCTTATTAATGAACTAAAAGTCATATCATACTTTTATACATTTCTCATGAAAGTCACCACACATAAAGACATTATAAGTTTTCATGTTTCTATCTAATTGCCTACTTTCCATCAAGAAAAAACACTCAACAAATGGATATAGTCATACATGAATAACATTAATATGCTTAAATTCATAAGTGCAAGAATATATACAATTATCCCCCTATTCTTGACACTTATTAATTTTCCGTATAAATAATCATGCAATAGGCGAGATATACGAAATATTGCATTTTATTCATGTATGAAAAAAAAAAAAAAAACTATTGCACTAATCTTTTAGCAGCACTCCTTTATGCATGGTTGACATGTGACTTTCTTGTTCTTCATAACATACGAGCTAACTCAATATCACTTAATGAACACTTTAAAGTGCTCTCATAAATATCGAGTTATCTCTAGTCATCCTTAAGGTCTTTAATCTTGCTCCATAAATTAGTCAACTCAAACTTCTACAAACTATACAACTCAAAACTTAATGGTTGTAAGTTTGTACATACGAGTGACTTATTACATAATTCGTTCTTTCATCCATAAAACTTCATAATTTTCTTTATTTATTGTTTGTGGAATAAACCAAAATTATTCGCATTAACTTAAATTTTACTCTGTTATATCGTGTTTATACTTTATGATTTGACTTTCTACTTAAGTTGTGTACCCGTAAGGATACTATTTAATTGTGTTATGTCAGGACCTAGTAACTTTAGAGGAACCTGACTTACACAGTTTTGAAAGTCAAACCTATTAAACACAATAACAGAACATACATGCGAATTAACTATAATAGCTGCAAATTACATACTTGTCAATCTATAAAATAAACTAATATAGAATCAACTAATCATTCAGAGTATATCATAATCGACCTTTGGGCAACAACTATAATATACTATCATTAAGTAAATGCCAATTAGTAAATGAACTATTATAGATTCAGATAATCAATAAGAGTATATCATAGTCGACCTTTGGGCAACGACTACAATACACTAATCTTAATTAAATGCCATAACATTATTTGGAAATCATCAAAGTATACTATAACCGACCTTTGGGCAACGACTATAGCACACAAATCTTAATTAAATTCCATAGCATTATTGGACAATTAAAGAAAATCTTCGGTTAAATATACAAGTTATCTTTGGATATACAAATATACAGAACCAAAAGATCTTAATTATCCCATCATGTTTACAAGTTATAGAAAGCGATTCACCTTTGGGTAAATCCTAAAATTCTAGTAACATGTAAACGTCAATTTATCCACTTGTAAACAGTAATAGGCATTTCATCATTATAGTGGATAAATGACAATTGTATTATATGCACGAAACAAATAAACATTCTAGATTAGCCACTTTGGTGACAATAATCTACTTAAAATACAAGTTCGTGCACATAATTATTGATCTTTCTTTAGACATTACTATTGTATTATACGCATGAACAAATAAACATTCTAGATTAGCCACTTTGGTGACAATAATCTACTTAAAATATATGTTCATGCATATAATAATTGATTTTCTTTAGGCATGACAACACATTCTAGTTCTGTCACTTTGGTGACTAGAAACTAACTATAAAGTCATGCTGATAGTAATGTCTCATTAAACCATAACCTTATCATTCTAGTTCAATCACTTTGATGATTAGAAACTAACCATAAAGTCATGCATATAGGCTTTAAAGTAATATTTCAATGACTAATTATAACCCGACGTAATGGTTATCATCATGATATTGAAACATCACTAGAGAGCATTAGGTTTGGCTAAAATAAAATATTTTAACCCATAAAGTTTATGGTTTTACACCATAAAAACTATAATTTTTATTATTGATTAGCGGAAGCAATTATCAAGGAAAACTTATATCCTCCATCATGATTGATAATCCATTTAAAACTTTACATTCATAAAAAGAAACATTAATTTCAATCAATGACTAAAACTTAATTCAGATTCTAAGCTAAATTAATAGCTTATCCTTCATTGTTGAAACATAATCAATCATTAACATCAAATTAGAATCACCTGATCTAATATGTCATTCATTCATCACTCATGCATAGATCAACATCATCATGCTTTAGAATTCATGTACACATGCATAAGAGTTTCAGTTGACTACCATTATCACACTCCAAATTCATCATTTATGAGTATATCCATACTATTACAAACATGCAATTCTAATCCCCTTAAAGCACGTGATGAACAAAATAGGTAAACTCTAATTTCATCACTTTAGGAACCCTAATTCACTTAATATACATGCTAGTACGTGTTATTCTTAAAATTTGCAAGCAACGTAACTGCAAACTTAAATAACATAATTAAAATGATCTAGCATGCCATCATCGGTTATATAAAAGAAGGAAAGTATACTTACGTGAAATTCCGAAAGCGCTCCACTCAGCGAATTCGCACATACTTACGTGATATATTTATCCACGTGTGCACCAGTTCGTGGACAGTGAAGACAATCGGCTTCAATTCGAACTTCCACGTAGCCATTCCAGCCAAGTCTCCGCTCCGGACCGGACCACTCCGGCGATAAATCGGAATGCAACACCTCAGCTAATCGCCACTCAAACCAGCCTTATACTAGAGATGTTTTGTTCATAACATCGCCCGCATCAACTTGACCAAGTTTGGAAATTCCTTAGTGCTCCCCAATCCCGTACAGGCGGTATTGGATTTAATAACCAGAGGAGACAACAATTTAATTAGGAACGGTAATTGAACAATTCAAACAATTAGTAGACCTAGCAATTCAATATATAGATCCATTATAAGAATTCCACCGAATGGAAGGACTTACGTGAAACAATTCAACAATGAATTGAATTCCACCGGAAGGAATCAGAAAACTTTACTATGAAGCTTGAATTAATTTCCTCTTTTGTGGACTAACAGCCAAATCTAATTATGACCAAGTGTTTACAGTTCCACCGATTGACTATTTGCATAGATAATAACATAATACTATCCAAGTAAATAGGTTAAACAATTCTATGACTGACTCGTGAAAACAAATCCAATCAATAGGCGAGATTATTAGTTAATCGATGGATGGATGAAGCGAATCCAATCCATTGAACATTACGAGACCGAACTCCGATACGGAAAATAAACAAACTGTAATTGCATCAAACAAAAAACAAATCCATTCGGCGGTTCCATTAGGTAGCGGTTCCAATTCCAATCAAATAAATTCTATGGGAGCACAGTGCAAGATTTGAACAAATCCAATTCCACGAATTGTATTCAATTAGAAACAAATCGTGATATCAATCATCTCAACATAAAGGCATGATCAAAACTCAGGCTCTGATACCACATGTAAGTTTTATAAACCCTAATTGCCAGGATCTTGATCATGCTTTATGTGGATTAAAGATATAGAGAGGAATGACTTACCCGGTACTTGATTTCGATTCCTCTGATCTTCTTAGATTGTCGATATGCTTCTCTGTAGAACGGTTCTACTTCTCTCCCTTCCCATCCTTCTGTCAGAGACCAGTTGATGGAGAACTGCTCTTAATCTCTGTGTCAATAACTGGCAGGGAGAGAGGACCGTTTATAATATTATACCCTTTGATCTGGTACGTCCATCAAGTAACCAATTGAACGGTCTAGATTAAATCATACCATAAAGATATATATTGATATAATATAATATAATACATTATTCAATATATCTATACTCATTAATAGTATCTGGCCACATAATTAGAATATATATTGTAACATTAAATATATATTCTTACATAATGTATTTCGGCGATAATTTACGTGTAGAGTAATACGTTTAACACAAGAAAAATAAAATTATTACCGGTACGTTTGGTTCATGAAATTGGAATAAGGAATAATAATTACTATGGTGGTGTTTGGTTCATTTATTGTGTGGAAAAATGATTACACATTCCTAATTTTGATGTAATGACTAATCATACATTAACCCATAGGATTAAGTATTCCAAATTTGATGGAATTGAAAAAAAAAAAATTCAATTTTAACATTTATCTAATTTTTGTATTATATATATTATATAATTTATTATATAATAAATTTAATTAAAAGTGATTATATTTTAATTTAATTAAGAATAATAAATTAATATATTATTTTTACTTTACAATATTTCTATTTTTTAAATAATCATTTTTAAAAAAATAAATATTTTTGCCCACCTTCGTCCGCCAACAGCTCGCCAACTGCCTGTCGCCGCTGCCCATCACCCGCTCGCCCATCGTCACCCGCTAACCGTCCTCTCGTCACCGCCGTCGCTGCACGCCTTGCCGACCACCGCCTGCCGCCACTGCCCGCCAAATGGGCGACCACTGCTCGCCAACCGCCTGCCCGCCGTCGCCGCACGCCTTGCCGACCACCGCCTCCCGTCGTTGCCCGCCAACCGACTGACCGCTGCTCGCCAACCACCCGCCAATCGCCCGCCTGCCACCGCCGCTGCTCGCCAACCGCCCGCCCGCCACTGTTGCTGTTCGCCAACCGCTGCCACCGCTAGCCCGACGCCGCCTGCCAACCACTGTCGTTCACTCGCCACTGCCGCTCGCTCACTGTGTATCTCAATTATTTCATTTATAATTTGGTTATTTCATGTTTAATATTGCTAATAATTTGATTAATATATATATGAAAAAAGGGTATAACTGTCAGTTTGACTTATTACATTCCTTTACTTATAACATTCTATGAACCAAACATTGGATTTGGAATCCTCATTCTCTATTCCTCATGTGAACCAAACAACATCATATTAATATTACATATTCCTTATTCTCTATTCCTATTCCCTATTCTTTATTCCATATTTCCTATTCTACGAACCAAACGTGGCGTACAATATGCCTAGTAAATTCTATATAATATTGAAGTTGGACTTGTTTTCTGGTCTGCTCAAACTGTGAAATACACAACCGTACTTCATTATTATTTGTCTACTTTCTGAATATTCACATACATTTAACATCATTGGAGAAAGAATGTTAACTGGTGAGGCGCGGGGATTCACAATAGTTCAACAAAACGATCTTAAAAAGAGGATGATGCATCAAGCTCGTCGGAGTTTCAATCTTGGCGGCATTACTTCGAGTCGTGATCATTTTGTTACTCGTATTTCGTTTTCCCGCTTCCTTTCCTCGTTTACCTGCACAGGGGGTAAGCTGGGAGGTGTCCGGCGAACCATCTCGGATTCTTAAATGAAAGTTCGGTTTTAGAGAGATAAAGCTAGAGAGAAGTCAGAGAACCGATATCCAACCAGAGATTATTCGTAAATGAAGGATATGGGCCCTATTTATAGAGTTTAGGATTTTGGCACCTGATGAGCCCACATTTACGGGTGGTTCCCGTGTAAAAATATGACAGGTATAGTATGCGCGTAACCCAGGTGTTGATCACCCGGGCGTAGGGGGCCGGACGCGGGACATGCTGGCCTCGTTAACACCGGACTGGTCCGGTGTTGTGACACCGGACAAGTCCGGTGTCATGATACTGGACTAGTCCGGGCTAATCCGGTGTTTTCGACACCTGACTAGTCTGGTTCGGGAGGACTAGCGCGTAGTTTTGAAGAGTCTCGGTCACTTAACATGTTCGGGTCGACGGTGCGACCAAGTCGAGCCTTAGTGAGGTCCAATCGGATGTATATCCATCATTTTCCCCCGATTCAAGCATTGATTTTACCTTTACATGACTCTATTTATTAGAAGGATGTACGCCCGATTGTATCTCAGCTTTATTTTTACCTCTTTCAATGAGTCTGTCGTTGTCGGTGCGTGTTGCCCGACGGTCGTTCCTTCCCTGCTATATGCATATGTATTCATCATGTGTGTATGCTTTACTGAAAAACTATTAACACTATAGTTAATGGCATGATTGTAAATAATGACAATTTGAAAAACCCTATCATCATCTTCTTTAAAAACGGTGTATGTCACCATTCTTGATAGCCACTAAACATTCAACCTTTACTACCATTAAAAAATTCATTCTTATTACCTTGCTTGGGTACCAAGAAATCACCTTAGTTCGTTTTGGTCATCGGTTTGATCTTGGTCCGACTATTCGAACCTTGTCTCGGTTCGATTTTTGGCTTGTAAAGACGTTACTGATTCGCGGTGGTCCAGTGGATATTCTGGCGGTGCGGCTCGCATCGGGAAAGTTGGGAGCTCTATCACCGGCGGCGGTGGTCATAGCGGTGTAGGCTCCGGCCATCAGATCGGGAGGGAGCAGTGGCGGCGTTCCCGTCTGTGGCAGCAGCGGCCCGTTATGGTTCCGGCGATGGAGAGTGCGTCTCGCAGCGGCGGCGGGTCTCGTCTAATGGAGCTCCAGCGACGGTGTTGAGGAATTCCGGCGGTGGTGGGTCGTGGCGTTGAAGGCGATGGCGGCCACAGCAATGGGAGGTGAAGGGAGTCGTCTCCGGCGGTAGCAGCAAGGTCGTCCGGCGGTGGTGGCCACTTTTTCTGGTGGGTGGGTTCTGTCCGGTTTGCTTGGTTCAACTGAACCAGTTTACCCGGCCAGTTCGGCTCGGTTCAAAACGTGTAATTTGAAGGTCCGATTTTTTACCCTCTCATTTCCTATTTTTAATCATAATCGAGACAAATACTTGCAATATATGGTTATATCAACAATAATTGAATAATTGCATGTAATCAGAAAGGGGATACCTTTACTCCGATTTTAAAAAAAATTCAATTTTTCAAAAACTGTGTTTTTCCCGAGTAAGAATGTCGTTGCTTCCGTTCGGGTTGTTATTAATATTGATCGACATGGTCATAACTTTCAATCATAAAAAAATTTATGTAAAAATTTGCCCCCCGAAGTAGGCTTGTTTATACCTTAGACGTGAGTTGTTAGGTCTCGCGTCGATGGCATTGTACGCTATATTTGCGTTACCATTGTACGTTCATATTTTGGACGTATGGGGTTTCCCTTATCGTCCGTCATGTATCGTTGTGCCGGACGTAGGGGGTCACCCTGCGAGTCAGTCACGTATTTCATCATAAGTGTCGTATTGCCCCTGAAGTAAACGTAACGACCATCATATGCTTAGGGGGTTGAAGAATTCGATAAAGAACTCGATAAAGAACCTAATGAAGACACAATATATGAAATGTATTTTGAAAATTTCATCTCAATGTAACCAAATAATTGTCAATGTAACCAAATAATCATGTTGGCGAATGTAAGTAACTAAATCATATATTAACCCATTGTGTTATTGGTTTCATATGTATTATATTTAATAAAAAAATTTAATTTTCTCATGATAAAATAATAACATAATCTAAATTGGTGAATTATTGAAAACAATTTAATATTTTGTTCCCCTTTAATTCCAAAATTAGTTTATTATTATTATTTTAAATTCTCCCATATCGTAGTTGCAACCCCATAATGTTCAGGTAGATCTATTATTATTTGCATCTATTAACATGACTTCTATGTTTCCTGCTCTATTGTATTTGCTTACGTTATTTTGTTAGTACCTGCTCTACTAGTTCGGGTCTTAGGTGTTTACCAACCCCCTCAGAGCAGGTTTTCTCTATTTTGTATTGTTTAATCGTTCTTAATTTAATAAAGTCCGGCTTTGATTAAAAAAAATGACTTCTCCATTTGGTTGACTTTATATAGTCGTCTCTCATATCATCCTATCCAATTATATATAGACACGTTGCCTGCTATCAATTCGACCATCCCCGCCGAACCATTAATTTATATCTCCAATCGACGATCTCTCGCACATTCACCGTCGGCATTGCCATGGCCTCCACGAGCCTCACCGTCTTTGCAGCAACCCTCCTCCTCTTCTGCGCCTTCTTCACGACAGAGTCCTACAAACACACATCAAGGCTGTCGCCGGAAAAGTTTGGCCCTGAGAAGTAGAAGCTCACCCACTTCCACTTCTACCTCTATGAGAGAAACTCACCGGATCCGACGCAAATGCCGTCAAGGTTGCCGAAGCTCCGACCTCAGCATAGTCCGCAACCCTATTCGGTAATGTGAAATCTAGAGATCGATATAATTCGGTTTTTCCTTTATTTAGTTCTAAAATGCACTACAAGAAAATAGGGTTATAGCAGCATATAAAATTTTCCGCTACTAAAGGTTGATGCTATATGTAAGTTTTAGTAGCGGCTTGATTTTTGCGATAGTAATGAAAGTCTTTTGTAACGTCTAAAACTCCGCAACAAAAAGGTTACTTTCAGCAGCGGAAGCTACTACGACTAAAGTTATATGTATCTGTGACAGCTTAGACTTCGCCACTAAAAGCAGTTATTTGTAACGAATTATTAGTCGACGGTAAAAGTCGGTTTCAGCGGCGACTTTTAAGCTCCTCTAAAATGTATGCACATGAGCACTTTTTTGTCGCCACTAAAAAACACTTTCTGTAGCGACTTATTAGTTGACGCTGAAAGTAGGTTTCAACATCGGTTTGTGTCACCACTAAAAGGGGCCGCTGTTAAAACTATCAACGAAAAATAAATATTAACGAATGAAATCTGCAACATAATTTAGGGCTCTCTCAAAAAAATCGAAGTTTTATGTCTTCTTGCTAGACAATCTGATTATAGAGGATTGACCAAAAAAATAATCAGATCAGAGAGAAGTTCACTAGTGAACGTTTGTTTAATCATCAATAACACGGTTCTCTATCATGGAAACTTAAAATGCCGCTACTAAAACTAATTTATCGTTCTTATTTCTATGCAATGGCCGCTTAATTACCGTTACAAAAGGTTAGTTTCACCAACCTCCTTTACTCGTCGCAAAAAATAACTTTTTGTAGCGACTATAAGCTGCCAGAAAAAAGTGACTTTTAGTAACAGATGTCTGCTGCTACAAGTATTTTACTAAACGATAACGTGTACAAGTTGCTACAAAAAGTGACTTTATGTATCGACTCTTTGCTGCTGGTAAAAGTAGCTTTCAGCAACGAATTTCGTTTGCTACTAAAAGTTTTTTTTTTGGCCAACTAAAAGGTACATTTAGAAACGGCATTTTCAGCTGCAAATAATTAAGAGTCTAATGGGCCCAAACAAATTAAGAGTTCAACTTCAATGAGGCTAAAACAATTTAAAACCCTAGAAAACTACAACTAAACTCCATGCCGCCATAAAGTAAGGAGAGAAACTTGTGCTCCGCTCCGGCCTAACCTCTCGTCAACTAGTACCACTACCACACCTCGTTTCAGCTCCGACCTTGCCAGCTCCGACCAGTGCCTCCTACCACGAACTCGTCTCCAACCGCCGAGTGAGTCATTTCTTGTAAAAAGAAGGTAGTTGCAGTTGGAATTGGTCTCAAGTAATTTCTCATGCCATATTCTTTGGATTTCTGTGGTTTAATTGGATCTGACAATGTGTAGAACTCCATGCTCGAATTTGTTAATTGGAGCTGATTTTGGACATTTCTTAGTTTATATAAGTTAACCCTAAATTGAATCATTGAAAATGGAATTGATATTGTTGTTGAACGGAAAAATCACTAAAATAACCACATTTTAGAACTCAAACACAAAAACAAGGGAAAACGAGTGGAACCATAATCACCATTAGCATTAATTACCCTTTTTCAAATTAATTCACTAAACCATAATCACCATTAGGCATGTTACTTAATTCTCACTTTGGTTGGATCTGTTTAGTATATCTTTTTCTATAAAAAATATATATTATATATTTCTAACCGCGTCGATTTTGGGAGGGTGCGGTTAGATCTATTTAAGAACTAAATTGCAAAAATTAAAAGTTAGAGATATAAATTGGGGAACTAAATTGAACAAAACTGAAACTTAGGGAAGTCACTGACTTGCATGTGAGCACTTAACGGTTAAACTTGACAGTTATCTAACCGAAACACCAAAAGTCTACAAAATGCAAATGTATGTCACCAAAAGTCTAAAAAAAAGATATGACACTAAAAGATTATTTTGGTCAAACATATGGTACCTTAAATATTTTAACCCTAAAATATTCCTGTAACAGTATTAATTTAAAATATGGAATAAAATGTATACATATTTAGTATATATTAATTTAAAAACGAACTATGTAAATAACATTATGCAATAAGTTTCTATTATAATTTTTTTTTTTAAATTTTCCGCGTGGATGGTCTTAGGAGGGGACCCATCAGAACTGCAGCATCTGAAGCATGCTTGTTTCATTCCTAGATTAATCTCAATTCGCACCGGGTCAACCCTTAAGAGGGGGGTAAAGTGCTGACCATAAATATATTTATGTTCCTATAGTCATTAACGGAGTTTGAATCATAATCTCTAGTTAAAGGAAGTTAAAGGATGAAGAGCTAAACCGCTATTTGTAATACATATTACATGGTTCAACACGTTTCTATTATGCAACCTAAGGCTCAATGATTAGTGTATGATTTAGACCATATATATAGATAGTAAAAATACAAGATAATTGAAATAAATGGCATTCCATATAATTTTGTGAGTTTCAAACTCAATCGTTTCCCTATCAAATTTACGTTAGAGATTATTATTAATTAAGTGGCTCTTCACCACCTTCATTATTGTTCTCACCAGACGACTTCTCCGCCGCCAACATCATCTCCTTCACCTCCTCCTCCGACCACCCTCCATTTCTGAGCTTCCACATCGCATCATCCAGTACACACCCCAAAACCCCAACTCCGTCATCCCACCACATCTCCGAAACCCGACTCCCCACTAAATCGCTCCAAAACTCGACTTTCCGTGGCTTTGTCGCCGCCCATGCCGGACACCTCATTCCGACCACCTCAAGGAAGAACCCGGCAAGGTCAAAGCTAAAAACTCGAACACCACCGCCGTTGATGTAAAAAATAGGGTTTCCTGTTGTTGATCCATAAAGAATAAACCACGCAATCATCTATCACATTAAGATTTTAAGACAGTTGATAAACTTTTCTGTCTATAAATTTCGCATGGTATCAGAAAACACGCGCAGATTCGAATCTACGTAGCGCCAAGCTATACCCCACTTTAAATAAAATGCTTCATGTGATGGGCTTAAGATTAAACCACATAATAATTAGTACTTAACGGATGGTAAAGTGGTCAGTCTAAAAATTTACACCTGCCATGTTTGGTGTCGAAGGAAGGTAGCAGTCGGCATAAATCGGAACAAGAGTCGGCGCGTTATCCAGTAAGCGTTCCACGACAGCTCGAGCTTCATCCACATTGTCGGGTTTTTTGCACCAGGAGTTGCACCAGAAGTCTCCGTCGGAAACCCGTTTCAGAATATTCAACCTCGGAAGATCCGAAAGAAGCCGGAGCTGTTCTGAGGAGGACCTCCAGTTCGGGAAGCCAGCGCTGACGGGGACGCCTTCTTCGAGAATAGTTCGTAAATCGGGTGGGAAGGTGAAAGAGAGAAAGGATTCGATAGAGGTAAACTCTGTCTCAGTGAGACCTTCATGGACTGGGAGTTTAATGGAGTGTAGGTGGGAAACTAGGGTTTTGGCATATGCAGCGTAGGAGAAGAAAACAGAGTTAGGGCACGTTGACATTTATGTAGAAAGTAATTAAGGTATTCAAAAATATAATAAGGATTTCTGTTTGAGGTTAAAGGAGTCATTAATGGGGGTTGTATGGTTTTGTTTGGTCATCTATGGGGTAAATCATATATGGTTTTGATAATGTTGTAACATTATTTGGTTTCCTTTTTCTCAAATATATGTATTTGGGAGATTAATGATTTTTCTTGTCTAATATGTTTGGTAGGGAACAAAGATGCATGGTAATGAATTAAATAAAACATACCATTGTTTAAATTGAGTGGTAAAGGGTAGTTGTATTTCTTATATTTAAAGAAATATAATTATACTTCATTAAATTAGATAGATAATAACAGTGGTAAAACTGGCGGTTATAAGAATTAAAAATTAATTTTAGAGCTTATATTTCCAAATATGTATTATTATATTATGTTGTACAACTAATCATTCTTAGCTTTAAAACGTACTATAAAACTTTTTTTTTTACCAACTCTAGATATTTATTAAATCGCAAATAATAAATCAACAACCTTCAAGGCGGAGCGCACTAGAAAATGCATTTGATTTCATAATATTTATAATTTATATTCTAAAAATTATATTGATTTCCTTTGATTTACCATAATATTATCTACTTTTGAATGTCGTAATGAAAGAATTTTCACTACGAGAAAACATGGTGAACTTGAATTTTGACACGAGGTGGTCTCCCTCCGCGACCCGAACTTGCCAATATTCCGAGTGCAAGTCCAGCTTTGAGAGCCACTTAGCTCCACTCAATCAATCAAATAAATATACAATGAGATGGATCTGGTACTTGTTCTTTACCTTCAATTTATTCAGCGCCCGGTAGTCGATGCATATCCGTAAAGAACCGTCTTGCTTCTTTTGGAACAACATCGGTGCTCCATTTGGGGACCTGGACGGCTGAATATACCCCGCGTCTAGCAGTTCCTTCATCTGCTTTCTCAATTCCTCCAACTCCAGTGGTTCCGTGCGGTATGGCGCCATGGTGGGTGGTCGAGCATCCGGGACCAGCCCGATCTTGTAGTCCACTTCCATTTTATGCGCAACTTCTTCGGGAGTTCAGCCAGCATCACGTCTCCAAATTCACCAAGGACTTAGGCTATTTCCTCCGGGATTTTTTCCCCTTGGCTTTCACCCTCGTCCATCTTCAAGGTTGCGGGGTAAGTATGTTCTCCTTTGCGGACTCCCTACTTGAGATGCATGGCCGACAACGTCTTTGTCCTATCTTCATTCAAACGCTTGACCGGCACAGTACATTGACACCTCGCATCCAATATGCAAATGCATTCCGCAAAAGGAATGATCATGGCATCGATCTGATCGAGGAAGTCCATCCCGATAACAAAGTCATAGTCATCGAGAGGGATCACCTCCACTGTTTCTTTGCTGCTCCAAATACCCATTTTAATGCTTACCTCGTGAGCAATTCCGCATGCCGGGATTTCCTCCGAGTTCACCGTCTTCAACCGCGTATTGGTTTTCTCCAAGTGAAGAATCAACTTCTTCGCAACCTCCTCGGACATAAAGAGGTTTGAGGCACCCGTTTCGACAAGTGCTTTCATCTTCTTGCCCGCGACTTCAATCTCCGTGAAGATAAGGCTCTTTGCCTTGGCCTTCTTGCCTTGGATAGCGCTAAGCATCCGCAATGACCCCAACCGCGCACCCTCTTATTCCTTCTCCTCGGAAGTGATGAGAGCTGCAAATTTCTCGTGTTTCGGGCAATCCCTTACATTGTGAGGCCCCTTGCACAAAAAGAACTCCACTGGTTTGTGTTTCAGGAAAAATCTCACCATGTGAGGCCCCTTACAAAAGAAGCACTCCATCGGTCCACGATCCTTCGTATACGATCCACGATTATCATTTGAGAATGACATGTTGAATATTCCCCGTTGGACTTACCTCCCGTGGATTTGGGATACTTGTCTCCTTCAGAATGGTATGGGTTGATGCGATCTCCCCCACTATTAGGCTGATCCTTTGCCTTCGGCTTCTTCGTCCGAAGTTACTTCAACGACTCGGCCGTTGTCATGGCCTTGTCAAGTGTCTTCACATCTCGATGCTCCAACTCCGTCTTCGCCCACAGCTTGAGACAATCCATGAACTGAAAGAACGCCTCTCTCACAGTCATGGAAGGTATTTGAAGCATCAACTCCGAGAATTGGTTGACATATCCCCAAAGATCCCCTTTGTGCTCCAATCGACGAAGCAGCCCACTTGCCTCGTTCTCTGGATACTCCAGGTAGAATTGCACACGAAATGCAGTGGTGAACTGATCTCATGTGCAGATTTGCTCCCCTCCTCGGCTATCGTGCTTCCTACGCCACCACACCAAGGCATTATCCTGAAAATAAGAGGAAACCATACATAAGCACACCGAATCCTCCTCTACTCCCGTGGCTTGGAAGTAGTCCACCAAAGCGAACATGAAATTGTCCACTTCGTTTGCCACCCTAAACCCTTTGAATGGCTTAAGTCTCGGAACATCAAGGCGATGAACATGTTGCCCTATGCCCCCCCCCCCCCCCCCCCCCCCGTCCTCTTCACGCGGTTGAGCTCTTGCTTGAGTCCATTCATTTCAGGTTGAATCCCCTCAAGCTTAGCAAGCTTTGACCGCATTTCAGCGATTTCGGCCAGCTCTCACATTACGGCAAGCTCTCTCTACATCACTGTGAACTCCGTCACCTACTATCGAGTGGCGGTGATGGTAGCTTCGAGCGCGTCGCCCTTCTTCCCAAGTTCCTCAGTAGCATCTTTTTCATCCTTCTGGAACCCCTCCATTCCGGAACGGATCTTGTCCACACTCTTGAACTCATACACGGCGTCCTCTTGGACTTCCGCCACCACGTTCCGCATCTCCTCTACACGATGATCCAGGTCCACCAAATGCTCATTGGTGCTCATCTTGGACTTCTCGGCAACTACCATCTCCGACTTCTTGTTGGATGCCATCGATTTGATTGGATTGAACTTAACTCTGATATCACGTGTCACGAGCTTGGAGTTTCTCACAACTTACCCTCACCTGTGCGGCCTTAGGAACCGCTCCTAAGTCATCCTAACTCTCAATCACAAGAACTAAATCTATGAATATGAAGAGAGAACTCTTTGTGTATTGTATTGCTAAACTCTTGGATGATTTACAAAGAATAAGAGGACCCCTATATATACAAGTGGTGAATGCTCTCTAAGAAAGCTACACATTTAATGGGGAGACACATATGGCAAGTGACATATTCTCTACACATTCCCTAATATAATGAATCTAGAAGAATACGTCGAATCGAGACGCTTAGTGACTTCACCCTCCATGGTTGCCATATTTGGATGGATTCCTGCCATATAGAGCATATTCTCGGGTGTATGCTCCTGGCGCGTGAAACTAGACCCAAAAACAACAAAATAGACCTAGACCAGAACAAACAACAATAACTAATAGAATAAAACAAGGACAAGCTTTCTATGAGCCCAATAATCTCACACTCCCCCTCAAGCTTGACCTTCCAAGACTTCTTTAGCATCAAGTATCTCCCCTTGACCACGAAATAGATTCTTCATCCCAAGCTTCCCTGTCAAATAACCAAGTTGCTCCCTACACAAAGGCTTAGTAAATAAATCAGCAACTTGATCACTTGTTTAAACATGGCTAAAACTAATAGTACCATCAAGTAGTTTATTCCTAATAAGATGACAATCAATCTCGATATGATTTGTCCTCTCATGGAAAATTGGGTTAGTTGCAATTTGTATTGCTGCTTTATTATCACAATGCAAAACAGTTGCATCATTTTGAAACAACCCCAGTTTACCCAAAAGACTACGAAGCCACACAATTTCCTTAACCAGCTCCTTAATACTCTTATATTCAGCATCAACAGAAGATTTCGAAACAATTGTCTGTTTCTTCACCTTCTAAGAGAAAAGAGAATTTCCTAAGAAAACATAGTAACCAGAAATAGACCTCCTCGTCTCAGTGCAGCATCCCCCTGGTTCCCTTTTTTCATATCTAACTATTCTTAACGCAACATCCCAATGTGACTTCTTAGGAGCATGCATAATCTGACTTAGATGCCTAACAACATAAGATAGTGAAATAAAGCAGTTTGCCTATCAGTCTTCTATAAGAAAGCACATCATCTAGGACTTTATCATGCTCATTCATCCTAGTGTTTATCATAAAAATTACTGTTAAGCTTAACATTCACCTCCAAAGGTGCTCTAGAGGTCTTACCACCTGACAATCCAACAGAGGAAATTAGCTCCAAGGCATACTTTCTCGGACACATCACAATCCCAGTATCATTCCTAGCCAGCTCAATGCCAAGAAAGTACATTAGTTCTCCCAAGTCTTTCATCTTAAAGTTTGACTTCAGCACACCCTTCAACTCAGCTATAAGGTTAGAACTGTTGCCAGTAATGAAAAAATCATCTACATAAACTAATAAAACAACAATATGATCACCGTGCTGATGGTAAACATTAAATAATCAAGCTTAGATCTTTTAAAACATGCCTTCACTAAATAATCACTAAGCTTGATATTCCAATGTCTGCTAGCCTGTTGAATGACATAAAGGGATTTACACAATCGACAAACTAAATCATTTCCCCTTTAATCTATAAATCCCTCAGGCAGAGAGTCATATAAGCCTCCTTATCTAAATCTCATTGAATAAAAGCATTATAAACATCCATTTGATAAATGAGCCAATGAAATATAGAGCCAAAAGACAAAATAAATCTGACTGTGTTCATCCTAACCACAGGGAAAATAGTCTCGTAATAATCAATTCCATAATTTTGCTTATATCCATTAGCTACCAACATAGATTTGTACCACTCTAAGATACCATCAGATTTATACTTCAATTTAAAAATTCACTTGTAACCTATAGCAACTTTACCTGATAGGAGTGGAACCAAGTCCCAAGTCTCATTATCTTCCAAAGCTAACACCTCCTCTTTCATTGCTTGCACCCACAAGGCATCAAGTGCAGGCTCAGAATAACTGCTAGGTTCAACCAAGTCAGAGAAATATGTCAAATAACATTGGTAAGAATCAACAAGACCTTTATAAGCAACAAAGTTTTTAATCTCCGTGAAACCATACATCAATAAGAAGTTAGGTCGATAAGTTTAATGGATTTTGTTTCTTTAGAGGGAAGGGGGGAAAAGGAAAGGGCGTTTTTCTTGAAAAATGAAAAAAAAAAGCTTCTTGAATAAATTATAAAATTAGATTAGAAAAAGGGTGTCCCACCATAAAAAAACATAAGAAAGAGACATGGAATCTACACATTGATTCTTTTTTTTGAAAATTTTGTGTGATATGGTGTGGAAAGATTTCCCATCACAAAATCTTGCTCCATATTGGAGGTCTTACAACCGTTTCATGTCTAGTAACAACATCTTCAGTAGAAGAAGATGCAATATTTTCATCAGAGTTTGTTGCAGACTCATCATTCGAAGGACGAAGGACCAGAATTTCCCATTTATTGTAGGAACCTTTCAAACCGGTCAGAGATCAAAGTGACATTGCCTTGCATTCCCTCTAAATCTGAGCCAGAATCAATGTCTCAAATCATGGAAGCAGCAAAATTGGCCTTTGTAGAATTGTCTTTCTTCATTTCTCAACTTAAAACAATTGTCCTTCACATGCTTCTTTTTCTTGCAAAACTCACTACACTTTGCAAATCATCTGTTTACTGTATGCCTCTTTTATTGCAAAAAGTGCATTCCATAGACCGATTTCTCTTAGGCTTGTCACTCAATGAAGTAAGATTGCTAGCAACAAACTCTATTGATCTAGCAATATCAGAGGTAATCCCTTTTTGTTCACCTCATGAATCAGGTAATTATAAGCCTAATTAACAGAACGTTATTGAGTCAAATTAGAAAATTACTCCTCACAGAAAAGTAAGAATCACCGAGGCCCATAAGGAATTGAAATAGGCACATTTTTTCCTTACATTCAAGATGTTTCTCGAAGATATCACCCTCAATGTGAGGCAGTGAACATGCTGCATCAAATTCCCTCCTAAGCAGTCTTAGCTTGGTAAAGAAAGTAGATATGGAATCTAGTCCTTGGCGAGTCAGAACAATTTCACAATTTCGCAATGCAGTTGATAATCCCTAAACCGATTTACCTTATCAAACTATTGTTTTAACTCATTCCAATCCACTAGTGCGGATTCAAAATTCATTACATAACTGGATAAACAATCTTATATCGAGTTCATGATCCAACCAAAAACTACAACATTGCAACAATCCCAAATATCGTGATAAACAACACTATACTTATCACGCATACAAACAACAGTGACAAAGCCATACTTATTTTTCCCTATCAAAACAGATCTCATCGCATGACTCCATTTAGGATAATTCTCAGCCCCGACCGGAGCCACAGAGCTCCGATCGGAGTCCAATCGGGGCCGGTGGCTCCGATCGGAGCCCAATCGGGGCAGGTGGCTCCGATCGGAGCCTAATCGGAGCCTTTGTGGTGGTCGCCGGAGTACGGTGGTGGTCGCCGGAGTACGGTGGTGGTCGCCGGAGTACGGTGGTGGTCGCCGGAGTACGATTGGTGGTCGCCGGAGTACCGTGGTGGCTTCAAGGGCATTTTGGTCTTTTCACTTCAAGCATGTGAGGGGCACACTTGATAGAAGGGCATTTTTGGAAATTTATTTTATTTCCGGTCACATGCTTGGCATGTGACCAATTTCCGTTAGTTTTAACGGAAAACTAACGGAGACCGTTGTTATCAACAAAACAGAAATTTCAGACCTCTGTTATTAACTTTTTAAATTTCAGACCTCTCCCGTTAACATGGGTGATAGTTCAGACCTTTCATAGGTTCTTAACCCTTATTTATTGGTTGCTTGGTTGATCAATCCGGTTTACGACTGTATTTATGTGTAGCCGGCCAGTTCAATTTAGGAGTGGCACCACTGGGGTGATGACAGTTCTCATTTTATAAATTGGTAAATGATAAACTATTTACATAAAAAATTACTTTTAGAAATAAATGTTTGCTCACCGTCGTTTTCTGCGTATTTTCCAAGAAATATCTATCACGAAGCTTTCGCAATTTGAATAAAGCGTTCTAGTCTTCAAGATGTCAAGTCTCTATCTCCCCCTATCGAGAGTATCATCCACCATTTGTTTATTTTAAGTCAACTAGCTAGTACATTAAATCTTATTTATTTAAATATAATAATAACACATACATATTGTTTTATTCTATGTCTTTTATATCTACGTTATTTTATTCTCATTCAAATTTGCTTATTTTATACTCTTTTTTTTTTTTTCAAACTAAACTAGTATATTTATATTTATGATTATAGCTAGTATTGTTGAAAATTATAGCACGTAAAAGGGAAAATTCTAAAAGAGAATTTTCTGGATCAAATGAACGAAGAATTTTAAACCAAGTCCCGTGCTGATCACGGTCTCCTTAAGACAAATCGCCCCCTCACTGACTTATCGGTTGTGCTAGAGGATGAACATGAGGGATTGTCTCCCAGGATAAAACGGCATTCCAGTGGCAAGCTAGTACGAAGCCCCACCAGTCGAACAAAACCTCGCATGAACTCCACCAGGAATAGGACTTGCGGTCGAAACGACCCAGAAACCTATCGACGTCGTAAAAGAAAAGATTTGAATCCAATTCGTATTGAATTGAAAATAGAATATAAGCTCTCTATTTATAAGGAGGTGGAAGCCATGTATTAATGACATGATAATAAATAACAATTAAACGTCCATATTAATGAAGCCGTTACGAATCATTAATTCGTCAAATTCAACGAATCTGGACGAAGACGGGACAACTCTAGCCGGGTGTACTAAGAACAACAATTTCCAATCCACCCGATCAGAAAAAAAATTAATACCATTAACACATTTTCCCAACCAGTATTCCTTATAAGAAAATGTTTTATCATTTTTTGAGACGTCTATTCACGTAGAGTAGAATAATAACTTTATGTATATGAAGTGTATACCTAACCTATATATATGTAATATTATTAGTATTAGTATTATTCTAAAAATATATATATTAATTTATTTAAATTTTGCATAGTATCAAATTTATAATTTTAATGAAATTAAATAATAATAATAAAGACTCTTCAACTAAAATCTCCTAAAGATAACATAACTAAACTATACAACCACTAAAGATTGACTTAGACTCTATAATCACTATTATTCATTCATATTTGTCCCTTCTTCCATTGATTTATCTCCGATGGCGCCTCTGACGTCCATCAAGTTCGTCGACGCCGCCCTGAAAACCACCACCGGAGCTTACAAGCTCGCCTACTCAGACCCTGACCAGAAGTGGCTAATCAGAAAACACCTCCTTGCCCTCCTCCAAGACTTCCCCAGTTTCTCCCCTTCCATGGATACCTTCACGCACAACGACGGCACCTCCGTCAACCTCCTCAACGCCTCCGGCGAACTTTGCGTTAGAGACGCTCCTTCCGTGCCGCTCACCATCTGGGTCCACGAACGCTACCCTCAGGTATAGTGTTTCTCCATTTGTAGTCATATTTTTTGGGTTAATAATCTAATTGCTATATGAATTCGATCAAAATAAATACTATTTGAATTTTATTTTATTTTTTTAAAATTTGTTAATTAAATTTTCAATTTTCGATGAAATTGCTACATCTATTTAAATTATCCTCGAATTTGGTAGAAAATGAGTATGTTTTTACAACGTGAACTCTTTTCATGTCTACCCAAGATGAATTCGTATATAAAATGAAAGAACTGTAACAACGTACCTTCAATTAGATGCTCAATAGAAATGCGGCGCTCAAATTGGGCAGAAGTTTGATTGAGCATCAAAATGAAGATATTTTGTTGCAATACCTTTAATGTAGGTTCGAATCCATCCTATCTACACTTTAAAAGAAAAGACCACACGTGGCGGAAAATTCCAATTTTCTATCCAATTTGAAAGAAATTGAAACAGAGGTAGCAGTTTGCTCGAAGATTAAAAGTTCTATAGCCAATTTAGGTAGCGATTCGTAAATTGATCAAAGTTCAGATCATAATTTAGTTATTAACCGTATTTGTTTTTTTCGTGTTCAACCTATTATTAGTCTTCGAGAATACTGGATAATTCGTACTAACTCATTATTGGAATGTTTATTATTTTTTTTTTTTTTGTATAAATTTCTCCTTTAGCAACCAATAATTGTCTCCATACACTTCATGAAATTTAATTCATATCCTTTCGTTCATTTGGTTTAAATTATTCTCCTTTAAAATTTATCTAATCGACTGCAATTTTCTAACAGGTGGGTCCCATTGTGCTCGTCACAAGCCGTGATCCTATGAAACGCGACCATCCGTTTGTCGACCGGGCGGGGCTAGTGTCGCCGCCATACCTTAACACGTGGTCGCAAAAGAGGAGTAACTTGTCGGACCTTGTACGACATCTGGCCAAGCTGTTTGGTAAGGACCACCCGTTGGTTGAAACGACCCCAGTTTCGGGGGCGGCACCGAGGTTCAAGCACCCGTCGATGGCCTCCAAGATGGAGGCTATTGATCGGGTCTCAGGGATGGCGTACTATGACGTAACGACGATGAGGTCAGAGGTTGATCGGGAGGTGGAGGATTTGCTCGGGCTGCAGGAGGAGATGCGTGCAAGATCGGGTAAGACCATTTGACTTTCTTTATAGATTGAAAGGTTTTTTCTTCATTATGTTATTCGTCATCTTCATTGAGATATTCATCAAATTTATCAAGTTTTCCACACATAAAAAACTCAAATTTTATTTTCAATCAACAAAAATCGTGTTCGAATACAAACCCAACAAATATGCAACTGGGTTGGATCGTTAGTAACGTTTGAATTATATAAATTTATACAAAAAAATAAAAAAATCTTGATTAATTTGATGAAGAACATTTGAATTGATAGGAACTATTGGTAAAACTGTCACTTTATAAGTTTTTAATCACATTTGTTCAAACATAACTTACAAAGAAATAAGCTTAAAACATCTGGTCACATTTTAAAACGTAAATAATCATTTAAATACGCCAAAAAGAAAAAATCATTCCATACAAACATAAATAACTAAACTATAATTTGATCATATAAAATTAAGAGTTAACTAATTTGTTGCCGGATTTTTTTTTTGATAAATTACTAACCGAACATATATATTAAATTGTAATTTGCTAGCTTCTACTTATTTTCTAGTAAATGGTGATAAACATATGCACTTATTCATTATATGTTATTAGAATTAATTGATTAAATTGCAAATTTCTACTTACCTTTAGGCTACATTGTATATATATTATTACATATTTTATGTAGCGAATTTCTCAGAGTTTAACTAATAAGTTGAACAAAAATAGAGCACACCAGCAAATAACATACAAATTTCTCTTAACTATTTAAAAGTAAATTGGAAGGAGCTGAGCTAGTATATTACTATTTATTAAGCATTCTAATTTGAAAAAAGTACAAACGCCGTTTATTTTTAACGATCAAATAGAGGTAGGATTTTGCCGCACTTGTATGTATCAAAATTTAAAAAATTAAGTTGGAGCAGCTTTTTATAAAATACAGTACGTTTATTATTATATTTTTTTTTTTTTGTAATTAAACCAACAAGCTAACATCTAATGTTACAATTCTTTGTTCCATAAACAGAACTCACATCGACCATCACGGCCGAGCTTGAGCTCGAGAAGACCGATTTGGAGTTCAAGGTGAGGGAACTGAACCGAGAAGTCGAAACCCTACAACAATGGTTAGACGAACACGAGGCGAAGGGCGTGGCTCTGGCTACAAACTGCGGAGACATCGATACAGTTGAGAACGCTTTTGCACCGGTCGACAATCGATCAAGGATCCTAATGAATTGTTCGGTGTCTGATCGAGCCATCGAGGACTCGATCTACGCGTTGGATGAGGCGGCGGAGATCGGGTTAGTGAACTTGAATGAGTATATCAAGGAAGTGAGGAAGTTGGCTAGAGAGCAGTTTAAGCACATTGCTATGAGGGTGGAACTTGAGGCGTTGGGGCAAGATCGGACGTTACCAATGTCGTTTTTCATCTTTCGGGATGGCGAAACGGTTGAGATCGAATCGGATATGGAATCTTTAGATATTAATTAGTGGATAGTTCTACTATTTTTGAAATTTGAAATGAAATTAAAATAAAAGATCATCATACTTTTAAATTTTAATAAAGATAGAGTCAAAGACCCGCATTTTATGTATGATGATTTGATTTGCACAAAGTCATTTTTTAAATTAATAAATATATTGATTTATTGTTAATCAACGTAAACTAGAAATATATTATAATATTACATGTCATTCAAAATGTTTTAATATCTGATTTTTTGAGAATTATGGATATGTCAGAACAAACTTATTGATGAGACAAACCCTTGCTAAGTTCGCAAGTTTAGGAGTTGCATACTATGTATTGTTTCAAGAATAAGATCAAAGAAATCTCTATGGTCATATTGGTAATGGTTTGATAATTAATAGAACTGCTTTGTACACTGCTAGTTTAATGGGATCTGGAAACAGTGAGAATGATGATCAAAGAAATGGCATTGTGCTTATACTTGTTGGGAGAAATATCCATATCAGAGATTGATGATCTATTATCAGTAGATGGTGACTTTCAAAGTGTTTGTATGAAAAATATGACCACATCATCATCTAACTCTCTTACTCAAAATCAAATTAATCAGCTTTCCCAAGTACAAGGAGAAGGGAAAGGCTTCAGTGGAGGCTCGTATAAATATGGCAGGTAATCTGAGTTCATTTGCACAGAATTAGATAATAGATTAAAGTGTCACTAATCATATGACTTATCACAAAGATTGTCTACAAAATATAAGAAAAATGATTCAAATTATGAATTTTTCTATTTACCTAATGGCCAGAAGAGCAGAGTCACACATAAATTAGATTATATGATTCACTTAGATTGCATCTTAAGGATTGTACTCTTAGTTCCTTAATTCAAATTTAACCTCATTGCAGTAATTAAACTACCTACTTAGTTGAAATGCAGAGTCATATTTCATGATGATTCTGTGATGGTACATGCTCTCACAGTTGGGAATATGCTAGTGAATGGGACTCTGATTAAAAGCCTTTATATCCTTCAAGTTCCCAAGAAGTTTAGCTTTGCTACTATTGTTGATGGTGCAGTGTTTGATGGTGATCCTTTGCTATGGCATAAACGTCTTAGTAATGTGTTCTCTACAAGATTGATAAGGATAAAAACCTTATCTGTTGTTGATGTTGATTAAATAAGGCAATGTATTATCTGTCCACTTGCCAAGTAGACTAGAAAACATTTTCAGAGTGCTTATCATGTTAAAACTGCTTTTGATCTTGTGCATTTAGATCTTTAGGGTCCTTACAGAACTCTCACTATCAAAAAGTATCAATACTTTCTCACTATTGTGGATGGTTATACAACACTTGGATTTACTTAATGCTCAATAAGAGTGAAGCCATCTGCCACATCAAAAAAAATTATAGTTATGATCAAGACCTAATTTCAAGACTTAGTCAAAACTTTTCGAAGTGATAATGAGGGAGAATTTGTGAATAATGTTAGTAAATCTTTGTTTCAACAGCTGGGAATCATCCATCAAACCATCTGCTCTTTCACTCCTCAACAAAATGTAAGAGTTGAAAGAAACGCAGACACCTCCTAAATGTGGCTAGAGCAATTCGTTTTTAGGCTTCAATTCCAATCAAATATTGGGGTTATTGTGTCATTGCTGCCTCTCATTTGATCAATTTTCTTCCTTCTCCAATCTTTAAAGGCATTATCCTTTATGAATGTATTAGAGGGAAATCACCATCTTTGAATCACTTACGTGTGATTGGTTTCTTATTCTTTGCACAAAGCTCAACAACTCTATTCTCCTCTAGATCTAAAACTGCAGTGTTTATGAGATAGTCGTCTAATAAGAAGCGTTACTTGATCCTGAATCTTGAAGATCATGTATTTCACATAACAAAAACATTGAATTCAATGAAGATATTTTCATTTTAGTCTCAACAAATGAAAGTTGCAAGATAAATTTCCTATTTTGAAGAATAATGGAAGTGGCACTATGTCAAATAATATTGTGATTGAGGAGGTTCCCCATCAAGTTTTCCATCCTGAAGATGTTCCTGAGTATCCTCTTCATGTTCCTTTAATAATATTGGGGTTATTGTGTCATTGCTGCCTCTCATTTGATCAATCTTCTTCCTTCTCCAATCTTTAAAAGCAATACCATTTATGAATGTATTAGAGGGAAACCACCATCTTTGAATCACTTACGTGTGATTAGTTGCTTATGCTTTGCACAAAGCTCTCCTCTAGATCTAAAATTGCAGTGTTTATGAGAGTCTTCAACTCAGAAGGGTTACTTGATCATGAATCTTAAAGATCATGTGTTTCACATTAGCAAAAACGTTGAATTCAATGAAGAGATTTTCATTTTAGTCTCAACAAATGAAAGTTACAAGATAAATTTTCTATTTTGGAGAATAATGGAAGTGGCACTATATCAAATAATATTGTGTTTGAGGAGGTTTCTCATCAAAGTTTCCCATCCCGAAGATGTTCCTGAGTATTCTCTTCATGTTCCCTTAAGAAGATCAACACCTACCAGACAAGTGCCTGTTTGGAGTTCTGATTGCATCACTCCCACCATCCTACAGGCAAACACTTTTTCAAATTTTGGGTTGGATAAGTTTATTCAATACATAAATGTTTCAGAATCTTACAGATTTTTCTTAGCAAATATTGCTAAGATTATGAAATATATGACTTACAAGGAGACCATTCATAATGAAAATTGTGTTTCTACTCTGAAGACAAAGATCAAAGCCTTGAAAAACAATCATAGTGACTAGGTTGCCTAAAGATAAAAAGGTCATTGGTTGCAAATGGATTTTTCGTGTGAAGTACAAAGCAAATGGAAGTCTTGAGAAATAAAAATCTAGATTAGTGGCTAAAGGATACACTTAAATTGAATGAAATTATTTCAAAGAGACATTCTCTCTAGTTGCCAAAATGCCAACAGTGAGAACAATTTTGGTAATTACAGCTGCAAGAAGATTGAGTATTTCTCACATGGATGTGAACAATGCCTTTTATTACAGGGTGATCTATTCGAAGAAGTATACATGGAGATACCACAAAGATTCAATGGATATGATGATTCTGAAGGTGGTGAAATGAAAGTTTGCAAGTTATTGAAATCACTATATGGTCTTAAAGCCTCTAGACAATGAAACATAAAATTCACACAGTTACAAAAAAAAGTTGATCGGATTATTCATTGTTCACTAAATCAAAAGGAATCATGTCTTCTTATTGGTTTATGTGGACGATTTCCTTATTACTGGACTAGAACAAAATATGGTTTCTGAATTTAAGAGGTGCTCCAAACAAACTTTAAGCTCAATGACTTAGGAGATCTAAAGTTCTTCATTGGCTTGGAAATTGCAATATCTAATATATGAATTTTTCTAAACCAAAGGAAGCATGCCTTAGAAATAATCATGGAAGCACGACTAGGGGCAGCCAAACCATTTCCTACTCCTACAGAAGTATGTCTGAAACTCATCACCAAGGAATATTATGATTTCTTCAATCTGAATGGATATGATGAGTTATTTCAGAATATGGGATTATACAGAAGATTAGTTGGGGAATTATTATAGCTCATTATGACCAGACCTTATATAACTTTATCAGTTCAACAACTAATGGTGTGTTTGGCAGTGCACTCCCAAAGTACTTTTGCACTTAAAAGCACTTTAGACAAAAGTCGCAGCGTTTGGTAACACAAGGTCAAAGTGCCTTTTTTTTTTTTTTTTTTTTTTTTTTATCAAAGCATTGCTTTTTGAAAGATATTTTTTCAAAGCAAGAGGTGTTGCTTTCTAAAAGGCACTCTATGAAAAAAACAAACAAACAAACAAACAAACAAACACTTTTGCCGTATTTTTATATTTCATTTTTACCCTTAAAAACTTTTTGTAAACCCTAAGTTACCCTTAGTTAAACATTTACATCTATATCAAACTTAACGTTATTTTTTATTATAAAAATTCTTACTTTTCAAAGAAAAATAATTTTATATAATATATAAATGTTTAATAAATTATAAACTTATATTATTATTATTATTATATACTATAATATTTATACATACTTATTATTATTTAATATAATAGTAATAAAGAAACATTAGATAAATATGTATTGTTGATTCTTTTTTTTTAATATATATGTAAAGTATATTGATTAATAAAATAAGTTATATAATATATAGGTATATATTGATGATAGTATATAGACACTAAATAATGAATTAGTAAATAAACATTTTGCATAATTATATTCGACGACGCTCTACTAGGACTGTAAACGAGCATAGTCAAGTCGGACATCTGTCAAACTCGACTCGATTAAAAATTACTGAGCTCGAACTCGGTCGAGCTTAAATTTTTGAAACTCGATTCGTGTCCAAACCCGATATAATCGAGTTGCACTTAACTCGACTAGTATTTCTAGTATACATCACAATAAGTTACATTTCTCATGACTACCCGACTCGAATCAACACAAATGCTCATTATAAGTCACACTAAGTAGTATTTCTCATGACTACAATAATTGATCTCGACTCGAACTCAAATAAATTATGTATATTATAAAGTTAGATTTGATTTGCAAGTACTTCGCGCCGAGTATTATCAAGCTCGAGCTGGTCTACATACCAAAAATCTCAACTAGAGCTCAACTCGAAATTTTCTAAGTCAAATTTGAATTTGACCAAGCTGATTCATATCAGTCATCTCAAATTGAGTTAGCATGAGATCTCTAAAGTTCTGATACATAGTCTGATCATTACAACAATAAACCAGATCATCAACATAGACACAGACTATTAAGAAACTCCCTTGACCTTTAGTTTTCAAGAATAAGGTATGCTCATAAGGACACTTTACAAATCCATTGCTCAAGAAACAGGACTCTAATTTGCTATACCAAGCACGAGGTACTTGCTTCAATCCATACAAGGCTTTTCTTAACATATACACTTTCTCTTCTTTACCAGGAATTATAAATCCTGGTGGCTGATCAATATAGACCTCCCCAGTAAGAACTCCATAAAGAAAAGCTGATTTAACATCAAGTTGATATAGGGCCCAACCATTTTAAGCAGCCATTGCAATGACTAGCCTTATGGTATCCAAACGAGCCACTGGAGCATACACTTCAGTGTAATCAACACCATATGATTGCTTATAACCCTTAGCAACCAACATTGCCTTAGACTTATCTACTTCTCCATTTTCTTTAAGCTTTGTCTTATAAACCCATTTTACACCTATGGTGCTATGACCCCTAGGCAAGTCAACTAATTCCCAAGTTTTTTTTTTCTCTATAGAGTCTATTTTAGATTGCATAGCTACTCTCCATTTTTTATCTTTACAAGCAACAACATAAGAAACTGGATCACAATTAGCAAAGAGGCAATAGTTTGCATAAAATGCGGATCATTTCTATGTACAAACCAATGAACTTTGTAATTCATCCAAGGTCAGGGAGTCTATATCATTTGATTCCTCAATAGCACATACTACAAAGTCATATCTGGGACTTAAGGTACGCAAAATCTTTTCAACAACTGCAGTTTCAGACACGGTGTCTCCAAATAACTTCATTTTATTGCTGATCTCCAAAGTACGTGAGCAATTAGCAATCACCTTTTCTCCATCTTTCATTTGGAGGAGTTCAAACTCTCTCCTTAATGCCCGAAGTTTGGCTCTCTTCATTCGATCAGATCCAATGTCTTTTGCCTTCATTCAATCCCATATATCTTTAGCAGTTGTCTTGTTGGTTATGCTTTCAAGCACTGACCAATATAATACCTGGAAGATGATGTTCTTTACTTTCATGTCCACCAATTCTCTTGCTGCTCTCTGTTCTTGTGTTTGGCCTGTAACTTCAATGCTTTCTTCTATGATATACCAATACTGCTTTGTCATCAGCATATTCTTCATAACTAGACTCCAATAGTCATAATTACCAGTCTATTTAGGAATTGCCATTCCTACGAACACATCATTATCATCCATTTTCTCTTGGTTGACAGGTACGTGTTTGATGTTTCACCAGGATCTGAATCGTGGTGCTCTGATACCACTTGTAAGATTAGGTTCACAAGAACAACAAGAAATCGAAGAAGTAAAGTATGGATATGCAGCAAAAAAATGAATAGCAACTGCTGTTGCTTCTGTTTATACACAGAAAAACACACTAACTAATATCTTATATACATGTGTTCGAGAAAACAGGGCTAACTACCCTTAACTGCCCCTACAAACATGGATGTCTATCCATAAACATTCAAACATTCAAATCATGTAAACATAAAATTCAAACATGTAAACATAAACCCCATAGCTTTCCTCACTAACTTCGACTCCAAGTAAGGTTTCTTCAACTTCAAGTCATCTCCATGTACTGTCAAGTACTGCTGCAACATCTTCATCAACATCATCTCCTGCTGCAAATAGCTTTCTCTGGATATTCCTGACAATTGGAAATTTAGGTATCCAGTTTTAAAAAAAAAATGATATGTTCAGGCAGCGATTCGTAATTGGCTCATAAATGTATACTTTTAAAGGAACATCCCATCACAATTGATTCAAACCACTCCGTGAAAACAATTGTCAAACTTTTAAGATTAGAGGGTACACGTTCTCCATATTGAATTCTTTTTTTGGTGAAACATACTTAGTACTTTATTGTTTGATGTAGTTGCAACAGAATTGATTATTGTATTTAATAAGGCATCATGGTTTTCAATTTTTTTTTTATAAAATGTTGAAGTTCAGTGGAATATTCAAATTTTGAAAGTAAATATTCGGTCAACCCCTAAAGTTAGGTTTGACCGAACTGCCACTTGGCGGGGACGATGTCCAGAAGGTGGAGGTGGAGGTGGAGGTGCGACGGTCGCTGGTCCTAACCCTAAACGACAACGACTGTCCCGGCAAAAACAACATTGGAATGCCAGTTCTACCCCCAATTGCGCCATGCTCATCCATCCGGTCTTGGAACCATTGATGCTCATCTTCGAGATGTCGCCGGCATCAGCGACGTTGGAGATGACGACCAGATTGAAGTAACAGAAACCGTTAATCGTGAACCTGATTCCTCCTTACTTTCTGCATGGAACCCTACAATCACGAATAACGATTTTAATGGAGAAAATCGAGGAGATTGAAAACATCTCAGAAAGAAACCATTTTCATATTAATCTACGAATTTAAGTTTCGATTATTATTTGGAGGAATGACTCTTATGTTGTGTTGTGTTCTTTCGGAGACTGTGTTAAGAGCATCCACAATGGTATTACATAATATTACTTAAACGTGTGTTTAACGTATTTTTTATGCAGAATGAATTTGTGAGGTGTGTTCAAATGTGAAAGATTGATGCTGTATTTATAGGGCAGATGGGCTCCTTCTGCATTAAATTCGAGATTTAGCAGAATATTCTCGACATCAATTCTGTCCAAAATTGGATGCATTAATTGCATCACATTAATCTTGAAATATATTCTGTCCATAATTAATTGTAACCAAAAATAAATTTCCGGTTCAATGTATCTGGACAATTGCCATTCACCTCACATGGGCTAAGGCAAGCCCATAATGCCAAAACAGGCCTTACGGCCAACAATCCCCCACATGAATGGAAACTGGAAACCTAACGGTAGCTCTAGACTCGAAAGTTGTGTTCAACGGTCAATACCTGCAAAGAATAGGTAGGGGTAACCCCTTTGAAACTACCCCTTGTGAGATCATGCCTTCTCTACTGACTGGTCGGTAGACGCGATGTCCTTGAACCGACTGTCGTTGGTGTAAATGACGACATCACCCACACAGATATCTTCCTAGTATAGTTCGGTTCACGCCCTGTGATCCCTAGGCCCTGGATCACTAGCCTGGTTCTGCAAGCGTTTCTAAGAGTTGCGCCCTCAACAACTCCTTTCGAAGCGGCCCCACTTCTCACTCGCATAGGTGATTCTATGTCTCAAGAGCATCATCACGACTCTGAGTTCTCCTTACGAATCATTAAAAGCTTTGCTTGTGAGTATCAACAACGACTAAAGCTTAACCTCATCTTCATCACTGTTTGCATCATAGGAATGGGCTCGGGGTTTGACCCCCACAGTGACCACACTCACCCTTGTGATTAGGTTGTCCCATTGAACCAAGTTCTTGGGATCTCCAGTCATCATGGTTGGGTTTTCCTTCTCAAGGGTGTTTCCTCTACGGGCTTTAGCCCCATTCCTTTTAATGCTTGGCCAAACAACTCTCTGTTTAACCCTTTGGTTAGCGGATCCGCAATATTATCAACCGATCTCGTAAAGTCGATCGTGATAATTCCGGTAGAGAGTAATTGTCTTATGGAACTATGTCTTCGACGGATATGTCTTGACTTTCCATTATACATAAAATTTTGTGCTCTGCCGATCGCGGCTTTACAATCGCAGTGAATGCAAATTGCGGGCACAGGTTTTGGCCATCTCGGAACATCCTCGAGGAAATGGCGTAGCCATTCTGCCTCTTCGGCACATTTATCTAGTGCAATAAACTCAGACTCCATCATGGATCTGGTTATGACTGTTTGCTTTGAGGACTTCCACGACACTGCTGCACCTCCTAAGGTGAAAACGTAACCACTTGTACTCAAAGAGTCCGTGTCTCTGGAATCGGATATCCAGTTCGCATCACTATAGCCTTCTATCACAGAAGGATTTCTAGTATAATGTAGACCATGATTACGAGTATGTCTCAGATACCTAAGTAACCTGATTACCCCGTTCCAGTGATCAACACTAGGGTTACTCGTATATCGACTCAATACACTTACCGCGTGAGCGATATCTGGTCTAGTGCATGACATTAAGTACATGACACTGCCAATAATTCGAGCGTACTCAATTTGGGAAATGGATTCCCCCTTATTCTTTGAAAAGTACTTACTCGTATCAATAGGGGTACTGACCTCGTTCTTGTCATCTCTGTTAAACTTATCCAAAATCTTATCAATATAATGAGTTTGACTTAGAACGAGACCTTCCGAAGATCTTATGATTTTAATTCCAAGGATCACATCGGCAAGACCCATATCTTTCATATCGAACCTTGAACTCAACATATGTTTGGTAGACCGGACCATCTCATCGTTACTTCCAACGATAAGCATGTCATCTACGTAAAGACACAAAATATCATAACCTCTATCTGTATCTTTCACGTAAATACATTTGTCACACTCATTTATTTTGAAACCTTTTTCCATCATAACGCTGTCAAATTTATGATGCCATTGTTTAGGCGCCTGTTTTAGACCATACAGGGATTTGACAAGCTTACAAACTTTCTTTTCCTGCCCTCGCGCAGAGAAACCCTCAGGTTGTTCCATGTAGATTTCTTCGTCTAAATCTCCATTTAAGAAAGCCGTTTTCACATCCATTTGATGTACTTCTAGATTTCGCAACGCGGCAATCGCAAGTACCATCCTTATGGATGTGATTCTAGTCACTGGAGAATATGTATCAAAATAATACAGTCCTTCCTTTTGTCTGTATCCTTTGATGACAAGTCGGGCTTTATATTTATCAATCGAACCATCTGCTTTCATTTTATGTTTAAAGATCCACTTGTAGCCTAGCGGTTTGCTTCCGGGCGGAAGATCCACTAGCTCCCAAGTATGATTCTGCAAGATCGATTCGATTTCACTGTTTATTGCCTCTTTCCATAGAGGACCCTCAGAGGAGTTTACGGCTTCTTGGTAAGTCTGAGGTTCAGTTTCAAGCATATAGGTCAGAAAATCTGGACCGTAGGACTTTTCAGTCCTTGCCCTTTTACTTCTTCTGGGCTCGACCTCGGTTTCAACCTCGGTCTCGACCTCAACATTCCCTTCATATTCTCGGTCTTGACTATTTTCCTCTATAGTCTCATATGCTTGTCTTGAAGAACTTGCTTCTCCTCTGGACTTAGCCGGAAATACATTCTCAAAGAAATATGCATTTCTTGACTCCATAATCGTATTTTTGTGTATATCAGACACATTTGATTCATACACAAGAAACCGATATGCATTACTATGCTGAGCATACCCAATGAAAATGCAATCAACGGTTTTTGGGCCTATTCGCACCTTCTTCGGGGGAGGTATCATTACCTTGGCAAGACACCCCCACATTCGAAGGTGATTATAAGAAGGTTTCCTCCCTTTCCACAATTCAAACGGAGTTTTCTCTTCCTTCTTTTGTGGTACCTTATTCAAAAGGTAATTGCTAGTCAAAATAGCTTCCCCCCACATGTTCTGGGGCAATCCCGAACTAATCAACAATGAATTCATCATTTCCTTCAATGTTCGATTTTTCCTTTCCGCAACCCCATTTGACTGAGGTGAAAACGGAGCAGTGACTTCATGGACAATTCCATGTTCAACGCAAAAATCTGCAAACGGAGCTTCATACTCACCTCCTCTGTCACTGCGTAACTTTTTTATTTTCTTATTAAGTTGATTCTCAACTTCTTGTTTGTAGATCATGAATTTTTGAATTGCTTCATCTTTTCCTTTCATCAAGTATACATAGCAAAATTTCGTATTATCATCTACGAAAGTGATGAAGTATTTATTTCCACCACGCGTTTGTACATATTTCAAGTCACAAACATCGCTATGTATTAGATCAAGAGGTTCGGTAAATCTTTCGACTGAGTGAAACGAAGTCCGAGTAAGTTTCGCTTCAACGCAAACTTCACATTTGTGTTCCTGATCTATTTTGAATTTAGGAATATGCTCCATGTTAATTAGCTTCCGCAAAGAATCAAAATTAACATGTCCTAACCTACCATGCCATAAATTAGGAGACTCAAGCAAGTAAGCAGAAGAGGAAGCATTCTTATTCATATTCCTTTTGGGCACTACTGCCATTACAGAAAGTTTAAACATTCCTCCATTCTCATACCCCTTACCAATGAAGACATTATTCTTAGTAAGTACAAACTTATCAGACTCAAACACAAGACGAAAACCATGCTTGTTCAAGAGGGCCCCAGACACCAAGTTCTTCCGGATGTCCGGAACATACAGCACATTGGTGAGGGTAACGTCCTTGCCAGAAGTCATCTTCAACACCACCGTTCCTCTGCCTTTAATCGTCGATGAGGCAGAGTTTCCCATGAACAGGGATTCTCCGGTATCCACCTCCTCCAAGCTTGAGAACACCGCCTTGTTCTAGCAGACATGCTTAGTGGCGCCAGTGTCCACCCACCACTCCTTGGGGTTGGAATCAGCCATATTGATCTCTGACACCACCGCGATCAAGTTCAGGTCCTCTATGTCCTCGGTAACCGTCGCCACGTGGGCTTCATGATTCTTAGGGAACCTGCACTCATTAGCTTTGTGCCCTATCTTGCCACAATTGAAACAGCTACCTTGAAACCGTTGTGGAGCTTGAGAGCCTTGTCCTCCTCGAGGTCCCTTGCCTCCCTTAGAAGATTCGCCGCCTTTGTATTTCTTGGAAACACCGCCTTTCGGACCTAGGTTGACCCCCTTGTCTTGCGGCTTCTTTCCTCTTCCACGAGAACCCTGCTTGCTTGGGCCCTGGTTGTGCTCCACCACATTAGCCTTGGCCGTGTTGATCGTCCTCATTGGTCCGACCGGATTTCCCTGGGCATTCTTCTGGAGACCCTCCTGGGTGGCGATCCTGCTGACCACCTCTGAAACCGGCATCTCCTTTGTCTTATGCTTCAGATAGCCCTTGAACCAATCCCAGCTGGGGGGAAGCTTCTCCATAATCACAGCCGCCTTGAATGACTCGGTAAAAACCATTTGCGCATCATGGATCTCCTGAAGCAGACTTAAGAGCGCGTTCACCTGCTGCATCACAGATTTGTTATCAACCATTTTAAAATCAAATAGTTTACTAACAAGGAATTTCTTCCTTCCAGCATCCTCCGACTCGTATTTTGAATTAATGGACGTCCACAGCTCCCTTGAAGACGTCGTCCTGCTGTAGACATGATACAGCGGGTCGGTAAGACAGCTCATGATAGCGTTCCTGCACAGGTAGTCCGAATGCTTACACGCCTCCAACGCCAGGAAGGATGTGGCATCATCTGGGACAATTGGTGGGGGCATTTCTGTCAGGAATCTCTCCATGCTATGGAAGGTGATATAATACTTCATCTTCTCACTCCATATCTTGAAGTTCGTCCCGTCAAACTTTTCTGGTTTCTCCACCGGGGAAGTTAAAATACGGGGCATGGCCACTCCTCCGGCCAATGGTGCTCCAGCAAAGTTCCCGAATCCGAGATTAGGAACAGTTTGAGATGAACTGGCACCTGGAGCAGCAAAGTTGAAACCACCGCCTGGAAGCAAATTCAGTCTGGTGCATACAGCAGCGGTTGTGGTGACAGTAGTGGTGTTGACAGCAGTTGTCGGTGGAGGTACACCTCCAGTTCCCTGATTCGGCACTTCCGTCTCGAGAATTATCTCGCTAGAGAAGGGAACAAATGTGTTGTTGTTTGGATCCATATTACCTGATAACAGATAAACAACAACGTTAGTTTCAAAATTAAGATCCAACAACAACCCTGATAATCAACAATAAAATTTGCCTTAAGACTATTGGCAAATATCAGGGTCAAAATGCAAAACACAAAAAGTTGAGGGATCAATTTGCAATATTTGAAACTTCAGGGACTAAATGTAAATAGTCAAATTTCGAGTTCTTACATATAACTATACCGAATTATCATGCAAGATATTAACAACTCCGAAATTACACGTAAAATCGAGAAAGACGAAAACGTGATTTTAATACTGAGGCCCGTGCTGATCACGGTCTCCTTAAGGCAATTTCGCCCCACTCCACCCTCGGGTTATGCAAAGGAGTTTAAACACGGGGCGATCACCTCCCAGGATTCAACAGTGTCGTCAAATCGTGTTATGCACGAAACACGCTTGACCGAACCGAACTCAATACCTGAACACAACAGGATTTTAATAGAGATGCCGACGACGACGGCAGAAGTTCAATATAAGAACAGATTGTAGAACCTGAATTAATAAAATAAACAGATACTATAACCTGATAATGCAGTGGCAGATGAACTCGGAGAGGTAGGAAAATTCAGAGAGAAAATGAGAGAATGAATTTGTGAGGTGTGTTCAAATGTGAAGGATTGATGCTGTATTTATAGGGCAGATGGGCTCCTTCTGCATTAAATTCGAGATTTAGCAGAATATTCTCGACATCAATTCTGTCCAAAATTGGATGCATTAATTGCATCACATTAATCTTGAAATATATTATGTCCATAATTAATTGTAACCAAAAATAAATTTTCGGTTCAATGTATCTGGACAATTGTCATTCACCTCACATGGGCTAAGGCAAGCCCATAATGCCAAAACAGGCCTTACGGCCAACAATTGATTCAAACCATTCCGTGAAAACAATTGTCAAACTTTTAAGATTATAGGGTACACGTTCTCCGTATTGAACTTCTTTTTTTGGTGAAACATCTTAGTACTTTATTGTTCGATGTAGTTGTAACAGAATTGATTATTGTATTTAATAAGGCATCATGGTATTCAATTTTTTTTTTTTTTGTAAAGGGTTAAAGGTACTTTTCATACCACATGTTTGCCGAATGTGGCTTTTAGTAACGGATGTTTGGTTTTGTATACTTTTGGTACCAAACGTTTGGAAAAAATGTGGCTTTTGGTACATCTGTTAGTTGGCTGTTAGTTTTTTCCGTTAAGTGACATGTGCAAGTCACGTGACCGACCCTAAACTTTTGATTTTGTTCAATTTAGTCCCTCAAATATATTCATAACTTTTAGTTTATTTAATTTAGTCCCAAAACTTCAAAATCAATTCCAATTGAATCATTGAACCCAATTGACCTAGCCGGACCTGGCCTAGGGCTAGGTCTGAACCTGGGTTGGGGTCGCCAGACCCAGCCGACCCTGGGTTAGTGTTGACTGGGTCCAGCGACCCCGAACCAGGGTCGGACCTAGCCCTAGGCTAGGTCCGGCTAGGTCAATTGGGTTCAATGGTTGAATTGGAATCGATTTTGAAGTTTTGGGACTAAATTAAACAAATTAAAAGTTAGGAATATATTTGAGGGACTAAATTGAAAAAAATCGAAAGTTTAGGGTCGGTCACGTGACTTGCACATGTCATTTAACGGAAAAAAACTAACGGTCAACTAACGGATGTACCAAAAACCACATTTTTTCAAACGTTTGGTACCAAAATTATACAAAACCAAACATCCGGTACTAAAAGCCACATTCAGCCAAACATGTGGTATGAAAAGTACCCTTAACCCTTTTATAAAATGTTGAAGTTCAATGGAATATTCAAATTTTGAAAGTAAATATTTGGTCAACCCCTAAAGTTCTTGCCGGAGAAGGTTTGACCGAACTGCCACTTGGCGGGGACGATGTTCCAGAAGGTGGAGGTGCGGCGGTCGCTGGCCCTAACCCTAAACAACAACGACTGTTCCGACAAAAACAACATTGGAATGCCAGTTGTAGTTGCGCCTCATGCTCATCCATCCGGTGCTAACCTTTGAGATGTCGCCGGCATCGGCGACGTTGGAGATGAGGATCAGGTTGAAGTAATAGAAGCCGTTAATCGTGAACCTGATTCCTCCTTACTTTCTGCATGGAACCCTACAATCACGAATAACGTTCTAATGGAGAAAATCGAGGAGATTGAAAACATCTCAGAAAGAAACCATTTTCATATTAATCTACGAATTTATGTTTCGATTATTATTTGGAGGAAGGACTCTTATGTTGTGTTGTGTTCTTTCGGAGACTGTGTTAGAGCATCCACAATGGTATTACATAATATTACTTAAATGTGGGTTTAACGTATTTTTTATGCAAAATGAATAAAAATGTGCTACAATAGTTTTACATAGCATTCCTTAAAAGTGGGACCTATATATTTTTACGTAATCCATTACTTAAACTTGAGGAATGCAATGTGTATTATGTAACAAATTTTTAATTATAAGTTAATTCATTTTATAATTAATGCTAATATCTTATTGGTGGTTGTTGGAAAATTTAATAATAAAATATATTTAAGTAATACGATTGCAGAGAAGGTATAGTTACGTGTGTCTTAACTTTACGTATTAATTAAAGTATACATAAATGTCTACGTGACAACTTTCAAAAATAGAATTTAAGTAAAACCATTGTGGATGCTCTTAGTGTTTCCGTGGATGGACAAAATAGTCAATCGGAAGTCCGTCAATAGAGTCCGACTACGTGGTGGTCAGGTAGTTGGCAGTTAGGTTTTCCAGTTGGGAAGCTTAATCATGGCATGGCATGATAATGGATATTCCGTAAATTTAGCAATCTTAACCATTGGGTGAATCCATGTTCCATCATATTTCTACATTTATTTGCAGTAATGTGGGAATATATGTGTAGTAAGTAGTGTAGAAGTAATCTTGGATTATGGTCCACATTCTCACAATACAAACTGCACGTAAATGGACATCTAACAACCATATAGTTTTTATTGAATAACAATAACATCCACAACTTTTTCACTAAAAAAACAATGAAATTTGTTGAAAAATAAGGATATAAATGCATAGCTGTCGTATCCTTCACCCAATAGCTAGCTAGCTGATGAAACTACATGACTTCATAATGATACGTTTATAAACCATGTGATATGTCTGAAATGTATATATGCTTTTTGGAGTGTATATACAACCTAATATAATGGTAAATAACCAATTTTACTAAAAAATACAACTAGTTAGTTAGGAAAATCCGACGTCAAAAAAAAAAAAAAAAAATCGGAATTTATCGTTCTTTAGGTGGTTGACTGAATTGACATCGCTCATCATTTGAATACATCTTCGAAGTATACTAGTAGAAATATCGACAACTTGAACTTGTATTTTTTAATGAAGAATTCAAATAAATAACCTACAATTAAATCTATAAATTACTCAATCAATCAGTTTCGTTGACATACCGCGTCGATCACTTGAAGAACATGTTACAAATTTCATTCAATTTTAACGTTAAATTGGACTAATGTATCTAATTGCTTATTTGCAAAGGTAGTGATTTAGTCGGTTTAAATTTTACTTTGTAGCATCACATACATATTCATTTTTGCGATGTGCAAATGCTAGTTATTATTATAACTTTTTTTTTATTTTTTTTTTATTTAGTAGGTTTAATTTCACTTTGTATCTTGCGATGTGCAAATACTAGTTAAGAAATTAATTTTTTTTTTTTTTTTTTAAATTTAGTAGGTTTAAATTTCATTTTGTATCATCACATACATATTCATATTTGCGATGTGCAAATGCTAGTTATTATAATTTATAACTTAAACCTCACATGAATTCATCTTTTTTAACGCTCGAGTAGGGATAACGAATGGCCAAAAAAAAAGTAGGGATAACGAATTCAGTCAAACTTGATTGTGACGGTGACTCAGATTTAAAGAGTCGTGTAACTCAGGTTAACGGGTTACTTCTACTATCACAAATTGTTTTAACACATAACCCGAATTTCTAGAACCAAATGTGTAAAAACCACTAACCATGATTAATTTTTATTGATGCCAAACATCAAAGTGTAACCAACATCAATGAAAGAAAAACCCAAGCTTTATGCACAATTGGCAATTAATAAAGAAATGCAAACACAGACTCTATTCCTAATGTGTGTATGTGATACATGATGAACATTTTGTTACTTGCACATTAAGTTTCCCAAACCTTGCAGACTCTAGTTTTTTATGTGTGTATGTGATACATGAACATGAGTAGCTTGCACATTAAGTTTCCTGAAACTGCACCCCATTGCATCAGGATAACGAACACCAAGCATATATGAACAACATAATTAATACGGTGGTTTTCGAACTTCAACTCTACATTTCCGATCTCTCTACAGCGAAGCCGATCCCTCGCGCCACCCACGGCCTCATAATACACATTTCCGATCAATACCAAATTATTCTTAATTGCAAGTCAGTCCCCCAGCTTCCGCTCCTTTCATGATCCTCAGCCTCTTGCAGGAAGAGATAAACATACTGCATTAACAAAAAAAACATATGGTTAATTCATTATAACTTAACTAATTATTGAAAATTACGTTACTATTGCGCAGTAACCAACTATCTCATAAGTTCGAACTTATAGTAAAAAAAAAACATTTAAACACATGAGATGTATGATTTGCTTACTTCCAAGGCACATCTCCGACGAGCATCCAATCTCCGTCCTTGTCTTCATAAGTCGGGGCATATTCCGATCCTTTCTTCTCCGAGTAATTATCACCGATTCTGAACTTGAACATCTCCTCTAGGGCTTTGATAAGCTCTTGGTAGCTATTGTAGAGCTTGAGATCGATTTTGCGCAGATACGGAGCTCCGTCCATGCTCACCTTCACGTAGCTCGTCGGAGATTCAGGCTCGGATTTCTTATGCACGTTGTTTTTCCGGTAAGACCTCACCGGCGGCCACCCTACTATCTGTGCCCTGCCAAAATACAAATCATAACCAACGTCAGTTCAGAGAAATAATGTGAATTTTTAACCGTACCACTTTACTATCTGTTCTAAAACTTTAAAAAAATATAAATGAATGCGTGGTTTAGTCTTTATATTTACTGTAACAGAAACCTTATTGTAGCTCGAATTGTTAGATGCTTACTTGGGAGGGGGAGGAGTCGTGTCTTGACAATCTTTGACGTCGTCGTTGCAGGAGGCGGCGAAGTCTCTCTTGTTCGGCCTCGAGGGTTTCGAGTTCTCATCGGAGGTTCCGGGAAGCCCTAGCCGGAGCTCGGTGCATGCATTGAGGTTCATATCGGATTCGAACTCCATTCTATTGTTGGATGGTGTTGTGTGGAGAAAGATGAAGATTGCAAGGTGATTTGGTTTGGTTTGAAGGGTTGTGTGGAGAAAGATGAAGATTGCAAGTTGTTGATAAGAAAGTTGTGATGGCTGTGGAGACTTTTATAGACTTTAGTGCCATCTCTGGATTGCTTCTCCAATTCATTGCCATCCCCCACGCGTTCTTTTCACGCGCTATTGATGCATGTGCATGTTGGATAAAGTGAAGGCAGTAACTAAATATTCAGAATTTCACTTCTATTCTTGGTTAAATAACTACCAAAGTGATATAAGCAAAATGCATATCTAAATTTTAACTAATAATTTAGAATTCACTTTACTTTCTTTTTGAATATTTTTTTTAATGTTATAACTATAGCTCATTTATGCAAATAAACTTTGAGTGAATTCATTAACCCTATGGTACAATGTAACTAAGTTGAATCCTCAGTATAGGTAGAGTATAGGTAGCTAAAAGTAATATTTATATGACTATGTAAGTTTTCAATATTGTGTTGTTTTAAAAAGGTATCACTTTACTATTTAAAATGTCGGTCTTTTTTTAAATTTTCCTTAAAATTTATTTATTTCAAAATTTTCTTTTAAGTTTTGAATTACCGTTGTTCTATCTGATAATTATAAACAAAATATGATAATGAAAACGAAAATGTAAGAAAAAACTTATTGGTGCATGTATATGGTAGAACGATAATATAATAAAAATATAGAACTTCTTCGTGTTTTTCATATTCTTACATATATCAAATTAAGCATGACAAACACGGCAACATGATAACGTTGTGTTGTTCAGTCTAGATGTTGAGTAATTTTTGAACAAATCTTGCTTAATAGATTTTTTTTTAAATCAACTAGTTATTTAATTTTGAGTGTTTATAAATTTGGATTAAAGATTTATAAAATTTGATATACAATTTCTTAATATTTGCTTAGAAATCTTACATGTACACGTACAATTCAACTAATTAACACAACATGGTAACAAGAAATGAATATGCACATAAAATTTCAAATATTGTTTGTATTTGTTAGTATATCATGACGCTGACATTATCATGCATGATCGTATTTTATAAGTGTAACACGGTAAATATATATATAAACTGATTCTATTTAGAGTTCATTTTAAAGTTACAGTTACTAAATTACTGTTTCAAGTGATTTGTATTAGATCCAGCCTGAATTAGTTATCCAAAGTCTCTTAATTACTACTACACTACTTATGCATATCATCATCATTCATCATAGTAATTAGTAGTTTGTTTTGCCTTAATAATTAGTCAAAGTTGGAATATTATTAATTGGACACGCTCCAGAGAAGCGCGTAGAGAGAATCTAATAAGGGATGGAATTGACAGATATGGGTGCTGGTCATACGAGGAGCACCGAAAGCTACGCTGCTCTGGAAAGAGGGAACATCTGAGGGACAGCAACAACCAACCAACCAGCCACTGGTATTCAAGTCCGTGGGACCCACCTGGCCTGATCGGGCGGCTGAGAACATTCTCAATATGGAGCGGATCCGACGGCCCTCTGATCACGAAACAGCAAATCTGCGGGGAGTGAGTGGCCCCCACGCGCTTAAGCCTTTTTTTTGCTGGGGCATTATCCTGTGGGACGTGGGTTGCGTATTGGGTAGGGAACCCCTTCTTCTGATAACTCTCGATTCAAATCGTAACGTAATGTCAGATTATAGTGTTTGGTTGTGTTGTAATGTGGAGTGTAATGTTAGATTACAGTGCTTGGTATGCGTTGTAATGTGACTTTATTGTTATTATATTAATATATGAGAATATATTTTATATTAATATGATAAAATTTAAAAGAATATATATTTTGACAACAATTAACTTTTTAAATTTTTGTTTTGTGGTTAGTACTATAATCATTTATGAATTTCAAAAACTAAATATTTAAACCCAATATTCATAACTATTAAAATTCTATTAATTAAAACATTTTCTATAGTTTTATAAGATATTTTTTTTTATAAAAAATGTAACGAGAAAGAATTACTCATTTTATACAAACATCGTATGCATTATTCTTTATTATAATAATGAGTTATGAATTAGATAAAAAATGAAAATCTATTATTATTATCATAATATATAAAGATAATATAAAATATTTATTTATGTAATAAAGAATAATAATATAATAACATTCCGTAATGTTGGACGTAATCTCACATTACATCCGTTTTTTGATGTAATCTCACATTACGTTAAATTGATTTTGGACGTAATCTCAGATTACAATGCTCATTACCTTTTGTCGACGGATGCTCCTATTACACTCGCAGACTCTGAAGGATGAGAACCAACTATGTAGCATCTACACCGAGAATTCATTACAATGCACATTACGTCGTTTGACAAATAAAACAACGTAATGTAGATGTAGGACGTAATGTGAGATTGCATTGCACATTACATCCATCCAAACACCCCCTTAGGAGTTTGGTCATGGATAATAATAATTGGATATACATATATATATATATACACTACACGTGAAATATTTATTTATATATATGTCTTCAAATTAACTGTTGATGTGCGTGCTTCCTTTAATTGTGGACCGAAAATGACTAAAATTGTTTAAATTTATATTATTATCGAATATTTTTTCAGTTTTGGCAAAAAAATAATAGTTTTTCGGTTGTAGCAAAATGATTAAATTAGTAAAGCATCCTCTGTAATCAATCTATATAATATTAAATTAGGGTGTTAAATCACAAATTGACACGTCGTCCTTTCTGCGCCGAAGAGGAATCCACCGAGCACATGCTATATCGATGTGGATGGACGCTTCCCATTTGGTTTGCTGTGGCATCAGTTCGATTAGATGAGCTCTCAGGTATCTCTATTCCTACGTCCTTGGCGCGACTGAAGAACACGCCACATCTGTCGAAAAAGGAGAAGAAAATTCAATGGTCGTTGATCGGAGGGACGTGTTGGGCCATATGGAAGGAAAGGTGTCGAGCCATGCACAATGGAGTTGACCCGAACCCCAGAGCAATAACGGAGAAGATATTCCACGACCATAATGAGTTTTGGGGCATTCACGATTCAGTCAGATCTCGACCCCCCGACTCAGATGAAACTGAAGCAATTCGTCATCACGGATGGTCCCCCCCCCCCCCCCCCCCCAGCAGGAGTGATAAAATTAAACTGTGATGCATCTTTTGAGGCTTCGACGGGGCACGGCGGCATTGGCGTGATTGCTAGGAATGCACATGGGGTGATTGTGGCAGGAATCGATTAACACACAACGGGCCAGGGTGTCCTTGAACTTGAGATGCGTGCCGTAGAGATGGCGATAGCGAGTGGATGGCACCGTGTTATCATCGAATCGGACGCGAAAGAAGTGGTTCATAGCATCAACGGACGGAACTCCACACTAGACTGGCGCATATCCACACAAGTTTCCAATGTGCTCCGGCGTGCTAGGCTTTTGGGTGACGTTAGATGGTCCCAAATCTCGCGAGAAGTAAACGAATGCGCAAATGGGGTCGCCGTTCAATCCAGGAAGAAGTCGTGCTGTCTAAATTGGGTCTGCGCACCCCCGCCCTCTCTTTTATCTTTGCTTGTAAATGATCGGGTTTTAACCCCCCTAAACACTTTTGGGTTTCTAGTTTGAATGAATATCATCTTTGGCCAAAAAAAAAATCGTCAAAAATTAAAATTAATCATAAAATTCAGTAATTAAAATAATTAACTCTAAAATTAATTATCATTAATAAAACTCCTTTAATTATTACGACAAATTATTGATATATTATTCATATTTCACAACATTAACTTTATAATTTATACTCATAATAAAATAAGCACGCATTCATATCTCTAACATATGAACAATTAAATACGCATAAATTAAATCATTCATTCGATCACATAAATAACAATACAATATATATACTACAGTTTACTAGATAATTTTTTGAGTCTTCACTATCAAAATAGCTAAAACCACTCACTCAAATACCGTGTCGAATAAACTCTATCATATGAATGTCTTTTCAAACGAACTACTGACAACTATTGTTCAGTAATGGTACATTTTTGCATTATGGGATGATAATTGTTTAAATGTATTCCTCTAAATAAAAAACAACCTTACAAATTCCCCTTACCATATAATAACTTGTCAACTATTTTTTCCGAACGCAACAATACAACTATAAAAACAATTTATAGTACCCCTTTAGTGGCCATTTTTGTTTTTAACAAATCTTGATCATGCACATATGTATATAGTTGAGTAATAAAACAAAATGTGCCTTTTTTTGCTCCCCGTGTATTCGACTACATTGGCTATATATATATGTAGATTTCATTGCGTACGTGTGGCACGTGGTGTGCAAGTAAGGATTACAACCTTACCTTGCTTCCACAGTTATGATAGAAGCAGCCACTATTGACTAAAATTCTAGTGGTGATCATTCAAGCCCTAACTTTCTCTTAAGATATAATAGATCCCAAGACTAATATGAAAGTGACCCTTGTTTTTTATATTTTTTTTATTAGCTTAACTAAAATGTCAAATACTCTCGAATTTCTAATGTTAACTAAGAGAGATAATGTATCAAATTTAAGGAGCATGAAGTTTAAGATAGAAACCCTAGCAGAAAAGAAAAGTTGAACTGTGAATGGCGGCTCATCGAACTAAGACCCGAAAACACTAATTCTCCCCTATTAATAGGTCGGGGTCCCGTCCCCTAATAATTCAAACATCCAAAATAGTACCAGATAAATCACCGGGACTAATTATGAAGCCAACCGTCGTATAAGTCCAACCGAAAAAAGGGTCAAGCCCACCAATTAGCCCACAAGCATCGCCAACAAATCAGAACCAACAAATGACTCAACCCACAAATGATTGGGCCCAGATTGACCGAAACACTAATACTCCCTCTCAATCTGGGATCATCACAAAAACAATGAGAGCAACAAGAGCTAAGATGCACCTCCTGACTCAGAAAACGTTTCATCACCGTCATTTAAACCATCACCAGGAGGCAAACTACCTGGAAATATATTCTGCATGCCTAACTTACCCGCTAAGAAATGATGGTGCTTATAAGGAAGTGGCTTCATAAATAGATCGACAACTTTCTCTCTTTATCAATGTGAACTGCCTAGACATCTCCATTAACAATATCTAGATAAATGGAAATCAATCTCGATGTGCTTGGTTCTTTCATGAAAATAGGATTAGTAGCAATCTGTATTACAACTTTGTTATCACAATACAAAACAGAGCTAAAATCCTGTCTAAAACCAAGTTCTTTCAATAATCCACGCATCCAAACTATTTCAGCTACACATGTCCAATATTTCTGTACTCAGCTCCAACTGAAGACTTAGGCACAATATCATGCTTTTTTACCTTCTAAGAAACCAAAGATTCACCTAACTTCACACAATAGCCAGTTAGGAACGTCTAGTCTCAACACAATTTCCCCGGTCTGAATCACAATAAACAACCATACTAGTGAGACTGTTTAGGTGCTTTTAAAAAACTGACTAACATGTCGCACAGAAAAAAAATGTACGGCTTGGTTAATGTAAGGTAAAGCATCTTGTCAATCAACCTCCTAAAAGGAGTAATATTAGAAAGAAGTCTGTCATATTGATTAATGCTCAGAAGTCATATTGTTTAATGCTCAGAAATCGTCATACTTCTTACTAGTCAGATTTGGCTTAATCTCCATAGGGGTTTTTGCTATTTTTCCTCCAGCTAAACATGCCTCAGAGATTAATTACAGGACATATTTTCTTTGACATAAAACAATGACCTTTTATGATCTACCAACTTCAATACCAAAAAATATTTGATTTCATCCAAATCCTTCATTTTGAAACGAGTTTGCAAAAAAAAAAAATGAGCTCAGATATGAGATCACTATTGTTTCCGGCAATGAGGAAATCATCAACATAAACAAGCAATAAAACCCATTGATCTACTACATGTTTGGTAAAAAGAGAATAATCATATAAAGACTGCTTATAACCAGCATCTATAAGGGCATCATCGAGCTCCCATTCAAGAATTTACGGAATCGACAAATAATATCATCCCCCTTCTGATCAGTAAATCCTTGGGGCAAGGACCTATAGACCACTTCCTCCAAGTCATCTTGAATGAAAGCATTAAAAACATCCATTTGAAAGAGGGGCTATTTGTAAATAGCAGCAAGTGCAAGAACAACTCTAATTGAATTCATCTTGACAACATGACAAAATGTTTCAAAATAATTAATTCCATACTTTTGCTTGTAACCCTTAGCCACTAAATGTGCATTGTAACGTTTTAACCTACCATCACCTTTGTACTTTAATTTGTAAATCGAAAGAAACATCAAAGAACGATTCATCATCTGTATCATGATGGTGATAATGATCATCATCCAAGCTATTATCTAACTCAACTTCAGGAGCATGATTATGAATCATCTCTTCATCATCAGTCCGACGGAAAACGAACGTAACATGCCATCTCCATTAAGTTTCCGACTGATTTGGCCCGTATAAACCCGACTTTTTTTGTAGTGAATATTAGTCATCTCACAACCTCTAAAACTGATTTTAATACTCATAATTGTCGGTTTCACTCCGTAACATAATATAATTATATTTGGATATATACAACACCGAATGAATAGTAGTATAGGGCAATATATATTAGCTAGTGTTTAGAATTAAGCAAGGGTCAAGTCTATTTCTTAATTAACATATGTATGTATATATATTATATATTGTCATGAATATAATCTTTTTAGGAGATCTCTTGGTTAATAACATGTCGTAGCAATATAAGGCAGTTTCGTGACAAGTTCTTCCACTTTAAGCACGATCCAATAAATATGGGAAGAAATGTGATGTGTTTGGCCATGGTCTGAGGCGATTACTAGGGCAGGGAACAAAAGTCTTAAGAGTGCCATACCTCATCTGTCGATGAATATCAACCACCAACATCTAGCGAAATAAAATTAATTATATCCTACGATATATGTATTTATCAATCAATTTAACACAATGAATACACTTGTATATATGACTCAATTTTTTTCATTTATCATGGGCACTAGCTAACCGCTCTCACTTGGTAGATATTTCATTGTTCATGATGGATATATGCCAATTCGGGTTCGTATTTACATTCCGGACTTCGCTAACACGTCAAAATCACATAAACCGTCAAAACACGCTCCCGAGGTTTAAAACGGTCCGGACGCGCGACACACGCGTCCGGACCGGACCTCCGGATTGCCTTAGCAATCCGAAGAGGTCCGGATTGCCCTAAGACGACCCAGATCGCGCCAGGATCGTCCGAACCCTACGTGACCCGAGTCGTCGTCTGCAGTGCGTGTATCTCGTTTGTGTCATCACACCAAGTTAGATTTCTAATAGCCAACTTCAATTAAACCAGACGACGGTTCACATTTTCCTTTAAACCGGCGTCAAACCGTACAAAAAACGGGATCGGTTCTAAGGTTGTCTATAAATAGGGAGCCTAGGCCATCCATTTTACTTTACATTCACTTGAGATTGGCTTAAGAGCTCTGACTTCTCTCTAGCTTTCTCTCTCTAGAATTCTCATTTTAGCATCGGAGAGGGCTCAACCGGCACCACCCCCCTCCCTGCTGGTTACTGCCCCTGTGTGCAGGTCCGGACGACAAGCATGAAGTTAAGAGCGTGAAGTTGAAAGACCAAACACAGCGAACAAATTGAAGATTCGTCGAGTTCGTTACATCAAGCGGGTTCGACGAAACATTTGGCGCCCTCTACATGATTCGAACAAGAAGCTATATTGCACTATAAGCTATGACGAGCAATCATCCTCCTCCTGACAATGTCAACCAGCAGGAAAAGAAGAAAGGCCAGGGCGCCCGAAGAAGACCACTATCGAGCAGTCAAGTAAGCAGGCGCCAGCAAGGAGTCAGCCTGGACCTTCTCACGTCCCTGAGGCTACCTTCCTCCGTGCCCGCAAGAAGCATGCCTGGCGCACAGCACGAACTAGGAGTTCACAACGCAGTGCACAACACACCCCCACCAGGGTACGAGCACGGAGCACACACAAATCAATAGTTCCCCTACGGGATGCCTGCAGAGGAGACACAACAACAATATTCAAAGGGGCATACCAGTACCAATAGGCAAGGAACGAGCTAAGGCAAGAAGCACGCGCACATACACTCCCCATGTAAGGGTGCATGGTCAGGAAGAGTCATGAAGGAAACCTCCTCCTCCTCCAAGCTCATAACATTACTATAAGAAAAGTTCCTACCAAGCAACCAACTCAAGAATAAGCATACGAGGGAGCTTACCTAGGAGTGGTGCATCGCTCTACCCAAGAGACATGCACATACCAACACTGGAACGCTGCGCTGTGTTACTACGTCACTAGAACCGTCACCGTTGCAATTGCGCTTACAGCTGTTGCAGCAATCGCTGCTACCACCGGTCTTGTGACAATGTTCATCACCACTATAGTAGCAATCGCTTCTACCACCGGTCTTGTGACAGTGTTCACCACTATAGTAGCAACCGCTGCCTTGGACGTCGTTGTAACCGTTGTTACCATCAACCTTTGGCATTTGTCTACAAGTGTTCGCTGTCGTTACTACAGTACGCGCACACATAACAGGAACCAAGGGAAATAAGAAGCAGGGGAAGGACGACCCCTCATATTTTCGAATTATTCGAATACGACCTGACGAAGATCATCGTCGCCAACATAAATCATCACAGCGCAGGTAGCTCCAACATTGCGGTGTCCCCTGATCAATACTTGTCAAACGCGCACATCGATGGCAAGCGCGCGTACCCGCGTCCTTACAACACACCCAAGTCATGGGTATACGAGAGTTCGACCTCTGACGACGCGCGAATAAGAAACCAAATTTCATATTTCCTACGAAGGATGTTCCAACACTCGGCAATCAAAGGAAGCCTCAACACCGAGAGAAGAAGATTATGACACAACAACGCGCTTTGTTGCATCCACACCCGACGCGTCCGTACAGATCCCGAATTTTTTCAAAAAATCCCCAACGGGGGCATGCGCTGACTACGCCCATACGACGGAACCTCAAGGGCTCTAAATATCGCGTCGCGGTAATAAACAAGAGGGGGCACCACTCAAGTGACAACGCCACCACCATTGCGGAAGATAGGGATTCAGGAGTGACTCCTATGTTATACACACGCCTATGCTAAACCCATCACGTGAGAAAAGTTAGAGAATTATCTCCAACATCCAGCAAGTTTACCTTTGTCGAGCACATAAGAGGATTGTACCACTCAGAACGTACGCTGTCAGCAAAACACTATCTTCGGCTACAACAAAGAAAATGAGAGGACTCCACCAGTCTAACATCCCTCAATAGTTTATACAGCAGTCACGAAGATACAATACCGTGAAGAGTCACGAGTATATGAAGAAACACATCAAGTAAACCAGGCCTCATGGAAGTGAACACATGAAGCGTACAACGTAAAGCGTACACACTATACTCAACAACGCGCGACGCGTGTCCGAGAGGGGAAGGGTAACTCTTACCTACTCCTAGCAACAAACACACTTGCATCAAAATGCAAGAAGAGAGGAGAACGAATTTACAAGTCTTCCTCAAGTATGAGCATTGCCGCATGACAGTCTCCGAGAGACACGCTCAACACTCGACGCAAGAGCGGGGGCATCTTGCTGAACCCCCGCATACAGGACACGACATCCCCCGTACAAGATACAATCATTATACTCTATAAAGAAACAACGGTGCGACTACCAAACGACTTGGGGGCACCAAGCTGACAAGTGCTCGGCATTCCACCGAAGTGAAAAAGCGAATCGTTGCAAGAACACGCGGTACCACTCCTCTAAGAAAATGCACCAATGAGGAATACAACTTCAACATCCTATACGGATTGGTCCCAAGAGGGAGACACCAAGCATCTTACCGTGGAAACAACACCAAGTAACAATCGTGTATATACGTGTGCATCACACTAAGGAAGCATCGACGCGTATCGATTAAAGGACGCATACAGCAATGCATACTTTCTGTTTATACATACATATCCACCAACACATTTAGAGGGGGATACTTGAAAAAGTTCAGCACCTAATCCGTCAACACCTAACGCGTCCGCACATAATGCGTCCGCACCTAACGCATCTGCACTTAACGCGTCTGCACCTAACCATCAGCACCTAACGCATCGGCACCTAACGCGTCTGCACCTAATGCGTCCGCACCTATCGCGTCCGCACCTATCGCGTCTGCACCTGACGCGTCCACACCTAACTCATCCGCACCTAGGGAAGTTTCCTATACAACCAAGGAGTCCTCGTATCATGCTCCTTTACTCTATCTATTACATTCATTACTTGAAGGATGTAAACACTCGATTTTGACCCGGACGTAACGACGTTACACATGATACGTCAAATTCCGAACGTGTCAAGCCACAAAGTCTCCAAAAATGCTCAAGGGCACATTAGGGAAATTATTATAAAATATATTTTAAATTATTTCGAATATATTTAATATTTTCGGAATATTTAAAAATATATATAATAATTAGTTTTTTTATTTTTAGAAAATCATCTGTAAGATATTTATCTCCAGATATTATTTTTTATTCAAAAAAATAATTATCTGTAAAGATATATATCCTTAGGAATATTCTCTAGAAAATTATCTGTTAGCATTTTTTATTTAAATTTTATCTGTAATCTAGACTAGGTTTTTAGTATAAATAAGGGTCTGGGTTTACATTGAAAAAGGACACAGAAAAACACCACAAAAGCAATAATACACTATTCATCGGGATCCGTGCGATTTTCGTCATCTAGTGCCAGAATTATTATTATTATTATTATTATTATTATTATTTATTTATTTATTATTTGTTTTAAAAGATATTTCTCCCGCCTCTGGCTGAGATGCTCCAGCCCTCCGCCGGTGTCAGCTCTGCTCGCCGGTGGCCCTCCGTGGCCACCCGTCCGCCGGTGACCGTCCGTTCGCTGCCCAGCCCGGCTATCACGCCGCCCGAGGCCACCAGTGCCGCTCATCAGACCTTCTCTCTCTCTCTCTCTCTCTCTCTCTCTCTCTCTCTCTCTCTCTCTCTCTCTCTCTCTCTCTCTCTCTCTCTCTCTCTCTCTCTCTCTCTCTCTCTCTCTCTCTCTCTCTCTCTCTGGCAGCTTCAGCCCCGACCTGCACTTCCCGCCGGTGACCCCAGCAGCATCCATCACCAGCGCCACTCCCAGCCTCGATCACGCCGGCGAGCTGCCCCGCCGTCCACTGCGCCATCTCGTTCGCAACAAAACACCACCGTACCGAGCTTGAGATCGTGCTCGCCGTCTAAACTTCGCCTGTCCCAGTCGTCGTTGATGCCGGAGTCGTCGTCGTCGCCATCCTCCGCCTGCTGCTCAGCCCGGACCACCGCTGGTGTGACCTCCGTCCGCCGTGTCGAGCAGGACCTCCATCGTCCCGTACAGGTCTGAACGTCTTCTTCTTCTTCGTTGGTTTTTTGTTTTTGTTTTTGTTTTTTTTTTTTTTTTATTTATTTATTATTTTATTATTTATTTACCTGATTGTTTAATATTATTTAGGATGATTATTATTATTATTATTTTTATTTTTTATTAAATTTAATTATGTGTACATAATACTAATCATATATTTCAAAATTATTTGTTTTATTATTTTTTATACATGTTATATTACTAGATTTAATTTGACGTAAACAGTTCGAATTTCGATTAATTTAGATAAATAAAAGCGTTAATTGTGTATATTCGTCGCGTTAGTTCGCATCGATTTAATTATTAATTATAAATGATAACTGTTAGTATCATTTAATTTTTATCGTTTTTTTTCATGCTCAAAACGATATTTTATTGATTAACGATAAGATTGACAAATTAAGTGAATTGAGTACCGAAATGACGTAATTAAAAATTATATTTTTAATTCGTAATAGAACCCCCGAACTTGAATTTCTGGTCGCAAACCGATTTTATATCTAGACATTTAATTCGTTTAGATAATTTAGGTTTCTAGTTAGCCTTAAAATTAACTAGTGGCTACTCTTTTAAAAATTCATGTTTTCAAAACGTATCCGCCTTAGGTCAGATTTTAGGTCCGACAATTTGGCGACTCTGCTGGGGACAATCGAGGGTTCATGCTCTTTATATTTGCTTATTTGCCATGTTTTATTTTTTATTCATATTTGACTTTGTTATTCTAACTTGATTGTTTTTGTGTAATTTCAGGTGTGGAGTTAATTTTTTATAGCAAAATACTTAGAACTATTTCTTAATAGTTGACACATCGTCATGGGTCGTCTACTGACATAGCAAAATACTTAGAAATATTTCTTGATAGTCGAAACTTTGTCATATGTCGACTTCTGACATAGTAGAGCACTTAGAAAATATTTCTTGATAGTCGACACTTTGTCATACGTCGACTGCTGACATAGTAGAGCACTTAGAAAATATTTCTTGATAGTCGACACTTTTTCATATGTCGACTACTGCCATAGTGGAACACTTAGAAAATATTTCTTGATAGTCGACACCTCGTCATATGTCTGCTGACATGGTGAAACACTTAGAAATATTCCTTGATAGTCGACACCTCGTCATATGCCGACTGTTGACATGGTGGAACACTTAGAAAATATTCCTTGATAGTCGACATCTCGTCATATGTCGACTGCTGACATGGTGGAACTTTTAGAAAATATTCCTTGATAGTCGACATATGTCATATGTCGACTGCTGACATAGTGAAACACCTAGAAAATATTCCTTGATAATCGACACCTTGTCGTATGTCGACTGCTGACATAGTGGAACACTTAGAAAATATTCCTTGATAGTCGACACCTTGTCATATGTCGACTGCTCACATAGTGGAACACTTAGAAAATATTCCTTGTTAGTCGACACCTTTTCATATGTCGACTGCTGACATAGTGGAAAATTTAGAAAATATTCCTTGATAGTCGACGCTTGTTATCTGACATCTGCCATCATGGAAAAATACATAGAAAATATTTCTTGATAGTCGACCCTTGTTATCTGACATCTGCCATCATAGAGAAATACTTAGAAAATATTTCTTGATAGTCGACGCTTGTTATATGTCGCACGCATTGTTCACTGCGCGTGTTGCCCGTTGTGTACATGATCATAACATGTGTGATCTAATATCTTAAACACTTAGAATTTCTCCGTTGTATGTCAACATACATGTCGTAGTCCTGCATTAACTGGAAAATACATGAAAGTATAAATGTTAGTGCCAAAATCATATTCACACTTGTTACCTTAAATGAAGGTGTAGTATCATGTAGACGCGCGTTGATTACGTAGAACACGTAGGTGTCGGGATGAGGCCCATGTTGACATAGAGTCTTATGTAGATGAGCGTAGATCACATAAAACATGTGAGTGTCGGGACGAGGCCCATGTTGACATAGAGTTAACCCCCAATGGGGATGTTCGCTATATGATGTATAGAGACTAACAAGTCTGTAGATATGTAGCTGTCTCCATCGGGAGAGTGTTCATTCCTTAGTGCTTGCATTGATGACTGTCGCGTATACACACGCTGATCAAGTTGTCGTTCATCCTTGTAGACTGAGTTGTCAAAGCGTATCTTCCAGAGTACACATCCAAAGTTAGCTGATTTTGCGGACATGATAGCCGCTTAGAGACGTGCGTACATGATAGCCGCTTAATCCTGAAGTAGTAGATCTTATGTTGGCATGTCGGCACGTGCGTATGCGTACTCGCGATCATGGAAGTTATACTTATCATTTGGAAATAAGTTGTTACATCTCATATTGACATGTCAGAGCATGAGCATGTTGCGCTTTGACGTCTCCAAACTTAGCTTTTGAACAACATGTTGCCTTCCTCCTAGGGTGTTGACGCGTACGTGCTGCCCTTGGGAGTGATGCTTTTTGGAATCCGGTAAGATAATGGTCTTCTCGCCTTTCTGGGTCTAGGTCTGGGTCAGGGTCGAGGTTGTCTTAGCGTCGTCACTGTCAACATGACTCTTACTTGATCAGGAATTAAGTTATCCAACTTCGAGATTCGTCCCTCGAGCCACTTCAAGCGATCTGAGTCTACTGCTGGTGGCGAGTCATCGAAGGTTCTTTCCCACAATAGAGGGAAATATGTTAGGTTTAGACTCGTCCGCCTGCTCTTTATGCCCCCGGGTCGAGGGGCGAATTTCGACAGAGGAGCCGATTTGAAAGGGTATGCTGCCTATGTTGTCGATCATCCCTTGAACTTGTCACATTTATCTTTCTTGTTTGCTTCTTTGATGATAGTATTGCCGAGGGATCGCGCACGTGTTGAGGGATCTTGCGCGTGTTAAAAAGGCGTGCGTATGCATGTTTATTTTGCCCATGTGCGTCTTGCTTGCTTTATCCTTGTGAGTATCATTCTTTACTCCTTTGTATTTTTTTTCTCCAAGAAGCATGATGTTGTTTGCTATGCAACTTGCTGCTTGGATGCTAAGGTTGTTGGATTGAAGGCTTCTGTCTTTGTTTGATAGGCTCGAGTTGCTGCCCTTGAATCCAAGATGACTGTCCTTTGCAAGAAGGTTGCTGATGATAGCGAGGTGCGCAATTATTTTGCGATGACTTCTAGATAGGCGTTGGCATCTTGATGTATGATTTATGCAAGGTGTGTATACTCTTGCCCCCGTGCTTTTGTTTGGTCAATCTTGGTATATTTGCTAACTCTGCCACTGATCATGTAGCACCCTTGCGCACTCAAAGTGCGGTTTGCACATCGTGCTAATGTTTTTGTTCGTTGATGATGATGTTTGAATCGCATCTTGTTATTATGTTAGTCGTTGTATACACAGGCTTGGTATTAGGAAGTTGTTCGCAGCAATGGTCGAACCTTGAAACTCTTCATAGAGTATGTGAGTAGACATATATGTCCTGCAAGCATTGGCTAATATACATGTATAGGTGTTAGTACCATAATTATATATGTACTGTTACTCTGAATAGTCGCGTATTGCCATGTTGGTCATGCGTGTAGATGTCGTTTAGGCGTGTATTATATAGGTCGCGTGGGCGCTTACGTAAGGGCCGTATTATGTAGATGTTGAGTGGGGTATACCACTTGCATGTTGTACTAGGTTGGTTGTGTTTGCTCTACCAAGCTTTGTACATAGTTGTTGTTCCCCATGTTTGGTTGAGGTCACGCTGGGTGTTGTTCCCTGAACCTTTTATATATACGTTTGATGTTGTCGAATAGACATGTCATGATCATAGTAGAAATGCATGATAACTCGTTAGTAATGTTTCATACCTTGTGTTACCATAGTTTTCCGTATATATTGGACTTGCATGATAGGATTGATATCCTTGTTGTAATGGATATAACATCCGTAGCTGTGACAATAGGACGTGCGTCGCTATGTGTCATGAGTGCCCATCTTGTTTTGATATCCAAGGAATGGCATGATGAGTGTATTGAGTACTTGTCATGTTTATAGATAGTAACATACAAGACCATAAGATAGCAATGCGTTTGGTGTTGGCACTTGGCACGTAGTAGAGTCGTCTTGACGAGGCAAGACCTTAGTTTATACCGTCTCTTAGTTCCACTCTAAGGCGACGTAGTGACAATACGCTACTTCTTCTATACTATGTGTTTTTCTATCCGTCGATTGGGCACACACCGTGTGACGTTGTTGCAAATCTTTCCAGGGTTAGACCCGTACTTACTTTGTGATGCTACTACGTCTCAACTTGGTTAATCCAAGGGACGGAACAAAGGTCGTATCCATACGCCTTGTAGTTTTTGCCGTCTCTTGAACCATTTCAAGGCGACGTTGTGGCAAGACGCTACTTGCACTATGCTATGCATTTTTCCATCCGTCAGTTGGGCACATCCCGTGTGACGTTGTTGCAAGGCTTTCCATGGTTAGACCCGTACTTACCTTGTGATGCTACTGCACCTCTCCATGGTTAGTCCAGAAGGGTTGTACAAGACCACTTTAGAGCGACTTGCATTTTTTACCGTCTCTTGGTCCACTCCAAGGCGACATTGTGGCAAGAAACTACTGGCTGAATTTGGTGTGTTTTATTCTGTTATATGCTCACGAGCAAGATAGCGTTTTACAAGACTCGACTTGTAGGGTTGATGAGTTTTTCGAACAAGGTGCGCTCCTGATAGCGTTGTATCATCCCGCGATGGGAAGCATACTTTGATAATAACATGGGATTGTCGTCTAACAAGAGGACGTTCGCCATGATGTATCAACCCGCGATGGGGAAGCATACTTGTAGTAATTGCATGGGGTTGCCCTCTAAAGAGAGGATGTCGCGCCATGATGTATCAACCCGGGATGGGGAAGCATACTTGTAGTAATTGCATGGGGTTGCCCTCTAAAGAGAGGATGTCGCGCCATGATGTATCAACCCGCGATGGGGAAGCATACTTTGAAGTAGTATAGGGTTGTCGTCTAACAAGAGGACGTCCGCCATGTCGGGTTGATCAGTCCCTTTAAAAGTTGCCGCATCCTGTTATGATTCAGGGAATGGCTATGAACATGAGGATTTTCCTCTAACAAGAGGATTTCAAAGCATGCTATGTTTTAGTTGTGAGCATGGGGGTTGCCCTCGCAAGGAGGATGTCGCAGCATGTCACTTGTAGATAAATCTTGGCTTAAACTCAAGATGTAGTGTGTTGTCGACGCTATTCGGGGTAGTCGTCGTTATAGATAGAGAGCGTTTATATGCTCATTATTGATGTTGATAGTAGATATGTCGATGTATGATATAAGTCGATTGTTGTACATAGTGCGATAGCTTGTATTGTTGATGCGAGTAATGTGCACGTAGTTTGTTACATGGCATAATTCCAAAGTAGTATGTATGGTGTAGTGATGTACCTACGAAAATACATTGATTTCGTTAGAGAGTTGTTGCAATTACAAAGTTGCAAATATATTGAGTTATATATCCCCTTCAAGTAATGTATGTAATAGATAGAATAGGAGCCTGATACAAGGACTCCTTGGTTGTGTAGGAAACTTCCCTAGGTGCGGATGTGTCATGTGCGGACGCGACAGGTGCGAACGCGATAGGTGCGGATGCGTTAGGTGCAGACGCGTCGAGCACGGAACTTTTTCAAGTAACCCCCGCTAAATGTGTTGGTGGATATGTATGTATAAAGAGAGACTATGCATTTCTGTATGCGTCGTATAGTCGATACGCGTCGATGTTTCCTTAGCGTGATGCACATGCGTATATATGATCGTTACTTGGTATTGTTTCCAAGGGAAGAGCTGATGTTTGAGTATAATATTCGCTGAGATGTCTCCTCGAGTTATAGTTAACTTGGAGACTTATTGCGATGATGCAAATGATATATACGCGACCATTACTTGGCTTAGATGCCTAAGTAGAATGTCCATAGATCCAGAGAGTGTTGCATACAACTCCACCTAGTGTTATTCTCTAGATAGGGTGTGTCATTGAGACATCTCTTGGATGTACATATAACCTGTCTCAAATTAGTCGCAATACTTTGAGATATATATTGTTAGGGAATAGAATGGAGTTATAAGTCTCCTCATATGGCTCTATCGCCTGCAATGCCAATATGACTGGATCAGACTATTCGCGACTAATCTGTTCCGTTCAGCTTGGATTTTGTTTTGACTAAATCAGGCTACCCTGAGTAGATATACTACTCGAGTGGTCTGTTTTATTCATAATAGTACTGTTGTGGAGTTGTTACCTCATACATGAGTTTACCTTTGGCAGTAACGCGTGTTACCTGGACCTTGTTCAAGTAGAAAAGATTGTCCTTTGAGGGCGATGCTTGGTGTTTCCCTCTTGGGACCAATCCGTATAGGATGTTGAAGTTATATTCCTCGTTGGTGCATTTTCTTAGAGGAGCGGTACCGCGTTTTCTCGCAATGATTTGCTTTTTTACTTCGGTGGAATACAAAGCACTTGTCAGCTTGGTGCCCCCCAAGTCGCTTGGTAGTCGCATCGTTGTTTCTTGATATAGTATAATGATTGTATCTTGTACGAGGGATGTTGTGTCCTGTATGCGGGGGTTCAGCAAGATGCCCCCGCTCTTGCGTCGAGTGTTGAGCGTGTCTCTTGGTGGCTGTCATGCAGCCATGCTCATACTTGAGGAAGATTTGTAAATTCGCTCTCCTCTCTTCTTGCATTTTGATGCAAGTTTGTTTGTTGCTATGAATGGGTAAGGGTAACCCTTCCTTTCTCAGATGCCCGTCGCACGTTGTTGAGTATAGTGTGTATCATTTGCATTGTACACCTCACATGTTCTCTTCCATGAGGCCTTGGTTTAGTTAATGTGTTTCTTCATACATTCGTGACTCTTCAGGATGATGTGTTTGTGTGACGGCTATATAAATTTTTGAGTGGTACGACCCTCTTGTGTGCTTGACGAAGGTAAGCTTGCTGGATGTTGGAGATAATTCTCTAACTTTTCTCATGTGATGGGTTTAGCACAGGCGTGCATCCCTCCTGAATTCCTATCTTCCGCAATGGTGGTAGCGTTGTCACTTGAGTGGTGCCCCCTCCTTGTTTATTACCGTGGCGCGATATTTAGAATCTTTGAGGCTACACCAGATGGGTATAGTCAGCGCATGCCCCCATTGGGGATTTTTGGAAAAATCCGAGATTTGTGCGGACGCGTCGGGTGGAGATGCGACAGAGCGCGTTGTTGTGTTGCAATCTCCTTCTCCTGGTGTTGAGGCTTTCCTTGATTGCCGAGTGTATGAACATCCTTCGTAGGAAGTGTTTCAATTTGGTTTCCTACTTGCACGTCGTCAGAGGTCGAACTCTTGTATACCCATGACTTGGGTGTGTTGCAAGGACGCGGGTGCGCGCGCTTGCCGTCGGTGCGCGCGTTTGACAGGTATTGAGCAGGGGAAACCGTAATGTTGGAGCTGCGTGCGCTTTGGAAGTGTATGCACCCTTGAAATGTGCGCACTTTGTAAATGCGCGTGTCTGTGTACATCAGCGTTGTTTGGTTGGTAGATCAGTGCAGATGCGACCACTTTAATGATAGTAAAGGATTCCTCAGAGGAAAGTGAACGTGTCGATCGACGTATGCTACTCATAGAGCGGTCAGCTCGGGCGGAGCGTATGTGATATGTGGTGATTCTCCGTTGGCGACGATGGTCCTTGTCAGGTCGTCTTCGAATTAGATCGAATGTATGAGGGGTCGTTCTTCTCCTGCTACGTATTTCCCTTGATTTCTCCCTATGTTCATGACGGCTGTGCGGCAGACGTACACGCCTGCCCAATGTGCGCGTACTGTAGTAATGATAGCGAACACTTGCAGATGAATACCCAAGGGTGATGGTAACAGCGGTTACAATGACGTCCATAGCAGCGGTTGCTACTATAGTGGAGAACATTGTCACAAGAGCGGTGGTAGCAGCGATTGCTGCAACAACTGTATGTGCAATTTCGATGGTGACGGTTCCAGTGACGTAGTAACATAGCGCAGCGTTCCAGTGTTGGTTTGTGCATGTCTCTTGGGTAGAGCGATGCACCTCTCCTTGGTAAGCTCCCGCGTGTGCTTATTCTTGAGTTGGTTGCTTGGTAGGAATTTTTCTTGTAGTACCGCTTTGAGCGTGGAGGCGGAGGCTGTCTTCATGACTTACCATGCGCTCTTTCATAGGGAGTGTATGAGCGCGTCGTTTCTTTCCTTGGCTTATTCCTTGCCTATTGATACTGGGATGCATCTTCCGGATGGTGTTCTCCTTCTTGGAATGGGGTCCTTTGGCGGATAGTGTTGTGTGACACTGCCCTTGCTGGCATGACTTGTCCAATGACTGGTGGTGGTGGGGGAGGAGGTGGCGGAGGAGTTGGTGCATATCCTTGGTTCCTCGAAATTTCTCTGAAAGCTAGCAATTCTTCAAGTGCAGCCATCATAGCAGTATTGACTGTTGGTCCTGGGTGTGCACCTCTTCCTTGTTGTTATGTGTCCTCTACAGGCATCCCGTAGGGGAACTGTTGCGGTCTCTGCTCATATCCCGGTGGAGGTGCGTTGTGCACTGCATTGCGCACTCCTTGTTCGTGGTGTATGAAAGGCATGCTTCTTGTAGGCACTGAGAAAGCGGTCGAAGTAGCTTAGGGGATGTTCGAAGGTCCAGGCTGACTCCTTGCAGGCGTCTTCTTCGAGCGCCTTGGGCCTTTCTTCTTTTCCTGCAGGTTGACACCATCAGGAGGAGGATGATTGCTCGTCATAACTTGTGGTGCAATATAGCTTCTTGTTCGAATCTCGTAGACGGTGCTAAATGTTTCGTCCTGAACCGCTGGATGCAACGGCCTTGACGAATCTTCAGGTTGATCATTGTGTAGAGTCCTGGTCGGGGTGTCGGAACCCACAAGTTTCAGACTTTCGATATGTCGCATTGTTAGACTATTGATATGTCGGCTGTCTTTGGGCCCATAAAATGGCTAAATGTTTGAATGTGTGGTTGATCACATGTTGCAGACAGCACTGTCCCCATAGTGTTAGGACGTTATCTTCAAGTTGTTCTTATACGCGTCCTGCCTTGTACACGCGCTCCTTACCTCGCGCCTAATCGTCCGGACCTGAACACGGGGCAGTAACCAGCACGGAGAGGGGGTGGTGCTGGTTGCGCCCTCTCCGATGCTTAAATGAGAATTCTAGAGAGAGAAAGCTAGAGAGAAGTTAGAGCTCCTAAGCCAATCTCAAGTGACATTTTTCCCAAATGAATGGCCTAGGTCCCCTATTTATAGGCAACCTTAAAACCGATTCCGGTTTTTGAGCGGTTTGACACCGGTTTTAAGGAAAATGTGAACTGTCGTCTGGTTTGATCAAGGTTGCCTATTGGAAAACTCTAACTTAGTGTGGTGACACAAAAGGAACACACGCGCTGCAGATGACGACTTGGGTTACGTTTTGGACGATCCCGACGTATTTCGGGTCGTCCGAGGCAATCCGGACGCCTCCGGATTGCTACCCTAAGGCAATCTGGAGGTCCTGTCCAGGCGTGTGTGTCGCGCGTCCGGACCGTTTTGAACCTCGGGGACGTTTTTTCGAACCGTTTATGTGATTTTGACATGTTTACAAAGTCCGGAATATAAATACGAACCCGAACTGGGCAAATATCCATCATGATTAACCCTAAATATCCCCTAACACCATGTATTTATAGGAAGAGCAAAGTGGACAAAAGTCCACTTTGCTCACTCCTAATATTCGGACGGCCACTATGCATAGGGAGGCCCAATTTTGGGCTCTCATGTCAATTAGGATTTGAGTCTTGCCCAATTACCTTAATGTGACATGTACCTAATTTCCTTAGGTAAACTACATATTATGGGCTACCAATTACGGCGCCCATCACTATATGCTTACAAGAGCAACTTATATTTTCGGCTGACAGATGAGAATAATGTGTATAGAGCAAAGGAGAATAGCAATTTGTGTCGCAAAATTATATATAGGTAACGATCGTGCAGTTACCAAGTGTGTGCTTACAATTGCCAACTGCAAGGTAGAGTTTAATGACGTGTCTGTCACACACATGACAGTGTGTGATAAGACACGGTAAAAAACGGTCAACAATTTGAACGTTAAGCGACAACGTAGTTGACAATTGTGCGGTCCATTAAAACCTTAATTACAGCTTATGAAACTAATCTCTGGATTACGGCGCCACCGCGCAGGTGCGGTTAGGTATTTTGGTCTAGAAAACTCAATCTCAGATATATTTATATTTGAGTTAAAAAAAAAGGGTATTTAGGTCAAATATTCAACTTATTGTCAATAAACTTAACCACTTATCTTAATGTGAGCTCCATTACAAATATTATAATTTCAGAATTAGACATAGCTCACACTTCACCGTACTTCTCTCACAGTGAAATTTTTACTCAAAATAATAATAATAATAGTGATATTTATTAAACTAAATGATATAAAAAAAAAATAGAGTTAATAACTTAGGAAATGTCTGAAGTTTGGCCTATGTTAACCGGAGAGGTCTGAATTTTCAAAACTTAATATGGAAGGACTGAAGTTTCAACTTTGTTGATTTAAGGTTTTCCGTCCATTTTTAGGGTTAACTTTAACAGAATTGTTTGAACTGACAATTTTGCCCCTATTAATATTTTGTTTTATTTAATATCTTATTTGAGGAAATGTGAAATGACACAAAGAAACTGCTTTGACATTGGCAAGTCACACATTTGATTCTTAGTGCGGGAAGAAGCTTTCTTAAGTACGAACTGTAAGCCAATTACTCCTGAAGTCAAATTAAAACCACCATGGCTCCGGCCACCGCCACCTGACTCTGGCCACCCGACTCCGGCAACCACCACCCCGGCTCCGGCGACCATCACCCAGCTCCGGCGACACCACCCAACTCCGGCGACCACTACCCAACTCCGGCGACCGCCCCCATGGCTCTGATTAGAGCTCTGTGGCCCCGATCGGATCCACAGAGCTCCAGATCAGAGCTCTGTGGCTCCGACCTGGAGCTCTGTGGCTCCGATCAGTGCCATAAAGCTCCGTTGTGGCTTTGATTTGGGCCCAATCGGGGCCGGTGGCTCCGATTTGGATCCAATCGGAGCCATGGGGTGGTCGCCGGAGCTGGGTGGTGGTCGCCGGAGTCGGTGTGGTGGTCGCCGGAGTCGGGGTGGTGGTTGCCGTAGTCGGGGTGGTGGTCGCCGGAGCCGGGGTGGCGGTGGCTGGAGCCGTGGTGGCTTTATGGGCATTTTTTGTCTTTTCACTTCAAGCATGTGAGGGGCACACTTTGATAAAAGGGTATTTTGGGAATTTAATTTTATTTCCGGTGACATGTCAAGCATGTGACCAACTTTCGTCAGTTTTAACGGAGACCTCTTATATCCACAAAGTTAAAATCTCAGACCTCTCAAATCAACATTTGACAATTCAGATCTCTCCTGTTAACATGAGCCAAATTTCAAACCTTTTCTAAGTTATTAAAAAAAAAAAAACGGGGGCTAATATTCTGAACCAGCCTCGTGGGCTATACTTAGTTCTCTCGAGTTCAGTTCTCGCGGAGCATTTCTGTCCCCATTTTGAAGGGCTGGCCTGGCTAGGGGTAAAAGATTTTACCATTATTAATTAATGACTCAATATTCTCCTCCAGTACAATGGACTGGATTGGATCGCGTGATCTTAATAATTGATCACCGTCCCCTTAATTATATCTATAATTTTTTTCTAATTAACCTTTAATAATTTAATCACAGTTCTGAAAATTTTAATAAATTTAATATTTTAATTTATATTTATTTAAATATTTTGTATTCATGTGGTGTGCAAAATTAGGAGAGAGTCTATGCTACGGGGCTCGGTAAATTCAAGAAAGCTAATCAAATGAAGAGATTATACGTGCCCAATTCTATCCACAAAAACAGTTGAATTGCACCCAATAAATTCATACCTAAGACGTTTTTTTTTTTATCTAATCAACAAATCGTGATTAACTATGCATTTTTTAAATAAGAGGGTTACGAAAATAAAATACTGAAATAGTAAATTTGAAAAGTAAATCAGAATAATCATGTTGCGACTGCTAATTGTGGCATGTTTTTTTAAACTTAATTAGTTATTTTTGCCAAGAAAATACTTGATATATTCAGATATGCAAACAACGATTGCAGTCGATTAATAAAAGAGAAATTAGAGGATACGGGGTAACATCACCTGATCCACATGATACGTCTCATTTCTAAATTGCATAGCAATCCAGTTTGTGCATCTATTTGCATTTCTTCGAACAAACTTCCAATATTTTTTAGGTAAATCTGAGAAAGGTACTTGATGAAATTGATGAAGTTCTCGATTCTCCAATCAACTTGATATGTCGGTCCTTGAACAACCGCACCAGCAACCATCCTCCTTGCCAATCTCATGGAAGATGTCTTTTTTCGCAGATATTCTGGTGACCCAACCACCCAAATAACAACAGCCATTGAATGTTTCCAAATGTGAAAGTCCTCACCCGATTTACATATATGAAACAAATCTTAGATTTACCAAATCATAAAGTTTACTTTGCAGAAATAGGGGTCAGAACGAGTTGATAGACTTTGAAATTTCATTCGGTGCTGCAAATAACTTGGATAGGTAGTCTCCATATGCAATAATTCTCATAACGATAAGATGAAGAGTCTCTATAACAAGAAGACGAAGAGTCCCCATAACAAGAAGACGAAAAACTCCCAAAATGGGAGGACAAAGAAGAAAGCATATGAATCCTCCGATTTGGACAACCTCCACATGAAAAAAAAAATCCAAGCTATTACACAGAAACTTACTAGAAAGAAAACCGTTATTTCGAGCTCGGTCATCTAAAATTGAAAGGAATGTGGCGGCTTGTTTTGGGAGGTGGCGGCTTCTAAAAATTATTTTTTGAATTTAGGTTAGTTACATTTATCATTGTTTTTCAAAAATGATTGGTCGAACGGATTGGCCGGGTGAACCCTAGATGAAATTTTTTTTAGACATTCCTATTGTCTATTTTCTAAAAATATATTGGATTGAGTGAACGGTATGAGCAGGTGAACTATGGAGTGAAAATGAGAATATGTAGTTTTATGGTTATTTTCTAAAAACTATTGAGTTGTGAGTGGTATATGTAATTTTAGCATTTTTGTAACGTTATGGTTTTTTTTTTTATTTTTCTAAAACTCTTTTAGAATTGGTGGACAGTTTGACATGATGAACCCTAGAGAGCTAAAATTAAATAAGCTGTTTAGTCAGGTGAACCTTAGATGACTAAAATTAGACGAACAACTTGACCGTGTGAATCATAAATACTATTAATGTTTATATATATAATTTTATGGGTTTTTATAATTGATTATGTGGCATAAATCAGGTCTGGCATATGATAAAAAAAATTCCGTCTCAAGAAAATAATTATCTCAACTATGATTTGCTTTGCCAGAATTATACTTCGCTGCAAGTATAACTATACACTTTTGTGTGGGCCTACCAACGTGGCATAATTTGATTTGCCTCTTTTTTTATTATAGAATACGTAACCTCTGTTCTAAAGTATTTATCGTAAAGTTAATAGTTGGTTAAAATTGAATTGCGATATTTATGGAGTCAAAACTCAAAATTACAGACTCCCTAAAAGAATGGTATGATCTATATGCTCCAAGCCAAACATTTATGGCTCTCCTAAATATTTGCAGGTCCCAAAGTGTTGAAACTCTAATTTTAGAGCATGGAGACTACTTTATAAGAAAATCGAACACTGTCTATTCCAAAAGCATCGATCCCAATAACAATAAGCATTTTACATATTTTGTCTCTTCTACTCTTCAACTCTTCTGATATCCTTCATTGGAGAAGAGACAAAATATAAAAAAAAAAAAAATGGAGCTTCCGTACAAACCAATATTCTCCATCCTCATATATACCTTATTCTTCACTGAAGCACTTTGCTTGTCTCGCAAGCTAATTGGACATGAACCGATCGTGCAGGTCGGAAAGAAATTTCACATCGTTCAAGATCCAAATATCGTGCACGCTGGGAAGAAATTTGGCATCGGTTATGATCCAAATATCGTGCACGCCGGGAATAAATTACGCATCGGTCAAGATCCAAATATCGTGCATGCCGGGAAGAAATTCGTCATCGGTCAAGCTCCAAATATCGTGCACGCCGGGAAGAAATTCGTCATCGGTCAAGGTCCAAATATCGTGCACGCCGGGAAGAAATTCGTCATCGGTCAAGGTCCAAATATCGTGCACGCCGGGAAGAAATTCGTCATCGGTCAAGCTCCAAATATCGTGCACGCCGGGAAGAAATTCGTCATCGGTCAAGGTCCAAATATCGTGCACGCCGGGAAGAAATTCGTCATCGGTCAAGGTCCAAATATCGTGCACGCCGGGAAGAAATTCGTCATCGGTCAAGCTCCAAATATCGTGCACGCCGAGAAGAAATTCGTCATCGGTCAAGCTCCAAATATCGTGCACGCCGGGAAGAAATTCGGCATCAGTGGAGAACAAAAAATCTACAAGGCTAGTTTCAGCACCGGCGAAGAATCGAGCATCATAGAAGAAACTCCTTCTCGCGGATGAACATATTGTGCAGATCGGAGAGAAAATTCATTATAAAAAACACACGAGGGCTTCACCTATAAACGATTGACTAATATTTGTCTAATGAATGTGCATAAATGTGAATCTGCTAACGATGATGAATCAAGATATGTCAATCGACGAATAACAGATATAAGCCGATTATGATGAATTAATATCGATTCAATGAATTTGATTGATCAATATTATTATATCAATTGCATTTTTATGATTTTGTACATTTTTTTCCATTTTTTTTAATTAAAATGATCTAAGACTTGAATCTCATAGTGTTTTTTTTTACAACTTTAACAATATGTTTTTAATATAATTTTAAAATTATGGCAATCATATTTAACAAAATTACGTGCTCATTTATATATTATGTTTAGGCCAATTTTTTTTATATATTATGCTTATAACTTTTTATATATTTTTTAAAATATCAAAAGAATCCTAGATTTTTTTAAAATATCAAAAGAATCCTAGATTTTTTTAAAAATTATAGCAAGTAAGTAATTGCTATTACCCTAACAATGTCGATTTTGGAATGACCACATACGTCAATCAAAGTTGAAATATGAATATTTGACATAAAATTGACAAACTTTGACGAATTCAAATAAATAAATCAATTATATTTTTATAATTTTGTACATATTATTTAATTAAGATGGTTTAACGCTTGAATCTCATTTATTGGTTGTTCTTCCGCATGCTATCAGACAACGAGAGAGAATAAAAATCGGTGCCCTTTGTCTTAGTCTGGCTCTGTAATTAGGAAAAGTATTTTGTCTGTGGCTTTTATATTTGTCTTCTCCTCCCTCATGTACAGATTTCATCATCTCTATATGTATATAATAATCTAAGTTTGGTCTTCTATTTATTATTACTATTCTATTTATTATTACTAGGGATACATTCCCCACGCATCGCGCTGGGTGACTTATTAAGTATGTATAAGCAACAAAATAACACTCGTTAATATTTGAATATTTCCGTAATCGGAACAAATTGGTCAAGATAATGAATAACGCTAAAGAAAAATGACATTTGAATGATAACAATAAACACTTAAAATTATTTCTATTATGTATATAAAAAATATAAAACTTCACTTCAATCATTTTGAAATTTACATAAAATTGTTTTAAAATAAATTTTACATCCTAAATTTTGTGATATACGCACAATTAAATATTTTTCATTGTTATATTTAGGGACAATATTTTACTTTTTACGTGTTGACATAATACAACTAAAGTTTATTTTAAATATGTAGCAAGTATATCAAATGTGTTCCGCTTCTAGGTTATTCTATGACATCTGCAAGGATTCAAACGTTATAATTTATGCATTAATTTATTTATTACATTATATGTAATATACATATAAAGTACATTTACACTACACAAAACGAATGAAATGCATCTACCCATTATTCCACCATAAAATACACTAAACAAACCATAAAAGAAACATAAATAATTAGAAAAGCTATAAATAAAAATATATTTTAGAATAGAAGTTAGAATAACATTAATAGTAATGGATATAAATATGAATTTAGAGTAAAATAATACTAATAGTAAGATAATTAATTCAAAAATCAAAGTCCAATTAGGAAATAAGGGCAAATTTGGAAAATATTATAGTAAAAATATATCAAATTTTTTCAATATATATTATGAACAAATTATTCATCATTTATTAAAAATAATGTTAATCATTATATGTTAAATTATTAAATATATAATAATAATAATTTTGCAAAATGGATTTCCTTGTTAAACTCTATTAAAATAATAACAATAATGGTTTGGCAAATGGGGCTATAATTGGGACGTGGGCTCGGCCCAAAACTACCACCGTCACTAAACCAAAACAAATGCAAAATCAGTGTTTTGAAAATCGGACCGGACTTTGTGTCTGATTTTCGGTCTGATCGATTCAACATGGTTTGAACTGGTTAATTAAGTCCTATTTCTAGAGAACTTAAGAGAATTGGGACTGAAACTTGAAAGTAACCTTCTTTTAGCGTATAGTGTATACAGCTGTATACCACTTGATTAATGTGCATATAATAAATAATAATAATAAATCATATATATAAAATATTAAAAAGAAATCTCCCATCGTTTTTCATAAAAAAAAAAAAAAATTCCATTTTTGTACTTTATAGTTTCGTAGCCATAAACAAGTCTTGCAGGTTTGTAAATTGTAAGCAAAACCAAACTAAACATAGTTGTTCCTCTTCCTCTTCCATTTTTCTCTCTGCTCTTCCCCTCTCACCTTCCTCGCCGTCTACCGCTCCTCCAAAATACCAAGGTCTCTTTTCATGCTGAAGATTATTAGATGTCAAGATATTCACCCTTCTTAATCGGCGGTGGTTGTTTCGACGGCATCGGCCTTCTCTATTTATCGGTAACCTTCACCTTCTTTATCAACATTTATGAATTCCTTCTCTGTAGATCCGAGATCGAACCCATAGCCCGGATCTATATGTTAGATCTGGGTAACCTGAGCACATGCATTATATCTCTGGATTCGATTTTGAATACAAACTCTGCAACACCTTTAAGGGGTCGAAATCTGCACCAATTTTTTTGCCGTGTGAAAACCCTAATTATGGGATTCATCTATATTATTTCATGGTTTCTGGTTCTGTGGTAAAGATCGGATTCTTATCATCTCTATATATAGATGTTTGTAGAACACTTGAACCTGGGATATTGAGTCCGAACATTAATTGAGGCTGGGAAGAAATCGAAGAGATTTTACAACAGAAAATTCCATTAATTAGAGGGTTGAGCGAGAAAGCAAGCGTTCAAGGCCATCGAAATTGGAACTACGGCTTCTCTGTGAAGGTTCTAGTAACATAGGGTTCCGTTACTTCTGTTTTTTAATATTCCAAGACATTATTCAATGTATTTTAATTTTCAATTGCTTAGCATTGAAGTAATTTAATATTTCTGACATTGGTAGTTGAATTTATGCTTGGATTGTGTAAACTTTGGGTGAATGTGAAATGGTAATTCGGTTTACCAAATAATTGGTCAACTAATGATGCGGTGAAGGGTGAAAAATATAATGACTAATTGCTGAATTTATATTTTAATTTATAACACTACTAACTAACGTGGCAACCTGCAGCTCATAAATCCTCCAACAGCTGAACTTAATATGTGCATTGAAAATTGCAAATCTGGAAATCCCTAGGATGCTTTCCCGCGCATTGCGCGGTGAATGCGTAAGATTATTTGATAAATTCTACCAATAACATTTAGGATTTAAAAAACCATAAAATATTAAAATACGAACTCACTGTAGACACATTGGTTATTCGGTACATTGATATAGAAATATATGAAAGATTTACATGTTGATAAATGAAAAGGGGAGAATCAGCATACTATCAAGTGGATCACCTTAACTCATTAGTTTACACTTTTTTATTGGCCAAAATTGTTTTACATTTTATCCACCTGAAAAGAAATTATGATGGAAAATAAATTATCAGTCTTTCCAAACACCTCAATATAAATTATGATGGAAAGAGACTCCACAGACATTGTGATGGAAGAAGACCTTGACACATTGTATATAAATAATCGCATTGAAGAACAATTTTGAAGGAATCGAAGCATCAAGAGGTAAAATAAGTATGTGATTCTTGGAAATCTGATACTGTGTTTTTTTTTCAAAATATTGAATTGAATTGAAAGTTCCTGGGTAAACTGTTTTCTAATCAATGTAATTGTTTATTCTTGATAATTGATATAGATTTTATTGAAATATATATATAGATGAAATAAATTGCTATTTACCAAAGTAATTATTATTCACGGCAACTCTTGACTCTTCTTCTTCATTTTTTTTTGTTCATTATATTACTGATCAAATTACTTATCTGTTTTGGAGAACTAAAAGTTATAAACTAAAATAGCTCGTTTTTCTTATGCTTTGGTAAATGAAAATTGAAAAATTGAAACCCTTATATATATATATATATAGATTTTATTTAGGGAATTGAAGGAAGACGCTTCCTCCAGCTCATAAATCTTCCAGCGCATTGAAAATTGCAAATCTGGAAATCCCGAGCTCCTGATTGCATTTGAATTCATCTCTCTACCTAAATTTATATATATATATATATATATATATATATATATATATATATAGATTATTATTATCTACTATATTATATTAATTCGGAACCGGAAGCTCTCTGACTGACACGTGGACAGTCCACGCAGTCACCGTTTCCTAATTTAATTGGAGTTCTCTAAATATAGATACATAATATTGATTGATTGAAAATTAAGAAGTATTTTTATCTCCTTTTTTGGTCTCTACGCAATTTAAAGAAATAAATTAATTAAAAGTTTCCTTTTAAATAGAAAATCTATACAGTTTGGTTCCGGAAGACCGTAGGCCGCCACGTAAGCAACATATATATAGAATGAATAATAATTAAAAGAATAAATATTATTACATATACAGATCATATACCTAAATAAGTTAAATAACATATTTATACGGCTTCAACCTTACCAAAAAAATAGTAATTAAAAGAATAAATATTATTATATATATAGATCATATACCTAAATAAGTTAAATAACCTATTTATACGGCTTCAACCTTACCAAAAACAATCAAGTCGATTATTACTATTATAAATATTTAATAAAGAATATTGTCTTCTACTACCTGAAACCTATGTTAGAATATTTCAATCTTCATGTCTCTGATATAATTCACTCGGTTTGCTCTCTATTAGACTACTACTAAGGGTACTTTTTTTTTTTTTTTATTGATGATTGTATTCTTTGCAGCGAAATAGTTGAACGAGTATTGAATTTGATTAGTACACAAAAGGTGCGTGAGTTATATATATGTATGAATATTGTTGTCGTCGTATTATTACAAGTTTTGTGCGTGAATTAGTCCTAGCTATGTTTCTCTAAAGATGAAGACAAAGAAGATAAAGGATTAAGGTGATACTTTAAACCACTTCATGTTAGGAACAATTTTCATGTCTATTATAATCTATATAATAGTATAAATTCGACTAAATTCTTAATAGATGTATATTAATAATTTAAATAAGAACGAACTTAAAATTACTCAATAAATATAAACAAATAAAAATTAGTAGATTTTAAAATTGCAAGGTTTAAATTATATAGTATACAATGTAGATTATTTCACTATTATAAAATATTTTAAATAATAATTAGTATTAAATACTTTAATTAAATTAACTAATTATTGTTAATTAATTTTCTATCCAAAGAATATTTAAAACTTTCAAATAATTGTTCATATAGTTGTATATTTTCAATAAACTAAGATAATTTATTTTTTTCTTCTAACTTTTCTCCCGCGCGGTGCGCGGGATCAGTGGCTAGTTATTATATTAATTTGGCATCGGAAGTGCTCTGGCTGACACGTGGACAGTTTGCCATGTCACCGTTTTCTAATTTAATCGAAATTTAATAAGGGTTCTCTAAATTTAGACACATAATATTGATTGAATGAAAATTACGAAGTATTTTATCTCCTATTTTGGTCTTTACACAATTTAAAGAAACAAATTAATTAAAAGTTTTCTTTTAAATAGGAAATCTATACAGTTTGGCTCCGGAAGACCATAGGCCGCCACGTAAACAATGTATATTGGTAAAGAAAATTTAATAAACAATATAAATTTAGAAAGAATAATAAACAAAGTAATATATATATATATATAATTAGTCATAAAAAAAACTCATAAATAACAATACACGATTTAGGAAGAAATTAAAAAAAAAAAAAATTGAATTGCGATATTTATGTAGTCAAAACTCAAAATTACAGACTCCCTAAAAGAATGGTATGATCTATATGCTCCAAGCCAAACATTTATGGCTCTCCTAAATATTTGCAGGTCCCAAAATGTTGAAACCCTAATTTTAGAGCATGGAGACTACTTTATAAGAAAATCGAATACTGTCTATTCCAAAAGCATCGATCCCAATAACAATAAGCATTTTACATATTTTGTCTCTTCTCCTCTTCAACTCTTCTGATATCCTTCATTGGAGAAGAGAAAATAAGATAAAATGGAGCTTCCGTACAAGCCAATATTCTCCGTCCTCATCTATACCTTGTTCTTCACGGAAGCACTTTGCTTGTCTCGCAAGCTAATTGGACATGAACCGATCGTGCACGCCGGGAAGAAATTCGTCATCGGTCAAGCTCCAAATATCGTGCACGCCGGGAAGAAATTCGTCATCGGTCAAGCTCCAAATATCGTGCACGCCGGGAAGAAATTCGTCATCGGTCAAGCTCCAAATATTGTGCAAGCCGAGAAGAAATTCGTCATCGGTCAAGCTCCAAATATCGTGCACGCCGGGAAGAAATTCGGCATCGGTCAAGATCCAAATATCGTGCACGCCGGGAAGAAATTCGGCATCAGTGGAGAACAAAAACTCTACAAGGCTAGTTTCAGCACCGGCGAAGAATCGATCATAGAAGCAACTCCTTCTCGCGGATGAACATATTGTGCAGATCGGAGAGAAAATTCATTATAATAAACACATGAGGGCTTCACCTATAAACGATTGACTAATATTTGTTTAATGAATGTGCATAAATGTGAATCTGCTAACGATGATGAATCAAGATATGTCAATCGACGAATAACAGATATAAGCCGATTATGATGAATTAATATCGATTCAATGAATTTGATTGATCACTATTATTATATCAATTGCATTTTCATGATTTTGTAAATTTTTTCCATTTTTTTTAATTAAAATGATCTAAGACTTGAATCTCATAGTGTTTTTTTTGACAACTTTAACAATATGTTTTTAATATAATTTTAAAATTATGGCAATCATATTTAACAAAATTACGTACTCATTTATATATTATGTTTAGGCCAATTTTTTTTTATATATTATGCTTATAACTTTTTATATGTTTTTTAAAATATCAAAAGAATCCTAGATTTATTTTAAAAATTATAGCAAGTAAGTAATTGCTATTACCCTAACAATGTCGATTTTGGAATGACCACATACGTCAATCAAAGTTGAAATATGAATATTTGACATAAAATTGACAAAATTTGACGAATTCAAATAAATAAATCAATTATATTTTTATAATTTTGTACATATTATTTAATTAAGATGGTTTAACGCTTGAATCTCATTTATTGGTTGTAGATGTTTATATTTTTAAAAATTTAAAAATATATGAATATTTAATTTATCTATAATGTTTTTTTTTTTCATACAAATAGTTATATTGTGAGTAGAAATTATGTGAGTCTCAATATATAAGAGGAACTTGGTCTCTACTAGGACTGAGTAACAGTCCATAAAGTCCAGGTCCGATTCGGGACCAGTCCAGAACCGAACCGAAAAATCCAGACCGTTTGAGTCCAGGACCAATGGACTTTTCTTTTTAGTCCTTAACGGACCCGGACTTAGTTTCGGTCCTAGACCGTTTGGACCGTGGAGTCCAGGACCGAACCGTTCCGCCCGTTGAGACTCTCGTTTCTGCTTATATAATCTTCCGCATGCTATCAGACAACGAGAGAGAATAACAATCGGTGCCCTTTGTCTTAGTCTGGCTCTGTAATTAGGAAAAGTATTTTGTCTGTGGCTTTTATATTTGTCTTTGATGGGCCCTGGCGAAGGCCGGTAGGCCCCTTAACGATTGGCTAAACGGCGACTAGGCCTAGTGGGCTAGGAGCTGGGCTGCTGGAAGGCTAAGGGCTCCGACGGAAGGAGGCCCCGATATTGAATGGCCACGAGCAAGTATGGCTCCGACAGGGAAGAGCCCCGAAGATATCGGGGCTGGACGTAGTCGGTCCCGATATGGGAGTTGACACCACTCCCCGAAACCGAATCCTCAAACGATGTAACTTGGGAGTCTCCGATAACGATCGAGACTCGCCAGTAAGAGCACAATCCCGGAAATCTCGCCACGATTATAGTGGTGGTATAATGGGCGAGATATGCGGGATACGAATAACTGTACGAGATACAGGGCAGAATATATGGCGAGATACGTGGAATAGCGGATCACGATCCAACCACCTAATCAGGTAACTGGGATAGCCTCCCTCTATAAAAGGAGGGAAGTTATTCCAGATTAGGGTTACGTTTTACACACACTCACATTGCTTGCCTATTCTGTTGATCGCCATACTTACGTTAAGCATCGGAGAGGGATTCTGGGCCACTGCCCTCTATCCCCTTCTGCAGGATTACGAGGAGCTGAGGAATCCGTCACCGTAACCGGAGTTCCCGCCGTGATCCAACATTGGCGCCGTCTGTGGGAATCGCAACAAAAAGCCAAAAAGTAAGTTTGCTTTCCTTTGATTCCTTATCATGGCTGGCAACAGACCGCAGCGTTCAGGCAAGCAGGTGCCGGCCGCCAGCAATCCTCCTGAGGATGCTGCCCAGCATCAGGATCTGAGAGATGAGGGCGACAGCACTCGCCGGAACGAAGCACCTTCCCCGAATCCGGAGTTGGCCAGGGTAGTGGCGGAGGCCATGCCCCTATTCATGGAGGCCATGGAGGCCCTCCTAGACCGAAGAGAAGCTGCCAGAAGGCAGGCCGATCTACCACCGCTCCCTCCGCGGCGAGACAATCCCAGAAGGCAGGGGGACGACAACTTGCCTCCACCTCCTCCAGTAAGGGAACAGCCTATTCCCCCAATCTAGCACCGGCGGAGAATTTTGTGGTCGATGGACCGGGGCCAGTGCAGCAAAGGACCATTCCCCTGAATGGTCCCCTCACTGCCGATCAGGTGGTGAGAATTGTGGGCATCTGTATGGGAGACCAGAAGCCCATGATGTCGGAGCTGGGGAGTCAGGAAACCCATCCCTTCGTGCCCAGGCTGATTCATACCTTGGCCCCTCCCGGTTTGGGTATCCCGAAGATAGACGAGTACGATGGGGACGCAGACCCGGTTCGCCACGTACAAAAGCACCTGACAGCATGCATGGGCAGGACCCCGGATGAGGATGTTATCTGCGCTCTGTTCCCAAGCACCCTCGGGGAGAAGGCGATGACGTGGTTCTACAGTCTGCCCACTGGATGTATCACCTGCTGGAAGGATATGCATCAGCGATTCATCGCCCAATATCAAGGACGTCGACGGCTCCTAAAAAGTGTTCGGACCCTGCATGAGGTGGTCCAGAGGCCTGACGAGTCGTTGGCTCAATATTATCAGCGTTACACGGCTGGCATGACTGAGCTGGATGAGGAGATATCGGAGGGCGAGGCCATCCGTACCTTCCTGAAGAACCTTAAACCCCCTTACGGTTCCGACTTACTGCACAGCATCGCGGCCAAAAATGTCTGGAACATGGAGGCGCTCCAGGCAAGGGTGAAACAGCAAATCGACGTCCAGGAGTCGAAGATTGCCGCCGGAGAACTGGCTCCTCCCAAGGGGCATGACGGAAAACACTTGTTCAAACCATTGGACAACCGGCACAAGAAGGATAACTCCGAGGGTAGTCGGAGTCGAGGACGTTCTGATCGGAGGGAGGATAAGCGTCCGAGCAGGAGGGACAGTCAGAAGGAAGAGTTTACCCCCCTCAACAGACCTTTGAAGGAGGTCTTAGCAGTGATGGAGAAGCAAGGCCTCGCCCGTTTCCCCAAGAAGAAGGAAGGAGAAAAATTGGGCTCTCGCACCGACCGTTACTGCCGATTTCATCGGGCCTCCGGTCACGACACTGACCAATGTCGAGAACTGAAGAAGGAAATAGAGAAGCTTATCCAGAGGGGTAAGTTGAAGGAGTTCGTGGGGGACTCACGCTGCAAGCCCCGCTCACGATCTCGGTCGAGGTCCAAATCTCGATCGAGGTCCCCCAGGAAGAGAAGGTCCGACGTAGAACCTTCAGAGGGCCCATCCGGGTCCCGACAGAAGAGGATTATTAATGTGATCCACGGAGGGTTCGCCGCAGGAGGAGACACATCATCCTCTCGGGAACGTTATGCCAACCAAGTACCAGTCGCAGTGGTTTTGGGGAAGAGATCGCGGTCGTGGACCCCGAAGGAAGAAATGGAGGTCACCTTCTCGGCGAAGGATCTGGAGGGAGTAGAGACCCCCCACGAGGATGCCCTAGTAGTAACACTGGATGTAGGAGGATTTGAAGTGAAGAGGATCCTCATTGATGGAGGGAGCTCCTCCGACATCCTCTTCTCCGACGCCCTGGAACAGATGGGAAAGAAGAAGAAAGATTTGCGGGAGGTTAACTTCCCGATGGTAGGATTTTGTGGCACGACCTCTTATCCGTTAGGGGTTATCACACTGCCCGTGTGGTTCGGCAGTGGCTGGAAAATGGAGAAGCGAGATGTGGAGTTCGTGGTGGTCGAATCCACAGGAACGTACAATGCAATCATCGGAAGAACCACCATCAACCCTCTGATGGCGGTAGCCTCGACCGTCCACCAAAAACTGAAGTTCCCGACCGAGAATGGGGTAGGCGAGGTGAAAGGCGACCAGGTGGCGTCGAGACGGTGCTATGTCAACGCCACCAGGAGATCAAGGAAGGAAGCTATGTCAGTGCTCCAGACAGATAGACGGACCCGAGAGGAAGGTGAAAATCGGATCTGCCTTATCCGACGAAAGGGCCCAGGAGTTGATTGCGCTCTTACAAGAATTTAAGGAGCTGTTTGCCTGGTCCCCGAGTGATATGCCAGGAATCAGCCGGGACGTAATCGAGCACGAACTGAATATCGACCCTACGATCAAGCCAATCGCGCAGAAGAGACGTCCGATGGGGGCAGACAAGATGATTGCAATCCAGCAGGAGGTTGGCAGGTTGCTCGACGCTGGGTTCATTAGGGAGATCCGATTCCAGACGTGGGTAGCCAACCCAGTGCTGGTAAGGAAGAGCAACGGGAGGTGGCGGATGTGTGTCGACTTCCGCGACCTGAACAAGGCCTGTCCGAAGGACTGTTATCCGCTCCCGCGGATCGATCAACTAGTGGATGCTACATCGGGACATGAGCTGCTGAGCTTTATGGATGCTTATTCTGGTTATAATCAGATAAAGATGGCGGAGAAGGACGCCCAACACACCGCCTTCTACGCTGACAGCGAAGTCTTCCAGTACGATGTCATGCCTTTTGGCCTGGTAAATGCGGGGGCGACCTATCAGAGAATGGTGAACAAGCTGTTCGGGGATATGATCGGAGATACCATGGAAGCTTATGTAGATGACATGTTGGTGAAATCCCGACAAGCATCGGACCATGTCGGTAATTTGGCTATGGCCTTCGAGAGGATGAAGCTCCACCAGGTCCGACTGAACCCAGCTAAATGCGCTTTCGGAGTCCATTCCGGGAAGTTCTTAGGCTTCATGGTGAGCCAGAGGGGGATCGAGGTGAATCCCGAGAAGCTGAGGGCGATAGAAGAGATGCAGTCTCCGACCAACCATAGGGAGGTGCAAGTGTTGAACGGTCGACTGGCTTCCATAAATCGTTTCTTATCCAAGGCCAGTGACCGATCGATGCCATTTTTCAAGGTGTTAAGGGCCAACCGACAGTTCGAATGGACTACTGAATGTGAGAAGGCGTTCCAAACGCTCAAACAACACCTCCGCGACCTCCCGCCACTGGCGAAGCCAACTCCAGGCGAGCCGCTCTATCTTTATTTGGCCATTTCTGCATTTGCAATAAGCTCTGTTCTAGTTAAAGCTGTCAAAGGCAATCAGATCCCTGTCTATTATGTAAGCAAGGCGTTTGCCAAGAGTGAAATGAATTATCCTCCGATTGAGAAGTATCTCTTTGCGTTGATTATTACTGCTCGAAAGTTACGGCCCTACTTCCATGCGCATGAAATTACGGTGTTGACTGATCAGCCATTGAAACACTTCTTGAACCGACCCGACGCGTCGGGGAGACTAGTAAAGTGGGCCGTGGAACTTAGCGAGTTTCGAATTCATTTCGCTCCGAGAACAGCTATCAAAGGGCAGGCATTGGCTGACTTTATAGTTGAATCTACTATTCCCGATCCTGAAGCAACGGAAACAATAGAGGGGGCAACCACTGGGAAGACTGACGAGGTCCCGAGGGAAAGACAGTTAGAACAGCCAAATAAGAAGAACACCTGGGAGTTGTACACAGATGGCTCCTCAAGCTCAGACGGATCGGGTGCAGGGTTTGTATTGATTCCACCAGGCGGGGCGGAGCCGCTTCGATATGCATTGGCCCTGACATTTAAAGCCACCAATAATGAGGCGGAATACGAAGCTCTTATAACAGGACTGAAAATCGCCAGGGGTACTGGAATCGAGCATCTGAGAGTGAAGTGTGATGCAAGCCTGATTGTAAACCAGATTCGGGGACAATATGGAGCAAAGAATCCAATCATGAAGAAATATCTTCAGGAGGCTCAAACATTAAAGGAGAGCTTCAAAAGTTTCGATATAGAGGCAATCCCAAGAGAAAAGAATGTGGAGGCCGATGCCTTGAGCAAATTTGCCTTGGGGGCACCTTTGGAGGAGACTCGGAGGGTACACTTCTTGGAGAAGGTGATTCTATCGACGACCGATCCATCGGAAGTATGCACTATCGGGACAGGGTCAGAAGAGAAGCCCACGTGGATGACCCCGATAATTGTGTACCTAACCACGGGGGCACTGCCTGAAGACAAAGTGGCAGCAGAACGACTGCGACGAATGTCAATTAACTACGCGATGGTGGATAACCAGTTGTACAAGAAGGGTTTACTCTCGACACCTTTCTTGAAATGCGTAGCAGAACCTGACACGACCCGAATTCTGAGAGAGCTACATGAAGGAGTCGCAGCCTGTCACGAGGGCGCTCGATCCATCCTGAGAAAGGCGTTGAACTTGGGATATTATTGGCCTACGATGAATAAGGAGGCAACAGCGCTTGTTCGATCCTGTGACGCGTGTCAGAGATACGCCTCGAATATCACAGCCCCCGCTGCTGATCTGACGCCCATTGGGAGTGCTTGGCCCTTCGCACAGTGGGGCATTGACCTGGTGGGACCCTTTCCGAAAGCAAAGAGCCAATGCACACATCTGCTGGTTGCGATTGATTACTTCTCGAAGTGGATCGAGGCTAAGCCCTTAGCCAAGACAACAGCGGGACATATCATTAAGTTCCTCCAGACCCGAATCTTGTCAAGATATGGGGTGCCGAAGGTGATCATCAGTGACAACGGTCCTCCATTTAATGGGGCCCAGTTGGAGAGATTCCTAGACGAGTTCAATATCGAGCATCGGACGGCATCCGTTCGTCACGCCCAGACCAACGGGCAGGTGGAGGCTGCTAATAAAATCGTGATGGAGGGCTTGAAGAAAAGGGTCTACGCTTTGGATGGAAAGTGGCTAGACGAGCTGGAGAACGTGCTGTGGGCGGTCCGAACGACACCCAAGAGGTCAACAGGTGAAACCCCGTTTGCACTTGTTTATGGGACGGAGGCGGTCGCTCCTGTGGAAATCGCTGTGGCGTCCCATCGAACCAGAAGCTATGAGCCCTCGACGAGTCCAGGAAAAGCCAAGATAGGACCTTTGACGAATGACGAAACCAGGCGCCTGGAGTTATCCTTGTTAGAGGAAAAACGGCTAGAGGCCGACATAACGCAAGCTCGGATGCGTCTGGCGACGGCCAGGTACTATAACCGGAAGGTCAGGTCGCGACAGTTCTATGTAGGGGAGCTGGTCCTACGTCGGAATGAGTTCGCTCTCCAGGATCGGATCAACAAGCTGTCTCCGAAATGGGAAGGGCCTTACAAGATCGTAGGCATGCCGGCCTCGAATGCTTACAAATTAGAAGACCTCGACGGCAAAGTATTACGAAACACCTTTAGTGGCGAACATCTGAAGAAATGTCATGTTTGACAAATAAGTCGTCCGTAGAGGCGCAACGATGTAATCAAGTCGCCCTGAGTGGTGCATATCATGTTAAAGACATCAATCAATAAAGAGGTTACTTCTGATCAAAGTGTTCTGAAAAATCCTTAAGTTATTAAAAAGCGTCATTGGACGTCCGAAAAATCCTTAAGTTATTAAGGTTCGATTAAAAAGCGTCATTGGACGTCCGAAAAATCCTTAAGTTATTAAGGTTCGACTAAAAAGCGTCATTGGACGTCCGAAAAATCCTTAAGTTATTAAGGTTCGATTAAAAAGCGTCATTGGACGTCCGAAAAATCCTTAAGTTATTAAGGTTCGACTAAAAAGCGTCATTGGACGTCCGAAAAATCCTTAAGTTATTAAGGTTCGATTAAAAAGCGTCATTGGACGTCTGAAAAATCCTTAAGTTATTAAAAAGCGTCATTGGACGTCCGAAAAATCCTTAAGTTATTAAGGTTCGATTAAAAAGCGTCATTGGACGTCCGAAAAATCCTTAAGTTATTAAGGTTCGACTAAAAAGCGTCATTGGACGTCCGAAAAATCCTTAAGTTATTAAGGTTCGACTAAAAAGCGTCATTGGACGTCCGAAAAATCCTTAAGTTATTAAGGTTCGATTAAAAAGCGTCATTGGACGTCCGAAATGTCCTTAAACCTTTAAGGTTCGCTTTTAAAGCGTCGTAGGACAACCGAAAGCCTTAGGATCCGATAGAAGAGTTACGGGGAGCATAACCGAAAAAGAAAACATTCTTAGAAGGCTCGAGGGCCCAAAAGGTTCGGTACAAGAAGGATAATAAAAAGAAGTACAAGGACTTAAGATTTTAAACACCAGGGGCTGAATCTTCGGAAGGCTTTGGGGGGGCAGACTCATCGGCGTCTTCGGAGGAGCTTTCGGAAGGAAGGTTGAAATACGCTTCTGCGGCTGGGCCGAGAGTCTTGGACTTTCTCAAGTCGATGGAGTCCCCATAAGTCTCATTGAGCTCTTCAACAATATCGAGGATGGCGTTCTGTAGGTCTTCTTGACAATGCTTCGCCGCATCCTCCTTAAAGTCCTCCGAGCTTCGGTACTCCTCGCGACCTTGGACCTTCGCGTTTGTTAATTGGGCGGAGTGATCCGCCCTCGCCTCTTCTAGCTCCGCCCTCGCCTCTTCTAGCCCCGCGACGGCCCTCTGCTTCTCGAGCTTCAGCCGCTCCGCAGTCTCCTGCAACGCCGCCTTCTCGAAAGCAAACTGGCCCCGATCCGCCATGGCCGCCTGCTGCTCCCGCTTGAGCGAGCTCTCAAGACTTAGAATCTGCCGCTGTTGGGATTGAACCTCTTGAGTGAGCTTGGCTCGGAGCTCCTCAGCCCGCCTTTCGCCCTCCTCCGCTCGGAGCCTTGACGCCTCGGAGGCAGCTAGGTCCTCCTGGAGCTTGGTCAAGCTCTCGAGGTTGGAGTTGGCCCGCTCTCGCTCCAACGCCGCCCGCAAAGACAGGATGTAGCCGAAGCAACGATCCTGGTCCGCGATTTCCTGAAAAGAAAATGTAGCTTAGTACTCAAAAATCGGAACGCCCCTAGATGAACAAAAGAAAGATTCGCTTACCTCTATCCGACGGATAGCCATCTGCCGGATGTCAGCATCGATGTCTTCCCCTTCCAGAGAAAGGGGACGCCTCAAAGAGGGCGGGACCGAGCCCGACACCAAATGCAAGGCCAGGTTCTTCTCCTGGCACCCCCGATGCAGAGGGATTCCCTGAAGGGACTCCACCGGTCTCCAAGGCTCGGAGCCCTGGTCCGAAGAGAAGGCCCGATAGTAGTCCTCGTCCAAGGGGAACGGAGGTACTACCAGGCGAGGCTCCTCAGCTTCCTCACTCACTCGAGCTTCGGGGGTCACACCCCTAACTGGCGAGGATGGTAGAGCAGAAGATGATGGCGGCGTGGTAGGAAGCGGAGATGCCTTCCCACCAGATGACTTCACGGGAGTCAACCTTGATTTTCCTCGGAGGATGAGGCCTTCCTCCTCAGCTCGATCATCGGAAGGGGAGTCCTCCAAGCTGGTCACCCGACCGAATTCGCCCCGGTCTTCCGTCGGGGCATCCTCCACCACCGGCTCCGCCGCAGGCGCAGAGTCCGAGCCAGCTGCAGCAGGGGCGGCGTCCGCAGGACCTGCAGCGGGGCGAATAAGTCGAGGGATTAATTTGATATCAGTGTGCCAGATTAAACAACGCTCCATAAATCTTTCTTTGCCGAAAAAGTCATAATAGCCCGCCTCGAGAACATGTGGAGTTTCCCCTCGAAGGATATTCCCGACATCCCTAATTCGTCCTTCCATATCGGAGGCTTGAAGATCCTGAGGTACTAACTCCCTATATCTTTTAATAGCACGAAAGACTTCCTTACCTTCCTTTTCGGAGCGGACGTTGAAGGCGGACCGGACAACATCCACATTAGTCCGCCCCTCGGAGGTGGGGGCCTCAGAGGTCTTTGCCTTCTTCTTGGACGGCCCCGAAGTGGTAGAAGTCTTTCGGTGGGAAGGCTTCTTCTTGCGCTTCAGTGAGTGGGAGGCATCGGTATCCTCCTGAAACAGACGGACGGTCAGCGATGCTCGAGGGGCTGTAAGCAGTAAAAAAGAAACAATTAGAAGATTACCCAGAGAATTACATTGGAAACACCGTCACGAACTTTTCCCCCAGCCATGGGATCGATCAGCATAATCCCAATCTTGACCCGCTGTTGGTCAGTGACAGAGGTGGCCTCGAAGGGCTGGTAACCCTCCTCCCAGCGACGAGCCTGGATAAGCATCAAGGCTCTCCGAGTCTGTTCTGACCACGAACGGAAAGACACGGGAGGATCAGCCTCCACGATGGTCCTCGGCCACTCAATGGGACCAGGCTGGATGAAGAAATATTGCTCCTTCCAATTGGCATTATCGTTCCATTTGTCGGAGATGATGGCCCGCTCCTTGCAGATCTTCCAGGACACCCTCCTGTCCCAACCCATCTCCTTGTACTGCTCGTCGGTCCCCTCAGGTTGACGGGGAGAAAAGGAGCAGATCCCATCCTTGTTGCAAGTCATCTTATAGAGGACCCGCCAAAGCTCCAGGCTATAACTCCAATCTTCTGCGTTGATGTCGCACCACACCTGGAAGGCAATCCACGTACGAATCGCATGGGGGGAGAAGGTCGTGGGGTAGGTTTTGTAGTGATTGCACAACTCTACCCAGCTTGGACAAAAAGGGAGTCGAATCCCCGCACGAATTTGCCCCGGAGAGATAAACACTTCGTCTCCTTTGGGGAGCGTAACTTGAGTATTGCGAGAATTGAACTGGGACTCCTCGTAGGGATAACGAGCCCCAAAGGAAGATTCAAAGATGCCACACTCGTTACAAGCCCTCTCATAATTAATAGGCGCGAGGGAGTTCTTCAAGTACTTGAAGACGAAGGGTGGTCCAGCAGTAGCAGATCCCTCGGCTGAAAATCGTCGAGGAAGGAGGAAGGGGAAAATTGAAACCTAGGAAGATCGAAGATGAAAAGGAAAGGAACAATAAGGAGAAGAATCTTACCAGACATAGTGACTGAGTCCTGATCGGAGAAGTCTGAAGTGCCTGAAACACTGGTAAAAGCTCGAATCGCCGGTGAAAACTGGAAATCTGGAGAATTACAGCTCTTGGGATCGCAAGGAGGAGGAAGTAAAAGAAAGGTAAAACAGTGCTTGGGGCTAGGGTTTTATAAGAGAAAAGGAAACTGAAGGGGTGAAAAATCTGAGCCACAGAATTCGAAACGATTCAATCACGATCGTCCAAGGGGAAACGTGCCAATTCGGAAAATAGGAACGGTTTTAATCTGAACCGTCAGAACAGATAAGACAAAAGTAATGACGCATTGGAACGGCTGAAAAGTGCTTTTTCAACAGGCAGGCCTGCAGAGCCCAAAACGTTCCCTCACCTCCTATCAGCATTTAATGCTGATATTTTCAAAAAACCCCTTCGAATCCAAACAGGATCCCAGAAGATCTTGAAAAGATCCAAGGCAAAGGCCTCCGACGGAGACGCGGAAGAGTCCGATGTCGGAAGACGCGATGCACTATAAGTCCCTCACGTCTTGGGGGCAAATGATGGGCCCTGGCGAAGGCCGGTAGGCCCCTTAACGATTGGCTAAACGGCGACTAGGCCTAGTGGGCTAGGAGCTGGGCTGCTGGAAGGCTAAGGGCTCCGACGGAAGGAGGCCCCGATATTGAATGGCCACGAGCAAGTATGGCTCCGACAGGGAAGAGCCCCGAAGATATCGGGGCTGGACGTAGTCGGTCCCGATATGGGAGTTGACACCACTCCCCGAAACCGAATCCTCAAACGATGTAACTTGGGAGTCTCCGATAACGATCGAGACTCGCCAGTAAGAGCACAATCCCGGAAATCTCGCCACGATTATAGTGGTGGTATAATGGGCGAGATATGCGGGATACGAATAACTGTACGAGATACAGGGCAGAATATATGGCGAGATACGTGGAATAGCGGATCACGATCCAACCACCTAATCAGGTAACTGGGATAGCCTCCCTCTATAAAAGGAGGGAAGTTATTCCAGATTAGGGTTACGTTTTACACACACTCACATTGCTTGCCTATTCTGTTGATCGCCATACTTACGTTAAGCATCGGAGAGGGATTCTGGGCCACTGCCCTCTATCCCCTTCTGCAGGATTACGAGGAGCTGAGGAATCCGTCACCGTAACCGGAGTTCCCGCCGTGATCCAACAGTCTTCTCCTCCCTTATGTACAGATCTCATCATCTCTATATGTATATAATAATCTAAGTTTTGTCTTCTATTTATTATTATTATTATTATTATCTATATCTATATCTACTATATTAATTCGGCTTCGGAAGTGCTCTGTTTGACACGTGGACAGTTTGCCCTGTCACCGTTTCTAATTTAATCGGAATTTAATAAGGGTTCTCTAAATTTAGATACATAATATTGATTGAATGAAAATTAAGAAGTATTTTATCTCTTATTTTGGTCTTTACACAATTTAAAGAAACAAATTAATTAAAAAAATTCTTTTAAATAGAAAATCTATACAGTTTGGCTCAGGAATACCATAGGCCGCCACGTAAACAATGTATATTGGTAAAGAAAAGGGTTAAGAACCTATGAAAGGTCTGAACTATCACTCATGTTAACGGGAGATGTCTAAAATTTAAAAAGTTAATAACAGAGGTCTGAAATTTCTGTTTTGTTGATAACAGCGGTCTCCGTTAGTTTTTTCCGTTAAAACTAACGGAAATTGGTCACATGCTTGGCATGTGACCGGAAATAAAATAAATTTCCAAAAATGCCCTTCTATCAAGTGTGCCCCTCACATGCTTGGAGTGAAAAGACCAAAATGCCCTTGAAGCCACCACGGTACTCCGGCGACCACCAATCGTACTCCGGCGACCACCACCGTACTCCGGCGACCACCACCGTACTCCGGCGACCACCACCGTACTCCGGCGACCACCACCAAGGCTCCGATTGGGCCAAATCGGAGCCACCGGCCTCGATTGGACTCCGATCGGAGCCAAAAAAAGCTCCGATCGGAGCTTTTTTGGCCCCGAACGGAGCTTTTTTGGCCCCGTGGTGGCCGGAGTCGGGTCGCCGGAGCCGAGGTGGTGGTCGTCGGAGTCGAGGTGGTGGTCGCCGGAGTCGGGTGGTGGTGGCCGGAGTCGGGTGGTGGTGGCCGGAGTTGGGTGGTTTTAATTTGACTTTAGGGGTAAAATTGTCATTTCACATTTCCTTAAATAAGATATTAAATAAAACAAAATATTAAAGGGGTAAAAATGTTATTTCACACAATTCTGTTAAATTTAACCCTAAAAATGGACGGAAAACCTCAAATCAACAAAATTGAAATTTCAGACCTCTGTTATTAACTTTTTAAATTTCAGACCTCTCCCGTTAACATGGGTGATCGTTCAGACCTTTCATAGGTTCTTAACCCTAAAGAAAATTTAATAAACAATATAAATTTAGAAAGAATAATAAACAAAGTAATATATATATATATATATATTTATATAATTAGTCATAAAAAAAAACTCATAAATAATAATACACGATTTAGGAAGAAATATATATATAAAAAAAAAAAACTCACGGGCAGATAAATACATATAAGCTATAGAATTTTCTATCTATACTATATATATAATGAACATATACAATTAGGAATTTTAAGGCAACTACGTAATTCACGGCAACCTACTATATAAATGGGTGCATTATTTGTTGCGTTCAAATCCAATAGGGAGGTCAGACTCTTCGGCACTTCGGGTTATGCTTGAGTCGGGTCGTCGGATGATGACTGCAGGTTGTCGGGAGGCAACTTCAGGCTGTCAGCAGACGATTGCGTGCTGTCGCAATGCGCGCCTCGCCGGATTTACGAGCTCCTTCCCTGCACGAAGGGTAATAACCAACACGGAGGGGGTGATGCCGGTTGAACCCTCTCCGATGCTTAAATGAGGATCTAGAGAGAGAAAGTTTCTAGAGAGAGGTCAGAGTTCCAAAGACAATCCTTCAGAATATGAGTTGAAATGGGAGGCCAAGGTTCCCTATTTATAGGCAACCTTAGAACCGAACCCGATTTTTGAGCGGTTCGACGCCGGTTTTAAAGGAAGATAAGAACCGTCGTCTGGTTTGATTGAGTTTGGCTTTGGGAGACTCCTCGCTCGGTGCACGTAAGTAAGGTAGCGTGCGGTACCTAGGCAGCAGTCTGAACCCCGTCGGACTTAGGCGATTCGACGGGGTTCGGATTGCCTGCAGGCAATCCGGGCCGTCCGGATTACATAAGGGAAACCCGGACGCGCATGCCGCGCTTCCGGACCGTTTTGGACCTCGGGTGACGCGTTTGGATCCGTTATGTGATTTTCGACGTGTTTACGAAGTCCGGAACGTAAATACGAACCCGAATTGGGCAGATATCCATCACTTGCCCCCGAGTCAAGTAACGGTTCAGAACATACTTGACTCTATTTTAAGATAGGATATAAGCCCAATTTAGGTTTGGTGCTGACCTCAGGCGAAGGCCTTGATTTTGCTCCACTTTAAATCTTATCGGGAAATTTTTCAACTGCTGACAGGGTTAGTGCAATAAGCAATATATATATGACAACGAACAATGAACAGTGCACATATTATAATGGACTTAGACAATAATTTTCCTGGATGTGTGCAATCATGGTCTATGATGTTAACATAAATGTGATGACATGATATAAATGATGTAAACATGTAATCAACAATTGAATCATGAAAATGATCATGTAATGATATGCATCATGCATTATGAGATGACGTAGTGCGCGCTAAATTAAGTGCGCATAGCATGTAGTCATGATTGCTAAAATGAGTCTAGAAAATGGCATGACTAAGTGTTGTAAAAAGGAGATAACAACACATAGTCATGCCATTTTAGGGACTTATTAAGAAATAGTGAAAGTTTTAGGAAATACCCATAGATAATTGTGGATAGACATAGGAGAGAGAATACCAATTAATTAATCATCCATCCTTATGTTAGCATGTGGTGACGTGGCGCCGTAATTGGTAGCCCGTCAATGTTAAGGAAATTACCTAAGTTAATTAGGTAATTGTCACATTAGGTTAATTGGACCAGACTCAATCCCTAATTGACATGGGAGGCCCAAAATTGGGCCTCCCCCTTAATTAGCATGGTTCGGCCGAACCATGTACCACATTGGTTGGAGTGGACTTTTGTCCACTCCACCAATGATATATATAGGGGGTCTCCTAAGGGGTTTAACACATCAATCCAATTAATAAGTCCCTCCATTGAGGAACTTGAGAGAAACCCTCTCACCCTTAGTTGGGATTTTCGGTGCACATCAGTCCGAGGTTCTGTCCCCGTTGAAGAATCGATCAGAGGATTTGCTGTGGAGCTTATACCGCGTAGGACTTCTTCTCACGAAGAACTTGTACGGGTTCCGACCGGAGGATCAGAACTCCCTCTACAACGTTCTTGGGCAGGAAAGCTATTGAGGTATGTGTACATTATTCTGCTGCGTAATTAGATTACTTACTAGTACACGTTTAGCATTCCGTAGTATTACGTCCCCGTAATCCAAAACCTTAGTAGTTTTGTAGAATCCTCTCATTTCTTGAAGAAGAAGACACTTTGGGGTAAAAAGCTTGGCTACCAAGAAACTTAGTCCGGCCACCATTAATCCACTCGATCACGGCGAGACCGAGCAAGGAGGACTTCGGCGGTGGTTTTGGACGGCAGCGACGACGCATGGGCTCCTCCGTGGCGGCGCGTTATTTTTCCAGCGGCGCGTGGACTTTTGGGCGGTGGTTCGTGGTGGTTCGCACGGTGGTTCGATCGTCTCGACGAGGTGAGTCCGATTCCGTGTATGGCTAGCCTTTTATGACCTTGCTTAGTCTTGTTTTACTCTTGAAATCTTCATGAATTTGATTACCTTAACATGCACATAAGGTGTTTGATGAAATTCCCCATAGTAATTAGTTTCTCAAATCGGCCAAAATTTACTAAGTGCTGAAATTTTTAGAAAAATGAAAATAAGTTGTTAAATTTCCCTTATGCATAGTGATCATTGTCAACATGTTGCCCCATGATTTGAATGATGTTTTGGCATGCTTAATGTTGATTGTTAGTCGGTGTCCAGACATAGTTGTTGGCTGTAGTATGTCGGTTGTTGCATATTGCTCCTTGTTTATTGAGCATCGTACGTTGTCACTTGAAGGAGTCGGGTCACGCGCCGCCGCGTCGGATCTTTTCGTAGGAGGAAAAGAACCAAGCACTGGAGTAGCGCGCTCCATAACGGGAGTGGAACGACCTGCGAACAAAAGCAATGTGAAAATAACAATCCAAGAAAATAACAAAGGCAAAGGAAGCCCTAAAGAAGCATCGTACTCATAAGGCCCTTCCCGCTCCCATATCCAGGGGCCGAAGGGGTCACGGGGGCAGAGGACGGAGCAGTCCCATCAACAGGCGAAGTGCCGCGTGCGGACACCGCCTTCAAAGACGAACTCTTTCCAGCAAACCAATCTGCAGTTCGACACCACAAAAGTTACGAAACTTTCGACATCCGACCTAATGCTATCATCGGAACATAAAGAAGTCTGCGGAGTAGGAATGAAAGACTTACTCATAATAACAACCTCGCCGAAGGAATGCCTGCAACCTGAAAATGCAACCTACAATCAAGACAACGTTCGTTAGTTTACGAGCGACGAACATTCAACTCTTAAAAACAATCATGAACATACGCCCTATGTTTACAACTAGCCCATGGATACAACGTACATATCAATGGATAGAAAAAAGATTCTAAGTATGGGGGCAAGCGTGCACATACTAGCGTGCACATACTAGTGCGCACATGCGAGCACGCGTGTATGGATGTCGACATACAACGAGATGTTGGCTATCATGAATATTTTCTAAGTGCTCCAACCATATCGGATGTCAACATACAACGGGATATCGGCTATCAGGAATATTATCTAAGTGTTCCAACCATATCAGCTGTGAGTATACAACGGGATGCCGGCTGTCAGGAATATTTTCTAAGTGTTCCAACTATATCGGCTGTGAGCATACAACGGGATGCGGCTGTCAGGAATATTTTCTAAGTGTTTCACTATGTCAGTTGTGAGCATACAACTGGATGCCGGTTGTCAGGAATATTTTCTAAGTGTTCCACTATGTCAGTTGTGAGCATACAACGGGATGCCGGCTGTCAGTAATATTTTCTAAGTGTTCCACTATGTCAGCAGTCGACACATGACAAGCTGTCGGCTATTAAGGAATATTTTCTAAGTGTTCCACATATGACAATGTGTCAACTATCAAGGAATATTTTCTAAGTGTTCCACTATGTCAGCAGTCGACATATGACAAGGTGTCGACTATCAATGAATATTTTCTAAGTGTTCCACTATGTCAGCAGTCGACATATGACAAGGTGTCGATTATCAGGGAATATTTTCTAAGTGTTCCACTGTGTCAGCAGTCGACATATGACAAGATGTCGACTATCAATGAATATTTTCTAAGTGTTCCACCATGTCAGCAATCAACAACCGTCAACGCGCGACAAGTTGATGACAATCAACAACCGTCAACATACAACAAGATGGAAACTATCAAGGAATATATTCTAAGTATTCTCCTATGACGGCAGTCAACGACAATCATGGTTACAAGCATTAAATATCTCAAAAATATTTGCTAAGTGTGTTATCATGGTTGCAGACAACATATAAGCTCAATGAACAAGGATCAATATAACGACATGCAACTATGTCCGGACAACGGCTAACAATCAACATTGAGCATGCCAAAACATCACCTAAGCCATAATGTAATGTGTTGACAACAATCCCATTGCATAAAGGAAGTTTAACAACTTATCTCTATTTTTCTAAAATTTCCAGCACTTAGTCAAAATTTTGGCCGATTTGCGGAACTAATCTCTTTTGGGAATTTTAACAAACACCTTGTGTGCATCCTAGACTAACCAAATTCAAGAAGCAATCAATACCGGATTGAACTTAATCAAAGTATCAAAGGGTCCAGCCATACCCGAATTTTGACTCGCCACCACGAGACGACCCCGAAAACTGCCCACCACCGCCGGAGGTCACCCACCGCCGGAGGTCACCCACCGCCGGAGGTCACCCACCGCCGTAGCCATTCGCCTCACGCGCCGCCGCCGGTCGCCTCAAGTCCGCCCCTTCTCTTCGCCTTGATTCCGCCGGTGATAACCTTGGTATGCTTGTCCCAAAATTGCTTGGTCTTCAAATATTTGGCCACCAAATTTGTCACCCCCAAGTTTTCTTCTTCTTCAAGAAAGGAGAGAACACTACAAGTTATTAATGGTGGAGGATTAACTAATGGGTATTCTCTCTCCTATATCTATCCATCATTATCTATGGTCACACCCTAAAACTTTTATTATTTATTACTAAGTCTTCAAATAACATGTTTACATGTTGTCATCTCCTTATTTCAACACTTAGAATTTTCAAAGTATGCTATGACTAGATACTATGTGTTGGGTTATGATTAAACCCGATGCTACAAGCGTAAAGTCGAGTACGATTAAAAGGCAACGAAGAGTCGTCCACCTCTCTTACTCGTCTTAACGAGATAAGGGCAAAAGGTCGACAACATTTGAAGAAGTCGACTTCTAAAGTACGACTGATCGACTAGAAGATAATTGAACTACTTGAGCATCTGGTAAAGGATGTTAATTGAAGTCGACCTCGGGAAATCCTGTCGAAACCCTTCCTCCAAAGGAAAGGGACAGGTGGCGACCTGCTTCGACCTCCCCCCAGAGAAAACCTTCATATGAAGGAAAACACAGGTGGCGACCTACTTCAAACCGTCTTGAAGAGGAAACCTCCCTCTGAAGTAAAGGACAGGTGGCGACCTGCTTCCGCCGCCAAAAGGAAGCCTTCCCGGCTAAGTAAAGATGAGGTGGTAACCTGCTTGTCACCTGCTTGACCGACTTTGGAGAGAAACCCTCCAAGGAGGGTAGCCGCCAATACAAGTCGGTAACTTATCCCTATAAATAGGGACTCTCTCTATTCATTTATCTTGATCTCTCTCTCTCAATATACTTTACATTGTTACTCTCAAATCCATTACTGACTTAAGCTTCGGAGTGGAATCAGGGGCCATCCCCAACCCCTTTTTAGGTACTCGCCCCACAAAAAATTATAGAAGGAACTTAGTGTTTGAAGGAACTAAGTCCAAGGCGATATCCTGAAATCCATTCCCCGAAGTTCAAGGCCACGTCACTTTGATCCCAACATTTGTCGCCGTCTTTGGGAAACTTGATCAAAAAGTCGCGGCCTTCGAAAAGAGTGAGATGTCAAACCCCGTGGTGGAAGAAATGGGAAACAACCAAGCAGATCCCACCACCTCAAAAGTAACTCCGAGAGAAGACCCGCCGTTACCTCAAACCAATGGTATTGGTGGTGAAGAAAATCTCACCCACTCCAGATCGTTGCCAAATCTGGAGGAAGCAAGGATGGCTCCTCCGGCTGTTTCTCAAGAAGTGATGGCAGCCTTCATAGCTTTCTGGAATCAAACCCAGGCAAGAGCTATTCCCGAAAAGGAGCCCACTCGAGAAGCCTCCCATAAAGAAGAAGTGGCTTCTAGTGTGAAGGTCTGGGAAGAAAATCTCGTGGAAAAAGAGATTTCTAAGGCTCCCGAAGTCGACACAGCAAGCAAGGAACCTGTTCTATTCACTATAAGACAGGTCGAGGAGTTACTAGAGAAAAAGAAAAGAGGGGCGAATGATTTGCTTATCGTTCGCGATCATACTTCCCATCCATTTTCCAGAAGGTTATTCAACAGTCGAGTTCCTCCGCAAGTCTTTGCGAGGTATATCTACGACTACACAGGCGAAGGAGACCCTGTCCGCCACATCAACGCCCACAACTCTTCCCTCCTAGGGAGTGGGGCAACTCCGGATCACTATGCGGCGCTCTTTCCAACAACACTGAAAAAAGAGGCGTCCACTTGGTTCTATGGTCTCCCTGACAACTCAATCGACTCCTGGGAGGAATTGAACGCTAAATTCATAGAGGGCCACATAGGCCAGAGACAACGCCTTAAAATTATGGACTTTCTAGATAAAATTGAGCAAGGTCCTGATGAAACCTTAGCCAATTATTATACTAGATACCACAAAACACTCTCGGGGGAAAGTGTTGGGTTATGATTAAACCCGATCCTACAAGCGTAAAGTCGAGTACGATTGAAAGGCAAAGAAGAGTCGTCGACCTCTCTTACTCGTCTTAACGAGATAAGGGCAAAAGGTCGATAACATTTGAAGAAGTCGACTTCTAAAGTACGACTGATCGACTAGAAGATAATTGAACTACTTGAACATCTGGCAAAGGATGTTAATTGAAGTCGACCACGGGAACTCCTGTCGAAACCCTTCATCCAAAGGAAAGGGACAAGTGTCGACCTGCTTCGACCTCCCCCCCCCCAGAGAAAACCTTATTCTGAAGCAAAACACTGGTGGCGACCTACTTCAAACCGTCTTCAAGAGGAAACCTCCCTCTGAAGTAAAGGACAGGTGGCGACATGCTTGCGCCGCCAAAAGGAAGCCTTCCCGGCTAAGTAAAGATGAGGTGGCAACCTGCTTGTCACCTGTTTGACTGACTTTGGAGAGAAACCCTCCAAGGAGGGTAGCCGCCAATATAAGTCGGTAACTTATCCCTATAAATAGGGACTCTCTCTATTCATTTATCTTGATCTCTCTCTCTCAATATACTTTACATTGTTATTCTCAAATCCATTACTGACTTAAGCTTCAGAGTGGAATCAGGGGTCATCCCCAACCCCTTTTTAGGTACTCGCCGCAAAAAAAACTATAGAAGGAAACTTAGTGTTCGAAGGAACTAAGTCCAAGGCGATATCCTGAAATCCATTCCCCGAAGTTCAAGGCCACGTCACTTTGATCCCAATACTATGCACACATGATTTAGTACGTACATGACATAACGCGCGCATGACTTCACGTACGTTATATCATTTTAAATACATGATTCATGACTTTTATTATCGTCACATGATCACTTGCATGATTTGATTATCAATCGTTTATTCACATCTTCTACAATCATGCCGACATCACGATCATGTTAACATCGTATGTCATGTTTGCATTTTTCCATGTGGATTATCGCATAAGTTCATAAACATGTGCGTATTGTTTATTGTTCACTGTTATATGTATATCGCTGGTTGCGCTAATCATGTCGACAGTTAACATACCTCCCGAAAAAAATTAAAGTGGAGCGAAATCGAAGACGTCGCGCTCGATTGCCAAACAAGTCACTCTCGAGGTTAGCTCCGAACCTAAATTGGGCTTATATCCTAGCTTAAAATAGAGTCAAGCATGGTTTGAACCGTTACTTGACTCGGGGGCAAGTGTTGGATATCTGCCCAATTCGGGTTCGTATTTACATTCAGGACTTCGCAAACTCATCAAAAATCACATAACGGGCCCAAACACGATATCCGAGGTTCAAAAACGGTCCAGAGGCGCGGCATAAGCGTCCGGACCGAGCCTCCAGATTGTCCTAGGTAATCCGGACCCCGTCGGATTCTAAGTCCGATGGGGTCCGGATTGCTGTCAACGGGTACTGCGCGCATCCTTTATCGTCCGAACACAAAGAGTGAAGAGTTCTCCAAAGCCTAACTAGACGACGGTTCTTATTTTCTTTTAGACTGGCGTCGAACCGCACAAAAACCAGGTTTGGTTCTAAGGTTGCCTATAAATAGGAGACCTTGGCCACCCATTTGGACACATTCTCTAGATTTTGGCATTAGAGCTCTGACCTCTCTCTAGAATATTTTCTCTCTCTAAAACGCTCATTTAAGCATCGGAGAGGGTTCAAATTGCACCACCCCCCCCCCCCCATTCGTGCTGGTTATTGCCTTTCCTGCAGGTTAGCACCGCGTGAAGCTGATAAGCTTACCTTGCCGACAAGCTTGCACTGCCGACAGCCGTGCCTTGCCGACAGCCTATACTGCCGACAGTCGTACCTGGCCGACAAGTGCACATTGCCGACAGCCCCTTGCCGACATCAAAAAATCCACTTCCGACACCCGACGTGTCCCCAACCCGAAGTGCCGAAGAGTCCGACTGCCCGGTTGGATTTAGACGCAAAACTCATGTACAGATTTCATCATCTCTATATGTATATAATAATCTAAGTTTTGTCTTCTATTTATTATTACTAGTGATATTTTCCCGGAGTGAGTTATTTAATTGTAAACTTAATCTTTATTTGTAATAATAACAAAAATAAAACAAAAATACATCATTAAATAACTTAATTATGTTCTTCATCTTCTTTGCAGTAGAATTTTAAACATTAAAACCTTAATATAAATTGGGTTTATAGGTCTTTTGGTACCCTATGTTTGCCCACTTTTGGTTTTTGGTACCGCATGTTTGATTTTGCCTATTTTTGGTACCATACGTTTGCCAATTGTATACTTTTGGTCCGACCGTTAGTTGACCGTCAGTTTGACCGTTAAATAGTCACGTGACTTGCACATGCCTAGCCCCAAATTTTGATTTTGTTCAATTTAGTCCTCAAATTTTTTGTCGTAACTTTTTATTTTCACAATTTAGCCCTTAAACATTTTCAACCGCACCCTAGGAATAAATTGACATAGCCATGGTTTGACCCATGGCTAGGGTCGCCGGACCCGGGCAACCCTAACCATGGTCCGACCTAACCATGGGTCGAACCATGGCTAGGTCAATTGGACCCAATTGCTAAATTGACCTAGCCATGGTCCGACCTATGGCTAGGTCGGACCATGGTTAGGGTCGCTCGGGTACGGCAACCCTAGCCATGGTCCGATCTAGCCATGAGTCGAACCATTGCTAGGTCAATTTAGTCCTAGGGTGTGGTTGAAAATGTTTAAGGGCTAAATTGAAAAAATAAAAAGTTAGGATAAAAAATTTGAGGACTAGATTGAATAAAATCAAAATTTGGGGCTATGCATGTGCAACTCACGTGACTATTTAACGGTCAAACTGACGGTCAACTAACGGTCGGACCAAAAGTATACAATTGGCAAACGTATGGTACCAAAAATAGGCAAAATCAAACATGTGGTACCAAAATCCAAAAGTGGACAAACATAGGGTACCAAATGACCTATAAACCCTAATAAATTTCACATACTACCACTTTATTTTGGGGAATTAAAATTTCTGGTTAAAAATGAGAATTGAAAAACAGAAAATACATGTTGACAAGATACTCCAACAACTGAAAATATTGACAATACAACACATGTTGAAAATACGTGGCCCAAACTATAATATACATATATGGGCATAAAATTTGTAGTCTAGCCCAGCCCAAGAAGCTTAATAACCCTAGCCACAACTTACTACACCGGAAGATTTAAGTCATGGCAGTTTTCATCCGCCCCTTCCCATTCCAACTCTGCGCTGTAGATTCTGCCTTCTCCGTCAATGTGTCGTCGTGGTTCACCGTGGCTCTCGGCTCCTTGGTTCACCGCGGTCAAGCCCGAGTTCCAAATCTGACATTCTGCGGGACTTCTCCACCCTTCCATCCGTTGTGGAAGTAATACGCATCTCCGTAGTTCGAGTTTGAAAGTCGGAGCACTAAGGACAGTTACATATCGAATAAAAGGACCAGATCCAGATAAGCAACAACTATGATTTAGTGTTTATTAAATTTTCCGTGTGTTTCTTAAAGATCCAGCAACATTATTTATTCAGTGACCAAATAAACTTCCTCCTGTTATTCTTCTTCATCCAGCCTCATCGCCGAGAGATGCTCTCCGTCGTTCACGCCGCCCTGGTTGACCTGCCAACTCCTGGTATTCCGCCTCAGGTTTCACCATGCAGGTTGCTTTTGGTTCAAATCTTCTCGCTGCAATAGCAGTCACATCTTCATCTCTGCCTCAATGAATAGGAGCCGAGGGAATTCATGATAGGTAAAAACAACCTACCAATTTTTTTTACCGCAATGATCTGATTAGCATTTGCTATATATATAGCAAAGAATTTACATTCCCACATAATCTAAACAAACAATTAATGAATTGTTTTGAAAATTGGTCAGATTTTGGAGAGAAGCCGAAGAGTCCCTCGGAAAAAGCTGAATTGATTTCATACAATGTATCTCTATCTATTTACTGTTGAATTAATTTGGTGAAAGGATTGCCTTGGAACCAGAAACATCTTTTTTATGCACACGGTAGTAACTGTACTTGTTGCTTGGGATAAAGCTATATTTTTATAATAATGGATAATGTCCCGCATCTCATAAATCCTCCAGTAGCTGAACTTAATTTGTGCATTGAAAATTGCAAATCTTGAAATCCCTAACTTCTGGTTGCATCTGGGTTCCTCTTTCTACCTAAATTTATATATATATAATGAAGAACCAGAGACCTCAAGTCGACATGTTTATTTCACTTTGGGATTTTATTTTAGGGAGGTTAATCATTAGTTATATTATTTTACAAATTAAATATCATCGTAGTATAAATATCTATTTTTTTCCGATTGTTTTAGTGTTGTTTTTACTACTTAGTTATTAATTATTGACATTAGAAAAAAATTCAATTAAAATATAAGAAACATAAAATAATTAAGTAATAGAGTACCGAAATGGCGAAAAAAAAAAAAATTATGATTTAATATATTAATATTTAGAAAAGTATTACATATTAAAAAATTCGGATTTAATATAATAATATTTACAAAATATGATATATTAAAAAATTCCAATTTAATATATTAATATTTAAAAAATAAATTCAGTTTTTTCTTTAAAAAATTAATTTTTTTTTTTATAAAAGGTCTTGAACTAGACCTAACGGTCCTAACTGACTTGGACCGAAACTAGGTTCGTTAAGACCGGGACCGTTTCATACAGTCCTGGACCGGTCTAGGACCGAAATGGACTAGGTCCATTTCAAATGGACCTTAACAGTCCTGGACCGGTCCATGCTCCCATTGGGGAGAGTTCCAATTTTACTGTAGTGTTTACTGCAGTTCCACTTTGATGAGTTGACAGAGACGTGGCCGATGATGTTGAATAACTAGAAACTCACAATTGAAAATGCTTTAAATTCCTTCTTATAATTCTATATATAATTTTTTCTAATTAACCTTTAATAATTTAATCTCAGTTCTAACAATTTAAATAAATGTAACATTTTAATTTATATTTATTTAAATATTTTGTATTTGTGTAGTGTGCAAATTTAGGAGAGAGTCTATGCTACGGGGGCTCGGTAAATTCAATAAAGCAGAGTCAAATGAAGAGGTTACACGTGGCCAAATTCTACCCACAAAAATAGTTGAATTTCACACAATAAATTCATACCTAAGACTTTTTTTTTCTAATCAACAAAGTTTGATTAACTATTCATTTTTTAAATAACACAATTATAAAAATAAAATATTGAAATAGTAAATTTGAAAAGTAAATCAGTATAATCCATGTCGTGACTGCTAATTGTAGCATGTTTTTTTTTAAACTTAATTAGTTTTTTTTTTTTTTTGCCAAGAAAGTACTTGATATATTCAAATATGCAAACAACGATTGCAGTCGATTAATAAAAGAGAAATTAGAGGAGATGGTGTAACATCACCCGATCCACCTGACATATCTCATTTTTCTATTGCATAGCAATCCAGTTTGCGCATCTATTTGCATTTCTTCGCACAAACTTCCAATATTTTTTAGGTTAATCTAAGAAAGGTACTTCATGAAATTGATGATGTTGTCTATTCTCCAATCAACTTGATATGTCGGTCCTTGAACAACCGCACCAGCAACCGTCCTCCTCGCCAATCTCGTGGAAGGTGACTTTTCAACAGATATTCTGGTGACCCAACCACCCAAATAACAACAGTCATTGAAGGTTTCCCCGATTTACATATATGAAACAAATTTAATTCATAAAATCTTAGATTTACCATTACCATATCAGAAAGTTTACTTCGCATAAATAGTGGTTAGAACGAGTTGATCGACTTTGAAATTTCATTCGGTGCTGCAAATAACTTGGATAGGTAGTCTGCATATGCAATAATTCTCATAACAATAAGATGAAGAGTCTCCATAACAAGAAGACGAAGAGTCCCCATAACAAGAAGACGAAAAACTCTCAAGATGGGAGGACAAAGAAGAAAACATCTGAATCCTCCGTTGTGGACAACCGCCACATGAAAAAAAAAATCTAAATAAAAAAGAAACTTATTAGAAAGAAAACCGTTATTTCGAGCACGGTCGTCTAAAATTGAAAGGAATGTGGCAGCTTGTTTTGGGAGGTGGCGGCTTCTAAAAGTTAATTTTTGAATTTAGGTTAGTTACATTTATCATTGTTTTCCAAAAATGATTGATCGAACGGATTGGCCAGGTGAACCCTAGATGATTTTTTTTTTAGACAAACTTATTGTCTATTTTCTAAAAATATATTGGATTGAGTGAACGGTATGATCAGGTGAACTATGGAGTGAAAATGAGAATATGTAGTTTTATGGTTATTTTCTAAAAACTATTGAATTGTGAGTGGTATATGTAATTTTAGCATTTTTGTAACGTTATGGTTTTTTTTCTTTCTAAAACTCTTTTAGAATTGGTGGACAGTTTCACATGATGAACCCTAGAGAGCTAAAATTAAACAAGTTGTTTAATCAAGTGAACCTTAGAGGACTAAAATTAGACGAACAAACTTGACCTTGTGAATCTAAATTCGAGTTTAAATACTATTAATGTTTATATATATATATATATATATATATATATATATATATATATATATATATATATATATATTTTTATGGGTTTTTCGAATTGATTATGTGGCATATATCAGGTCTGGCATATGATATAAAATTCCCCAAGAAAAGAATTACCACAACTATGATTCGCTTTGCCAGAGTTATACTTCGCTGCAGGTATAACTATAAACTTTTGTGTGGGCCTACCAACGTGGCATAATTTGATTTGCCTCTTTTTTTATTATAGAATATGTAACCTCTATTCTAAAGTATTTCTCGTAAAGTTAGTAGTTGGTTAAAATTGAATTGCGATATTTATGGAGTCAAAACTCAAAATTACAGACTCTCTAAAAGAATGGTATGATCTATATGCTCCAAGCCAAACATTTATGGCCCTCCTGAATATTTGCAGATCCCAAAGTGTTGAAACCCTAATTTTATGGCATGGAGGCTAATTTATAAGCAAATAAACAGTGTCTATTCCAATAGCATCAATCCCCATAACAATAAGCATTTTACATATTTTGTCTCTTCTCCTCTTCGACTCTTCTGATATCTTTCATTGGAGAAGAGACAAAATATAAAAATAAGAAAAAATGGAGCTTCCGTACAAGCTAATCTCCTCCGTCATCATCTATACCTTGTTCTTCACGGAAGCACTTTGCTTGTCTCGCAAGCTAATTGGACATGAACCGATCGTGCACGTCGGGAAGAAATTTCACATCGTTCAAGATCCAAATATCGTGCACGCTGGGATGAAATTTGGCATCGGTGATGATCCAAATATCGTGCACGCCGGGATGAAATTCGAAATCCGATATCCAAGATACGTGGACTCCCAGCATCGGTCAAGATCCAAATATCGTGCACACCGGGAAGAAATTCGGCATCAGTCGAGAAAAAAAAAATCGACAAGGCTAGTTTCAGCACCAGCGAAGAATCGAGCATCATAGAAGAAACTCCTCGCCGATGAACATATTGTGCAGATCGGAGAGAAAATTCATTAGAAAAAACACATGAGGGCTTCACCTATAAACGATTGACTAATATTTATCTAATGAATGTGCATAAATGTGAATCTGCTAACGATGATGAATCAAGATATGTCAATCGACGAATAACATATATAAGCCGATTATGATGAATTAATATCGATTCAATGAATTTGATTGATCACTATTATTATATCAATTGCATTTTTATGATTTTGTACATTTTTCCCATTTTTTTAATTAAAATGATCTAAGACTTGAATCTCATAGTGTTTTTTTTTTTTTACAAATTTAACAATATGTTTTTAATATAATTTTAAAATTATGGCATCATATTTAACAAAATTACGTGCTCATTTATATATTATGTTTATGCCAGAAAATTTTATATATTATGTTTATAAATTTTTATATATTTTTTAAAATATCAAAAGAATCCTAGATTTTTTTTAAATTATAGCAGGTAAGTAATTGAATTATTACCCTAACAATGTCTATTTTGGAATGACCACATACGTCAATCAAAGTCGAAATATGAATATTTGACATAAATTGACAACTTTGACGAATTCAAATAAATAAATAAATAATCAATCAATTATATTTTTATAATTTTGTACATATTATTTAATTAAGATGGTTTAACGCTTGAATCTCATTTATTGGTTGTTCATGTCCATATTTTTAAAAATATATGAATATTTAATTTATTTATAGTGTTTTTTTTCCATACAAATAGTCATATTGTGAGTAGAAATTATGTGAGTCTCAATATATAAGAGGAACTTGGTCTCTACTAGGACTGAGTAAGAGTCCATAAAAAGTCCATGTCCGATCCGGGACCTGTCCAGGACCGAACCGAAAAATCCAGGACCGTTTGAGTCCAGGACCAATGGACTTTTCTTTTTAGTCCTTAACGGTCCCGGACTTAATTTCGGTCCTAGACCGTTTGGACCGTGGAGTCCAGGACCGAACCGTTCCGCCCATTGAGACTCTCGCTTCTTCTTATCTTCCGCATGCTTATATTAATATTTAAAATATTAATTCATATTTTTTAAAAAAAAATTAATTCATATTTTTTTAAAAAAAAATTAATTAATTTTTTTTATAAAAGGTCTTGAACTGGACCTAACGAACCTGGACCGAAACTCGGATCGTTAAGACCGGAACGTTTCAAACGGTCCTACTGGTCCTGGACCGGTCCAGTACCGAAATGGAATAGGTCCATTTCAAATGGACCTTAACGGTCATGGACCGGTCCATGCTCACCCTTAGTCCTTCGAAAGCGCGCACCCGAACACTATTGGCGTATCTACGGGTTTGACATCTTGGAGATTTAACATTCTCAACAATTTGCTAATATAAGCCTGTTGGGAAAGATACAGTTTTCAAGCAGCCTGATCCCTAGCAATCTTAATGCCTAGAATGTACGTGGCTTTTCCCACGTCTTTCATCTCAAATACAGATGCCAGCAAGGACTCTGATTCATTCATGTAACTCACTTCATTCGTGGCAATAAGCATTTCATCGACGTACAACATCAAGATAACGTACTTTGACCCAGAGGTCTTAGTGTACACGCAGGGATCCTCGTGAAGATTCACGAATCCGTTGCAACGATTTCCTCGTGGAACCTGCAGTACCATTGGCGAGATGATTGTTTAAGACCATAGATCGATCTTTGGAGTTTACAAACTTTACGTTCGTTTCCAGGGGTAATGAAACCCTCTGGTTGCTCCATATAGATCTCTCCCTCTAGGTTTCCGTGGAGGTCGCGGTCTTAACATCCATTTGGCGCAGCTCCAGATCGAAACTAAGGCCATGATGGCCCGAACTTTGGTGTAACGCAGAGTCGGTGAGTACGTCTCATCAAAATCCACCCCGTGAAGTTAAGTATATCCTTTCGCGACTAATCAAGTTTTGTAACGCTCAATGTTTCCATCAGCAGTGAGTTTCATTTTCAGAAACCACTTAGCCCATATTGCTCTACGTTTAGCAGGAAAATCAACTAACGAACATACCGAATTGACTTTAATAGAGGTGATCTCTTCCTCCATTGCTTTCCTCCACTCCTTCGCTTGAGATTCATCCAACGATTGTTTAACTGTTACCGGTTCATCAACCGAAGTCAGTGTGAACAATTCACCTCTTTCGATGGGATACTTCTTAGTAGAATTCGGTGCCTTTGACTACGTCTAGGCTCAATTTTCCCATCTTGTTCTTCAACTACATGTAAGCATATGGTGTTAGGCGCCATAAATGGAAGCCCATTATATGTATATGATACCTAATTTATATGGGTACATGTCACTTTAGAACATTGGGCCAGATCCAAATCCCAAATGACATGAGAGGCCCAAAATTGGGCCTCCCTATACTAGCATGGCCGACCGAATTATGGGTGGGGTAAAGTTGACTTTTGTCTACTTTACTCCTCCTATATATACGGGGAGTTAGGGATTATATTAGGGTTCAAAATTCCCTTTAAGTGGTGTTTTGAGAGAAAATCCTTCCCCCAAGAACACCATATTCGGCCGAACCTAGCAATCACCAAGGGTGTGCCAATTTTCTTTCGAGCAAACACTCCATAGATCCGTCTCTTGCCAAGAATCGATCGGAAGCTTTGCTGTGAAGAATATACCACGTAGAGCTTCCTTCACAAGAACCCCTACGGGTGCCGACTGGGGGATCGTGAACTCCCTCCTGCAAAGATCTTGGGACTACGGACTACTGTTAACGTATGTGCGAATCTTCCGCTGCGTAATTTCGATTACTTGCATGTACCATGGTTTTAGTATCCGTAGTGTTTACTCCTTGTAATCTAACAGTGGTATCATAGCCTGTGTTAGGAGTTCATGATTTTGATAAATTGGTGTTGTCAGACCTAAATCTAACCTAAGGCGATGTGTCTTGAAAAACGTGGTTTTTTGGAAAGAGTCGCCACTAGTTAATTATAAGGCTAACTAGAAACCTAAATTACCTAAGCGAATAACGAATTAAACACCTAGGTATTAATCGGTCTACGAACAGAAATTCGGATTCGGAGGTTCTATTACGAATTAAAACACATCGAGTTAATATCACCATTTCGGAACTCAATTCACTAAGTTTCCATGTTTCTTATCACTATTTTTACATCATGCACAGTATATAAAATTTAAATTCCTAATTGAAATACTTATTAATTAAAAAAAAATTTAGGTTATGAAACCTTTTTAGTAAACCAAATTATAATTATTTAACAAAGTGAAACATTAAAGCACAACATTCTTAATAAGAATACACAAATATATTTAGAATAGATATACAATTTTATTTACATAAACCTAATCTCACATTATCTTATTAAACCCACGGTAATTTACACTTTTAAGCTAACCTAATATAAACCACATGTACAATAATTAATAATATAATAATATGTACAAGAAAAATTACTATCGTCCTCAATCTCACTTACCGAAGGGATGTTGTCGTCTACATGGTCGGTAGAAGGGCGACGTGACTCGATTCCGGCACGGCGAGGTGATGCTTGCAGGTGGGCTGATCGGAGCACATCTAGTTGCAGCATAATTAGCATCCTACATCTCTGTAAAAATTGATAATAATAAACAACAAAATATATAATAATAATATAATATGTAAAAGAAAACTCAAAAGGGACAAGATGGAAAGAAAAAAAAAATCAGTATAGAATGTGCGATACAGATTAAATACAATTTTAATACAAAAGCATCAATATAAATTTATAATAGGGTTAAGAACCTATGAAAGGTCTGAACTATCACCCATGTTAACGGGAGAGGTCTGAAATTTAAAAAGTTAATAACAGAGGTTTGAAATTTCAATTTTGTTGATTTGAGGTTTTCCGTCCATTTTTAGGGTTAAATTTAACAGAATTGTGTGAAATGACATTTTTGCCCCTTTAATATTTTGTTTTATTTAATATCTTATTTAAGGAAATGTGAAATGATAATTTTACCCCTAAAGTCAAATTAAAACCACCCAACTCCGGCCACCACCACCAGACTCCGGCGACCACCACCTCGACTCCGACGACCACCTCCTCGACTCCGACGACCACCACCTCGGCTCCGGCGACCCGACTCCGGCCACCACCTCAGCAAAAAAGCTCCGATCGGGGCCAAAAAGCTCCGATCGGGGCCAAAAAGCTCCGATCGGGGCCAAAAAAGCTCCGATCGGAGCCAAAAAAGCTCCGATCGGAGCCCAATCGAGGCCGGTGGCTCCGATTTTGGCCCAATCGGAGCCTTGGTGGTGGTCGCCGGAGTACGGTGGTGGTCGCCGGAGTACGATTGGTGGTCGCCGGAGTACCGTGGTGGCTTCAAGGGCATTTTGGTCTTTTCACTCCAAGCATGTGAGGGGCACACTTGATAGAAGGGCATTTTTGGAAATTTATTTTATTTCCGGTCACATGCCAAGCATGTGACCAACTTCCGTTAGTTTTAACGGAAAAACCTAACGGAAACCGATGTTATCAACAAAACAGAAATTTCAGACCTCTGTTATTAACTTTTTAAATTTCAGACATCTCCCGTTAACATAGGTGATAGTTCAGACCTTTCATAGGTTCTTAACCCTATTAGTAACGATCATAACTTATTATATTATATATTGTATTTTTCTTTTTTCTGGTTGATAAAATATTAGTTATGAATATTTTTCTATTTTTAGAATTATCAACGGAAGTTGAACTAATACTAACCACATTAAACACCATATTGTAATATATACTTACTATGCATGTCTAATGTCTTGTGCTCAACGTACGGATAAATAAATCTGAGATTTGAGTTGAGACCACCACTTTGTTGAGTGAAATTCTTAAATGTTTCTAAATTGAAAGTTTAAATAACTAATTTAAAAAAAAAAAAAAAAAAAAACTTTCAGATATCAATTTATAATTAAGTTAAAATTCAGGCAACAAGTTAGTATCATGAACAAACATAATATACCATTTTACTTTTAGGTTTTTTTAATCGGATTCTTTCATGTTGTTTTCCGCATCCAACATGCTTTCTTTCTTTCATTCAACCAAAATGAAGATGAATCACAAAAGAAGATCAAGTCCCAACTTAATTTTCATTCAACTCATCACCAATCGGTTCATGTCCGGATTCGACGGCATTAGTATGTCATCAAGGATTAGTTACCATAAATTAAAAAGTACTTAATTAATTTTGCACATTTAATTACATTTTTGAATGAATAATAATTAAAAAAAACAAAGTACCATCATATAAAAAAAAGTATATATTTAAAAAAGGTTAATAACTAAAAAACTGTCCAACGTTTACCCTATGTTAAAATTAGGTGTATGGAGTTTCAAATGTTAAACTGTAGTGTCCAATGTTTCAGTTTTGTTAAAATGTGGTGCATCGGTGTGATTACTTTAGAGAAGTCAATTCGGACGAAACCGTCTGTCAAATTCGAGCTTCCATATACACTCCCTTCTCGTCATCTTGCCTGGACCGTCACCTAAGAAGTTGGCCACATCCGCGCAAGTAAATCTCGCTATGTTGTCCTTGGAAAATGGCTCCACACACTATTCTAGAAACTTTTTTTTAAACGTTCAATTTTAGAGTGAAATTTGACGATAAAAAGTGATGGATTATGAATGGGTGAGTGGTTTAATGAAAATGATTGAATGGAGATGAAAAGACGCGCAAAGACACCATATTTCAACAAAAATGAAACTTGGGATAGTCCATTTTAACATTTGAAACTTCAGACACCTAATTTTAAAATAGGGTAAACCTTGAACAGTTTTTTAAATTATTAACCAAAAAAAAACGTAGTGTGTTTTATGATACACATTATCACACTTTGCATTATTTGCCTCCATAACCACCTCACAAATCTTAGACACCCACCCCACATTACAATTCACACTTTGAACTAAATCCCTAATCAGGATTAGGTGCCAAAATCAAATCATAATCCCTTTTCAAGATCCTCGATATCGGGTTCAGATCAATCCCAAACCCATAAATGTTCAAATTTACAACAAAAAATGGAACAACTTGATTTCTAAGTTCTCACCCTCGTTTATTATCCACAAATTTATTAAAACTATAGCTCACTTTGCAAAATTTTCATGCATTATAGTCGACTGACCTGATTATCAAATCTGCGTTTCTCTTTGATTCCATAATGAGCTCGGCATTTGGACGATCATTGTATTCAATCTGCATTACAAAATTTACAAGATTAGTAAACAAAATATATATATTTTATAAATTTAAGTTAAGGTTATCAAATCTTACCCGCCATTGTGCAACATCAGGGGGTTTTCCTACATGAAATGAACATAAGTAATTAAAACTCGGTTTTAATAGCTTTCTACCGCGATTAAGACAATTCACAAAGAGCTTTCTACCAGTGGAAATATGCCTCTTCAGAACACGGTGCATCGATTTGTCAATGTCAACTTCAATGAACCTATAAGATATTTCTAATCAAGAACTGATATTTCAAGAAAGTACAAGAATAGTTAAGTTAATGCCAAATATCAATATGGCCAATTCCGAGCTTTAACTACGAGCTTTTCCTTGTTTACTTTTTGCTAATCCTAAACCCTCTGTATTAACTACAGCTTACAGTTTTGAAGGTAGGCAAAGGAAAGGCCTTACCACTTCTCATCAAATATAGATGATACTTCCTTCCATAGTCCGTCCTCGAGCAGTAAATAATTCCCTTCCACTATAACCACTTTATGTCTGCAACACCAAATAACACATAAGAAAAGTGAAGCAGAAAAACATGGCAACTTATTGCCCATAATCCAAATAGTTTCGAATGTGTAAATGTCTCAGCGGTAAGGAATGAGATACTAATTGCCCGAAAGCAGTGTTTTACTACGAAAAGTGTTCCAAGACAATATGCATATACGGAAGTTCTATTTATGTCCAGAACATCCAGTGACTACTTATGAGAGTATATATGAAACTAAACACTTACTGAAGGCTCACGAAGATATCGTCTTCCACAGGATCTCCAACACCATGGTCAAATGACGGTGCATAGACTGATCCCTGAATTGGTAAGCATACACCGGGTAAATGTTACTGTAGATGATTAGATAACTGTAAGATGATCTTGGAAAATGACCAGTTACCTGTTCTTTCAGATTCTTCAGACACTGAAGCAACAATTTTGGGTTGAATGTCCATGGAGCTGATAGGTAAGGCGAAGAGTTAATGAGTTTACTATGCCACCAGTTTAACTGGAGTATCAAGAAAGAATCTAACCTCCCCTTCTTGCATGAGCTTCCTCGGGATTCTAAAGTAAAAAAAACAACTTAATCAGAAATGTCAATATTCAGAAAATTCTGCAAGGCTACAAAAACATGAGAGTGAGAGACAGATGTGGTCACCTCCATTGCGTCTAGCTGTGAGCGATATAAATGGAACCCATCCATTGGAAGAACGGTTGCGACATCCAAAGACTCCACTTGACAATCAAATGCAGGGGCCTTCTGAGGCCATAATTTGTTTATCCTCCGGGCCACTTCTGATGCTAGGGTGCTCTTTCCAGCACCAGGAGGACCAGCCAAACCCACAATATATCTGCGCTACAATTCGTTCAGGTACATCACACAGCATGAGTAGAAATATGAATAACTAACAAACAGAAAATAAATTAATTTATAGTTTACTTAAAGATAGTAAACCACCCAATCTAGTTCACTACACTGTAATTATGGGAGGAAATTACTAGCACCTACGGTTGAACCTCAGTAAGCATGCACATTTTGTTAAGTGAACTTGGACCTAACTCAACCTCAAACATTAGCTCGTAAAGGTATGGTTCTCCAAGCCGTTTTAAGCACAATAAATGTGGGGTCAATCACTTTAGGTTTTTATGTGGCCAGCCATGGATATCAGGGGTCTAATAGAGTACCAAATCGATTGTTTCAATATGTATGTCTTATGGTCCTTAATGGCTTGGACAATACCCACCTTACAAACTAACTTTTCAAGGTCAGAGGTCCACTCTCATAAGCGAATAAGAGGATAATCCAGTGTTTGTCATGTTGATAAGTTTGTGTACTCTTGGAAGTGAGTTCAATTTCCAAACTAGGTAGATAAACAGACCAGTGCAATATCCAGTTTGCAGGTTTAGCCGTATGTCTTAGATTCACTCAAGTCAATTTGTTTAACGGGCTTCTTACGACAACTCTACAAATTGCTTGCACTTTGTCATGCAGATTGGTGCCGCTCAACTGCAGTATATGCATGTCAGGGTTTGTTTAAGGAGTAATACCCTTTTAGGTCTGTTATTTGGTTAATTGCATGTCTTGTAGCATCTACAGTCATCAAATGTGATCTCCTTCCTGTTTGCTCCAATGGATTTGGTTAATGTCTTCACTGGTCTATATTTCCATTTCCATTTTCATCATCAGTTAGTATCTAACCAAACTACAGCTTGTAATTCCTCAGGTACCCCTCATGAGTGAACAAAGATTATATGCTATCATTTGCAACACGGCTTTTATCTTGTCCATTCCTGTGTTACAAGTATCAGTCTACCCGTACTTTCCTATTTCCACTAGGCATACCACATAGACAAAGTATGAGTCATGGCTTGTTCCTTTCTTATTAAGACGAAGAACACTGATTACCTACCCATATAACTGGACTCCAATAGATATTCATCTCAGGACTTCTACTGATTTGCCCATTAAATCTCTTTTTTTATCCTCTCGAAGTAGATGAGTCTTGATTTGAAAAACTGGAAAAGAAATTTACCACGAACAACAACCAACCACCTATTTACAGTCACAATCACAGAGAAAAACACATGCCTCCATTTTCATTTAATCTACATTTTTGCCCAGGCATAGCTCTCATCCTCCTACACTCGCCACCAACTCCATTCCCCCGCTTTGCTTCAGTTCTCACGCTTGTCAAATAGTGAAACCGCTTTAATCTCACTCTACTTACAAATATATGTGTCTGTGTGTGTGTGTACGTGTGTGTCTTTACACCAAACCAAAAAAGAGTATCATGTATCAGGTAATTATCATTTTCTACAACCCAAAGAAATGGGTGAGCCCCAAACTTAAATAAATAGGGTGACATGTTGAGATCTTATAGAATTGGTAAAAAAGCCAGCCTACACAAGACTTTTCCGTGTGTACGGGTGTTTATCTTTCAGAGCCTTAGCTTCTAAGTTCCAACCAACGATCATCAAAATGTTCATTCTTGTTGTTAACTAGAATTTGGACTTCCACACTACCCTCAGCAAGTCTACTTTCTATGCAAAATTTAGTCCATATAAAAAGGGTGCATTTACTAAAAAGAAAATAGGAGGAGATTATAAGTCAGACTTGCGTTTTTGTGCCTAGAATGTGGTATATCAATATAAAAAACAGAGAAGTAACCATTTATAGAACGAAGATTACTCATTGGTACTAGGAGAATATGAATCAACTACTAAAAACTCACTTTGTATTGGGATCTGATGCAAAAGCTGCTGTAGGAACAATACGCCCAGCCAAAGCATCATAGATGTCATCCATACACCTGTTTGAACGAAGCAGAATGAAATTATGAAACTAACTATCCATTAGACACAGCCTCAATCCATTGGTTTTTCCACACGATTGCTCAAATTATATTGGAATGCAGAACTGTAATGATAAGTACCTAGCCTCAAATACTGGAATTTCATCCCTCTGACTGCATAAAACCTAAGAATAATAGACATTAATTTACATTGCCCAAGCTGAAAAAAAAAGTACAGATAATCAACTTGTCTAACCTTCACCGAATTGTGCTTCCCAATTGATATAGATGAACTGCGTAGAGGCCGGACAGCTTTTAAAGATGGAGAAAATACCAAACTATATAGCCTACCAGATGACTTCCTTATTCTCGGGAAAGAATCTGCAGATGAACCTGCACCACATGCAGAGAATCCAGAAATAAGTTCAAAAATATAATAAGATCAACTAAAAATTCATTACCTAAGAGCTAGAGAGTACAGTGATGGTGCAAGAACGCAGCTTACTCTCAGCAAATTCAAATTTTGCAGTATCTACTACCGTTCATTACAGATAACAGAAATTAAATTGAATTACCTACGGATTCTAAGCTGAAGCATTAATCTCAATAACAAGCAACACCACTTCAATTGCACAACGCATCCACAAGAGCAACGAGTTTTATTTTTATTTTTTTCGCCAATCTCAAGAGCAACGATTGAATCATCGTTTTCAACAGAGAAAGATTGACAGACCTATTGAAGATGCAGGTACATAGGCCTTGCAAGCGGCGCATATGGAAGAGACATCCATGTTTCAGAATTCAAAGACCGATCAGAAGGGAGAACAGAAGAAGAGCTCAACGAGGAAGAAGATGGCTGGAAGTCCAACGTGGAGCCTCGACGAGCGAAATGGTGTAAATGAGAAGAAAAAAAATTAAAAAGAAGACTTTAAAAAATAAAAGGGGAACGCTAAAATTAGATAAGGATGGCTATGGAAATGGATAATGATGATATTTGTTTTATTTATTTATTAATTAATGATGATATAAAAATATCTATTCTTAAATATAGTAATCGAATTATCAATACTATAGTAGAGTTAATAATCATTTGGAAAAAAAATATACCAATATTGAAAAATGCCCACTCTTTACCAAAAAAAAAAAATGCTCACTAAAAGTGGACCATTTATAAAAATGGCCCTTCCCTAATTATATTTGCGGGACAACATGTCCCGCAGATATACACATCAGGAAATGCTGTGGCAGCCTAAAAAGGGTTGTCGGACAGCAGCTTAAAAAAAGCTGCTGTTACAGCTGAAAAAAAAAAATAGTTTTATTTTAAATCGAAAAAAAAAACTGGTTTAAAAAAAATAAAAATTTGTATTTATTTAAATTATAAAAACAACTGAAAAAGACTGCACCAACAATCGTTTCAGCCGATTTTTTTTTCACTTAAAAAAACGAGTTTTAATTAAATTATAAATGTAACTTTCGCAAAAAAAAAAAAAACTATAAATGTAATTTTCGTACTAAATTTTATTTCTATAATATGTTATTGGAGATTTGGACTACATTAACATATTAATCATGTTAACGATTCTAAACGTTCATCTAACAAAAATAAAGTTTTAGACTAAACTAGAATTACAATGGATATTGATTGAACATGTGCGTCGATGATCGCCCTATGTAGGTGTCTTCGAGCCTTATTCCAGACTCGTGCCCGTCCTTCGCTCATTTCCTCGAAACCCTGCACAAAAAATTGCGTCGGAGGGGGGGGGGGGGGTGTTTCCGGCGATACCTCTCTAATGCTTAAGTAAGTGCTCGATTTTAGAGAGATAAAATCTAGAGAGAATTCAGAGCTTCAAAGTTGCAATCCATCATAATGAAGAACGTGAGGTCCTATTTATAGAGATTGTAGGTTTGGCCACGAGGTGCCCACAAAGATGTCGTAAGGTCCGCGGAATATTCCATATAAGATAGTGAAAACGGGGATGTCCGTAGGTCGGATATACGTACGTTGGGTGTTCGTACGTCGAGGGTGCGTCACCCCGACGAAGGGGGCCGACTCCCGGAGCGCGTCGGCCCCGTTCGGCTGGACTAGTCCGGTCAAAGGCCTTTGACCGGACTAGTTCGGTTTGTTTGGCCGGACTAGTCCGGACGAAGGTTCCCCTTCGACCGGACTTAGTCCGGTCAGGGGCCTTCGAGGGTGGACTAGTGCGGTTTCGGTCCGGGTTTGTCAGTTTAGTGAATTTTTGGTTTATAACCGTGTCTAGGGTCGACGTTGCGACTAAGGCGAGCCTATTCGAGGTCCAATTGGGTGTATATCCATCATTTGCCCCCGAGTCAAGTAATGGTATAACCCTTCCTTGATTCTATCATTGACAGGATTTATGCCTGAATTGGGACCTCAGGCGATACATTACCTCTTTTTTGAGTTTGTCTTTGTCGGTGTGTATGGTTCAACGTCTATCCCTTTTCTTGTAGGGATGTCAATCTGTGTCATTCATCAAAAAATCATAGATACAAAAATATGTACAAGTACTGGGTAAGTCACAAGTGTAATATCATATTCTATGTTTGTGTATATGTCTGTGTATGTAATGCAGTGCAGTGTACGATGTATGTGCGTATGCAATGCTATCATGTATGTGTGTGAAACACTTAGTAAAAAATATGCTTATGTCATATGTGTCTATTCTCATGCAAAAATTTCTAAGTGTTGGGAAACACTAATATTGATGTATGTGAGTCTATACATAAAAGACCATGGAAAAAATTCTAAGTGTTGAGACAACAATGCATATGGATATATACATGTAACTAATGACAATGAAAAAATTCTAAATGTTGGGTCATCATTTAATAGTAATGCATATGGGTGCATATATGTAATGACCATTGAAAAATTTCTAAGTGTTGGTAAAAAAAACTAGTAGTAATGCATTTGAGTGCATGTATGTATGTAGTAATCACATGTATGGATGTGTAATGATGTATCAATATTAATGCAGCGTGTGAGCATATATATGCCTAAGCATGTTATATAATGAGTAAATAATTAAAAATGAGAGCTTTTGTCATTAGCCCTTAGATCTTGCTTTTTGAAATCAAGGGTAGAGATTATATCTCCTTTAAAAAACCCAAAAGCAAACTCCTTTAAAAAGGGTTCTTATTTTTCAAGCCACCATCATCAAAGTTGTCTACTTTATCCACCAAAAATACTATCTTGCTCAAGAAGAAAGGTTTTGTCATACCTCATTTTACTAACTTGGATCCTAAGTAATCATCATGGATTCAAGTTTTGGAACTTGATTTGGTTCGAGTGGGGGAGAAGCGGAATTTCGACCAAACCGGGCTCGGTAGTTGGGAAGGAGCTCACAACAGTGGTTTTCTAGCTCGTGGCGATGGTCGACGTAGCTCGCTGCGGGTTGGGCGGCAGCTCGGACCGGGGGAAGGCTCGTTGGGAAGGCGACGGGCCAGGGGAAGGCGGCGGCGTCTCCAGCGGCCCGGGGTGGTGTTGGCCAGTCCGCGGAGGGCGAACTCCGGTGGCGACGACGATTTGTTCGACCGGAGGAGCAGATCCAATCGCGGCGGGGGAAAGGCAACGGTGACCGTGACGGCGTCACCAGGACGAGGCGGTTCCGACGGCTTTAATAGCAACCAACGGAGAGTGGTCTCCGACGACGGTGGCTTCTTGGGCGGCAGAATTAATTCCGGCTAGCCTTTTTCGATTCTACTGAACCGGTTTATTTCAGACCGGTCTGGTTTGGCTCGATTCAATCGAGTCGGTTTCGCGATTAATCCTGGCTTTTGAAGGTCCACTCTTTCCCTTTTTGCTTGTTTCCTATATTTAAATTGATCGAAACGATACTTGCAATATATTTTTATGTCAAATTTGCTTGAATTATAACATGATCATAGGAAAGGTGTTACCTTTATGTCGATTTTTCGAGTAAATACATCGGCTGAAAATTGCGTGTCCTTTCGAGCAAATATGTTGATATTTTTGCTCGTGTTGTCTTTTGAATTGGTTTGCTTGTATATGTCGTGACATCATTTGGTCGATGTATTGATACTTTAACTTGATATGAGTTTGTTAAATGTAGACGTGAGGTGTTGAGTCTCGCGTCGATGGCGTCATGTAATACGCCTACATATGGATTTTTAGTTCATAAAATTCAGCATGTAAGCATTTTCCCCCGATATAGGCTTGTTGATATGTTAGACATGAGGTATTTAGCATTGTGTCGATGGCGTCGTATGATACGCCTATGTATAACCTGTGATCATAAGATCAAAAATTAAACATTTGATCCAACTAGGTATCTAACCCATGCTTTGCCCAGATGGTATTGTTGATGTTATGTAATTAAATATTTTCATAATCTACCCCTATAATAAAAGTATGAGATGTCCTCACACCCAAAAGTCACAATGTTTCACCCTCTAACCATTCATCACCGTACAAACCCTTCCTTTAAACTTGTACACCATTGCTTCCATAGTCACGATACTTGACACACCCCAAAATCATCACCATATATTATATACTACTCCATGGCCTCACATCCAACTGTCGGAACGTACAACATCCAATACAGTACTTTTTAACCTTTCACTACCAAAGAACACAACGTTTCTGACTGTTTAGTTTCTCTAAAATAAAACCGCTCTCTCACTCCCGATTCCATCAAACATGTCTCTACTTCGCGTTGGAGGAATATTCGCTGGTGAACGGCTGTAGTAGCAGCAAGCAACGGCAGTGGCAACTCCAACTTCGCTGCTCTAGCGGTGGTCAAGTCTCCAACTACAGTCTCGGCTACAACAGTTGTGGTGGCAGAATCAACTTCGGCCGGGTACGACTATCTCTCTATTGCACTCTCATTTCATTTATTACGGCCATAGAAATTAACAATCTTCTTTAAGGCAAGTCGTTCTTTCCTTCAACTGCGATCCAATTTGTTTAAATCTTTGTTTCAACTCATTGACGACCCCAATTTTTTCTAGGATGATTCAGCATCCCTCATGTATAAGCATCTCCAATTTAAGTTGATATCTTCTTTAGCTTCGGTTCAGTTTATTTAATTATTGGGTTATACTGAAACTCAAACACGGCATCATTCTATGCTTGGTTGTCTAATGTCACAAAGTACTAATCGGTTATGTAAATTTTACATAAAATGTACTTTGTCTTGCTGCTTATGTTCATTCATTTATAATCAATGTGCATCCTCTATTTACACTTGACAATGCACCTAACTTAAGTTTTTATTCTAATTAGCATTAGAACCGCCTATTTTCCTTAGCTTATCCAAATAGAAATCTGATATATGGCCATCGTAGACTACGTCATAGGTTTACAGTCATTATATTAAACATTGAGCTTTAGTTGCTGCATATATTGGGATTATGAAAAAAAATACTTACAAGTTGTTGATGATGTGTTTGCATAAGTAGGATGTTGATAGATGAAGTCAATATTATCCAAATTTTATTAGGCTTCTAACAGTTGGCCAAAAATAAATAAATTAGCCTTTTGCCTTAGATTTGATTGGTTAGGCTTAAGATCAGATTATCCTACCACTATATTGATTATTGATGATGAACATGATGTTGCGGCAACCATGTCAAATTCTGAACTTTTTTTCCGTGGTTACGATTTTTCCACTGAGCTCATTTATGATGATTCTTTCCAATTCAAGCTTTTCCTAATTTGTTAATGCTTTCCTTCCCTTGTTTTCAGTTTCAATCTGCATTGATTGCCTCAATATGAAATCTTGTCTATTTTCCCTTCCATCACATCCTATGTTTTCCTATCTGGTCCTGCTATGGCCTCTACTTTTGATAGTCGTTTTGTCTTAATTTGACTTCTTCATGTAGCTAAAATCTGTTTAAGTATGTTATAATGATAGAGTTTACAGATTTAAGAACTGGGAGGAGAGTATTCTAACTTAGAATCTGGTTTTTAGTTGAACATGAGCTATGGTCTCATATATAGGTATGGGTTTATTTAACAATTTCTACTGCACTAATATGCCTATCTAAGTGTTATCTATGATCATTTCCTAAGTGAGTAGTATAATATTTATTTTCTTCCAAAAACACAAATATCAATTCCATTCGTAGCCAAGGAAGTTTGATTATGTGAACTCAAAGGCCAAATCATGCGCTCGTAAGTTACTTATACAACTCATTAATATTTGTTTGCTACTTCACATGATTTATAACTGTAGATTGAAACGCTTATTGTATTAGATTTTTAGTCTATAATCCTGCAAAATTAGCTTGTCACTGTGAAGAAACCAATTTTAAGACTAGGGTGATTGGTTATAAAATAGAGAGAAGAGAATCATACATGAATTTTAATATAACAAGGAACCTAAGATAAATGAAAGGTTAACAAAAGAAAAATTAATAGTGATTCATCAATTGATGAACTTCACCCATTCTCATAATGTACACACCTTCTCCAACATCATAATTTGTTCAATTCATTAAAAGTTAGGGTTCTGATATATATTGCATATAGTATGTAGGCGAATATACAGATGTTTACTGAGATTATATTTGAATTTACTGAGATTCTACCAAACTCCACTTTGAAGCAACAGCATCAGAAGAAGAAATGTTAAGAATTGGAAATTTGTGATAGAGATGCTTAGGTTAAGACATAAGGGTTTGGGGTTATGAGTTTTCTTTGGTCTAAAATTTATTGTAATATTTTAGATTTATTATTTGAGTACACCATATAAATATTTTCTTTCATATGTTTCACAGGTATGTTTCTTTCTCTTGGTGAGTTTCTCTACTTCATGCTGACAGCAAACACTCACGCCATAACGTTAGGTATTATTCTTCAGGATGCTTTTTTTGAGTTTGAGAATATAAAGAGGAGAGTCCTCTCCTGGTCGATTTTTGAAAGGACATGCATGTCTATGTGGTTTTTGAGTTTGCTAGATTAATCAAATACTTTCCACTGCAAAGGGTGCTAATGAGAATGTCATAGTCAATTCCAAAAAGGCAGTAACCCTGATCAAATACACAAAAGGGTGCTAGGAAATATTTGTTAATTTAATCAAATCTTATATGGTTTAGATTTTATAATCTATTTCATCAATTATGACATAATTATACTGCTCAACTTCTCTAGCAAATAAACTATTTTAAAGAGCAAAATAGTACAATAATAGAAGTAGTTTGGTAACATTTCTGTAATTTTTCTCCTAACCTGTAATAACCTAGCAACTATTATCTCATTTGACTGACTTGACATCGACTTTGAAAAAAAAGGCATTGGAGATGGCAAGGACGGTAAAGAAGTCTTCTTCAGAGACATATGGTCTTCAATTGAGAAAGTTGGAGGTATATATATATAATGGAAAATGATTTAACATCTGATTGTAAACCTCTGATGCAGTCCGACATGTGTCTAAATGGCACATGTTGTAATTTTCAGCAACTTTTTTGGTAAATTAATTACTCTCACAATAGGAATACCTCGGAGGTTGGATGTCGGAGGCTGTATCATCTCCCAATAATATGAACTTTGACATATTACTACTTACGTGAATTCAATAAAAAAATTCTTCGGAACCTTAAAGTTTAAACAACCTCCAACTTGTTTCTCAATTTGTTTAATCCAACGTATTATTAGAGAGGTTCAAAAGCAACCTCTATGTTTAAATTGAAACAGTACAATTGGAGATCTACTACACATTTGATGTAAAGAAAGATGGGACCTTTCAGAAATTGTTATGTTGTACTTTCTCATAATTGAGTTTTGTATAGACTTCCTTACTACATTTGTCTAATATCATTTACTAAAATAGTTAGTTACTCTATTATATTTTTCCAGTTCAAACACTATTGAATTTTCTTTTGATATTTATTCGTATTTACAATCAAATTATGAAAGAAAAAAGAAAATAAGAAGATAAAATGTCTGATGCGCGTGCAACGCATGCGCTGATCCCTAGTATTATAAAAATAGGGTTAAGAACACAATAGGGGCCTGAATGTTTGCCCATGTTGCCAAAAGGGGTCTGAATTGAAAAAACGTATTATTAAGGGCCTGAATTTTGAGTTTTGTTGATAATCGAGTTTCCGTCCAAATTTGCTGTTAAATGTAACGGAAATACGTGAAATGACAAAATTACCCTTTTCCAATTATTATACAATTTGTCAGTTTAATCAATGAAATGTGAAATGTCTAAAATACCCCTGCATACTAATTATGCCATAAGGCCACCACGGCCACCGCCACCGACCACCGCCACCGACCACCGCCACCGACCACCACCCTAGCTCCGGCGACCACCACTCCAGCTCCGGCGACCACCACCCCAATTCCAGCGACCTCCGGCGACCTAAAAAGCTCCACCGTGGCTCTGATTCGGGGCCACAGAGCTCCGATCGGAGCTCTGTGGCTCCGATTCGGGGCCACGGAGCTCCGATCGGAGCTTTGTGGCCCCGAATCGGAACTTTGGAGCTCCGATCGGAGCTTTTTTGGTCGGCGGAGGGGGTGGTGGTCGCCGGAGGGGGTGGTGGTCGCCGGAGGGGGTGGTGGTCGCCGGAGATGGGTGGTGGTCACCGGAGCCGGGTGGTGGTGGTCGCCGGAGCTGTGGTGGCTTAAATGGTATTTTCGTCTTTTTAGGTCAAACATGTGAGGGACACACTCAGGTCAAAGGGCATTTTCGGATTTTCAAATTATTTTCGGTCACATGCTTGGCATGTGACCACTTTCCGTCACTTTTAACAGAAAAAATAGACGGAGACCTCACTTATACACAAAACTCAAAATTCAGGCCCTTAATAATACGTTTTTTCAATTCATACCCCTTTTGGCAACATGGGCAAACATTCAGGCCCCTATTGTGTTCTTAACCCATAAAAATATTCTTCGACAAGAACACTTAAAATATTTAAAAGATGCATGTAACCGATAGTATATTTTTTACTAAATGGAAATGTAAATATGACGAATTCTAATCACACTGACACTGTCGGAAACTAACGTGTTAACTTGAAAGTTTTTTGTATTCATTTCTCTGTATATTGTTTTTGTCACTTCTTGATATATTTTTCAAATCAAACGTGTTTAAATTTACTCTTATCAACTCAACATGTTTATTAGTTTACAACTTTAAGTTCTAAATCTCCGCAATTTTTTTTTTTCATGAAATAGCCGCATCAATTAAGAAGCATGAGTTTATTCAACAATATACATGAACACCATGGACATTAAGTCCAAACGTATGTTCATTTTTGAACGATATTAATTTAAAGTAGCTTTCTTTGGGGTCGAAAGACAAAGAACGTGATTGGAGGATTCCACAAAATAATAATTGTTCTTTTCCTAGAGCCAATTTACACTTATTTATTTATTTATTTATATTTTCATTTTTAATTTAATTTAATTTATTTATTATATATATATATGAAAATATAAAGTCCTTACAGATATAATATGAGAAGTGGTTATATTGAATAGATGGAAAGAAGGAGAGACAAATTGCTTTATGTTGAAATGTGGTTGTACAATAAAACGTAACGATTCAATAAAATGTAACGGATCATGAGGATGAATATGTACTTCGGAATAGATCTAGAGCTTGTAGATATCTACATGGAAATGCCAAGTTAATAAATGTAACTTACAAAAAATCAAGAGTCAATAGAAACATTTCATTTGTACAAAAAAACAACTAAAAATGTTGTGTAAAAAATGTAGAGATCATATTGAATATAGAATATAGATTATATGTAAAAGAATTTTTTATTTACTAACAAACTTATATCATTCTCTTTTTGAAGTTCTTTTAATAGAAAAAAAAAACATTTTTAACATTTAACAAGGTCTTGTCTAGCTATATTGACAAAAATTACATTCACGCTATATTATAAAAATATTTGAAATTAATTAAATTTTTATTTATATGTTTATAGCATATATATTTTGTAATTTACAACATCAGATATTGCTTGTCCTACTAGCCTCCCTTATTATCCTCGGTCGATGTGTCACGACGTTCTTCGTTGACAATTCTGAGACCAAACCATGAAATTATAGAACACTACAAGGGCAGTTGACGCAGTTCCAGTACCCAACAGAGATTGGGTAATTATTGAGATTGGTGAAGGGTGATTCTGGTAAATTAACTTAAGATTAAATTTATTTAACGAAATTATGTATTGTGTAGGGAGAAAATTAGGATACCCAATGACAAGCCCTACTTAATTCTCAAGGGAAGAGGCATGCAAAATACAACTAAACGAGATTGCATTCGACGATTTCAACCAGACCGATGAAAGTTCGACCCTTCAGACCGACACTGCTACATACCTCATCATAAAGCATCTTAGTATCCAAGTACCTTTCGACGAGTATATATACTCGTTATTAAATAAATATCCAATAACGCAATAATTGAATGTTTTATTAAGAAGAATGCGTATAAGTACTCGCTTTCAAATCATGCACCAGTAGTAGCGACATATATAAAAGAAAATATGAGCTACATGTACGATGTCGAATTCTACGGATACCAGGATACTCTTTGGGATCACACATGTCTACAATTATTTAAAAAAAAAATGCATGATTGAAGGAGTCGTCGATTTTATATTCGGAAATGACCGTTCAATATATGAAGTAAATTATCTTTGTTTTACTTTTACACGAAAATATTGATATTTTCCCTTGTTAAATGAACAAAACCAAACTAACGATTTTCTAATTATTGATTGCATAATTCACATATCTTAGTAATTGACCAATGATATATTACATCCCAACCAAGAAAAAATCCAAAGGTGTTTTCAAAAACTGTGTCATCCATGGAATAGAGTCGACGCTACTTGGTTGAGCATGACAGCCAAATGCGAGAACACTATTCTCACATTGTTATCTACCAGCTGCAATTGATGCATCTGGTTGGGATTCGTGGCAGGAAAGTCATGAGTGAGTGACTAATTTTATATGTATATTCTCTTTTTTTTTTTATACATGAAATGAATGGTAAAAAATTTCGATTTATAATATATGTGTTGGTTAAATGTATCAACTGATGTACGCGGAGGATAGTTGTTATGATCCGGGAGCTAATACCTCTGGACGGGTGAGTTGGTAGTCTCACCTCACACCGAAAGATTTTGTCACATTTACTAATCTGAATTATAAAAATCCATTCGACTGGCTTTTAATTCCTCTGTACTAGATGTACTGAACAAATTTGAGACTGTTAGTTTTTGTTATTATTATGCATATTATATTGAATGTTGTGTTTATTTTTTTGAATATATTAACTGAAAAAGACAAGTCTTTTTTCTATAAAGACAAGTATTTTTTCCTAAAGACATAATGTTGTTAAATATGTTGCAAGGCATATTCGCATATTATTCACATGCTTGAATCAGTCGATTCAGCATTTCTAAAAAAAACAGTTGATCAAAACATCACTCGTTAAGCAATTGGACCTTAGGGTTAATTAAAATGACATAGTCATGGTCCGACCTATGGCTAGGTCAATTTAGTCCTATGGTGTCGTTGATAATATTTAAAGGCTAAATTACAAAAATAAAAAGTTAGGACAGTAAATTTACGGACTGAACTGAACAAAATAAAAATATTGGGCTAGGCATATACAAGTCACGTGACTATTTAACGGTGAAAATGACGGTCAACTAATAGATGTACCAAAAGCCAAAAGTTGTCAAACTTATGGTACCAAAAATAGGAAAAAAAAACATGTTAGACCAAAAGTCAAAAGTTGTCATACATGTGGTATAAAAAAACCTGCTAACCCTAAACTAAATTATGACAAAAAGATTATTGCATATTACTTTGGTAATACTTTTGTATTTATTTATTGGGATTAAGAACATTTTCATACCACTTCTTAGAATCCACTTTTGGTACCACTTCTATTTTTTTGTATACTTTTGGTACCAATTCTTTAAATTTGTATCCTTTTGGTACCCAGTTAAATTTCCGTCCAAATTGGTCGTTAAGTGTCATGTGCCATGCACGTGAGCCCTAAACTTTTGAATTTGTTTTAATGTAGTCCATCTAATACATCCCTAACTGTTAATTTGTTCAATTTAGCCCTAAAATTTCAAAATCGAACCCTTGACCCAATTTGACCTAGCCGGACCTAGCCCTAGGCTAGGTCCGGCTTGGCCAATTGGGACCTAGCCCCAATTGGGTTCAATTGGCGACCCCGGCCCATGGTCGGACCTAGCCCTAGGCTAGGTCCGGCTGGGTCAATTGGGGCTAGGTCCGACCCTGGGCCAGGGTCGCCGGACCCAGGCGAACCCGACCCAGGGTCCCAATTGGGGCTAGGTCCCAACTGACCCAGCCGGACCTAGCCTAGGGCTAGGTCCGACCCTGGGTCGGGGTCGTCGGACCTAGGCAAACCTGACCCAGGGTCGGATCTAGCCCTAGGCTAGGTCCGGCTAGGTCAATTTGGGTCAAGGGTTCGATTTTGAAATTTTAGGGCTAAATTGAACAAATTAAAAGTTAGGGATGCATTAGATGGACTAAATTGAAACAAATTCAAAAGTTTAGGGCGGTCACGTGCATGGCACATGACACTTAACAGCCAATTTGGACGTAAAGTTAACGGTGGTACCAAAATGATACAAAGTTGAAAGAATTGGTACCAAAAGTATACAAAAAATTAGAAGTGGTACCAAAAGTGGATTATGTGCAAAGAAGTGGTATGAAAAGGTAATTAATCCCTTATTTATTTAAATACATATATTATTACTTATAATCTTGGATTAGATAGTTAGGTATAGTCTTAAATATGTACTTATAGTCTAGAGAGAGAGAGATCAACCTTCAAATGCGAGTAATAGTTTGGTATTTATAGATGTTTGCTATCCCCGTTACCAAACAACCCCTTATTCCAGATAGGTTTATCCTATTTCAGGATTACAATCGTGTTGATTTAGGCTTGAGTTATGTGACATGTCGAACTCGTTTCAGCTATAGGAGGGGTTTACGAGCTGTGTGTTTATGTGGATCGTTTTGGACGATACCGCTGTTAGATTACGGGGTGTAATCACTACAGATATTATAAACAAGGTACATGCTAGTAATATCAATTACGCAGCGGAAGTTTCACACATACCTTTAAGATGATCCGTAGACCCAAGATCTTCTCGATAGAGAGTTCACGATCCTCCGGTCGGGATCCGTAGAGGTTCTTGTTAGAGAAGCCCTACGTGGTGCAGCTCCACAGCAAAGCCTCTGATCGATTCTTGGCACAGGGACAGATCTCTGGAGAGTTTGCTCGAAAGCAATTTGGCACAACTTCGGTGAGGTAAGGGGTTCGGCCGAACTAGGTGTTATGGGATGAGGGTTTTCTCTCTAAAACTCTCTTGTGAGGAAATTATGATTAACCCTAAAATATTCCCTAACACCTCTTATTTATAGGAGGAGTAAAGTGGACAAAAGTCCACTTTATCCTCACTGCAAGTTTCGGCCGGCCATTAGTATAGGGAGGCCCAGTTTTGGGTCTCTCATGTCAATTGGGATTTGGGTCTAGCCCAATTACCCTAATGTGACATTTACCCAAGTTCATTAGGTAAACTGTACATATTATGGGCTACCAATTACGGCGCCCATCAGTAATATGCTTACAGCTCCCACTCGCCGGAATGGGAGGGTGCCTGTTAATGTATTGTTGTCCAAATCTGCATCAACATTTCTCCCATTTGATCTGCTCCATGCTTCCGAATAGTTCATAAGAGGTTTGTCGTGTGACCGGCGGATACGACGGGCATCGTGCTACTCATCTGTTAGGAGTGTTGTAGCGCCCGCGGAACGTTGATTCCCTTTTCTCCAATCAACCTGTTATAAACAACATTTATATATATTGTACCGTGCTATATCCTAGTTCAACTGATAAATCTCTATTTTCTTAGTTTCCACATAGGAACACTTCTCCAAGGCATCCGTACAAGTATTCACAACCTTCAACTAATATCCGGCTGGTGGCCACCTAGTGAATACAAGAATCGGTGAATTACAGGTGAACTTGACCATCCTCATCGCTCATACCCTTAGTCAAACCCAGCCGGTTTCCAAAGACGTGGTCACTGGGCCTTTTTGTTCAGCACTACGCTCGTACGCCGGGAAGCGAGAATTGAGCCTGACCTTAGGTACGAGTTCTGAGTCCATGAGGATACTTCGGGTGCCTCTTCATAAGGCTCCCAGGATCAATCACACGCTCGAGGTGAAGAAGTTTGCGCCCGCCAGAATCACGAGGATTCCTTCCTAGCACAACCGAGCGATGACCACGTGGTCGAACATGGCACGCGTAGTATGAAGCACGCGTTGATAGCATACATGAACCTTTTGGGTCAACAAGAATGGGACATGTCAATCATGCTATCACAGATTTTCATCCGGCCCAGAATGTGGATTTATGACGAACGAAGTTCATCACGACGATCTGCAGAACAAGAATCACGTCGAGTTACTTCGACTATAGATAATCATTCTGCTCAATCAAGTTTATCCCCCTGATTCTTAGCCAGCCTTGCATAGTGGAGGCCTCCCTCCACCGCAAGACGACCGTACCTATATGACTAGGTAAGGCCCACATTCGAAATAGTTTTGGCAGAGGATTGCGTCCTCCTACTACTCAGTTTATAGACCGTAAATTTGATGTAATCAAAACATTATGAGGTCGATTGATCATAAACTCAGTTGCAATTCTTTCGCTTACAAAATGTTACTTTCTAATATGAAAATGTTATCACAGATACATGCCATTTCTAAAACCTGCGCAATCCAAGCAGTTTTACATGCTTTTTGAATATCTCTCTGCGTAGTGGCTTAGTTAATGGGTTCGCAATCATATTATCAGTGGACAAGTATTCCATAGTGATTATATTGTCTTCTACCATCGATTTAGCATAGAAATATTTCACATCAATGTGTTTGGTACTACAATGGTACTTCAGATTCTTAACTGCCGCAATAGCTGCCTGACTGTTGGAGAACACCTTTACAGGTTTACTTCCGACGTCACCACCAAGCAACGCAGTAAGAAGCCTTTTCAGCCAGACTACTTCCTGTGCATTCTTAGAGAGAGCAACGAATTCTGGTTTCATTGTTGACAGCGTGACACATATTTGCTTCTTGCTCGTCCATGAAATGACGACATTATCAAGGAGAAATACTCCTCCTGTGGTGGACTTACGATCATCCGGATCGCTACCATGGTCGGCGTCACTGTAACCGGTCAATTCTAACTTCCCGCCCTAATAGCACAGAGTATAGTCGGCAGTACCTTTCAGATAACGAATTATTCATTTTACAGCCTTTAAATGTTGATAGCCAGGATCTGATTGGAAACGTGCTACTAGGCACACAGCGTAACAGATATCCGGACGGGAGTATTGCATGACGTACATCAAACTACCAACCATGCTTATATACTCTGCACCCTTCATCTTTTCGCGCTCCGCCAGGTTGTTGGGGCCGTCACGTTTAGACAGTGCGCACCCAAATACTATTGGCGTATCCACGGGTTTGGCATCCTGTAATCTGAACCTTTTCAACAACTTGTTGATATAGGCTTCCTGAGATAGACACAATTTCGGGGTAGCCCGATCTTTAGCAATTTTAATGCCTAAGTAATACGTGGCCTCTCCCATGTCTTTCATCTCAGATACAGATGCTAGCCAGGACTTTGACTTGTTCATGAATCGCATGTCGTTTGCAGCAATGAGTATGTCATCCACGTATAAGGTTTAGATGACATACTTAAACCCGGAGGTCTTATAATACACGCAGGAATCCTCGTGAAGATTCACGAATCTATTTCCTATGATTTCCTCGTGGAATCTGCGGTACCATTGCCGAGACGACTGATTAAGACCGTATATGGACCTTTGGAGTCTACAAACTTTACGTTCGTTACCAGAAGTAATGAAACCCTCCGGTTACTCCATGTAGATCTCTTCCTTCCAAGTTTCCGTGGCGGATTGCGGTCTCAACATTTATTTGGTGCAGCTCTAGATCGAGACTTGCGACCAGGACCATAAATGGCCATAACCGTGGTTTTACACACAGTCAGTGAGTTTCTCTTATCAAAGTCCACTCCGTGAATTGGGTAAGTCCTTTCGCAGTAAGTCGGGTTGTTAAACCTTTTCCATCAGTGGTGAGCCTTCTTTCAGGGCTCACCTTATCCTTATGCCCCTATGTTTAGCAGGTCAATCAACTAAAGACTATAATGGCTTTAATTTAGGAGATCTCTCTCATTATTATTTCTTTAAATTTCTCCACTTGAGGTCTTTCCAGTGCATGCCAACAGTTTGAGCAGTGTTTTCACTTTGCTCAATGGAATACTTGCCTTTGACTCTTGTCTAGGCATTATGAGTCCCACTTATTAGTCTGATCTTTTCTCCCACTCGGAATAACGCTTCTTATCGTAGCATCATTTTTATTGGGAATAATCCTCCCACTCGGAACAATGCTTCTTATCGGAGCATCGTCTTTGTTGGGAACAACAGCAGTGCTAGAACATTGACCTATAACTTTCCTATTACAACCTCTTGGTCTCGGGGTTTTACTTTCGAGATGCATTCCTTGATCACTAGGATCTGGAACCAAGTATGGTTGGATCACTTCCACTGGGAACAATGGGTAATATAGGTAGTTGTGTCATTCCTGGTTCAGCAATTTTGACCGTCAGGTTCGACTTGATTCGTCCCAACAGCAACAGTGATTACTTGTGGTAGAGTTTATTCCTCCCACTAGATTTACTATGAAAATGTCCCCATTCTCATTTACCATGTCATTCACTTGAGTTGCTGGTTCAAATCTCTCCCACCCGAATTAAGTGGGACCTGATTGTCATCGTTATTCTGCTACGTTTTGATCATGACTATGTTGATTGAAACTGTTCATGCATTTGGAAAATTCGCCCTCTTAGTGATGTAATGTCTCATGTTCGACCACGGTACCATTTAACAATCCAAGCTGTAAACAGGTATTTTCTAAGAGTAACTGACGTACTATTGTCCTCAATACGTGTTTGGTTGCGCAAACTAATGTCGCATGGTGATACTATTTAACTCATTATCACCCATCAGCTATAATGGCGTCGTACCTTACCGATATTAATTGAAACATAGTTTTGCATTTATGTGAATCATCTTTCATCATCCCATAGGGAACTTCTGATAGAACGACTCCAACATTATGTATGTATAAACTGTGTCTCTTGAAGTGTATCATTTGATTTGAATGCCTAGCCTGACATATCGTTCAAGGCTTCTAGATGGAAAATCATTTAACTGACTTGATCCTTCTTCGTTTGCCGACTTATCTCAGAGATTTTTTCCATCTCCGAACTGAGCATCTTAGGTATTCACCTTATGTGTCAGTTGATACTTTTACAAGGTCGTTGTAGCTTACGTAGCTTACTTCGTACCGATGTAAATGTTATCAGTAAGTCATATTTCCGAAGGAGTGAAAACGAAAATTTAGCACGTCGTCATATAAATACTTACATATTAAACTCATGTAATGAAACAATGTGTTCCGTCTATCGAGGTCCACTTGCGCGTTGCGCAATCTACTATGGGGTTAAACCCTTGGTTAAAGCGTTTCATTTATGAATTTAATTCAATTTAATCGGTTTTAAATGTTTCAAACATGATTATCATTACAGTTTATTTCATTCAATGAAGTGATAATAATAAAATAAGATTTATAATCAATATGTAAGCAATGCGTCAAACAGATAATTAAAAGGATCGAATAGCTCGAGGAATGATAATCAATACTATGACCGAGCATTTGTCATATGCTCAAAACTTCAAGGAACATTATTATCATGTATCTTATACTGAAAATTAAGAAGAGGTTCATTTAGAAAAGAAAATAAAGATAAAGTCTTTCATTCAATCTTTATATCTTCGGGGCAAGTTTCTCAGTTTTATGCTTGTTCTCCTTCTCGGTTCTGTAATCAATAGAGAAAAATTGAATTATTCTCGAGTAAGAGGAGTCCCGGAAGAACTTATGAGGTTATCATTATTCTTCAGCACGTACCTTGGGAGGATTTGTGCAGGCAATAGCAAGGTTTCCTTTCACGCCACACCTAAAACACGTTCGAGTTTCCTTTTTACATGTCTGTTTTGCCTGCTTTTTCTTGCCTCCGAATTGCTTTCGCTTGAATTTCTTCTGAGGTTTTGGAGCCAAATGTTTGTTAGCCTTAAACTGAAGTCTCTTTCATTTGTTCTTGCGCTTACCCTTTTGCTCAGCTGGATGCGAGGATGCAATATGCATTTCTGCCCTTGGCATTTCAGCCTTGAGGCGATCCTCTTCCAGCTCAAGATGAACTCGCACTTTCTCTCGATCATCGAGTTGAGTGGCATGGGTAAGGTGCATTTTCATGCTATTCCAAGAGTCAGGCAAAGAGCGGATTACGCATTGGACCTTTTGTTCGTCGGTCAGGATTTCTCCTGCCTCCTTGGTTCAGCAAGCATATTCGACATATTTCTAATACGCTCCTTCATTGTGTGCTTAGGATTCATCTTGTATGAGTCTAAAGCGATGTTTAACGATCGCTTCTAAGCTGTGGAGTAAACATCAAACCCTGCCTTAAGACCGTTCCACAAGTCCATGGCAGACTCATAGTGATCATATCCATAAAGTATGTCATCCTCAAGCAGTGACAACAAGGCGGAATGAATTTCCTGGTCATTTGCATCCCATTCATCATGGAATTTCTTCAGTTAATCCGTGAGGTCTCCCTCCGGTCAGACTTTATTTGTAGTCAGATGTTCCAAACCTCTCATTTCAGTGATCACCATCCTGCACGCTTATTCCAAATCTTATAATTATTGTTGTTCAACCTCACCCCCTTATTCATTTGGGAGATTACATTGCTGATCGCAACCATGACTAACACATTGATGATCAGGTAAAATCAGGGAGACAATAAAATTTTGAGAAAGAATTGCATACATCAAATATCTATTAAGATAGAGTCTGACAGATAGTGATTCCTCAGTCATCTAAACCAACCGACCACCAGTAAACCAATGGAAGATGGCTGTGAAAGAGTTCACACTATTGTCGTCTTCTATCCAATATATCAGTCTGTTAAAAACGGTTTAAATCGCAAATTACCGGAACGGGAATTTTAAAATAAGCATACCTGATCTGGGCTTTCCCAGGGCCCTTTTTGTTTTGGAAAAATCATTCCGATGAATTCACTCATGCATACACAATTCTACAACCCATGCAAATTATCATATGCTAGTAACATTCATCATTCATACCACATACATGCTTACGCGTCATGCGTCTAATGTTCCGAGGAACTCATGCTTGCATTTATAATTCAACTTTTAAGTAAATTATCAAACGCAAATACATCCTTAACATTCTAGCTTACGTGTCAAACATGTAACATCCACATCAATCATATATATTTGGTGACTGTTTTCCGTTTTAAAATAATTTTAAACATTAGGGGATGATTTGCAATTCATGCTTATATTCAATCACGCAAGCTTCTAGACATTAATCCTAGGCATTCTCAACCATCACAGCATGTCTATTCTAGTGCGCATACCATATATTTAACCAGGGCTCCGCCCACAACATGTAATATCCAGCTAGCTTGACTCAGTCAAGACAACAGTTCTAATCATGCATAAATATATATTGAATAATAAACAATTGCAATTCAGCCCACTAATTTAAACAGTCCCAAAAACATGTATCTCCGAGAACCATCCCCTTAATCGAAACAAGGCATAAAGGTTAGCAACCCTATGAGCACTGTGTAGTCCATTTCGAGGTTAAAAAACATTTGGATTTAAAAACTTGACCTCCCTATTTTAATTGACTTGAATTCTGTTTAGAAAATATTGTTCGGTTCATTCAATTTCAATCCATTTTGGTCCGGTTCATAAAATTCAGTTCGGTCCGGTCCTGAAAATCCGGTTCGGTCCGGTTCGGCAAAAAACCGGTTCGGTCCGGTTTTACATTTAAAATCCGGTTCGGTCCGAACCGGTCCAAGAAAATAGGGTTCGGCTCGGTTCAACACTCAAAACCGGTTCGATTAGATCCACTTAATTACCCCGGTCCGACCCGACCCGACCCGAATAGGTCGAACCGATTGAGAAAATCCGGTTCGGTTTTTATTTCGTCCCGGTTTAACATATTGGACCGACCCAATAATTAAAATTTAAAAGGTTGGGCCGAAATGTTTACTTGTGGCCCAAGTAGGGTTTTAAATCCATTAAAAAAAATATTAAACTTAGCCACCAAGTAACATTAACTATTTAAAATAGTTTCCAATATTAACATATATACATATATATTTCGGCACTAACAAACACACACACACATATATATATATATATATATATTGCTAAGATTCTATCTTTAAGATTAAATCAATCAACAATATATATATATATATGTAAATTTCGGCATAACATAAAATATATATATATATTTTTTGTTTATTGCCAATATCTTTAATAGGGAAACAAATAACTGACAATATATTTTCTCAATCTTTTAGGTAACTAAATCTATCAATAATATCTTTAACCCTATTTAAATATTTAGATATATTGACAGTTATATATTTCTATACATTTTATGTGAATCTATTCTAATGTTCCTAATTATAGATATATTGTTACCCTTAATTAAAAATTAAAATATGGTAAACAATATAATTTAAAAATCTAGCCGAAATAATCCCTTGGCGACTAAGAAATTTAAAAAATTTACCATGTAATTCACCTAGGGTTTCGGCATAAACACTAAAATTAGGAACAAGTGGTCAAATTTCAAGATCAAATTTTAATAAGATCTACAATCCAATGTTTGATTTTGATAAATTTTACCTTTTTCTTGAAGATCATGAACATCAAATAAATCAAGAACATCATGAAAATTTCGGACCACCATTATCATAAATATTTTAAAATTCCTTAAAAAAAATTCGGTCCGAAAAATAATTTAAAATTTCAAGAACACCAATTTTTCAAAATCACGAACTCCTAACACAAGCTCTGATACCACTGTTAGATTACGAGGAGTAATCACTACGAATACTATAAATAAGGTACATACTAGTAATATCAATTACGCAGCGGAAGTTTCACACATACCTTTAAGATGATCCGTAGACCCAAGATATTCTCGATAGGGAGTTCACGATCCTCCGGTCGGGACCCGTAGAGGTTCTTGTTAGAGAAGCCCTACGTGGTGCAGCTCCACGACAAAGCCTCTGATCGATTCTTGGCACAGGGATAGATCTCTGGAGAGTTTGCTCGAAAGCAATTTGGCACACCTTCAATAAGGTAAGGGGTTCGGCCGAACTAGGTGTTATAGGAGGAGGGTTTTTCTCTCTAAAACTCTCTTGTGAGGGAATTATGATTAACCCTAAAATATTCCCTAACACCTCTTATTTATAGGAGGAGTAAAGTGGACAAAAGTCCACTTTACTCCTCACTACAAGTTTCGACCGACCATTAGTATAGGGAGGCCCAATTTTGGGCCTCTCATGTCAATTGGGATTTTGGTCTAGCCCAATTACCCTAATGTGACATTTACCCAAGTTCATTAGGTAAACTATACATATTATGGGCTACCATTTACGGCACCCATCACCATATGCTTACAACCTACCAGCCTTACTAAGTCGCTATCTTACATACACGAAAAGGTTTAACGATGTATGAAAACACCATGTAGATATATGTGCTCAAAAGGGTTCAAGCGGGGTGTGAAAACACCATGTAGGTATATGCGTCCAAAAAGGGTTCGATCGAGGTGTGGAAACTGTTAGCATATGGTGATTGGGCACCGTAAATGGAAGCCCATTAATATGTATATGTTACCTAAGAAATTGGGTAAATGTCACATTAGGAAAATTGGGCTTGACCCAAATCCCAATTGACATGAGAGGCCCAAAATTGGGCCTCCTACATAGGCTAGCCGAAACTAGTATTTATGTGTGGGCAAAGTGGACTTTTGTCAACTTCGTTCATCCTATAAATAAGGAGTGTTAGGGGTTTTATTAGGGTAATTCACAATTCCTCCTTTGTGGTGATTTGAGAGAAAACCCCTCCTCTCTAAATACTAGTTTCAGCTGAACCCCACACCACCACCAAGGGTGTGCACTTGCTTTGAGCAAACACTCCGGAGATCTGTCCCTGCCAAGATCGATCAGAGGATTTCCTGTGGAGACTATACCGCGTAGGGATTCCTTAACAAGAACATCTACGGGTTCCTCCGGTGGATCGAGAACTCTCTCAGCAAGAACTTGGGACTACGGAAAAGGTTTAAGGTATGTGCACATCTTCCGCTGCGTAATTCTGATTTTTTAGCATGTACCTTGTTTATGTTTCCGTAATATTTAGCCCCATAATCAAACAGTGGTATCAGAGCCTGTGTTAGGAGTTCATGATTTTGATAAATAGATGTTCTTGATTTTAATGTGTTGGCCGAAATTTTGAAGAGTGAAAATTTAAAAATTCTGATTTTTATAATTATTAGTGCAGAAATTTTCATGATGTTCTTAGTAAAATTTGATGTTCATGATCTTCAAGAAAATGTGGCTTTTATCAAAATCAAACATTGGATTGTAGATCTTATTAAAATTTGATCTTGAAATTTGACCACTTGTTTCCAATTTGTGTTTCGGCCGAACCCTAGGGGAATTAACATGGTAAATTTTTTAATTTCTTAGGCCCCAAGTTTCAATAATTCGGCTGAATATGATTAATATATTGTTTACCATATTTTAATTTTTATTAAAGGTGACAATATATCTATAATTGGAAATATATGGATAGGTTCACATTAATATATAGAAATATATATAACTATCAATATATCTAGCTAATTATTAGCATATGGTGACGTGGCTCCGTAATTGGTAGCCCGTTAATATATGTGGTTACCTAAGATAATTAGGTAAATGTCACCTTAGGGCTAATTGGGCCAGACCCAATTCCCATGTGACATGGGAGGCCCAAAATTGGGCTTCCCCCACCACATAAGTCGGCCGAAACCCTAGAAGGGAAGGGGAGGATTTTCTCCTCCCCCACTATATAAGGAGGTCTTGGGGTCACCTCCAAAACACACCTTGATCACAACTCCTCCTAAGTTGTGATTTGAGAGAAATCCTTTTCTCTCTATAGTAGGTTCGGCCGGCCCTTCATACACCACCATTGGTGTGCCGAATTTCTTCTGAGCATTCAGTCCGATGTTCTGTCCCTGTTGAAGAATCGATCAGAGGATTTGCTATGGAGCTTATACCGCGTAGGACTTCTTCTCACGAAGAACTTGTACGGGTTCCGACCGGAGGATCAGAACTCCATCCACATTGTTCTTGGGTAGGAAAGCTATTGAGGTATGTGTACATTATTCCGCTGCGTAGTTAGAATACTTGCATGTACACATTTAGCATTCCGTAGTATTACGTCCCCGTAATCCAACACTAATTTATAGGGATAACGATATTATTGATAGATTTAGTTACTAAAAAGATTAAGAAAATATACTGTCATATATTTGTTTCCCTATAAAAAATATTGACAATATATATATATATATATATATTGTTGATTGATTTACATCTTACAGATAGAATATTGACAATATATATATATTGTTGATTGATTTACATCTTATAGATAGAATCTTGACAATATATATATATATATATATATATATATATATATATATATATAGATGTGGCCGAAATTTAATATATATATATATATATGGAATATTGGAAATTATTTTACATAATTAATATTTCTTGGTGGCTAAGTTAAGTTTTTAGTGGACTTTAAAACTCTACTTAGCTCACAAGATTATTTCGGCCGAACCCTATGGGTTTAATGGGCCGGTCCAATTTGCAAAACCGGAAATGATTAAACCAAACCGGGTTTTCTTAATCGGTTCGACCTAATCGGGTTGGGTCGAACTGGGTAACTAAGTGGACCTAACCGAACCGGTTTTGAGTGTTAAACCGAACCGAAATCCTATTTTATTGAACCATCTCGGACCGAACCGGATTTTAAATAAAATCGGACCGAACCCGAACAGGATTTATGGGACCGAACCGAACCGGGCTGAATCGAAATTGACTAAACCAAACCAGATTTTTCAAAATCGAATTCAAGTCAATTAATAAAATGGGATGGTCAAGTTTTAAAATTCAAATGTTTTCGAACTTGAAATAGTCTACACAGTGTTCGAAGGTTTAAAATTTTCACGTTTTATTTAAACATTAATGCCTAGTTTCGATTATGGGGATGGATCTCGGAAATGCATGATTTAGGAACTGGATTAATTAGATAGCTGAATTGCAATTGTTTACTTTTATTACATATATTTATTAGAAATGTTGTATTGACTATGTCAAGCTAGCTGGATGTTGGGGGCAGAGCCCTGGTTAAATATATGATTTGCGCACTAGGACAGAGATGTTGTGATGGTTGCGATTGCCTAGGATTCATGTCTAGAAACACGCATGATTAATTGTAAGCATGAATTGCAAGTCAGCACCTAATATTTTAAAATGTTAAAAAAAAACAGTCGCCAAATATGCATGTTTGATGTGGAAGTTTTTGAGGATGTAGCTGCATGTTATAGTTTACTTAGAAAGTAGAATTATATATATGCTAGCATGAGTTCCTCGGAACATTAGACGCATGACGCGTATGCATGATGTGTGGTTTGGATGATGAATTTGGCTTGCTATGATAATTTACTTGTGAAGTAGAATTTTATATACATGCGTAAGTTCATCGGAATACTTTAAAAATACAAAAGGGCCTTGGGAAAGTCAAGATCAGGTATGCTTATTTTAAAGTTCCCGTTCCGGTAATTTGCGAATAAAACAGTTTTAAGAGACTGGTCTATTGGATGACGACGGTAATGTGAACTCTTTCACGAACCCCATTCCCTCGGTTTACTAGCGGTCGTTTGGTTTAGATGGCTGAGGAATCATTATTTGTCGTATTCCATCTTAATAGATATCTGATGTATGCAATTATTTCTCAAAATGTTATTGTCTCCCTGATTATGCAGGATTATCAATGTGTTCGTATGAGATGGTTGAATGAGTGCGATTCGACATTCCTCGCAATCTTGATGGTATGAATTATGATGAATAAAAGGAGTATGTGTTAAACTCTCTACTACGATTCCGAAAAGCGGAGAGGACAACTACAGATGAATATAGTAGTCTGTATGATTTTGACAATGAGAGATGAATATGATAATTTGTTTCCCCAAGAATGGGAGTAGGTTCTTAGATGATCTGAACGCGTATGTGGTGATACATTCAACCTTGGTCAAAAGGGGTTGAAGAATACTTCAATTGCAATCAGACAATGTTACAGCTTGGTATCCTTTTGCATCCGCCTCGGTGGAAGCAAGGATGCTAAAGCTAGAAATTTTTTGGTTGAATGTGATGGTCTTCTATCTTTCCATGGATACTGGTGTAAAAGCCGCTCGAGACCTTCGCGATGAAAGGTCAACATGGAAAAGATGTATATGGTTTTCTGACGTTGACGAGACTCACTTACCATGAGTCTAGTCAAGTACAGTAACCACAGCAGTGAAGGGACAACCTTCTCTGCTCATCACAGTGGGTCGAAAGAAGTCAACCATGATCAGCATATCATGAAGAGAACTGGACCGAATAGGTCCTATACGATAATCTGGTGGGTTAAACCTCGTTGATAAAGTGCGTCCCAAGTAGGCCTCGTATATCATGAGTATAAAACTGCAAAATGTTTTATACGGACACAAATCATTTGATGTGATTCACTCGTGAACTTACTCAGATGTGATGTTCAACATGACTCAAAGTTCTCGACTATGTGTGCGACAAGCGTGGATCAAATACGCGACCTTCAAATCAAGAACCATACCATTGTCATTTATTGTTCGTTGTTCGTTTGAGTTGCTAAAATTTTGGTTATTTTGAGATTCGAAGTTATTGAACGAAGTAATTTATGCTCGATTCGAAGCACGATTTGCTTATCAATTTAACGGTCCCGTAAAAGGGAACAGCCCGAAACGAAAATCCATACCCACGGGTTTGGAACCAAATTTTTCGGCCAGGTAAAAGAGGCTGAATGAAACGAAACGACACACATAATCCATCATCTCAGTCGGGACAACTGAACTGAATAAATTCATCGATTTCGTAGCTAGATCGAAAGATTTAGTATTCCTTATTTGTTAGTACTCCATTATATGATAAATTCCGTAATGATGAACATGTGCGAAACCGATTGGATTAAATTAAACTGAATTTTGGAAACGAAACGATTTAAACCATGGGTTAAACCTGGAATAGGCGCCACGGGCGCGTGTACCTCGAAAGAAGGAACACATCGTTTTCAGAGTAAAAATTTAATGATGAAGTGTTTTAATGAATGAATGTCAAAATTTTCATCTGCCACGAACTCGTAAAGTATCAATTGACGCATAAGGCGAAAGCCTAATGCACAACTTAGAGATGGATAAGTCTTTGAGATGAATTAGCCAATGAAAAGGATGATGTCGGTAAAATGACTCTCCCACTAAACATTCATATCAATAACACACTTCAAAACATAATGTTAGAGTTCAACGACCGACGTTCCCTATGGGATGAAAAGCAGTTGACTCACATCAATGTAGAACAATGTTCCAATTAAATCGGTCAAACACGACGCCGCAAAAGCTTAAAGGGAATGATAACGGGTTGAATTTTATCATCATGCCACATTAACTTGCGCATTAAACAAGTATTTGAACCGAGAGTATGATAACTACTCTTAGAGGATACTTGTTTAAATTAGCTTGTGATAATGGTGTCGTGGTCGAACATGAGACGTCACATTCCTTGAGGATGAATTTCCAATGCTTGATGAAATGAAAACAGACGACGTCTTGATCGAATTGGAGCACAATAACGATGATGGTCAGGTCCCACTTACTTCGAGTGGGATATTTGAGGCAGCAACGCAAGTGGATGAAATGGTAAATGAAGATGGAGACATTTTTATAGTAAATCCAGTGGGAGGAGCCAATCCTACCACACAAATCACTGTTGCTGCAGGTGCGAATCAAGTTGAACCTGATAATCTTGTAGCTGGACCGCTGGATGAAAATCCAATAATGCCACAACTACCTATTATTCCTAGTGGGAATGGATAAACCAACTTGGTTCCAAGTCCTAGTGATCAAGGAATTAATCTCGGAGGTAGAATCCCGAGACCGAGAGGTCGTCCAAGAAAAGTTGTAGGTCGAGGTTCTAGCACTGCCCTTGTTCCGGTGGGAGTGATACTCGATAGAAAGCATTATTCCGAGTGGGAGCAACGTTCAGACTCATGAAGGGATAAACGAGCCTAGACGAAGTCAAAGGCATCGAACTTTTCCCAAGAAGTATCCCATCGAGAAGGGTGAGATATTCATCCTAACTTCCGTTGACGAACCAGTAACGGTTCAACAAGCGTTGAAAGGATCTCAAACGAAGGAATAGAGGAAAGCAATGGAGGAAGAGATCGCCTCAATGAAAGCCAATTCAGTATGGTCTTTAGTTGATTTACCTGCAAACCGCAGGGCCAAAGGGGCTAAGTGGGTTCTGAAAATGAAACTCACTGCTGATGGAAATGTCGAGCGATACAAAGCTCGACTAGTTGCGAAAGGATACACCCAGCTTCACGGAGTGGACTTTGATGAAACATACTCACCGACTGTGCGGTACACCACAGTCAGGGCAATCCTAGCCCTGGTCGTATGCCTCGATCTAGAGCTGCACCAAATGGATGTTAAGACCGCATTCCTCCACGGAAACCTGGAGGAAGAGATCTATATGGAGCAACCGGAGGGTATCATTACTCCTGGTAACGAACGTAAAGTTTGTAAACTCCAAAGATCCATTTACGGTCTTAAACAATCGTCTCGGCAATGGTACCGCAGATTCCACGAGGAAATCATTGGAAACGGATTCGTGAATCCCCACGAGGATCCGTGCGTGTATACAAAGACCTCTGAGTCTAAGTACATCATCTTAACTTTATACGTGGATGACATACTCATTGTTGCAAACGATGTGAGTTTCATGCATGAATCAAAGTCCTGGTTGGCATTTGTATTTGAGATGAAAGACATGGGAGAGGCTACGTACATCTTGGGCATCAAGATTGCTAGAGATCGTGCCGCCTGGAGATTGTGTCTATCTCAGGAAGCCTACATCAACAAACTGTTGAAAAGATTTAGATTACAAGATGCCAAACCTGTGGAGACGCCGGTAGTATTCGGGTGCGCGTTTTCAAAATGTGACAGCCCGAAGAACCAGCAAGAGCGTGAACATATGAGAAGTGCAAAGTATTTAAGCATGGTCGGAAGTCTCATGTACGTCATGCTTTGCACTCTTCCGGACATTTGTTAAGCTGAGGGCCTAGTAGCAAGATTCCAATCAGACCCTGGCAATCAACATTTGAAAGTCGTAAAGCGGATCATACGATATCTGAAAGGTACTGCCGACTACGTACTGTGCTATATGAGGGCTGGAAGTTATAATTGACCGGATTCAGTGACGCCGACCATGGTGGCGATCTAGACGATCGTAAGTCCACTACAGGATGAGTGTTTCTCCTTGTTGATGCCGCCATTTCATGGACGGGCAAGAATCAATCATGTGTCGCGCTGTCTACGATGGAATCAGAATTCGTTGCTCTCTCCAAAAATGCACAGGAAACGGTCTGGCTGAAAAGACTTCTTACTACGCTGCTTGGTGGCGATGTCGGGACTAAGCCTGTGAAGGTGTACTCTGACAGTCAGGCAGCTATTGTGGCAGTAAAGAATCCAAAGTACCACAGTAGGACTAAACACATTGATGTGAAATATAATTATGCTAAATCTATGGTAGAAGACAATATAATCACTTTAGAATACTCACCCACTGATGACATGGTTGCGGACCCATTAACTAAACCATTATGGAGAGAGACATTTGAAAAGCATGTTAAACTGCTTGGATTGCATAGGGTTTAAAAGTGGGCGTATATCAGTGATAACATTTTGATAACTGAAAGTTACATTTTTGATAAATGAGAGAATTGAAATTCGAGTTTATGATTCATCGACATCATAATGTTTGATTACATCGGATTTTACGGTCTATAAACTAAGTCATAGGAGGACGCAATCTTCTGCCTTAATTATGTCGAATGTGGGCCTTGCCTTGTTACACGGGCACGGTCGTCTTGTAGGAGAGGGGGACCTCTGCCGCAGCAAGACTGGCCAAGAACCAGTTGGATAAACTTGGTTACGCAAAACGATCATCTGGTTTCGGAGTAACATGACATGATCTTCGTTTTGCACATCGCTGATGATGAACTCTATTCGTCATTAACCACATTCTGGGCCAGATGAAAATCTGCGATAGCATCATTAACATATCCCACACCTGACAATGTTCGGGTATGCTATCGACGCGTGCTTCATACTACGCGTTCCATGTTCGACCACGGGGTCATGCTCGTTAGTGCTAGGTAGAATCCTCGAGATTCGGATGGGCGCAAACTTCTTCACCTCGAGCATGTGATTGATCCCGGCAACCTTATGAAGAGGCACCCGGAGTATCCTCATGGACTCAGAACTCATACCTAAGGTAAGGCTCAATGTTTATGAGCGCAGTGTTGAAGAAAAATGCCAAGTTACCCCGTCTTTGGAAACCGGTTGGGTTTGACTAAGGGTATGGGAGATGGGGATGGTTAAGTTCACATGTAATTCACCGACTCTTGTATTCACTAGGCGGCCAATCAGATATTAGTTGAAGGTTGTGAATACTTGTACGGATGCCTTGGAGAAGTATTCCTATGTGGAAACTGGGCAATTGGAGAATTAACAGTTGACCTAGGATACAGCGCGATACAATTTGATGTTTTTAACAGGTTGATTTGAGAGAGGGAATCAACTTTCCGCGGGCGCTACAACACTCCTAACAAATGAGTAGCATGATGCCCGTCGTATCCGCCGGTCGCACGGCAAACCTCGTATGAACTATTCGGAAGCAGGGGCAAGATCAGAAGAGTGAAATGTTGATGCGATTTGGACAACAATACATTAACAGGCACCCTCCCATTTCAGCGAGTGGGAGCTGTTAGCATATGGTGATTTAGGCCTGTCAATTTTACCCGTGACCCGCGGGTGACCCGCAAATGACCCGCTCACGGGTCGGGTACGGGTGACCCTAAGTATGCTAACGGGTCATTTACGGGTTGACCCGTAAATGACCCGTTGAGAGCGGGCCGGGTACGGGTTTGGGATTAGGACCCGTACCCGACCCGTGACCCGTTTAAATCAGTTTTTTTTTTTTTTTTTTTCGTTTCCCTAAATAATGGCTAAAAAATTAAAGAAACTAAAAAGTTGCATGAGCAAGATACAACTAGGGCTGGCAATTTGGGCTCGACACGATGGGCAGACACGATCACGACATGAAAAATTACGGGTTTGGGTCAATCATTTTCGTGTCGTGCCAAAATCGTGTCGTGCGAAATCGTGTTAAGATATTTCGTGTCGTGTTCGTGTTTTATATTGGTGACACGGCCCGACACGATAACACGATTTATATATAATAATATTTAATTTATTAAATGAGACATTACCAAATTTATATCAAGAGCATTAGCCCATTAACTCAGAAGGCTTCGCCTTTTTCAAGAAGACTTAATTAGCAGAGATGTTCCTCCTACCAAAGTCCAGCCGCACTAAAACCTAGCAAGCGTGACCTAGTCCTATCTGTATCTTACTTCATGCCTTCCTTCCTTTAATGATATATGATATTGAAAATTGAATCTCCACCCACCCAGTCATCATTTCATCTCTATTCTCAAAATCATCTCTTTCTCTTAGTCGTAATCAATTCTGTCTCATAGTCTTCTACTATTTTTTTTTTTTCAGTTTTTTCTCTCTTATAAAAACCCTAAAGTATGGTGAAGACATACAACAATGCTCTTCAATTCTTTGACCCGGGTCACGGGTCAGACCCGGGTCAACCCGTGACCCCGGGTACGGGTCTGCGACCCCTGACCCGTGGTGACCCCCGGGTCAATCACGGGTCGGATGGTCGGTGACCCGCGGGTCACGGGTCACGGGTTGTGACCCGTTGACAGGCCTATGGTGATTGGCGCCGTAAAAGGAAGCCCATTAATATGTATATGTTAACTAAGAAATTGGGCTTGACCCAAATCCCAATTGACATGAGAGGCCCAAAATTGGGCTTCTCTTACACTACATAGGCCGGCCGAAACTAGTATTTGTGTGTGGGCAAAGTGGACTTTTGTCCACTTTGCTCCTATAGATAGGGAGTGTTAGGGGTTTTATTGGGGTAATTCACAATTCATCATTTGTGGTGATTAGAGAAAAACGCTCCTCCCTAAATACTAGTTTCGGCCGAACCTCACACCACCACCAAGGGTGTGCCAATTTGCTTTGAGCAAACACTCCGGAGATCTGTCCCTGTCAAGAATCGATCAGAGGCTTTGCTGTGGAGACTATACCGCGTAGGGCTTCCTTAACAAGAACCTTAGGGGTTTCGTCTGGTGGATCGAGAACTCCCTCAGCAAGATCTTGTGACTACAGAAAAGGTTTAAGGTATGTGCACATCTTCCGCTGCGTAATTCTGATTACTAGCATGTATCTTGTTTATGTTTCCGTAGTATTTAGCCCCGTAATCCAACAAAAACACCATGTAGACATATGTACTCACAAGGGTCCAAGTGGGGTGTGAAAACACCATGTAGATATGTACGCAAGGTGTGAAAATACCATCTAGATATATGTGCTCGAAAAGTTCCAAGCGGGGAGTGAAAACTCTATGTAGATATATACGTAAGGTGTGAAAACACCATGCAGATAACGTGTATATGTACGGTGTGGTCCGAGCGGACTAAAATAGCCTGTTTGGAGAATTTGAACCCCGGGAGTCCGTTTGTACCGCGTGTGCGAGTGTCTGCGTGCGCGTTTCGAAAAGTAAACTATTTTTGAATTCGGTCGCATTTTATACTTGTCAAACCTATTGTCATATTACTTCATTATTAGCAGTCGGTTCGTTAGTGATAATTGAGCGTACATCCATTATGATGAAATGAATGTGGAGCAATAGACAACAAAGAGAGACACCATGAGAGTAATTAAATTATATTATATATATTACAGAAGAATAAATAAGGAAGCAACAAAATAAAATTATTTTTCTGCCAAAAAAAATTACAGAGACAACCCAGAATCTTCATCTTCATCGAGGCCGGAGGTGTAAGTGAAGTAGAGCGTCCAAATGAGGCCGAAAACACCGAGAAGGATCCACCCGAGGAGGTTGTTGCTCAGGCCGAACGGCAGCCCTGTCCCCTCCGTGCTCAGCCTCTCGTCCACCAAGGCTGTGGCCGGCCATGACGTAGCTGCCGCACAGACCGCCGCCAGGAGCGACGCGCACATCCCCATCTTGCTGCTGCCTTCCGGAGGTGAGGCCTGCTTTCCTTCAACGCTGCACCTCACTCTTCCCTTCATTGCTATTGCTGGCAACCCTAGTTAGTAATAATCAACCGTAAATACAAAATACTTTACTAATTTTGCAGTAAACGTCAGTATATAGTTCTAATATTTAATATATATATATATATATATATATATATATATATATATATATTTGTTTTTTTGTATTATTATATTTTCTTAACTTTATATAAATATATATATCGCAATTAAAGGAGTAACAATTTTTTTTCTACTAAACTCAATTTACAGTGTTTTCACAATGGGAAAGTATATAAAAACAGCTTCTAATGATATATAATATTATATATTTTTAATATACGTATATTAAGTATAATAAATTAATGAAGAATATAACAAATAACTTTTTTAGTATGTATTAATTTATAAACAAATTTCTACACAAATACAATTTAACAAAATAAAAATATTATAATATAAGTTATTATATTATTTAAAGAAAGAAATCTCACTAAATTATGAATTTTAGTATTTTATTTTTCTATAAACATATTATTTGCCAAAAAAAATTATAAATATATTGGGTTAAAGGTACTTTTAATACCATATGTTTGACCGAATGTGGCTTTTAGTATTAAATGTTTAGTTTTGTATACTTTTGGTACCAGACGTTAGAAAAAATGTAGCTTTTGGTACATCCGTTGGTTAGCCGTTAGTTTTGGCCGTTAAATGACATGTGCAAGTCACGTGATCGACTCTAAACTTTTAATTTTGTTCAATTTAGTGCCTCAAATATATTCATAACTTTTATTTTGTTTAAGTTAGTCCTAAAGCTTCAAAATCGAACCCAATTGGGACCTATCTCCAATTGGGTAAATTTGACCCAAATGGGGCTATATCAATTGAATTCGATTGGTTTAACAAGAGTGGAGCAAAATGAATTTACCAAGAACAGGGGAGGAAGAGATGCCCAAGGATCGCCTGGGGAGGGCGGCGAACGCGGTGGTCGGAACGGCAGCGGCTGCAAGGGAGGCCATTGCAGAGAAAGTGGCGCGTGCTGATCGAAAGTATGATGAGCAATAGCTACTGTACTGGCAAATTAAGATGAGATCTAGTGGAGTTTTTGTCTGTACAACTTGTCCCAGATTTGTACGGTCCAGAATGCTTACTAGATTCTCCACGTTGGATTTCTTATCTTCATGCAGCCACTGAGATCCAAAGACGTGTAGTCCTTCAATCCCATTCATCATCACCTAATGGAGTTTGCTTGTGTTAATTTAAATAAATAAGATGGATTAATTAGGGGCGAAGACAAATACATAATTATTAATTTTATTATGAAACAAAAGATCTTTTATAATGACATTATTTATGTATAAGATTACAAATCTTGCAGGTATCTACCTTTTACGTTTTGATAAATTACTGATCACCGCACATGGGGTGCACGTGCGGTCATCAGTAATAAGTTTACACTATATGTAAAAAGAGCGATTCTTCTAGAGTTAAAATTGATCAGAAAATTGACAGAGATGGCATGTTACGTTTGTTTTCCGTCAGATATGACCTATGGAAGAAACGATAGCCGGAACCTGCTCGGAAACGTTCCTGACAGATAAAATTAGTCGGGAAATTTTGCCTAGGGGAAATAGTTGTAGGGAAGAGGAAGGTACAATAATTCGTAGTTAAATTTCCTGACTGATTTCCTACCAATGTATGGATAACTGCAGTTATCTAGAAGGTTGCGCTGCTGCCCTCTCAAATCCAACTGGTCGGTGCTAAAGCTATCCTAGGGAGCTGCAAACATGTGTACTGAATATATGTGTTTAGCAGTTGAGTTTTGGTTTCCGATGAAAGTTTTTAGAATATCATAGGCAAACTTTAATTACGCAGGTTTAGTCACCCATTATGTTAGTACTGAAACCTTTCATTGCAGTTAGATAAGCTTATTGCAGTATGTCGTATTTAGGGCTGGGCAAAAAAACCGGTTCGGGCGAACCAAACCGGAACCGAACCAATACGAACCGGTTCTGACTGAACCGGTTCTTAAATGGTTCGGTTTTGATAAGGAATATATGGAGCGGTTTTTGACTGGTTCAAAACAGGTTCCGAACCGGTTCTGAACCGGTTTTTCAGAACCACTTTTGTTACCTAAAGCCTAAATTGTTAGATAGTAATACACTCTTGCATCCTTTTTTTTTTTTGTAGAACAAGCCGAGTATCCGACAAGCTCGACTCGACTCAGTTTATTCGAGCTCGAACTCGACCGAGCGTTAATTTTTCAAGCTCGAGCTCGACTCGGTGCCATACTTGACATGTTCGAGTTCGGCTCGACTCGGCTCGATAAGGTTAAAAAATTCAATTAAATTATAAATGGTGCACCTTAGCTGGAGGTCGAACTCGACTCGATTAGGATTTTGGCTCGAGCTCGAACTCTTCCTCGACTCATTATATACATATATAATATTATTACGTAAAGCTTGAAAAACTCAAACTCGAACTCGACTCGAATAGGCAAAAAAAAACTTGATTAGGCTCGCGAGCCTCTCGAGTCGAGTACAAGTGAACTCGAACTCGAATCGATATCAGAAAAAGATCGACTTGACTCGAGTGAGTCGAATTTGAATATTGACCAAGCCGATTTCGATAAGCTCACGAGTAGCTTGATTTGTTTACACCCATAGGGTAGATCCTTCACTATTTGAGTTTGGTTCATATTGGATATATAGGTGGTCATAGCAGGTTTGTTTACTTATATATAGTTATTATATATTATGTTAGCCCAGATCAGTTCTACAATCAATTGAGTTCAGTTTTGAACTCGAAACTTAACTCATAAATAGTTCTATATTTTAACTGAGATGATAGATTAACTCGCTTAATATATAAATTTTCAACCAGAGATTTGCTGCACTTTTGAAGTTTGAGCTACGCCTCTTGACGTCGCTTAAATTCTCGATATTTATATTTTAAATATTTGACTTTTTTATAATTTTAGATTGTTTCTAATTTAGACTTTGATACTCTCTCCTCTGAAGCGATCAATTGTGTTTATAGTTTGTATTTTGCAAATTTTTTATTGCTTATGGATTATCAACTTGGGTGTGTATTTTGAATTTTAGTAAAAAAAAAAAAAAAAGTTCAAAACCGGTTCGAACCGGTTCAGAACCGGTTTTGCTATGGTTCGGTTCTAGGACCTAAAATCTGGTTCGGTTCTTACGTGGTACAGAAAACCAGCTGAACCTAAAATTCGGTTCCGGTTCGGTTCTGAACCGGTTCGTCCCAGAACCGAACCATGCCCAGCCCTAGTCGTATTTAGTTTTTCGAACTTCGACCCAAAATACAACTAAATGAGACATGCACGAATATTCTTTGTCGACATTTAGCAACCTTGCAGCCGATACTAAAGGTATTCTGGCGCATCAGTGTTAGGTGAATTCAAATTGTTATGTTTAGCACAACTGTATGATTCCAATGTTAGGTTATGGTCTTGGGTGCTCGAACACAAAATGATAGTTTCAGGATGTTAAAACATACTGCAATATATTGTCTTCAACATAGTGTCTGTGAATGTTGAATGTTCAATTGACCCACATACCCAATACTAATGTCGACTTATTGACACAATAAATATTGTATCGACATACCACAATTATACTAGGTTAATTAAAATCCAACAGATGGAAATAGTGTTTGAAGACAAATTGATGTATCTTCGTTTCAAAGGTACTTTTCATACCACATGTTTGACTGAATGTGGCTTTTAGTACTGGATGTTTAGTACTTGGAAAACATCCAGACTAACTAAGATATTTTGCTTCATTAGTACTGCGTTTAACATATGGTGTTTAGACTCGGCAAAGTGAAGATCTAGTAGACGGAATTACAGTTCAAATGGAATTGTGATTATTATGTTGACATACATTTTCAGATTCAACTTGAAAATGTAGATTTCAATTTTATTCCATCAGAGCTGAACGATTGTTTACACATTCGGGAACTGTACAAAATTAGTAACAATGCAACATTACATGGAAAAAAAATCATCTCACTTCCCGTCAACTGAATTAACTGGGTGAAACCATACAACTGTGTTTACACAGTCATGGTCTTCGTGAACCAACGAACTGGAAACCATTGAACAGACAGAATGACTAGACCTACATGAGGAAGAAAATATACTGTAACTATGTATGAATTGGACGGAAAAACCCATAGGCATTCACATAGTTGGTGAAAAGAAGGTAGCGCAGAATAGTTGATTACCTTGAAGAGACGGAGATTGTTGTACAATGCGAAGAAGGATGTTCATAATTACTATGTTTAAGCGCGGATTTGTATAACATCGTTCGTGTTGTTGAACAATGTTTTGCTCTGAAGTGGTTACTCCAACCTATGCTTCTTAGGCGTAATGAAGAGACAATCAATCAGTGTACATACGCATTAGCGAAGTAGGGGAAATAACACGATAGGTTGTGAGGAAAGTTGCGATATACTTTGAGGTTTCCGCAGCAGGTGATTGTCGACCTCGATGCATCTTCAATGAAGGATTGGCGGAGTAGATTTTACCTAAAGGGCGAGTTAGAAGGTAAGTATGTCGTGTTTAGTTGTTCGGACTTTGACCCAAAATACAACTACAGGAGACATGTACGAATATTCTTTGTCGACATTTAGCAACTTTGCAGTCGATGCTAAAGGTATTTTGGCGCATCGGTGTTAGGTGAATTCAAATTGTTATGTTTAGCACAACTGTATGTGATTCCAATGTTAGGCTATGGTCTTGGGTGCTCGAACACAAAATGATAGTTTCAGGATGTTAAAACATACTGCAATATATTGTCTTCAACATAGTGTCTGTCACATACTCAGTACTAATGTCGACTTATATACACAATAAATATTGTATCGACATACCACAATTATACTAGGTCAATTAAAATCCAACAGATGAAAATAGTGTTTGAAGACAAATTGATGTATCTTCATTTCGTGATTATATTAATCCTTCATGTACGGTGTCTTAAGCATTGGAAAACATCCAGACTAACTAAGATATTTTGCTTCGTTAGTACTGCTTAACATATGGTGTTTAGACTCGGCAAAATAAAGGTCTAGTAGACGGAATTACAATTCAAATGGAATTGTGATTATTATGTTGACATACATTTTCAGATTCAACTTGAAAATGTAGATTTCATTTTTATTCCATCAGAGCTGAACGATTGTTTACACATTCGGGAACTGTACAAAATTAGTAACAATGCAACATTACATGGAAAAAAAATCATCTCACTTCCCGTCAACTGAATTAACTGGGTGAAACCGTACAACTGTGCTTACACAGTCATAGTCTTCGTGATTCAACGAACTGGAAACCATTGAGCAGACAGAATGGTTAGACCTACATGAGGAAGAAAATATATTGTAACTATGTATGAATTGGACGGAAAAACCTATAGGCATTCACATAGTTGGTGAAAAGAAGGTAGCGCAGAATATTTGATTACCTTGAAGAGATGGAGATTGTTGTACAATGCGGAGAAGGATGTTCATAATCACTATGTTTAAGCGCGGATTTGTATAACATCGTTCGTGCTGTTGAACAATGGTTTGCTCCGAAGTGGTTACTCCAACCTATGCTGCTTAAGCGTAAAGAAGAGACAATCAATCAGTGTACATACGCATTAGCGAAGTAGGGGAAATAACACGATAGGTTGTGAGAAAAGTTGCGATATACTTTGAGGTTTCCGCAGTAGGTGATTGTCAACCTCGATGCACCTTCAATGACCTTCAATGAAGGATTGGCGGAGTAGATTTTACCTAAAGGGCGAGTTAGAAAGTAATATAGCTTGTTAACATCGAAGCCGAAAAATGGTATAACAGAGGTTAAAATTCGAATACCCTAAAATCTACCCCAAATTATTTAGAATTTCCCCACACCCATATATTTTGCCGCCTAGATGTCCTAACCCCTTTTAATTACTTTATTTTAATTGCAATTGGACCGTTGATCCATGTACTTGGTAAAATAAGCAACTTGATCGTTTTTAAACATACATGGGCCGTTATGCAACATCAAATCCTAAAATTTATTAACATGGTCAACAGAGTAGCCCAAATAGCCGTTGTAATCATTGCAGATGAATTTTAGTGCGATACTTGCCGATTAAAACTCAAACGTCACAGTGGTCTCGTTCCAACTTCATCAGCAACAGAATCCGAAAAGCCATTTCCGCTCTTCTTCCCAAGCTCGCAGACCAAACTTCGGGGCATAACTGTCCTCCCCCTGGCTCCAAACGACTCGGCCGTCTTTTTCTTCCTCGCCGTGTGTACTTCTGCTCAAGTCAGCAGCATCTCTGGTCGTTGTGACAGTCTGTTCGTGGCATCTGCTTGTGTACCTAATATGTTGTCGACATATTTTTTTCTTTATAAACTTTAACAATGACTTGCTGTGGCCGTATAATTTAAAAAATTTACACTCTGTTTTCAAGTTGAAATGAACTTAACTGTTTTGGATATTCAGTGATGGTTGATGTTCCCACATGTGAATGCATCCTCTAAGCTCCACATCGCCATAGATACATGTATTTGAAATTAGAATTTAAAATTGATTATAAAGTTGATTTGAAAATGATGCAGACGGCACAGCTTAGCGTGTGGAATTTAACGGTTGACAAAGCAGCAATCACTATAAAAAAAAAGCCATTTGAAAATAGACACCCATGCAAAACACCATCATCTAGTTACAAAGAAACTACATTATTCTAATTATAATAGGAAAAATCTTTTGCTTCAGTTCAATATATTTGCTTCTTGGGCATCGATCTCTGTATCATCTCTCAATAATATATATAATAGTGAGAATTTTTTTTGGATCATGAGTGTCCATGTAACTGGTGATGTTTCTCAACTTTGAGGATAGCATGCTTAAGTTCTTGTTGAATCTTTATCCTCGACGGTGACAACACGATGTCCTTCCAAACCGAACCGGGTCGGAGCATCGGACTCGGTTTCTGGCGCCCGTAGAGTTCCTTAATCGACGTCGCGTCTTCGTTCAATTCTCTAACCATCTTTATTACCCCGATTTCTTCCATATCAACCAATAGGTGCTTGTCTTTGTCTTTCCATCCTATCAACTTTTTAACATCCCAGAAATTATTTGAATCAGAATTAGAAAAATAATATAGATTTCTACTTAAATTTTGACCTTTAACAAATAAATATTTTTTAAGCAATTGTTTAGAAAAATGGTTCGGCTAAAATATACTCGAGTTTATTTCAACTCGATTTCTCAGCCATTAGATTATGCATGTGTAAGAAATATTTTTTATCTTTCCTGAATTCTGATTTATTCTCATTCATGATCTAACAGCTGAGAAGTCGAGTTAAAATAAACTCGATCGACTGCATTTTAGCCAGCCCATTAGAAAAAGGGTATGCATAATTAGTCATGTATTAATTACCTTAGGGGGGCCTTCTAAAGCATTGGAACTATAAAGCTTAGCATTGTCAACAAGTTGACAGTAGGTTGTTAAGGCATTAGCAAATCGCTTGTGGGACCTTAATTGCGATTTCACTCTCACTGCTCTTCTGCAAATTATTGCCCTCCTACATCCATGCAAATCCAATATAACACCATACTATATGAAATAAATTAGTAATATAATGTAGCAGTTCATCACTTAATTCCTTAATTAAGTAGAGGTCAGGAATTCAATTCCAGTTATTTGCTTAGGGAACAAGTTAACGTACCTAATGCCTCGAATAACCGCTAGATACGGATCGCAAACAACTCCTATGAGTTCTATTCTGTAGGGTTTTTTTCTCTTCCCTCCATCTGCTTCCACTTCCCTAACCCGTTCCCAATAGTTCTCCGTCACAACCCCGTCGGCCGATACCTTATAGCCAGGCCCCATCCGGTAACGGTGCCGGTGAACGCTTCTCGCCATTGTGATAGTCTGTACAACAAACGGGACCCAAGAAAGGGTCCCGTCCATGATCACGTCTCGCCCCTCGTTGAGAGCTGTCACCAACAGCGACGATGCCGCGTCTGTAGATGACTGGTGCACCTATATATATATATAAACCGCCACAATGGAATAATTATATCTATTCTTAATATAACTTAATCAATCAACATATATATATTGAAAATACAAATTATGTGACATACCAGCTCAGCTGTTTGGAGCATGTCGGCATGGCCCCTCGAGCTAAGGGCTCTATAAATGACATCCGACTCTTTGAAGGCGTCGGCTTCGATGATCACTGCATTCGAAGCAGCATCCAACCAGAACGGCCTATCGGAAAACAAAATTTAAGTAATCAAAGATAACTTGGAGAACAAGTTACTTATGTGATGGGAGATAACTTGGAGAACAAGTTACTTACTCCTGAAGGATGTCCTTGAGAACGGTGCTCTTTCCGGCACCCATTCCACCACCCATTAAGAGAAGCAAGGGGCTGCGATCGCTATGAGCCACCGGAGCCATCACATCGGTGCACTTATCGTCGGGAATCGCAGTTCTTATCGCTTTCATCTCTTCCACGAGGGTTGTGAAAACCCTAGCTACCTTCAGATTCTTTATCACTATTTCGAATCTCTGCTCCCTGCATCCATCCAATCATTGAAGAAGAATATTATATATAACAATGACATGATTATATATCTTTAGAAACACAAACCTCGTTGCTGCCATAACAATGTCCTTAAACTTCCTCTTAGCTTCAGCATCAGTAGTCAGGACCTGAGATCAAGGTTGCTTGTAATGCAAGGAAACTAATTTTAATGTTGAATAACTGCCACATCAGCATAATCAGAATATGAGAAATTATTCAGTGGCTCGGTCCTAGCAAGTGGCTGACAGGTAGTGGACCTCACTCACCCAATAACAGAGTGACACGTGGCTCACTTTTTGTTAGAAAAGCTGCCTCTCATTCTCTCTCACCATTTGTCATTTTGTTATAGGGTGAACAGTCACATGTTAGGACTGAGCCAGTGAATAATTTCTCCCAGAATATATACATGATTTATATACCTGACTGATCATGATCTCAGCAATATTCCAATGGAACCCAAAGTAGCTCAAGATACACCTCTCGAACTCTTCGACGAGCTTCACGAACAATGAATCTGCATCGGGTTCGTTGGAAAAGTATGTGTAGATATCGTCCTCGCAACCTTCCGATCTCGTTATGTATTCCGACGCCAATTTACATAGCCTAGGGCAATCTTTCTTATCATGAAACCCCATTTGCCTCGCTGAAATCCGAACGCATTAATCAAATCATTCACGAAAAATCGAATCTCCCAAGAAATTAGGGTTTCGATCGTAGAAGATTGATTGATTACCTACATAGTGGGAGAATTTCTCGAGCTTCTCGATCCTACCGGATTCTGAGATCCAAACCTGAGGAATGATCCTACCTAGCTTTCGTATCTTGATACCGTAATGAACTGCCGCAGCGACGATCAACCCGATCGAAGATGCTGCCACGATCTGCGAAAGTGTGGTCTTGTATAGATAATCTAGAAAAAAAAAAAACATAACAAATACGCATGTTTATTGACAAACATATTATGAAACATGAACATATGTTTAAATCATAATCGTATATATATAGTACGATATTTCGGTACCTTTCTGCATGATTCGTGAACACCCGAATCGGGGATTCGGAATTACGTTTTCTTCTTGAATTGGAAATTTGAAAGATGAAGAAGAAGGAATGTAGGTTTTCTGTGTTTTTGGGACAAAGGATGGTATTGATCTGCCACTGCCATTGGCATGTTTTCAGCTTCAAGTTTAATACATCTGTTTGACCCTACAAAGAAGGCAATTACTTGATCTATTTTCCATGATGCATGTAATTGGGTCTTTATTTATTACAATTAATTAAGTGCTAACTAAAACATTTTAATTTTGGCAAAAAAAAAACTAAAACATTTTAATTTTCTGATGTTAACATGTGATATTAATATGATACTATCTAACTTGGTCATTATTTATTAATTAAGTATGTGTGGGGTCTTTAATATCAATAATATTATTACAAAAATTATTTATAACTTATACGTGAATTTGATTTCGCTTTAGTAAATCTCATATTTTTGTATAATATATATAACTGGTCAAATACGTATAAGTTATGAAAAGGTTTATATTAATTTGAATTATGAGACATTAAGAGAGCCATATTTTGACATATTAGTAATTTAAAATATTAATTATGAATTAAATTAAAACATCTTAATAAAATTATATTTAACTATTTAGCTTAGTTGGTTAGAACGTAAGTCAAATTAGAGTGCCTAAGATAAGATTGATTCACATATCTCTTAATAAAGTGAACTGAATTATTAAACTTTAAAACTAAATTTCATATTTATGCATTTGTTTTATTTTTTGTTTATAGATGGAAATAAATTCCAGATATCCCAAATTCATAATATTATATATATATATTATTAATATAAAGCATAATAAAAAATATCAACTTTCATGAAAATTAAGGTCCCACCGAGAATTGAACTCGGGTTACCAGATTCAGAGTCTGATGTCCTAACCGCTAGACCATGGGACCATTTGATGACAAACAGAGACATAATATAATAACTACTAAGATGTATAACTATCCTTCTTTTTGGGCCTACACGCTTACGGCCATTTGTTGGGCCACATTTTAAGCCCATTAAAGATACAACTTTCTTGCTAGACAAGACAACCACTGCAATTCTCAAGTAACAACTAATTCATTCATGAACAATACAGAGATATTCTTTACAAATTCACTACGCAATCTCAACAAACAAAATCGATCAGATGCAACTTTTCTTGAAGTGTGAATCATGCGATAAATGGTCGGTCAGACTAATCTGGGTATATTATGATCCTATAATAAAATTTAAAAAGAGCTTCAGTTAATCAAGAGGCAACCGCACTCTGAAACTCGAGCTTGGGAACTAATTCAGAAACCACATTTTCCAAGGGTATGCAATCTACTCTACTTGGGTTTCCATTCACAGGAAACATAGAGACCGATGTGATTTCATTGAAATCGAGTTTGCTATCTTCGAGCATATCCACCCAGAACTTGTCATCTTCGTGGAGTTGTGCGGCTTTCATCAGTTGTATGGCACTGTCTAGTTTCGCCACGTTCCTCCCCGCACCACAACCCGTGGCAGTTGCAGCCCCTACTGCATTTGCTATTGTTAACGTGTTCACAAGTGGCAGCTTGTGGATGAAACCAAAGGCGATTCCAGCCACAAAACTATCTCCGCATCCAACAGTGTCAACAACATCGACCTGACATCATAAGTCGTATCATTCAAGATGTCATTTTAAGCAAACAAGCACATTTAGGCATCACCAACTAATCTCTAGCCAAAAACTAATAATAAATAGTCTCTAATTTGGTTATTAAACGGACAGGACCCGTGACTTAGAGGTGTAAACAATAAAGTCTTTTTTTTTTTGTCATAAATATCGACTCACAATATCTATTTCTTAATGATGTGGAGCAAACAGATACACTTTGCATCCATTTTGAAAATATATTTTACAAAATACAAGGACTAACTTAGTAACTTATGCAACATAAAATGTTTAGGGGTACAATTGCTCACCCTCAGCATTATGTAGGTCTTCCAATGAGTCCACATAAAACCACATTTTTTAGAACTGTTAACATTTTTAAATAATTTCAGATGAGGAATGCTTTTAGCAAAAACAAGGGTCATCCACACAAACATATTGGGGCAAAGTGAATGTTCTATGAAAAGGCTTGGTCTTTTAAATTGTAAATACGTCTTTTGGTTTACAAAATAGTTCTGAAAAGGCAGCCAGGAGTTGGGTAATTTTCTAGTGAGTGGGAGAATTTTCTAATGAATACCTTAAATGCAGGTGCATAAGATATGCTTGACCGGGTGATGATGATGGAGCCCTTAGCACCCATTTTAACAACTACCCATTTCGTCTGTGCCCCGTGCCTCAGCAATTGATGTCCCGCTAGAATTGGGTTACGAATACCAGTAAGAGATTCAGCCTGAAACATTAGCAATTGTACGACAGCTTAAAATACTGGTACAACAGATTAATAGATTAGAATATGGATTCTTTTACACTGTTGGTATCCAAGCTTTGTTCATGATTCTATCTACACTTCAACTAATGTCTTATTGTTACCTCTACTTCTATGACTAACTGATACAAGATTATCTATTAGGAAAATGTTATCTATAGGGTTAAAATATAAGGAAAATAATATCTTTAGGGTAATAATATTTTTACTCTTTAGAACATATTTTATATGTTTTAGAATATATCTTTAGGGGTCTTGTAATCCATATAAACATTGTATTATCATTAATGAAAAAGGTAAGCTTCCAACAATTAATCTTAGTCTCCAAAAGAGTTTAGGATTGATTAGGAAGTAAGCTTTTCCTATTTCTAGATATTCTATTGTTCAAGCTTCCTAAAATCCGGGCACTTATCACTAATAAGGTCATGAAATAAATGTTCGGTTTAATAAGTGAAATTTAGGTACAAGTACAACCACCCTAGAAAGATTTCAGGTTCAAAAACAATAATTTGCCACAAAAATATATCAAAGGACTGGAACTATATGCCACAAAATCCTAAAAGGTAAAACATCCAGTTAATAAGTAAACAAAAGCTATGAAAGAACAAAGAGTTCTGCCCACTAGGAAAATGACAGCATATAAAGCCTTCTATCGAAGAAAACAGCACGAGAAACTACACACTGTGAAGAAGGGATCATGGTAAAGCAAATAACAATCAAAAGAGCAGGTGCCTAAGAAGTAAGAACCTCTAAAAGATTAGGAGGGGACCTCGTCTGAAGTAAGAAGAAGAACATCACTCATCTTCAAGAACTTGTCAAGTGCAATTTGTTCTTCTGGTGATCCTTTGGAGAGGCTCTTTCCTCGAGGTCCCGGATCAAAGAATATTGATGTTTTAACTTCAACAGCATAATCAATAGCAGCCATTATTAAATCAGGGGACAGGTCATCAAAGCCATAACCATTGCAGAACATGATTTTTGATCGTTCAATAGCCACCTTTACATCCCCAGAGAGTTTCCTCATCCAACTGAATGCAGGTTCTTCAGTGAAATCAGCTCGGCTGAAATATGGAAGTACGAGTTCATCTCCTTGTTAGAGAAATAGCTAAGGAAATCATGATGCCTATGAAATAACATCACATTACCTCAAACAAGAAATGGTGAATTTCCGAATGATACCACTAAGGAAGTAATTGTAAAATGATTATTCGGTTCTAATTTAGATGCTCAAAGCCGAAAACTACCAATACGACTGTTGTTGAGATTTGGATTTATTTACCTGCAGAAACCATGCCTTTGCAGTGGATCCACAAGGACCCAGCAAAGAAGGGTTTCATATGAGACACCAGGAAGGTTAAGATCAGTATCTTCACTCATAGCTACCATCCCAATACCCTCATTGTGAAGCACATCCAATAGAAAATTCCCATAAAGTTCTTCACCCACATGGCCAATCGAGGTACAGTGGAGACCTAGCCTTGCAGCTGCTATTGCAGTATTACAATTGCCGCCAGCTTCCCAAAATCGCTGCAATAAGAAAGAACGTCTACTTTAAACGGTCAGAGAAAGACCATCACTAAACAGTTCACAATTACATAAACCAAGACAAGAAACCAATGCCAAGTCACCGAGCAAGGAATAAAGGTAAACAAAAACCGAATAATTCTGTCCTTTCACATTATTCCTTATCTATCAATCTGGACAAGATGTAAAGTTGTTTATGTATAAGTATAAACTAGCTTATTTGATTAAGTATGGACATTGGCTCCCTTATCTCACCATCCATCTTATTTCTTCTTCAATTACAGTTTACAACAACATTAAGAACTCGAGAACAATACTTGCCTCATCTGAAATGGCCAATCATCTTAAATTGCTACACTGCTCATCAGAAAATGCTTCAATGTCGATAAAAAGGTGGCGATTGATCCCAAAAACCACAACATACTAGCTCAACAACAACAATGGCAACCCTAAAATTCATAATTTGGTGATTAACAAACCTTATCCGGCGGAGAAGCTGATAGCTGCTCCATATACGCCTTCCTCTCACCTGGGTCCCGCGGAGGCAGCTCAGGCACATTGAGAACAATATCGACGCAGAGATTACCTAGCGTGGATACATCGACATCCTTAACAGCCGCAACAGCTCCGAACCTGCCGTCCTTGTCCTCGTACCCAGCATTATTGGCGAAGCAGAGGGATGATGAGGAATACGCCGACGGGTGGTGCTTCGGCACAAGGATATCGACGCCGGGGCTAAACGCGGAGGAGTAGTGGCATCTATGCGGCGGAAGCGAGAGCGGAAAAGGGGAACATTGGCGTGAGTTCTGAGAGAGGAGAGATTGGAGGGGGAGAATTGGGCATTTTACAGTTGGTGTTTGGAGATTCATCAAGAAATGGGGGTGAAATCAAGATCAAAAAGCTAAATGGGGAGGATGAGGCTGAAGGAGACGAAGAACCCCACTCTTCTCCAGTCGTCTACAAGAAAACGTGTAGTGGCGGGGATTTCTTATTGGAAAGAAAAACGATTAGAATAATCTATCCTAATCTTATGATTAACGACGTTACACAAGGCCAGTGTGGTGAAAATCAATCAGATAATTGTGGTTTTTTATAAATGGTTAACTGTACCATTACGGAGTACTGCGGTTATAATAATGAGTTTTGTACTCGTAATAGTTAAGGTATTAAATCTATAATGTTATAACCATCACTTCTATATCTATATAATACTAATATTTATATACATACATTATTATACTATAAGTATTAATCCAATCTTATAATTCTTATTATCAGTTACCACCATTCATTCTGTCTAAATTGTTCATTCAATCTTAATATGATTTTTCACCATAAATATATGGTTCATTCGTTCTATTAAAATCTGAAAAACATAATATTGTAAAACTCACTGTCTAAGTTCACTTTATTTACAATTAGTTGTGTTGCGCTAGCCCTAGGTCAACAGACAACGGATCAGGCATTAGCTTTTGCTCCGACAAGTATCGGTGCCCTGCTAAGGATCGCAGGTGATAGGCGACCGAAGAAGTGTTGTTTAATTAAGTGAAACAACGAAATTGTGTTTAATTTAGATTTCGTGTAAGAAACAATGAATGTATGTTTAATTTGAATTTTTTGTATAAAACAATGGTATTTTGTTGGTTTGAATGGTTATGATCAAATAGTTTGATCGTGGTGAAAAACCATGGTTAGTGTTTGGATGTGATTCAAAGTAACATTGGGAGTATCGAGAACATTAAAAGTCGAGACCTCAGAGAGACAGGTCGACGACCAATCATGATTAAGAGAAGAAGACAAAGATAAATAGTCGACACTGAGGCTAAGAGGTGTCGACAGCCAATACGACACTCGAACAAATGTGATAAGTCCACCAAAAAACTCTCCTTCTTAAGGTAAGAGTCGAGTCGGCAGCCAAACATTATTGAGAAAACTCCATCCTCTTAAGGGGGCAGCTGGTAACCTGCTCGCCGCCCCAAGAGAAATCCTTCCTCCTAAGGAAGAGGCACCAACTGAAAACCTGCCGCCGCCTTCTCTACCAAGGAAACCTTCCTCTCAAGGTAAAGCTAAGGTGGTAACCTACTTGTCACCAGATTAAGGTAATCTTCCACATTAAGAAATGATGAGGTGGCGACCTGCTTGTCACCTACTAACATTTCACCGCCCTTCTCAACCAATCAGAAGAAGGCGGTCGCCGCTGTTGGGATCAAAATGACATGGCCTTGGAACTTCGAGTAGTGGACTCCTAAGTCTCGCCGGGAGCTAGCTCACTCAGGTATCTTTCTTGTTCGCGTGGACACTTAGTTTCCTTTGGTGGCTTTGTGCTAGGAGAGTACCTGAAAAGAGGTGGGGATGACCCCTGATTCCACTCCGAAGCTTAAGTCAGTAATGGATATCGAGAGAATAATATAGAGTAATTGATATATCTTAGAACATTTTTCAGATAATTAAACTGAGTCCTTATTTATAGGGAAAATGTTACCGACTTCGTGGGGCGGTTACCCTCTGGGGAGGGTTTTGTCCAGAGTCGGCTTAAGTAGGTGACAAGCAGGTCACCAGCTGGTGCCTCTTCCCTAGGAGGAAAGTTTCGTGGCATAGGGAGCGGCAAGCAAGTCGCCAGCTGGTGCCTCTTTCTTCAGAGGGAGGTTTAGTGGCATAGAGGGAGGCGAGCAGGTCGTCAGCTGGTGTTTCTTCCTTCGGAGGGAAGTTTCTTTAGAGGCGGTAAGCATGTCTCCACTTGTCATTTCCTTAAGTGGAAAGGTTTCTCCTATGTTCCTGGTGATCGACTCGACTTGACTTGCACCTTGAGAAAGGAAGCTCTGGTCTTCGACTCGACTTACCCTTTTAAGAGGGGAGTTCTGGATGACCTTCTCGCCTTTGTCCCTTATAGTTATCGTCTGGGAAGTCAACTTCTGTTTTATCGGATAGTCGACCATTCATTTTCATCTCCTTATTCTGGAGTCGAATGGTCGACCTAATGTACTTTTTAGGATCTCGACTTTGGTTCTTTCGACTCGACTAGGTTTCCTCGAATCATATCCAACACTTGCCCCCGAGACATAAGTCGTTAGTCTTTAAAATAAAGGGGAAGGAGTTATGTCGAGTACCTTTTATGATGAGAGGACTTTTCCCCTTTGTTCTCTTAGCGCGTAGGTGATTATCATTTGAAGTTTGATAGAATCGAAGAGTCAGAAGGGACTGCTTTCCTTCATCGAGATGACCTTGGGGAGTCGAGGAGTTAGTTGAGACTGCTCCTTTATAACCGGTAGACATTAGATCATATCTTTACTAATGGTGACTTTCGGAAGTCGAGGGAGGGAGTCAGTGTTATGACTGATCTCCTTTGTAGATAGTTGAAGGAGTCAGTTTTATGACTAATCTCCTAAATCGTCGCCGATTGTATGAAGTCGAGGAGTCAGTGTGATGACTGATCTCCTTTGTAGATAGTTGAAGGAGTCAGTTTTATGACTAATCTCCTGAATCGTCGCCGACTGTATGAAGTCGAGGAGTCAGTGTTATGACTGATCTCCTTTGTAGATAGTTGAAGGAGTCAGTTTTATGACTAATCTCCTGAATTATCGCCGACTGTATGAAGTCGAGGAGTCAGTTTTATGACATCTCCTGAATCGTCGCCGACTGTATGAAGTCGAGGAGTCAGTGTTATAACTGATCTCATTTGTAGATAGTTGAAGGAGTCAGTTTTATGACTAATCTCCTGAATCGTCGCCGACTGTATGAAGTCAAGGAGTCAGTGTTATGACTGATCTCCTTTGTAGATGGCAATGTCGGGGGAGTCAGTTTGATGATTGATTTCCTGGATCGTCGCCGACTGTATGAAGTCGAGAAGTCACATAGAATTTCTTCAAGTGTTCCGCGTTAAAAGTTCTGTTGAGGCGTTGCCCCTGCGGATCCTCCAATTTGTAGGCGTTGGGGCACGGTATACCGACGACTACGTAGGGGCCTTCCCATTTTGGTACCATCTTTCCTCCTTGATCGGCTGTTACGAATTCATTTCATCGTATGACCTTTTCTTCTAGAAAGAACTGGCTTCGTCCCACTTTTCGATTAAAATATCTAGCGGTGGCGAGCTTCATTCTCCCCTGGACTTCTTCAGAGGCCCATCTTCTTTCGTCGGCTAGATCTAGATCGATCATCCTTTGTTCGTCGGTTTGGTCGACTTCGTATGCAGCGACTCTGTGGGAGATATTGACTACTTCAATAGGTGAGACGGCCTCTGACCCATAAACCATGCTAAAAGGCGTCTCGCCCGTGGCTCTCTTGGGTGAGGTTCTGACAGCCCATAGTACTTGCTCTAACTCTTCAACCCATTTCCTCTTCAGAGAGGCCACTCTCTTCTTTAATCCGTTAAGGATCGTTTTATTGGCTGCTTCCACTTGTCCATTCGTTTGTGCATGATGAATAGAACCAAATCGATGGTTAATCGACATTTCTTCACAGAAGTCGACGAGCTCATCGCTGGCGAACTGAGGACCATTGTCGCTGATGAGGATCTTAGGGACTCCGTATCGACATATGATTTTCTCTCATATGAACATTTGGAAAGTAGTCGTAGAGGCTAGAGCTTTGGCCTCTATCCACTTGGAGAAATAGTCGATGGCGACTACAATATGTGTGTGTTGACCTGTGGATTGAGGTAGATGACCAATAAGATCAATTCCCCATTGTGCGAAAGGCCAGGCACTCATCATGGGAGTAAGATCCGCCGGAGGCCTTGTGATTCTAGGGGCATAAACTTGACAGGCAGGGCAGGCTTGTACTAACATTGTCGCCTCTTTATGCATCGTAGGCCAATATAATCCCTGTCGTAAGGCTTTCAATAACAAGGTCTTGGCTCCTTCGTGACATCCCGCATCACCTCTATGTAAGTATTTCATTATCCTTTCTGTTTGAGGGGCGGCTATGAATCAGAGATAAGGGGTGGAGTATCCTCTTTTGTAGAGATATCCGTCCAAGATTACAAAACGCCATGTCGCCCTTCGAATTTTGGTTGCTTCTAGAGGATCTTCGGGAAGAGTCCCCTTTTCCAGATAATTCTGGATGGGATTAATCCATGAGTCGGGAGCTTGAATGTTGAGGATTTCAGCTCTTGCTTCCATGGCTGAATAAAGAGAACTTTCAACGAAGTGCACCGCTACTGGTGGGGTGTTTCCCTAAGCGAGTTTGTTGAGGGCGTCTGCTTCTTGATTCTCATTGTGAGGAATAGCCTCTATTCGAAAATGGGGCATGTCTTGGATGAGTCTTCGTACCTCTCCTGCATACTTTTTCATGTTTTCCCCTTTGGCGACATAGGTCCCATTCGTCTGATTGACAATCAACTCGGAGTCGCATCTTACCCTTATGTTGGTAATTCCCATACCTTTGGCTATTCGAAGACCGGTGAGTAAAGCTTCATACTCGGCTTCATTATTGGTTGCTCGAAAATTTAAAGCCAAGGCGTAGCGGAGTGGCTCCCCATCAGGTGGTGGTAATACCAAACCGGCCCCACACCCTAAGGCAGATGGCATGGTATCATTGGCTGTACTTTCTGGTGTAGCTTTGACATGCTCTTTTTGCGGGAGGATAATGGGTCTAGCATCTGGTGTTATCATATTCTCGGCTATGAAGTCGGCCAATGCTTGGCTCTTGATCGTCTTTCGTGGCTCAAAGTGAATACGGAATTCACTTAGCTCTACTGCCCACTTAACCATTCTTCCTGATACGTCAGGCTTCTGTAGCAGTTGCTTTAGAGGTTGGTTGGTGAGCACCGTGATTTCATGGGCGTGGAAGTAGGGTCGAAGTTTCCTAGCTGCTATCAACAGAGCATACAGGTAATTCTCGATCTCCATATAGTTAGCTTCGGCAACGCCAAAGAGTTTGCTGACGTAGTATATTGGAATTTGGATGTTGCAAGTTTCCTTAATGAGGACTGAGCTCACCGCCGCTGAACTGACACTTAAATATAGGAATAAGGGATCCTCTGGTAGAGGTTTGGCTAAGGCGGGAAGGGAGTGAAGATGTTTCTTCAATTTTTGGAAGGCCTCCTCACATTCTGGCGTCCATTCGAACTTCTTGTTGGCCCTTAGGATTTTAAAGGAAGGAAGGGACTTGTCCCCCAATCTTGCCAGGAATCTCCCCAACGAGGCGAGTCTTCCATTGAGACTTTGCACCTCCCTACGACAGGTAGGCGAGGACATTTCCTCTATGGCCGTCACCTTCTCGGGGTTAGCTTCGATTCCTCTTTGGCTGACCATAGAGCCCAAAAAATTTCCCGACTGAACTTCAAAAGCACACTTAGTAGGATTCAACCTTACTTGATGAAGTCTCATGCATGCGAAGGCCTCCTCCAAATCTTGGACGTGGTCCCGCCCTCTCTTGGTCTTGACCAACATGTCGTCCACGTATGCTTCCATGTTTCTTCCTATCATGTGTTTGAAGAGTTTGTTCACCACGCGTTGATAAGTAGATCCCGCATTTATCAAACCAAAAGGCTTGACTTTATAGTGATAAATATCACAATCGGCGTAGAAGGCGGTATGGGCCTTGTCCTTGGGATGCATCCGTATTTGGTTATACCCGAAGTATGCGTCCATGAAGCTCAGGAGTTCATGCCCGGAAGTGGAGTCGACCAGCTGATCGATTCTTGGAAGAGGATAGGAGTCTTTTGGGCAGGCCTTGTTAAGATCTCGAAAATCTACACACATTCTCCACCTGGTGTTAGGTTTCCTCACCAAGACTGGGTTGGCGACCCAGGTTTGAAACCGTATTTCTTTCACAAAACCGTCTTCGACTAATTTCCCTACCTCCTGGCAAATTGCCGCCTTTTTCTCTGCCCCCATGGATCTTCTCTTCTGGGCGATAGGTTTTGTGGCGGGATCTATTCTTAACTCGTGGGAGATGATTTCTGGGCTTATTCCTGGCATGTCTTTAGGCTCCCAAGCAAATAGTTCCTTATACTTTCTTCAAATGGCGAATATTCTTTTGGCCAATTCTGGAGGTAAGGCGGCTCCGATCTTGAACTTCCTGTCTCCTTCCAAGGCGACTTCTATCAATTCTTCCATGGGAGCGGGTCGTCCTCCTTCTTCACGAGGATCCTCGTCTGTGATAATAGAAAGAGTTTCCTTTTGGTTACATCTCCGGAGGAAGTCGGCGTAGCACTGTCGAGATGTTTTTTGATCGCCCCATACTTCTCCTATTCCATGATGGGTAGGGAATCGCATGACTTGATGGATGGTGGAAGGAACGATGTAATTGGGGTTGATGGTGGTTCTTCCCAATATTGCGTTGTAGGCATTGATATGGTCGACCACCACAAAACGTGTTGTTAAGTGTAAGGCCTTCCATCCTTGACCTAGAACCACCGGAAACTGGATTGCCCCTAAGGGATAGGTTGTCCTTCCGGCGAGTCCCATCAACGGGGAACTCATTTCTTGTAGATTTTTTCTTTTGTATCCCATTGCAGTAATAACTTTGAAGGCGATCACATCAGTAGAGCTCTCTCCATCTACGAGTACCCTTTTTGTTTCAAAGCCATTGATTCGGCCTGTGATTACTAAGGCGTCCTCATGTGGTTGAGAAGCTTCAGAGAAATCTTCTGTCGAGAAGGTGATCGTTGTTGGGTTATAAATAAACCCGACTATGTATGTACGTTCTTGGTCTATGGTGATTTCCTACAGGTGACAGGTCGAGTACACTTTAAGGGCGAGGAGAAGAAGTCGACGACCTTTCTTGTTTATTCCAACCATTTGGTGATAAAAGGTCGACTACCGATCATGAAGAAGTCGACTTCAAAAGAATGACTGGTCGACTATGGAGACTTAGAGAATCTTCCAGAGGACAGGTGGCGACCTGTTTCCCACCGTCTCCAAGGGAAAACCTTCCCTCGAAGTAAAGACAGGTGGCGACCTGCTTCCCATCGTCTCCAAAGGAAAACCTTCCCTCGAAGTAAAGACAGGTGGCGACCTACTTCCCACCGTCTCCAAGGGAAAACCTTCCCCTGAAGTAAAGGTGAGGTGGCGACCTACTTGTCACCTGCTTAAAAGGAAAACCTTCATCCAAAGTAAACATGAGGTGGCGACCTGCTTGTCACCAGCTGACTGACAACCACTTCTATCAGCCAATCACAAAGGGCTGATTGCCGCCCCTAGGCAACCAATCAGAGGCTAGTAGCCGCCTCTACAAAGTCGGTAAACTTCTCCCTATAAATAGGGACATATCTTATTCAATTAAGAACAATCTGCTCTGAATACTTATATATTACACTCTCAAATACATTACTAACTTAAGCTTCGGAGTGGAATCAGGGGCCATCTCCACCCCTTTTTTAGGTGCTCGACCTTAAAAGTCTCCCGGAGGAAATCAAGTCCTCGAGAGAGCTACGTCCAAGGCGAAGCCTAGAAGTCCATTCCGTGAAGTTTGAGGCCACGTCATTTTGATCCCAACATTTGGCGTCGTCTGTGGGAACAGATCAAAAAGTCATGGCTGCCGAAAAGAGCAGGATTTCCAACACTCCGGTGGAAGAAAGGAGCAGTCTATGTCTACCAGTGGATCCTACCACATCGAGGCCGATCCCCCAAAAGGATCCCCCAATACCCCAATCTAATGGTGTTGGCGGCGATGAAACCCTCAACCATTCCAAATCTCTGCCAATTTTGGAAGATGCGAGGACAGCTCCCCAGGCTGTTCCTCAGGAGGTAATAGCTGCATTTATTACTTTTTGGAATAAAACCCAAGCAGGGGCTGTTCTAGAGAAAGGAGAGCCAACCCGAGAGGCCTCACAAAAGGAAGAAGTAGCTTCCAGTGTGAAAATTCAGGAGGAGAATCCCCTGGAGAAAGAAACCCCTAAAGCCCCCGAGGCCGAAATGGTGAGCAAGGAACCTGTCCTGTTCACAATAGGGCAGGTCGAAGAACTGTTGGAGAAGAAGAGGCGAGTTGCGAACGATTTGCTCATCGTTCGTGATCATACTTTTCACCCCTTCACCAAAAGGCTATTCAATACTCGAGTTCCCCCGCAAGTCTTCACGAGGAGCATCGACGATTATACCGGAGAAGGCGACCCAGTTCGCCACATCAACGCCCACAACTCCTCCCTCTTGGGAAGAGGGGCAACGCCTGATCATTATGCAGCACTCTTCCCAACCACGCTGAAGGAAGAGGCGTCTACTTGGTTTTATGGTCTCCCCGACAACTCTATAGACTCATGGGATGAGCTGAAAACCAAATTCATTGAAGGACACATAGGTCAGAGGCAGCGCCTCAAGAGCATGAACTTCCTCGACAAAATCGAGCAAGGCCCAGGTGAAACCTTGGCCAACTACTACACAAGGTTTCACAAGATACTCCAACAGGTGAACGAGGACGCCACGGATGGCGAGTTGATCCGGACCTTCTGGAGGGGTCTTAGAGTGCAGAGCCAAGCTCTGAAAGACAGTATGGTGATGAAGCCCGTGCAAAGGATTGACGCCCTCGCCGTCAAAGTAAAGAAATTCATCGACCTAGAAAGGTCGCATGAAGGGTTGCCCGAAGAAGTCAAGAAACAACTGGTGTCCGCCAAGATCGAGGAGGGCTCTGCTTCCCGACCGCCCAGGAGGGAAGAAAGGCGTGAGCGAGACTTCCGACCAGGGAATCGACAAGGAATAAGGAGAGATTCTAATCCTTATCCCTCCAAATATACTCCTCTTACCCATAATGTATTGGTAGTACTTCAGGAAATGGAGAAGATCCGCCTTACTAACCCGCCACCGGCAAGAAGAAACATGTTGGGTCACCAGGTAAATGCTTACTGTCGCTACCATCAGGTAAGGGGGCATAACACAAATGGGTATACCCTCTTGAAGCAAGATATAGAGACCCTTATCCAGAGGGGCAAATTATTAAAATTTGTGGAAAAGAACCCCAATATTCCGAAGAAGCGAAATCGTAGCCCAAGTGAGGAATCTCGATCTCCTCCTCATGATCAACCCCCCCCCCCTCCCCCCCCTCCCCCAAGAGGAACGATCAACTTTATCGCCGGGGGGACCAAAACATGGCTCGACATTGTTATCAAGCCGCGACACGACAAGCAGAGAAGTCATAATCAAATACTATGATAGATATTTGTTATAACTAATGTCGAGTTTTCATTTTTTGATGAAATATTCAGGAATTGATGAATAAAAAAGATCATTCGATCTACTTTCTTCATAAAGAAATCATCATTCCAATGTCACCACCCTCAAACTCACTACAAATCAGTTGTCGACCATTATGTGCCCAAAATGGCGACTAAAGCCTAGGTACGGCGACAATTCGATGGAAGATCTACAAAGGATCAGTCTTCACTGACTCCTCGACTTCATACAGTCGGCGAAGATCTACAAAGGATCAGTCTTCACTGACTCCTCGACTTCATACAGTCGGCGAAGATCTACAAAGGATCAGTCTTCACTGACTCCTCGACTTCATACAGTCGGCGAAGATCTACAAAGGATCAGTCTTCACTGACTCCTCGACTTCATACAGTCGGCGAAGATCTACAAAGGATCAGTCTTCACTGACTCCTCGACTTCATACAGTCGGCGAAGATTTACAAAGGATCGGTCTTAACCGACTCCTCGACTTCCGAAAGTCGCCATCTACAAAGGATCAGTCTTCACTGACTCCTCGACTTCATACAGTCGGCGAAGATCTACAAAGGATCAGTCTTCACTGACTCCTCGACTTCATACAGTCGGCGAAGATCTACAAAGGATCAGTCTTCACTGACTCCTCGACTTCATACATTCGGCGAAGATTTACAAAGGATCGGTCTTAACCGACTCCTCGACTTCCGAAAGTCGCCATCTACAAAGGATCAGTCTTCACTGACTCCTCGACTTCATACAGTCGGCGACGATTCGATCGAAGTCTACAAATCGGTGGTAGACAATTATGTGCCCAAAATGGCGACTAAAGCCTAGGTACGGCGACAATTCGATGGAAGGTCTACAAATCGGTCGTCGACCATTATGTGCCCAAAATGGCGACCAAAGCCTAGGTACTGCGACGATTCGATCGAAGTCTACAACTCGGATGTCCTAACGTTAAAAATAGCGACAAGAGCTGAGGGGACAATAAGGACCCGATCAAAAAGACTCAAAAGAGGATCAACAAATCAGTCATCAAGTTGTCGATCTAAAGAAGGAGAGACAATAACACATTCGTCTTCGTCAGACGAACGGTCGTGTTCTTTTGATGGTTGATCATCCTCCTCGGTGGGAAGTCGTAAAAATTGTTCGAGGATCGGAACTTGAGAGAAAGGAAAATCCGCCTGGTAAGCCCTCAAGTTGACCACCATCTCCTTTAGGGTGGTGTGGAGTAAGTCAGAGGCTGCGATAACCATCTCTTCTCCCAACGGTTAGAAATCCTAATCCCGAGGGAGGGCCTCTTCAACTTCTAGAAAGTCGGAAAAATATGCAAGTCCTGAGAATTAAATTATCTCGCCACAAAAGGGGGTTTTACTCGACTCAAGCCTTCACCTTAAGTAAATGAAGCTGACGACTCGAGTCTTGGGGGCAAGTGTTGGGTTATAAATAAACCCGACTATGTATGTACGTTCTTGGTCTATGGTGATTTCCTACAGGTGATAGGTCGAGTACGCTTTCAGGGCGAGGAGAAGAAGTCGACGACCTTTCTTGTTTATTCCAACCATTTGGAGATAAAAGGTCGACTACCGATCATGAAGAAGCCGACTTCAAAAGAATGACTGGTCAACTATGGAGACTTAGAGAATCTTCCAGAGAACAGGTGGCGACCTGTTTCCCACCGTCTCCAAGGGAAAACCTTCCCTCGAAGTAAAGACAGGTGGCGACCTGCTTCCCACCGTCTCCAAGGGAAAACCTTCCCCCGAAGTAAAGGTGAGGTGGCGACCTACTTGTCACCTGCTTAAAAGGAAAACCTTCATCCGAAGTAAACATGAGGTGGCGACCTGCTTGTCACCAGTTGAACGACAACCGTTTCTATCAGCCAATCACAAAGGGCTGATTGCCGCCCCTAGGCAACCAATCAGAGGCCAGTAGCCGCCTCTACAAAGTCGGTAAACTTCTCCCTATAAATAGGAACCTTACTTATTCAATTAAGAACAATCTGCTCTGAATACTTATATATTACACTCTCAAATACATTACTAACTTAAGCTTCAGAGTGGAATCAGGGGCCATCCCCACCCCTTTTTTAGGTGCTCGACCTTAAAAGTCTCCTGGAGGAAATCAAGTCCTCGAGAGAGCTACGTCCAAGGCGAAGCCTAGAAGTCCATTCCGTGAAGTTTGAGGCCACGTCATTTTGATCCCAATAATCGCCACAGGCTCCAGCACCCTTGGTCTTTTGAGAGTACCCAACGAGGCAGCGTCTTGAGTTGTGTAGGCATCTTGAGCCATACTTGATTCCCCTCCGGCCGCGAACCCTCCTGACAAGACATTAACGTCATTGTTGGGGGGCGTTCTCCACCTTCTTGATCAATGAGACCGGTGGCGATGGATTTCTTCTTGCATGAACTCCAACTCCCTTCTTTCTAGGAGGCAATCTTCCGTGTCATGCCCCTCTTGTTGATGATATTCACAACAAGGAGTAAAATGACAATTCTCTCCATTTAGGTGAAATATTTCCAACCTTTGTTGAGTTCGTTGGAATTCCCTCGGCGAGATCTCTTGCGGATATGAACTCTCGCCCCGACCATGTGGTGGTCTTTTCTGGTGGCGACGATTCATCCGAGCTCGCTCCACTTCTATATGGAAATTTACTCGTTGTTCAAGTTCCTCCATACTTCCCACTGGTTCCGTATATTGAGTGTGTGCCAAAGATCGGGATTGGGCTCCCAATCCTCGAAAGAACATTCGGATAGCCTCTCATTCCATGAGCTTGCTTCCAGTATAACCTTCCTGGAATCGCCTAAAGTAATTTTCCAAGGTTTCGCTTGGCCCTTGGACTATGCCTTCAGATATCCATCTCCACATCTGTGCTTGCTCCCTCTCCACATGGAGAGTCATGCGTTGCATTAGTTCTTCTAGACTCTCCACTCGTGCTATGGATTGATCGATGGCTAAAGATTGGGATTGAGATCCCAATCCTCTGAAGAACATCTGGATGGCTCTCTTTCCGAGAGTTCGCCTCCAGTATATCCTCCTTGGAATCGCCTGAAGTAATTTTCTAGGATTTCATTTGGCCCTTGGAATATACCCTCGGCTACTCGTGCTAGATTTTGTCTCGTTCGACTCCTCGGTGGTGCCATGACTTTTTGATCTCGGTTCCCACAGACGGCGCCAAATGTTGGGATCAAAATGATGTGGCCTTGGAACTTCGAGTAGTGGACTCCTAAGTCTCGCCGGGAGATAGCTCACTCAGGTATCTTTCTTGGTCGCGTGGACACTTAGTTTCCTTTGGTGGCTTTGTGCTAGGCGAGGACCTGAAAAGAGGTGGGGATGACCCCTGATTCCACTCCGAAGCTTAAGTCAGTAATGGATATCGAGAAAATAATATAGAGTAATTGATAGATCTTAGAACCTTTTTCAGATAATTAAAGTGACTCCCTATTTATAGGGAAAATGTTACCGACTTCGTGGGGCGGTTACCCTATGGGGAGGGTTTTGTCCAGAGTCGGCTTAAGTAGGTGACAAGCAGGTCGCCAGCTGGTGCCTCTTTCTTCAGAGGGAGGTTTAGTGGCATAGAGGGAGGCGAGCAGGTCGTCAGCTGGTATTTCTTCCTTCGGAGGGAAGTTTCTTTAGAGGCGGTAAGCATGTCTCCACCTGTCCTTTCCTTAAGAGGGAAGGTTTCTCCTAAGTTCCTGGTGATCGACTCGACTTGACTTGCACCTTGAGAAAGGAAGCTCTGGTCTTTGACTCGACTTACCCTTTTAAGAGGGGAGTTCTGGATGACCTTCTCGCCTTGTCCCATATAGTTATCGTCTGGGAAGTCGACTTCTGTTTTATCGGACAGTCGACCATTCATCTTTATCTCCTTATTCTGGAGTCGAATGGTCGACCCAATGTACTTTTTAGGATCTCGACTTTGGTTATGTCGACTCGTACTAGGTTTCCTCGAATCATATCCAACAGCCGCCACTAGGCCACCAATCAGGACACCACAGCCTCAATATAAAGTCGGTATGATCCTCTCCTATAAATAAGATAAATCACTTTCAAGAACCCCCCCCCCCCCCCCCCCCCCCCCCGAGGTCGAGATAGACACCTAGAAGAGTTAGTCAAAGGCGAAACCTCGAAGTCAATTATTAGAAGCTTCATTCCACGTCATTTTGATCCCAACATTTGGCGCCGTCTGTGGGAACGATGATAAAAAAGTCATGGTACCACCAAGGGGTAACTCGAGACGAAACCAGACATGGAGACTGGAAAATGTTTTCCAAGGATCGACAGAAACCTTGGAAAGCTACTTCAGGTGTTTCCAAGGAGCCTATAGTGGAGGCGAACTTCTGGAAGGAGAAGTCATCCGCACATTCTTCAGAGGGTTGGGACCGCAATCCCAATCTTTAGCTATCACTCAATACACGGAACCCGTGGAGAGATGGGAAGATCTAATCTATAGAGCGACCCTCCATATTAGGGCAGAACAAGCTCAGGCGAATCGCTCAACCCAACAAGACCCCCCCCCCCCTCGAGGTCAAGGCGAGAGTTCGTCCATCCGAGGAGCTTCCACAAGAGAATTTTGGCAAACTCAACAGAGACTGGAAAGACTTCAAATAGCTGAGGGAACTCGTCGTCCCCTTTCCTACTGTGAAAGTCACCAAGCGAAGGGGCACAACACAGAAGATTGCCTCATCGCCAGGAGAGAACTAGAATTTATGCAAAGAGAGATCCAACGTTACCAACGTCATCGTTCCCATGATCACGGTCTCCTTAAGGAAATTTCGCCCCACCTCACCCTCAGGTTATGCAACGAGGTTTATACATGGCAATCACCTCTTAGGATACAGCAGTGTCGTTAACACGAATCGTGCACAAAATTCGTTCAACCGAACTGAACCAATACCTAAGGTTAAACAAGAATATTAGACCAGAAAATTAATCGAATAAATAAGGCCACGAAATTTTGAATAGAACCGTAATGACTTGAAGAAGTAAGTGATTATCACATCAAGTTGGAATCGGACAGCGATCGTTGCCTCGCTCGACATGGCTTGCTCAGTTCACCCTGGGTTGTTGACTGTTGTGTGGTAGCAGCCCACTTGGACTATTGCCATGTACGATGGAGTGAATTTTGATGTGGGGTTTGTTCTTGGTAGAGATTTGTTTGGACTATGCAAGGAAAACGACGGATCTCGAAGCTGGAATATTGGATGGCTTGTCCATAAATATACTTGCACAAGTTAGATTATGTAATGTATTTGGACACTATTAGAAAACATAATTTCGGTTTACATAATTAGGCAACAATTAGTTTCCTATTTAACACAACCGGACCCGTACTGGGTACTAAAATTATTCTTCACAGTTTATATGATGGTCTAAATGCCATTCACTATGACTATTAGTTCACTATTAAGCTCAATTGTCCAACAGTACTATAGTCGTGTCCTAAATCTAACGAAATTAGAGACTCAGAACAAAGAATCGAATCAATTTAATACCAAACCGACCTTGTTAAACAATATAAAGCAGACATTCGGTTATAAAATTTTAACAATTTGACCCTGTTAAATTTCGAGATCCATGTTAAAAAGACCGCTATTGGACATTACATTCATAAGAGTGAAACAACACAAGGCAAACTACAAAAATGAAGACACACTACTAAGACAACTAAAGATAAGTGGTAGAAATCAAGTTTTCGTGATAACGATAATAGAAGCCTTGTGATGCAAAACAAAAACTGTCAGTCGAGATAATTTGGTATAACAAAATAAAGGACACATAATAGACATATGCCTGAAGGCAGAAACCAACACCAGAATGAAAAACATAAAAATAGAAAAACAACTCATACAAGCTGAATGCGAGAATGACAAAAATAAACCCAAAGAACCAAATCCTATGATTGATCGCTTGTGACTCCATATGAACCAATTTGATACATCAACGAATAGCATGCTAGTCCTATATAGACGTTTGAATCATAAAATCATGTCATACAGAACCAGCAATAGGGAGGGGAAGAGATGATAAAAGAGGGGACATCCATCATCACAAAATTGCACATATTCCAGCAACAAGTAGGTAAAACTACATAAAAGAAGTGTAGCATAGAAAGATTCTTCGGTGGTACACATGGTCTGAGCACAATATACCGATCACCCGGTCAGCGAAACATCCTAAAAAGATTAACATACGTTGGGGGTGTCGAAGGGGATCATAGCTTCTCATAGAGAATGTTTTTACAGGGAGTAAACCCGATAAAATTGGATATCGTGCGTAAAAGGAACAGTGGATGAGATTGATTGATTGCCCGGTGGATTGGTGTACTAATGAGAAGATTGATAGGGTATGTATATATAGCTTGGTAAAGATGTGTTTTAGAATTCACATTGGGCCGAGCCAAGCCCAACGGGCCAGCAGAGAGCAGCTATATATGCAAGTGAATTTTCATCCTAAAACCAATTGGTGATAGGAAAAGGTAACCCACTTGCTTATACTGCTCTAATGTACACACACCAACCGGTGTGGTACTCCAGAATCACGGTGTTGTGTATATGTCTATTTCAACAATGTGGACATATGTACTCCGAGACCTAAGTATCTGTTTAGCTCAAGAGCTTACATGAACCGAGTTGCAGACTGTCTGAACTCGGTTAGCTTAAGATAAGTATATCAGGCGGCGACGGGTATACTGGACGGTCGACTATAAGCTTTTTATGTTGTGCTTCCGGCCTTCATTGGGAAAAGGAAGTCCCGTCAAAGTGCCTAGAAATGGAAGTTAGGAGTGCAGTTGCTGAAAAAGGTGAGATTCTTTGGCCAAAATAAAAATGTGATGATTCTACTAAAATGTTAAAATTTAAGGGTATGTTTGATCGTATGTATTATGGTATACTAATACATGAATTAGCTAATACTTTATTTGTTTTGGTTCTGTATTAGTATTAACTAATACATGGGTATTAGTTAATACTCATTTATATAGTAAATCATGTATTAGCTAAGCCTCCCAAAAAATAATGTACTAACTAATACATAGTGTCTAATGACCAAAATACCATACCCTTAATATATAATAACTTCAGCAACTTCGGGCAGGACCTCAACAGTTTCGGTTCGGGGCCTGGCGGGTTCGAATTTAGTCCATGCGGTTTCGGGTTGAGTCCCGACATGTTCATATCGGGTCTACGCGGATTCAGACGTACCCCGGCGGGTTCGGTACGTACCCCGGCGGGTTCGGTACGTACCCCGACGGGTTCGGTACGTACCCAGGCCAGGCCCTGACGGGTCCGGGACAGACTCCGTCCACCTTGAACATGTGGTACTTTTACATAATTGAAGTTATCTTTTTAATTATTCTTATGTAATCTCATTAAAAAAAATGCAAATTTAATTATTTTGGTCTTTTGTTATTTTATTAAGATATCATAATATAACGTTCATCCAAACATTATATTATCATAATAAATTGTTCGTTCAAACATAGGATTAATTAAAAACCGAAAAAGATATTGTAATTCCGTTTAAAAGAGAACATATAGTATTGTAATCAAACAAGGAGTGAATGCCCAAAATAGACTTCAGTGCCAAACTTATTCCCAAACTAGGCTTCTTCAGAAACTAATTTCCAAAATAGGTTTTTTCATTTTTTTTAATCATTTATATTTTTATATTTTACCCCAAAGTTTATATTTTGTTACAATTGATCCTAAACCTAAATATCATAGAAGAAATATATAAAAAAAATTGAAAATTAAGATAATTAAATGTAAAAGTTATAAACATATAAATAATACATTAGTAATTTAAAAAAAAAATCGAAAAATAAAATATGCCAAAATATATAAATTATAAAAAAAAAAGTGATATAAAACGTAAAGAAACTAAATACTCATGATTTTTTAAGTATAAAAATATAAACCCTAAATAAAATATGTTGAATTTATAAAAATATATAAAATTAGCGAATGAAAAATAACGGATAAACTAATTTAAATTTAAAAAAATCAAAAGAATATATTTAAGAATGGATTTTAGTTAGTTAGTTAGTTAGTTTTTTTTTTTTTTTTTTTTTTTTTTTTTTTTTTTTGCATACTCTTAGAGCATCCACAATGGTATTACGTAAACATTACGTAAACGTGGCCCCTACATATTTATTTAAGTAAAGCAAAAAAACTCTCTGCAGTGGTTTTACATAACATTTCTTAAAGATGGGACCCACACGTAAATTTATGTTTTTACATAAAGCATTCCTTAAATATAAGTAATGCATTATGTATTACGTAACCAATTTTTTATTACAAATTAATTCATTTTATAATTAACGCTAATATCTTATTGGTGGTTGTTGGAAAATTTAATAATAAAATATATTTAAGTAATATGTTTAAGTAATACGATTGCAGAGAAAATATTTTTTACGTGTGTCTTAACTTTACGTATTACTTAAAGTGTACATAAATGCCTACGTGGCAACTTTAAATAATACAATTTATGTAAAACCATTGTGGATGCTCTTAATGAATATAATTTGCATATCATTATATATTTTTTTCCAAATTTAATTATTTTTAAATCTTTTTATTTTAATTTCACATATTTTTTTAGAATTAAAATCTACAAAATTTGTTTGTTTAATTATTTTTTAATGTGAATTTTTAACATTTAATTAATTAATTTTTATTTCCATTTTTATTTTTTTCATACATTTAGATTCTTAAATTTCATTTTTTAATTATAGTTTTCTTTAGGGTTCATTTGTAACATATTGTAAACTTTAGGATTCAAATTAAATAATATACATTGCCAAAAAAATGAAATGACCTATTTTGAGAATTAGTTTCTAAAAGAGCCTAGTTTGGGAAATATTTTGGTGGAAGAACCTACCTTGGGAATTCACTCATCCAACAAGTATTGTAATTCATGCAATTAAAAGAGAACATTTATAACGTGTCCTTATGTTAAAGTTGTAGGTGCGCGTATTCAGTGTTTCTTTGCGATCCGCGCAATCACTAACCCAGAATTCCAATCACCCTCCCAATTACCAATTTAGGGTTTCTTTTCTTGTACTGATTTTTACAGAGAAAAAGCTATTCATCTCCACTGCTGCCATCAAGTTCAGTTTTCGCTTCTGCTCTTTGTTGGAGCTTCCCTCCCTCCTTCAGCTACGAAGTTAAAGTAAGTAACTTCTGCTCGCATCCAAGTCCTTAGCTGTTTCCATGTTGTTTCTTTGGTCTAATTTCTGCTCTCTAGATGCTTTGATTGTTCTACTTTTCTGTATAATTGTGAATCTTTGACTGTGGATAATGTAAATATCTGATTGTGCTAATGGTGATAGATGAATTTAGTCATTTTCGGTTTCAAAAAGCCACATAATCCGTTGTAAAGCGGAGATGATTGCTCGGAAAGCATTTTTTTTTTGGTAAGCAACCAGTTTTTGTATTAATAGACACCGAATGTTCGAATGGCTGACTGGGAAAGAGTAGATCCAGCAGATTAGAGCATATGAAAGTCAAGAACTAACTAAGACTGATATGATGGTACTGTAGAAAAGTCGAATTGGAGGTATATAAGATGAGATACGTAATATATTTAAAAGTATCAGCCATGAAATTTCCCTTTCAGCTAAGGGTAGAGCTAGGAATGACAATCTAATAGCAGTGTTACTATATATTCAATCCAGTTCTTTCAGCAAATGCCTTGTCAGCTATTGTGCTGCATTCATGAATTCATTGAACCACAGTTTGACAGAGTGTTATATGGCCATCTTTTTGTTGGTGAGAGTTAAATCATTTAGTTTATATTTTTTTACCAGTTCCACTATTGTCTTGATAGCAGAAGTTTGGAAGCTTTCTGTTTGCTCTTATCATGCTCCCTCTTGTCATTTTTGTGTGTTATTGAACTTCTAGTGATAATTAATAATATTAAAAAATGATGGATGATTTGTTCATCTATATTTTTAAGCTTTAAGGTTCAAATCCATTGATTGGTGAGGCTAAGAACTTATGAATTTGATTGTACTAGTAAAAATTTGCGATGAAGACATGTTTGAGGTCGAGTTTTTCAACCAAATAGAACTCGACTTACTTTACATTAGCATGATGCTACCCTTCCGAGCACATTTCAAGCTTAATATTTAGTTTTTGAAAATCTAAGTTAATATTTTTTTTTTGTAAGAAAGACTAGTTTGGAATTTCAGAGTCTTCTTAAATGACCATTGCCAAGTTGGCTTCTTAATCTGAAATTTTCGCTGTTATTATTAATAGACTAACATTATATATGGGTTTCTAATGACCATTGGCAGTTAATTTGGCTTCTTGAATAAGAGAAATGTGGAAGCAAATAACAGGAAAGCTCTGGACAGATGACGATGAAAAGGCCATGATGGAATCCATTTTAGGTACCGAAGCATGTAATGTCTTGACTTCAATGGCTGCCACCATCAGCTCCGACATAATCAAGACACCGCCAGGTGGCAGTCCGGGTCTGAAGCATGTACTAACCCAACTCGTCGAGGGATCCGATTGGAACTACGCAATTTTATGGCGTATGGCTGGATTAAATTCAGGTGGATTTGCCTTAACATGGGGCGACGGGCATCTGGGTAGAGCCGAAGATGGAAGTTCTAGCAGTTGCAAATCCGAAAATACCCAGAAAAAGGAGGAGATTTACAAGATTGTGCTCAAAAAGCTCCACGCATTTTTCGGTTCATCCGGGGATGACAATTTCGGAAATATTTCTGACATGGAGATGTTTTATGCCACATCAGCGTTCTTCTCCTTCGGCTCGGAATCAGTGTCCGGACCAATGGCTGCCCATAAGTCCGGAAGATCAATCTGGTCTTTAGATGTTGACCAATTTAAGTCAAGGTCGGTTCTTGCCAGGTCAGCCAACATCAAAACTGCGCTTTTTGTAGCCGTGAAAGGTGGGGTCCTCGAACTGGGCTCGACCCAGTTGATCCCCGAGAAACACGACTTTGTGGAAATGATTCAGGTGAGGTTCGGCGGGCCTGTTAAGTCGGTCCCAAAGATCTTCGGCCACGAAATTGGGTCCAAATCCCAGACGGTCAACATCAGCTTCTGTCCCAAGGTTGAAGAAGATTCGGGTTTTCCCGAATCAGACACGAAGATCTTCCCTCATCTGAACCAAATCGGGAACTTCCAATCGAGAACCGACCAAACAAAGGAAGACTCGTCGCAAATCGACGATAAGAAGCCACGGAAACGAGGGAGGAAACCTGCTAACGGGAGAGAAGAGCCATTGAATCACGTCGAGGCAGAGAGGCAGAGAAGGGAGAAGCTGAATCAGCGGTTCTATGCGTTACGAGCCGTGGTCCCCAACATATCGAAAATGGACAAGGCGTCCCTGCTCGGGGACGCGATTACTTACATCAACGACCTTTCGATGAAGGTTAGGGTTTTGGAGACGGAGAAGCAGATGGGGTTTGGCAGAAGTGGGTTGCCCGATTTCGAGTTCCAGGTATTAGTGAATAAATATATTAAAAAAAATATTTTTTTGTTATATTTTGATGAAGTTATATATATATTTTTTAATCTATTTATTCACTAATACCAGGCGAGGGAAGAAGACGCAGTTGTGACGTTCGGGTGCCCTCTGGAAGGGCACCCGACTAAGGACGTGATTAAGGTTTTGAGGGAGCAGCAGGTGACGCCTCAGTGTGATGTGTCCATGTCGGAGAAGAAGGAGGTGGTTCATACTTTTACGGTGAGGACTCAGCCTGGGGGGGCGGAGCAGTTGAAGGAGAAGCTTTGTGCTGCACTCTACAGTAAGTAAATGGTGATTTTAGTGCTATTGATTATGTAATTGTAAAGTCCCAAAGGAAGCAAGGAGAAGTTGTCCTTGTAATTTGATTTTGTTGTTGTAACAGAACAGTGGTGCTCATATTACTAGTTAATGGAGGACAAGAACTAGCTTACTAGTTAATTATATAATTACTGTAATACTGTATGGTAACTATTGATGTGTCGGATGATTTTATCCATTTTATAACGGTAAAAATAAAATGCAGTTTACCCGATACATTGAAGTAAATTTAGAGGGGGGAAACATTTTGTTAGGCTCTAAAAACAAAAGAATTTAATTATGTGAATAGAACCTAAAAGCAGTTCCAGTTTTGACTCATGTGTCAGTTTGGTGTCTGAGGTTTAAATTCAATGTCTCAATTTTCATATGTGTTACTATTTGGTGTCTCCGTTAAATTTTGGGTTAAGTTGAACAGAATCTAGTTACGTGATAGTCACGTGGGTGAACAATTTTTAAAATTCCAAAAATACCATATGACCAGAATTAGGGTTCCGGCCGATTCCAGCCGAACCCACCCGATTTCGCCTAAACCCACCCCGATTCCAGCCGATTTCGGCCTATTGCGGCCAAACCCACCCCGATTACGGCCTATTATAGCCAAACCCACCCCGATTACGGTCAAACCCACTCCGATTCCGGCCGATTTAGGGTTAGGGAGCTCCGATTTAGGATTTAGAGTTCCGGCAGATTCTCGGCCAATTGAAGGTGGGTGGCTGGAGGTGGGTGTCCGGAGTCGGAGGTGGGTGGCCGGAGTCGGGGAGGATGGCCGGAATCGAAGTCTTAAAAAAGGGCAAAATAGTCTTTTCAACTTTATCTGTTAAAATTAACCCCAAAATCTAACGGAAAACCAAATAGCAACAATACTGAAAAATTGGGACACCAAATATCAACAGTTTAAAACTGATACACCAAACTAACACTTGGGTCAAAATTGGATAATTAATGGAATAATGAAACTTATAGAATGTTGATAAGTAATAAAATAAATTAATTATATAGTCAAATGAAATAATTATATTGGTCCACATAAACTTACATTTCTTCTTAGTGACATGGCAATGATTATGTATATAAGTCAATGCACTTAATTTGCTACAAGCAACCACAATGCAAGTTGAAAACCGTTTCAATTTTTTACGTACGTTTCGTTACAATATATAGATAATAATCCTCTAAAACAATAAAACATTTTATTACTTATACTTCATTTTGTAATACTATAATAATAAGATTATATTTGATTTTAGTTAAAACTAAATATATATATGTATAGAATATAATAATAAAATATAATTTAAAATTTAATATGTTTGTTATAATATTTAAATTTTAATCATCTCATTTTGTACATGTTTTGTTACGTATAAACTCATATAAAAAAAAGACCAATCAAATTAATTATCAACATCAAATTTTAATTTTTATAATACCCTAATAATTATATAAATAAATTACTTATCGTGTAATACACGGGTCTGCCACCTAGTACTGAAATGATTCTTTATTCGAAGGGGAAAGTACACATGTAATCAGAATCGACGAATTCAATATTTAGTCTTTAAAATGTATCACAATAAATTACGTGACAAACTTAACCCTATTATCGAACAATTTCATCATGACTAAATTTATTTTCAAAAGAAAATTTAACATGAACTATTATTTTGAGTAAGACCTTATTTTGTACAAGACACTAAGATCTTATATATTATTTTATAAGACATTCATTATTATTTTGTAACACCCACATTCAATTCATTCGAAAAGAAAGCTCATCAATTATTTTGGGGCTTTGACTTGAAAATGGCAGTTGTAAATTTTATTATTTAGTTCTCTTTTACTAAATCAGAAATTGTAGTTACTCTAATATAATATGCCAATACAGACAAGTTTGTGAAACACAAAGATATGTTTGAAAAATATGATTTTTATTACCAACATATTAAAAACACGCAACATGTTTTAAACGATGGTAATTGATATTCTATTCACTCACCCGTCCAAAATTGTTATCAAATACATTTTAATTTTACAAAATTAATCAAATATTTTTTTAAATATCAAAATATGTAATAACTTATACTAGTGGTACAATAGTGTCCGACTCATTGATCATCAATCAGTTGTGGTCATATTTGAATCAATCGTAACATTGGTATAATCATTAGTACTTAGTTGTGATACTTTGTTAGAGTTTCAATTTGACAGTGTTGTTCTTCGATCAAACGTTGTTATTCTTCGATCCAAAGTCACAGTTCGTTGGTATCTACAGCCGGTGGACGTCCTCAAGGCGGCATCGTGCAGAATCTAATGAGCTCTGATACCACTTTGATGCAGTTTGATGGGATAGATGAGATATAATGCACAAAAAACTCATTAATTCCGCAGAATACCGAGAATTCGACGCTTGATTGATGAAAACCTCAATAGGCTAATGACCCTGTGTTCTTTTCTTGCTGAATGATTATGTAGTTAATTAAGGATAACAAACCAATTCGTTTTGCTATGAGTCTTTTAACATTCGATACCAACTGATCTTATAAAAACATATAAAATAGATGATTATTTAATCCAAAAAGTTGTTTCTAATGTAAACAAATTAAGTTGATTACATTTCAACTTTACATCAATTATGAGAATAATGAAATTTTGATAGTGTACATTTTGGATGTTTATCTAAACATTTCATGCTTTGTGATGTTATTTAATCTAAATAGAGCACACAATACAAGATGCTAACTTTTTTTTTCTTGCGGGGTGATTATCGAAGGGGTTTCATTAGTAGGTCAGCACTCGTAACATGTTTACTCCATATTTAGACTAATTTTCCCTCGCACCGGATTGATCAATCCGTAAATGGTAAAATGTTTTCCATAAATATCTTTTCATTCTCATGATCACTACCAGCGGAATTTAAAATCCTAACATCTAATTAAGAGATGAAGCGATTCACCGTATTACATTACATGGTTGAATATGCTAACTAATTTGATATTGTGGTCGGTCATGCTATCATCATCAGACTTGAAGCTTGGACAATCAAGCAAGGTGACAGACGCAGATGTTGGTGAAGTGATTATCAACGCAGCAGAAGCAGCATTATCATCATATTAAAGAGATGAAAATAAATAAATGGTGTTTCATGTGTTATCAAATTAGTAAACAAACTTGGTGAAATGCACACCTTATATAACTAAATACTGAATCATCATCAGGGTTAATAATTAAAAAATTGTTCAAGGTTTACCCTATGTTAAAATTAGGTGTCTGAAGTTTGAAATGTTAAAATGGACTGTCCCAAGTTTCATTTTTGTTGAAATTTAGTGTCTTTGTGCATCTTTTCATCTTCATTCCATCATTTTCATCAACCCACCAACCCACTCATAATCCATCACTCTTTACTTTTCACAAAATCGTCAAATTTCACCTAAAAATTGAACATTAAAAAAAAGTTTCTAGAAGAGTGGTGTAGAGTCATTTTCCAAGGACAATAGAGCGAGATTTACTTGCCCGGATGTGACCAACTTTTTAGGTGACGGTCCTGGCAAGATGACGAGAATGGAGTGTGTATGAGAGCTCGAATTTGACAGACGGTTTCGTTGGAATTGACTTCTCTAAAGTAATCACACCGAGACACCAAATTTCAACAAAAATGAAACTTGGGACAGTCTATTTTAACATTTCAAACTTCAAACACCTAATTTTAACATAGGGTAAACCTTGGACAGTTTTTTAGTTATTAACCCTACCTATTATCAAGTTGCACCCATAGATTCTCACCTGATGTTATTACATAGAGACTGAAGATTTCTCACCGTATAAGCTGATGATTCAGTATTTAGTTTTCCCTCAGAAGAAATGGATGATGTTATAGGCATCCACTCACTAAGTTCCTTAACTAATTTGATAACACTTGAAACACCAATACTTTTTTCGACGCTCGCTCGCTCTACAAATTCTTCTCATCCATCTCTTCATATATATAGGGGGGATTTTCCAACCTTAGCTAACATAGTAGTTGAAGTATAAGCGTGTGCAATGCTTTCACCCACAAGTTCGGACTTATGAGACAGTTGGTTAATGCGTACGTCTTATTTTCTAAAATAATAGTGTCGTGTGATTAGAGATTTCGGTACTCGGTGATAGGAGTGGGTGTAAACGAGCTGAGTCGAGCCGAGTATCTGTTAAGTTCGAATCGACTCGATTAAAAAGTATAAGGCTCGAACTCAGTCAAGCTCAAATTTTTACACTCGAACTCGTCTCACATTCAAGTTCGACTCGACTCGTAACTCAATTATATACATCAAATAAGTTAACATTTTTTATGATTACTTGACTCGGATGAATTGTGTATTATTATAAAACTCAATTAGGCTCGCAAGTACTTCGAGCCGACTTGACATCAGGGCCAAAAAGCTCGACACTAAATTTGCCGAGTCAAATTCGAAATTCAGCTGAATTGATGTCTAAAAGCTTCACTCATTTACACACCGACAACAACATTCAAACATATGAAATCATGTATTACTAATATTGATACATTACCAAACAATTTAATGAAAAACCTCAACTCATCTCTTTTTAATATATTAATAATTCTATTTCCGCGCAAAAATGCAAATTAAGTTCTTACATAAGTAACATTTGGCTTCTTTCTTTGTGTTAGTTTTTCCTTAATTATAAAAGGTATGATAAAGTGGAAATTTAACATTTTATTCCTATAGCTTGGCTTATGTATAGATTTTGTCAGCATATAATATATTCTATAATTATATATATACTGCTTAGACTAAGGATATTACAGTCAAATTATAATAAATCAAACTTCCATTGTCTTATAAAAAAAACATCACATTGTGTATTACAAGAATGCATATGAACATATTATCTAAGCTACGAACATTAAGCATGCATGTGATAAAACATCACATTAAGTCTATGCTACGTACGAGATGCATGTGATGGATATGTCCTATTCAAAATTTCAAATGTACCGATCGTCAAAACATCGCATGTGTATAACGGGAAGAACTTCACATGTGAATGTGATCACATGTATGCATGCATGTGCTATTTTTTATTTCAACACGTACGTTAGTTATCTAAGCAAAGGACATTTTGGACAAGCATGCATGTGATAAAACATCACGTTATGGTAACTTACTAGTTGCACAATGGTGGATATATTATTTTTATTTGTGTCAACCAAATTGCATTTGCATAACTAAAATAAATAAATATTTTCTTTTTTACAAAGAATAAATTAAACTTAACAAATTCACAAATGCTGCATTTTCGATTAAATTTAGCATATTGTTGCTTATTTCGAAATGAAAAATTGAAAATGATTTTTGTATCCTTGAAATAACTCGATGTTGCAGATGATGGAAGAAAGAAACTGCGTCGTCCTCTATTTTGAATGACTCGTCGTTCTCTATTTTGAAGTTGGATCGAATGGCGGGAGACGAGTCGTCCTTTCGGTGGTGGTGTTAAAGTAGGGGCAGACCTAAGTGTAGTTGAGGGTACAATCGCACCCCCACAAGGCCACAATTATAATTAGTATATATATAGTGTATATTTTAGTGTATACGTATTTCACACCTGTCAGACCTAAATCTAACATACGGTGAATTACGTTTTGAAAACGTAATTTTGAACAGAGTCGCCACTAGTTAATCAAGGCTAACTAGAATCCTGAATCACCTAAGCGAATAACGAATTAAACACCTAGGTATAAAATCAGTCTACGATCAGAAATTCGAATTCAGGGGTTCTATTACGAATTAGAATATAATTTTAATTACGCCCGGTACTCAATTTACTTGTTTGCCAACTTTATTTTTAATACATAAAATAATAATAATTATAATCAGTTGTAAGAAAGTTAATAGTTAATCAATAAAAACATTATAGCCGACAAACCAGTTAAAAACATTGCTGTGCACAACGTCCTCAAGCTAGCATGGGGTAAATTTACAAGGATCACGATGAATGATGTTAACGATAGACTCATGATGTTTGAATTTGCAAATGCTAAGGATAGAGATATTATACTCGATCAGAGCCCTTGGGCAATCCAGGGACACTGCCTAGGGCTGCACAAATGGAACGAATCAGATAAATTGAGCGAGTTGAACATGGACAGAGTCCAATTCTGGGTCCAAGTACATGGGCTAGAGCAATGCCAGATCGATGAAGAAAACGCCGTCTTGATAAGTAAGTTTGTGGGTGAACTTATTGAGACCGAGCAAATTGAGGGAGAGGAAGGCATCAATCGAGGATTCATCCGAATGAAGATCAACATTGACACAAGTAAACCCTTATTGCCTGGATTTTGGTGGCCCCAAGAGAATGGAGAAGACGTATGGGCGGACTTGAAGTACGAACGCTTACCGGGTTTGTGTTATGGGTGTGGAAAGTTAGGCCACTCTCTAACTCAATGCACAAGGGAAGTGGTACAATCTGAAGTCGAATCTGGGAAACCAATGTATGGACCTTGGCTAAGTGCTTTAAGACCAAGATTTGTCAACAAGAGGGCCAACAACTCTGGGAAGTCAAACGTGAACCAAGATGGTACAAGGATGAAGCAATGGAAGGATATGATGGCCACTAACCAAGCAGCCCCAAATGACCAACAACCCACAGCTGAAGTGCGTACTCAAGGCGACTCTATCCAAATACCAGCCATTACCACCTTCCCACAATCCGCCGGAACCAGTCAATTCCCAGCTCCATCACCAACCAACACACAACCTCCCACAATACATACCTCTGAGCCATATACTAATAACCCTTTGCTTGCGGCTTCCTTAAACTGCGAAGTACACCCTTTTAGGATACCTACTCTACCCCAATCTTTCCCGGAACCCCCATATATAATAGAGTATCCGCATGAGCCCCAATCGCCTACCCACGAACAAATAATCCCCCAAGCTTCATCCGGACTAAGCCCTTTAGTCGATAAACTATCTCTTCGAAAAAGGAAAGGGGAAATGGAGGATGAAACCCCACTGGAAACAAAGAAGATGAAGGCCATAGTCCTATATCCAGGGACTAACCAAAATACTCCTAAACGAGGGAGAGGAAGAGGGAGACCCTCACTTAGGGGTGGTAGAGGTGGAAGAAAGAATACATTGCCAAGTCAAGGGCGAGGTGAGCCTTTGATCGGCAAATTCTCTGAGCAGGGTTGTGGTGACTGTCCCGAAACAGTCACACGGTATCCATGAGTATCATATCGTGGAATTGTCAGGGACTTAGATCCGACCTGACAATTCCCCATCTCAAGGATCTCGTGGGGAGGCATAAGCCGACAATAGTCTTCCTCACGGAAACTAAAAATGGGTCGGTCTTTTGTGAGCATGCTAGAAGAGAAGTGAGAATGACGGAGGGTACATATGTTGAACCAGAAGGAAGATTCGGGGGTATTGCTCTTTGGTGGGATGGAAGTCTGGATGTAATGATCCTACACAAGTCGAAAAATATCATCGATTGCTCGATCCAAGTGCGAGGGTCAAATGAGATGTGGTACTTCACAGGTGTCTATGGTCACACGAATTTTGTCGAAAGGCAAAATAATTGGGATACACTACGGCGAATCGCGAGAAGAAGAAGAGAGCCGTGGGTAGGGATGGCAACGGGGCGGGTCGGGGCGGGTTTTTGCAGCCCCGGACCCGCCCCGCGGGTCGGCCTGGCTGACCCGGCCCCGGCCAAATGGGCCTTTCGGGTCGGGTCGGGTCGGGTCAACAATCCCGCGGGTCGACCCGCGGGGCCCCGACCCGCCCCGTCATACGAACAATTTTTTTTTTTTTTTTTTTTTTAACTTTTCAATATTAAATACAATTTTTTTTTGTCAAAATATTACATTATATATAAATTCAAAACATAAATCTAACATCAATCAAATATAAACAACAAACACATCAAATTCATTACAAATACAAATTTAAATCCAAACACCAAAATCTATTTGGTCATGTTATTTATATAGGTACTATATTAACCATATTTTTTTATTAAATATTAGATCATATTAACATAAAAAAATTAAAAAAAAAATTATATACATATGGATTTCGGGGCGGGTCTACGGGGCCCCGGGTCTCTAGACCCGGACCCGCCCCGACCCCGACCCGACCCGGACCCGACCCGTGACCCGCGGGTCGGCGGGTCAAAACCGGGTCGGGGCCCCGCGGGTCAGCGGGGCCCCGAGACCCGTTGCCATCCCTAGCCGTGGGTGTGCGTCGGAGACTTTAACGATATCCGTTTTAACCACGAAAAGAGAGGAGGACAACCGAAAGATCAATCGAAAATGGATGCCTTTAACAAGATGATAGAGGATATTGGTTTCTTTGACCTATGCTATAAGGGATACCCCTATACATGGTCAAATAATCAATTTAACGGAGTTTTGGTACAAGAACGTCTAGATCGAGCATTAGCAAACCCGAGATGGGCGGAGAACCACCCAAAAGTGCAGGTGTTGCACGAACCATTCCTTGGGTCGGATCACACACCACTGGTTATTGTCCCGTGTTATGAAGAAGGAAAGGGTCCTCGATCCTTTAAATTTGAAGAGATGTGGCTTGAACATGAAGGGTGTGATGATATTGTGCATAACGCTTGGAAAGATACGTGCCCCCATGAAGAAACCACAAGCTCTCAGATTATCCATACAGTGGAGGTCTCTAGAAAGCTTAAATCATGTGGAATCAAGTTGATGAAATGGAGCAGACAGCATTTTGGAAATAATAAGAGGAAAATCTGGCAAACTTACGAAGCCCTAAAATCCATACAATCCCATGCAAGAAACGTCCAAACCAGCCACAGGGAAGCAGAATTGAAAAAACAGCTTGAGGAGTTATGGAAAAGGGAGGAAATCTTCTGGAAGCAACGATCCCGGATCAAGTGGTTACAACACGGGGACCGCAATTCAAGGTTCTTCCACCTAACAACCTTGGATCGTCGTCGAAGAAACAAAATCCTGAAAATATGTAACCCTAATGGCATTTGGCTGCATACAGAAGAGGAGATACATGCTGAATTTTCTAGACATTTCGGAGACCAATTCACAAGCAATTTGGACCGACATTGGGGGAATATTCTGGACTGTGTGCCTGAACTGGTCACCGGAGAGATGAACGATAACCTAACAAGGGAGGTAACGATGGAAGAAGTGAAGAAAGCAGCCTTTCAAATGGGGGGGCTCAAGGCGCCAGGCCCAGATGGTTTTCCGGGTCTTTTCTTTCAACGGTATTGGGGGGTTGTGGGTAAAGACGTCTTCACCATGGTCAGATCCTTCCTTGCTACAGGTATAATTCACCATTCCCTTAATCATACAGATATTGCTCTCATCCCAAAAATCCCGAATCCTTTCTCCCCAATACACTTTAGACCTATTAGCCTTTGCAATTATGTGTACAAAATTATTTCAAAGGTATTAACTAATAGGTTAAAAGTCTATCTCCAAGATATAATCACCCCTTTTCAGAGTGCATTTGTGGCAGGCCGTTTAATTCAGGACAACATCATTGTTGCGCACGAGGCATTCCACCATTTGAGAACTAGGGGAGAGACGCAAACAGAAGATTGTGCCCTCAAAGTGGATATGCAAAAAGCCTACGACCGCATTGAATGGGATTTCTTGAAGGAGGTGATGAGGAAGCTAGGCTTTAATGCTCAATGGATTCAATGGATCATGGCATGTATCACGACGGTATCGTACCAAATCTTGATCAATGGAAAACGATCGGAGGTTATATATCCCACTAGAGGTATAAGGCAAGGTGACCCATTATCGCCCTACTTATTCATCCTAGTGGCTGATGTATTATCTCGACAAATATCGTCTGCTGTTGAATCCGAAAGATTGCAAGGTTTCCGAATCAAAAGAGGGTGCCCACTGATACACCATTTATTTTTTGCCGATGACTCTTTATTTTTCATGCGGGCAGAGCCGGGGAATATCACACAACTCATGATAATCCTCAAAGAATATTGTGAGGCCTCGGGACAAGCGATAAACTTCAACATGTCCACCCTTTTTGTAGGGAAAAATGTTCGACCACAAACGCAAAGAGATATCGAGTGCGTGCTGGGAATAAAAGCCGAAAAGAACCCAGGGAAGTACCTAGGATTGCCGACGATTTGGGGAAGATCGAAAAGAGAAGCATTGGCCTACATGAAGGAGCGCATAGCGAACAAGCTAAATGGGTGGAAATCGGGGTTCCTAAGCAGTGCAGGTCGAGAAACGCTCATAAAATCAGTGGTAATGTCCATACCAACTTACACAATGAGTTTGTTTCTACTTCCAAAAACTTGGTGTTCGGAGATCAACTCAATGATTGCTCGCTTTTGGTGGGGACAAAGAGGGAGTGAACGTAAATTGCATTGGCGCAGTTGGGATACGCTAACGAAAGCCAAAGGAGACGGGGGGGCTTGGATTCAAAGAGCTACAATCTTTCAACTTGGCTCTTCTAACCAAAATGGCGTGGCGCTTAGAAAATGACCCTAACGCTTTTTGGGTGCGACTTTTGAAGAGTATCTATTTCCCTAGGCAGGACTTTTCCAAAGCAAAGAAGGGGGGGCGATCATCTTAGGGGTGGGCAAGCATTCTAGCAGGGAGGGATGTTTTAATGGAAGGTGGGCTTTGGATTGTGGGTGAAGGAACTAGGGTTGAGGTGTTTAATCAAAGGTGGGTGCCATCTCTGCCGGGTTTCAAACTACACACGAGACCAGAGGATAGCACATTGAATGGTCTTAAAGTGGCGGAAATAATTGACAGGTCTGGACCAAGGTGGCAGCTACAGGCGATCATGAATTTGGTTTCCAACAATGAAGCACGAGCCATTAGAACCACCCCAATCAAGGTGGATTCATCAAGGGACACGTTAATCTGGCCGTCCTCAAAAACGGGGAGCGCTGAGGTTAGGGCTGTGTATAGGGACATCACGAAGAACCGGGAAGGAGGACATGTACAACAATTATTAACACACTCAAGTTGGAAGGAGATGTGGGCAATGAAATCGATTCCTAAGGTACGATCTGATGGGCCCTGGCTGAGGCCGTTAGGCCCCTTAACGATTGGCAAACGGCGACTAGGCCCGTTGGGCTAGGAGCTGGGCTGCTGGAAGGCTAAGGGCTCCGACGGAAGGAGGCCCCGACATTGAATGGCCCCGAGTAAGCATGGCCCCGATAGGGGAGAGCCCCGAATGTATCGGACCTGGACGTAGTCGGTCCCGATATGGGAGTTGACACCACTCCCCGACACCGAATCCTCAACGATGCAACTTGGGAGTCTCCGATAATGATCGAGACTCACCAGTAAGAGCACAATCCCGGAAATCTCGCCATGATTACAGTAGTGGTATAATGGGCGAGATACGCGGGATACATATAACTGTACAGATACGCGGCGAGATATACGGCGAGATATTTGGGATAGTGGATCACAATCCAACCGCCTAATCAGGTAACTGAGATAGCCTTCCCCCTATAAAAGGAGGGAAGTTATCACAGGTTAGGGTTACGTTTTACATACACACAAATACTGCTTGCTTGCCCTGTTGACCACCGTACTTACGTTAAGCATCGGAGAGGGATTCTGGGCCACCGCCCTCTATTCCCCTTCTGCAGGATTGCGAGGAGCTAAGGAATCCGTCACCGTAACCGGAGTTCCCGCCGTGAACCAACATTGGCGCCGTCTGTGGGAACGCAACAAAAAGCCAAAGTAAGTTTGCTTCCCTTTGATTCCATACCATGGCTGGCAACAGGCCGCAGCGATCAGGCAAGCAGGTGCCGGCCACCAGCAATCCCCCTGAGGATGCTACACAGCATCAGGATTTGAGAGACGATGGTGACAGCACTCGCCGAGACGACATCGCGCGAAGGAACAACCCCCCTGGTGGATCCAGGAACGAGGCACCTTCCCAGAATCCAGAACTGGCCAGGGTAGTGGCAGAGGCCATGCCCCTATTCATGGAGGCCATGGAGGCCCTCCTAGACCGAAGAGAAGCCGCCAGAAGGCAGGCCGTAGATCTACCGCCGCTCCCTCCGCGGCGAGATACTCCCAGAAGGCAGGTGGACGACAACCTGCCGCCACCCCCTCCGTTGAGGGAACAGCCCATTCCGCCCAATCCAGCACCGGCGGAGAATTTCGTGGTCGATGGACCAGGGCCAGTGCAACAAAGGACCATTCCCCTGAATGGTCCCCTCACTGCCGACCAGGTAGTGAAGATTGTGGGTATTTGCATGGGAGATCAGAAGCCCATAATGTCGGAACTGGGGAGTCAGGAGACCCATCCTTTCGTTCCCAGACTGATCCATACCCTGGCCCCTCCAGGCTTGGGTATCCCGAAGATAGACGAGTACGACGGGGTCGCGGACCCAGTTCGCCACGTGCAGAAGCACCTGACAGCGTGCATGGGCAGGACCCCAGATGAGGATGTTATCTGCGCGTTGTTCCCGAGTACCTTGGGAGAGAAGGCGATGACATGGTTCTACAGTCTGCCCACTGGATGTATAACCTGTTGGAAGGATATGCATCAGCGATTCATCGCCCAGTACCAAGGGCGTCGACGGCTGCTGAAGAGTGTTCGGACCCTGCATGAGGTGGTCCAGAGGCCCAACGAATCGCTGGCCCAATACTACCAGCGTTACACGGCTGGTATGACCGAGCTGGATGAGGAGATATCGGAGGGCGAGGCCATCCGTACCTTCCTGAAAAACCTCAATCCCCCCTACGGCTCCGACTTACTTCACAGCGTCGCGGCCAAAAAAGTCTGGAACATGGAGGCACTTCAGGCGAGGGTAAAACAGCAAATCGACGTCCAAGAGTCGAAGATCGCTGCCGGAGAATTGGCTCCTCCCAAGGGGCGTGAAGGAAAGCAGTTGTTCAAACCATTGGACAACCGACACAAGAAGGATAGCTCCGAGGGTAGTCGGAGTCGTGGACGCTCCGATCGGAGGGAGGATAGGCGTCAGACCAAGAGGGACAGTCAGAGGGAGGAGTTTACTCCCCTCAACAGGCCTTTGAAAGAGGTCTTGGCGGTAATGGAGAAGCAAGGCCTCGCTCGTTTCCCCAAGAAGAAGGAAGGAGAAAAGTTGGGCTCCCGCACCGACCGTTACTGCCGATTCCATCGAGCCTCTGGTCACGACACTGACCAGTGTCGGGAGCTGAAGAAGGAAATAGAGAAGCTTATCCAGAGGGGTAAGCTGAAGGAGTTCGTGGGAGATTCGCGCTGCAAGCCCCGTTCCCGATCTCGATCCAGATCCAAATCTCGATCGAGGTCCCCAAGGAAGAGAAGGTCCGACGCAGAGCCTTCGGAGGGCCCATCAGGGTCCCGACAGAAGAGGGTTATTAATGTGATCCATGGAGGGTTCGCTGCAGGAGGAGACACATCGTCTTCTCGGGAGCGTTATGCCAACCAAGTGCCCGTAGCAGTGGTTTTGGGAAAAAGGTCTCGGTCATGGACTCCGAAGGAGGAGATGGAGATCACCTTCTCGGCGAAGGATCTGGAGGGAGTAGAGACCCCCCACGAGGATGCCCTAGTAGTGACATTGGATGTAGGGGGATTCGAAATGAAGAGGATCCTCATTGATGGAGGAAGCTCCTCCGACATCCTCTTCTCCGACGCCCTAGAGCAGATGGGGAAGAAGAAGAAAGACTTACGGGAGGTTAACTTCCCGATGGTAGGATTTTGCGGCACAACCTCTTATCCATTGGGGGTTATCACGTTGCCTGTGTGGTTCGGCAGTGGCTGGAAGATGGAGAAGAGAGATGTGGAGTTCGTGGTGGTCGAATCCACAGGGACGTACAATGCGATCATTGGAAGAACCACTATCAACCCGCTGATGGCGGTAGCCTCGACTGTCCATCAGAAACTGAAGTTCCCGACTGAGAATGGGGTCGGTGAAGTGAAAGGCGACCAGGTGGCGTCGAGACGATGCTATGTCAACGCCACAAGGAGATCGAGGAAGGAGGCTATGTCAGTTCTCCAGACAGACACTGATCCTCGAGAGGAGTTTGGGCGTCCCGCCCCCATGGAGGACCTAAAAGAAGTCGAGATAGATGGACCCGAGAGGAGGGTAAAGATCGGATCCGCCCTATCCGAGGAAAAAGCTCAGGAGTTGATCGCCCTATTGAAAGAATTCAAGGAGTTATTTGCCTGGTCCCCGAGCGATATGCCGGGAATCAGTCGGGACGTGATCGAGCATGAATTGAATATCGACCCCACAATCAAGCCGATCGCGCAGAAGAGACGTCCGATGGGAACAGACAAAAGGATTGCAATCCAGCAGGAGGTTGGCAGGTTGCTCGACGCTGGATTCATTAGGGAGATCCGATTCCAAACTTGGGTAGCCAACCCAGTACTGGTGAGGAAGAGCAACGGGAAGTGGCGGATGTGTGTTGACTTCCGCGACTTGAACAAGGCTTGCCCGAAGGACTGTTATCCGCTCCCTCGGATCGACCAATTGGTGGATGCTACATCGGGGCATGAGCTGCTAAGCTTTATGGATGCTTATTATGGTTATAACCAGATAAAGATGGCGAAAAAGGATGCCCCACACACCGCCTTTTACGCTGACAGTGAAGTCTTCCAGTACGACGTCATGCCTTTCGGCCTGGTGAATGCAGGGGCGACGTATCAGAGGATGGTGAACAAACTGTTCGGGGATATGATTGGGAGTACCATGGAAGCCTATGTAGATGACATGCTGGTGAAGTCCCGACGAGCATCAGACCACGTTGGCAACTTGGCAATGGCCTTCGAGAGGATGAAGCTCCACCAGGTCCGCCTGAATCCAGCCAAATGTGCTTTCGGAGTACATTCGGGGAAGTTCTTAGGTTTCATGGTGAGCCAGAGGGGGATCGAGGTGAATCCCGAGAAACTAAGGGCGATAGAGGAGATGCAGTCCCCGACAAACCATAGAGAGGTGCAAGTGCTGAACGGTCGGCTGGCTTCGATGAATCGCTTCTTATCCAAGGCAAGCGACCGGTCGATGCCATTTTTCAGTGTACTAAGAGCCAACCGACAGTTCGAATGGACTGCTGAATGTGAGAGGGCGTTCCAAGCGCTCAAACAACATCTCCGCACCCTCCTGCCACTTGCGAAGCCAGCTCCAGGCGAGCCGCTCTATCTTTATTTGGCTATTTCTTCGTTTGCAATAAGCTCTGTTTTAGTTAAAGCTGTCGAGGGCAATCAGATTCCCGTCTATTATGTAAGCAAGGCGTTTGCCAAGAGTGAAATGAACTACCCTCCGATTGAGAAGTACCTCTTTGCGTTGATTATTACTGCTAGAAAGTTACGGCCCTACTTCCATGCGCATGAAATTACGGTGTTGACTGATCAGCCATTAAAACACTTCTTGAACCGGCCTGATGCGTCGGGGAGACTAGTAAAGTGGGCCGTGGAACTTAGCGAGTTTCGAATTCATTTCGCTCCGAGAACAGCTATCAAAGGGCAGGCATTGGCCGACTTTATAGTCGAATCTACTATTCCCGATCCTGACGCAACGGAAACAGTAGAGGGGGCAACCGGGAATACTGAAGAGGTCCCGACGGCGGAGCAGTCGGAACAGCCAAATAAGGAGAACACCTGGGAGTTGTACACGGATGGCTCCTCAAGCTCGGATGGATCGGGTGCGGGGTTCGTATTGATTCCGCCAGGTGGGGCAGAGCCACTTCGATATGCATTGGCCCTAACATTTAGAGCCACCAATAACGAGGCGGAGTATGAAGCTCTCATAACGGGGCTAAAAATCGCAAAAGGCACTGGAGTTGAACATTTGAGGGTGAAGTGTGATGCAAGTCTGATTGTAAATCAGGTCCGGGGGCAATATGGAGCAAAGAACCCGATCATGAAGAAGTACCTTCAAGAGGCTCGGACCTTAAAGGAGAGCTTCAAAAGCTTTGATATCGAGGCAATTCCGAGGGGAGAGAATGTGGAGGCTGATGCCTTGAGCAAATTTGCCTTGGGGGCACCTTTGGAAGAGAGTCGGAAGGTACACTTCTTGGAGAAGGTGATTCTATCGACCACCGATCCGTCGGAGGTGTACGCTATCGGAACAGGGTCAGAGGAGGAATCCACTTGGATGACACCGATAATTGCGTACTTAACTACGGGGGCACTCCCTGAAGATAAAGTGGCAGCGGAGCGACTGCGACGAATGTCAATTAATTACGCGATGGTGGATAATCAGTTGTACAAGAAGGGTCTGCTTTCGACGCCTTTCTTGAAATGCGTGGCCGAACCCGATACGACTCGGATTCTGAGAGAATTGCATGAAGGAGTCGCAGCCTGTCACGAAGGCGCTCGATCTATCCTGAGGAAGGCGTTGAACTTGGGATATTATTGGCCTACGATGAATAAGGAAGTAACGGCGCTTGTTCGATCCTGTGACGCGTGTCAGAGATATGCTTCGAATATCGCAGCCCCCGCGGCTGATTTGATGCCCATTGGGAGTGCTTGGCCCTTCGCACAGTGGGGCATTGACCTGGTGGGACCCCTTCCGAAAGCAAAGAGCCAGTGCACACATCTGCTTGTCGCGATTGACTACTTCTCGAAGTGGATCGAGGCTAAGCCGTTAGCCAAGACAACAGCGGGACATATTATTAAGTTCCTTCAGACCCGAATTTTGTCGAGATATGGGGTGCCGAATGTGATCATCAGTGACAATGGTCCGCCGTTTAATGGGGCTCAGTTGGAGAAGTTCCTAGACGAGTTTGGTATCGAGCATCGGACGGCATCCGTCCACCACGCTCAGACCAATGGGCAGGTGGAGGCTGCCAACAAAATCGTGATGGAGGGCTTGAAGAAGAGGGTTTATGCTTTGGACGGAAAATGGCTGGACGAACTGGAGAACGTATTGTGGGCGGTCCGAACGACACCCAAGCGGTCAACAGGTGAAACCCCGTTTGCACTTGTTTACGGAACGGAGGCGGTCGCTCCCGTGGAAATCGCTGTGGCGTCCCATCGAACCAGAAGCTATGAGCCCTCGACAAATCCAGAAAGAGCCAGGATAGGACTTTTGACGAATGACGAAACAAGGCGCCTGGAGTTATCCTTGCTAGAGGAAAAACGGCTGGAGGCCGACATAGCGCAAGCTCGGATGCGTTTGGCGACGGCCAGGTACTACAATCGGAAGGTCAAGTCGCGACAGTTCTACGCGGGAGAACTGGTCCTACGTCGGAATGAGTTCGCCCTACAAGATCGGATCAACAAGATGTCCCCGAAGTGGGAAGGGCCTTACAAGATCGTAGGCATGCCGGCCCCGAATGCTTACAAGTTAGAAGACCTCGATGGCAAGGTATTAAGAAACACCTTTAGTGGTGAACATCTGAAGAAATGTCATGTTTGACAAATAAGTCGTCCGTAGAGGCGCGAAGATGTAATTAAGTCGCCCTGAGTGGTGCATTCTATGTTAAAGACATCAATTAATAAAGAGGTTACTTCTGATCAAAGTATTCCTAAGTTGTTCCCGATACATTAAAAAGCGTCATTGGACGTCCGAAAAATCCTTAAGTTTTTAAGGTTCGATTAAAAAGCGTCAGAGGACGTCCGAAAAATCCTTAAGTTTTTAAGGTCCGATTAAAAAGCGTCATTGGACGTCCGAAAAATCCTTAAGTTTTTAAGGTCCGATTAAAAGCGTCATTGGACGTCCGAAAAATCCTTAAGTTTTTAAGGTTCGATTAAAAAGCGTCAGAGGACGTCCGAAAAATCCTTAAGTTTTTAAGGTCCGATTAAAAGCGTCATTGGACGTCCGAAAAATCCTTAAGTTTTTAAGGTCCGATTAAAAGCGTCATTGGACGTCCGAAAAATCCTTAAGTCTTTAAGGTCCGATTAAAAGCGTCATTGGACGTCCGAAAAATCCTTAAGTTTTTAAGGCTCGATAAAAAGCGTCATAGGACGTCCGAAAATTCCTTAAGTTTTTAAGGTTCGATTAAAAGCGTCTTAGGACGACGGAAAGCCTTAAGGTTCTTAGGGTCCGATAAAAGCGTTATGAAGAATATAATGTAGCCGGAAATGATATTAAGGCTCGAAGGCCTAAGGAGTTCCATACGAGAAAGATAACGATAAAAGACTACAAGGACTTAAGTTGTAACAGATTAAGCTCGGTCCTCGGATGCTGGATCTTCAGAGGGCTTCGGAGGGGCAGGCTCAGAGGGATCTGTAGGAGGGTCGTCGGCGTCTTCAGAGGAGCTCTCCGACGGGAGGCTAAAGTACCTTTCTGCGGCTCGGCCGAGAATCTTGGACTTCCTCAAGTCGATGGAGTCCCCGTAGGTTTCGTTAAGCTCTTCGACAATGTCAAGGAAGGCATTCTGCAAATCTTCCTGACAATGCTTCGCCGCATCTGCTTTGAAGTCCTCCGAACTCCGATATTCTTCGCGGCCCTGGACCTTCGCGTTTGCTATTTGGGCGGAATGCTCCGCCTTTGCCTCCTCCAGCTCCGCGATGACCCTCTGCTTCTCCAGCTTCAGCCGCTCAGCAGTTTCTTTCAATTCTGCTTTATCGAAGGCAGCCTGGCTCCGATCAGCCAAGGCCATTTGCTGCTCCCGCCTAAGCGAGCTCTCAAGGCTTAGAATCTGCCTTTGCTGGGATTGGGCCTCTTGAGCAAGCTTGGCCCTACCCTCCTCGGCCTGCTGCCTACCCTCCTCGGCCTGCCGCCTAACCTCCTCGGCCCGCTGCCAACCTTCTTCGGCCTGCTTTCTGCCCTCCTCCGCTCGGAGCCTTGACGCCTCGGAGGCAGCTAGGTCCTCCTGGAGCTTGGTCAAGCTCTCGAGGTTGGAGTTGGCCCGTTCTTGCTCCAAAGCCTCCTGTAGGGACAGGATGTAGCCGAAGCAACGATCCTGGTCCGCCATTTCCTGAGGACAAGTACAGCTTAGTATTTAAAAGTCGGAGTACTTCCAGATGAATAAAAGCAAAGTGTAACCTACCTCTATCCGACGGACGGCCATTTGACGGATGTCCGCCTTGATGCCCTCCCCTTCCAGAGAAAGGGGGCGCCTCAGTGAGGGCGGGATCAAGCCCGACACCAGGTGCAGGGCCAGGTTCTCCTCCTGGCACCCCCGACGTAGAGGAATCCCCTGTAGAGACTCCACCGGTCTCCAAGGCTCGGCACTCTGGTCCGAAGAGAAGGCCTGGTAGTAGTCTCCATCCAAGGGGAATGGAGGTACTACCAGACGAGCCCCCCCATCTTCACTTATCCGGGCTTCGGGAGTCGCGCCCCTAACTGGTGACGATGGTGGCGCGAAGGGGAGCGGGGACGTCTCCTTACCAGGTGACTTAGCAGGAGTCGACCTCGATTTTCCTCGGAGGATTAGGCCTTCCTCCTCAGCTTGGTCCTCAGAGGGGGAGTCCTCCAAACTAATCACCCGACCGAATTCGCCACGGACTTCCGTCGGGGCATCTTCCACCCCCGGCTCCGCTGCAGGCACGGAGTCTGAGGCAGGTGCAGCAGGGGCGACGTCCGTGTGACCTGCAGCGGGGCGAACAAGGTGAGGAAGTAAATTAACATCGGTATACCAAATCAGACAACGCTCCACATATCTCTCGCAGCCAAAAAAGTCATAGCAACCCGCTTCGAGAACGTGTGGAGTTTCCCCTCGGAGGACATTCTTGACATCCCTGATCCGCCCTTCCATGTCGGAGGCCTGAAGGTCTCGAGGAACTAACTCTCTATATCTTTTTATAGCACGAAAAACTTCATTACCTTCCTTTTCGGAACGGACGCCGAAGGCGGCCCTAACCACGTCCGCATTAGTCTGCCCCTCGGGTGTGGGGGCAGACCTTGGTGCCTCGGAGGTCTTCGTCTTCTTCCGAGACGGCTCCGACGCAGCGGAAGACTTTCTCCTGGAGGAGGACTTCTTCTTACGCTTCAGCGAATGGGAGGCATCGGTATCCTCCTGAAACAGATGGGCGGTCAGCGATGATCGATGGGCTGTAAGCAGTGGAAACAAAAAATAATTAGAAGATTACCCAGAAAATTACATTGGAAGGGCCATCACGAATCTTTCCCCCAGCTTCGGGATCAATCAGCATAATGGAAATTTTTATCCGCTGTCGGTCAGTGACAGAAGTGGCCTCGAAGGGCTGATAACCCTCCTCCCAGCGACGGGCCTGGATGAGCATCAAGGCCCTCTTGGTCTGCTCCGACCATGTACGGAAGGGCACAGGAGGATCAGCTTCCACGACAGTCTTCGGCCATTCGATGGGACCAGGTTTGATGAAAAAGTATTGTTCTTTCCAATTAGCGTTGTCATGCCCCTTATCGTGGATGATGGCTCGTTCCTTGCAAATCTTCCAAGACACCTTCTTATCCCAGCCCATCTCCTTATACTGCTCGTCGGTCCCCTCGGGCTGGCGGGGGTAAAAGAGCAGATCCCATCCTTGTTGCAGGTCATCTTGTAGAGAACCCGCCAAAGCTCCAGAGTATAGCTCCAGTCTTCTTTGTTGATATCACACCACACCTGGAAGGCAATCCATGTACGGATTGCGTGTGGAGAGAAGGTCGTGGGATAAGTTTTGTAATGGTTGCATAACTCCACCCAACTTGGACAAAAAGGGAGTCGGATTCCCGCACGAATTTTCCCTGGGGAGATGAATACCTCGTCTCCTTTGGGGAGTGTAACCCGGGTGTCGCGAGGGTTGAATTGGAACTGCTCGTAGGGATAGCGAGCCCCGAAGGAGGATTCGAAGATACCACATTCTACGCAAGCCCTATCGAAGTTAATAGGCGCAAGCGAGTTCTTGAGATACTTGAAGACGAAAGGTGGTCCAACAGGAGAAGACCCGCTGTTGGTGGCAAATCCCTCGGCTGAAAATCGTCGAGGGAAGGAAGGAGGGGAAATTGAAACCTAAGAAGATCAAAGATGAAAGAAAAAAGAGTAATAAGGTGAAGAATCTTACCAGACATAGTGACTGAAGCGTTGATCGGAAAAATCTGGGTGCTGGAAGCGCCGGCGAAACCTTGAAGTGAGAAGAATTAGGGTTCTTGGGATCGCAGAGAAGAAGAAGTAAAGGGAAAGTGAAACAATGTCTGGGTTTAGGGTTTTATAAGAGAAGGAAAAGAGAACTGAAGGGGTGGGCAATCTGAGCCATAAAATTCAAAACGATTCAATCAGAATCGTCCAAAGGGAAACGTGTTGATTCGAAGAAGGCGAAACGGTTTCAATCTGAACCGTCAGGGCGCATGGGACAGATAAGACAGGAATGATGACGTACCGGGGCGGTTGAAAAGTGCTTTTTCAAAAAACAGGCGTGCAGAACCCGAGACGTTCCTTCACCTTCTATCAGCATTTAATGCTGGTCTGATCAAGAAATCCCTTCGAATCCAGGCAGGATCCCAAAGGATCTTGAAGAGATCCGAGGCAAAGGCCTCCGACAAAAGTAGGGCAATGGCCCCCAACGTTTTAAATAAAGACCCCCGACTGGGATGTTGAAGGGTCCGATATTGAAAGACGTGATGCACTATAAATCCCTCACGTCTTGGGGGCAAATGATGGGCCCTGGCTGAGGCCGTTAGGCCCCTTAACGATTGGCAAACGGCGACTAGGCCCGTTGGGCTAGGAGCTGGGCTGCTGGAAGGCTAAGGGCTCCGACGGAAGGAGGCCCCGACATTGAATGGCCCCGAGTAAGCATGGCCCCGATAGGGGAGAGCCCCGAATGTATCGGACCTGGACGTAGTCGGTCCCGATATGGGAGTTGACACCACTCCCCGACACCGAATCCTCAACGATGCAACTTGGGAGTCTCCGATAATGATCGAGACTCACCAGTAAGAGCACAATCCCGGAAATCTCGCCATGATTACAGTAGTGGTATAATGGGCGAGATATGCGGGATACATATAACTGTACAGATACGCGGCGAGATATACGGCGAGATATTTGGGATAGTGGATCACAATCCAACCGCCTAATCAGGTAACTGAGATAGCCTTCCCCCTATAAAAGGAGGGAAGTTATCACAGGTTAGGGTTACGTTTTACATACACACAAATACTGCTTGCTTGCCCTGTTGACCACCGTACTTACGTTAAGCATCGGAGAGGGATTCTGAGCCACCGCCCTCTATTCCCCTTCTGCAGGATTGCGAGGAGCTAAGGAATCCGTCACCGTAACCGGAGTTCCCGCCGTGATCCAACACGATCCTTCTTTTGGAAATTAAACTCGAATGCTTTGGCGGTGAGAGCTGCTCTATGCCATAGGGGAGTTCTCACTGAAGAGACTTGCCCTTTTTGCAATGAAAATGAAACGAGGGACCATATGCTACTGGGATGTTCATGGACAAAGTTGGTCTGGTTGGCCACCATTGATGCACGCCTCGACACCATGGGAGAACTAAGCATTGGTAACATCTTTAGTGAATTGCGGAGTATGAACAACCTCACAAAAAAGGAAAAGGAAGCACGGTGGTCGCTAATTGGGTCGACATGCTGGGCTATATGGAAGGAACGATGCAGAGCGTTATTCTCGAATGAAAACCCTAATCCGAGCAGAGCTACCGAATTGGCACTCAAGGAAAATGGGGAATTCTGGGCAGCTACGAGGTCAGAAACGCCGCAAGTCGATGGTAGCAGTCAAGTTAGTCGAGATAAACGATGGGAACCACCGGAGCAGGGATTTGTTAAGATGAATTGTGATGCTTCCTGGGACGAGAACACGAGGGTAGGTGCTATAGGAGCCATAATTCGAGATAACGAAGGATGTATCATTGGTGGTCTTAACCGACGAATGGATCAACAAGGCGCCCGTATTCTTGAAGCACTTGCAATCCTAGAAGGTCTAAAGTTAGCTATCCAACAAAGCTGGCCACGAATAGAAATAGAATCGGATTCAAGTGAGGAAATTCATGCCCTAACCTTGGAGAACCATGCTTGTCATTGGCAACTCATACCTTATGTGGACAATATCCGTCACACTGCATTGCAAATCCCGGAGATCAAATGGCGAGCCATCCCTAGAGAAGCAAATGCATGTGCAAACTGGATCGCGGTACAATCCAGAAAGAGGTCGTGTATTGACAATTGGGTTTTACAACCCCCGCCCTCTCTTTTATTTCTAGCAAATAAGGATCGGGAATTTATCCCACCATGATGTAATAGACTCTTTATTCTTCAGTGAATGAATTACTTTGGCCAAAAAAAAAATCAATAAAGTAATTAAACTATAATCATAGGAATTCATTAAATCAGCTAATATAGATTGAAATACATACAACAAATAATATAAAGTATATTAATATTAATTAAATAATAAGTAAAACAAATGAAGAAGACGTACCTTAGCATCCAAATCGGTGATGTTAGTCATCCTTAGAATTCGATGGTGAAGGGTTTGAATTGCTGCTTTCCTTGTGTCTTGGCTTTCTTCATCACCATCTTCGACATGTGTAACGTAACAATTGGAGACTGGAGTGACTGGCAGCTGGGTTAAGATTATGCGGCTCTCTCGCATCGACTAAGCAAGAATATAAACCAAAAACTTAACAATAATAATAATAATAAGAACAATAATAAGGTTACTACATTAAAAGATTAATCAACAAAACAAGATATATGAAAACCAAGTTACAATGCTTTGTGGCTCTGGTCGGAGCCACAGAGATCGATCGGATCTGGAGCTTTGTGGCTTCGACCAGAGCCACAGATTCCAGATCGGAGCTCTGCGGCTCCGACCAGAGCCACAAAGCTCCGATCGGAGCTTTTTGGCTCCGATTTGGGCCCAATTGGAGCCGTGGGGTTGGTCACTGAAGTTGGGTGGTGGTCGCCGGAGCTGAGGTGGTGGTTGTCGGAGTCGGGTGGTGGTTGCCGGAGCCGGGGTGGCGGTGGCCGGAGCAGTGGTGACTTTAAGGGCATTTTTGTCTTTTCACTTCAAGCATGTGAGGGGCACACTTGATAGAAGGGCATTTTGGGAATTTAATTTAATTTTAACGGAAAATTAACGGTGACCTCTTATATGGGTTAATAACCAAATTGCTACCTGATCTTTGGCCCGCTTACAAATCGCTACCTCAAATTTTGATTTTGAAAATTAGCTACCTCAACTTTGAAATTCAGATCAAATCGCTACCTCAGTCAAGTTTTTGTCAATATAGACAAAATTGAACCATGTGTGTTTTTTTCAAAAAAATTATTTCAAAAATGTCATTGTCTTTATTCCTTGCCTCCTTGCGTGAACATACTTCTCCATATTCTCTCCATTATCATCTTTGCTTCATTATTTCTTCTATGTCGTATGTATATCTTCAATTCCAAGAGTTCAGACAAACTTCTACCTTAATTAACAATTCCCCCATCAAAATAGGTTAACTTCGCCGCTCTACTTGCTCTGTTCGCCTGAAAATTATGTCTGGAATTTGCAAATGTCATATATATCCTAATGAAAATATAACAGAATTCAAATTATTTTTATGTTAGTTTCAAGTATACCAGACATAGATACTGACTTAAAGCTGTCTCTTTCAAGTGTTTCAACTTATCTTTTATCTCTTATTATTATACTCTCTTTTATCTTTTTGTGCAATTGCTGAAAGTGCTAGTGGGTAGAGTGAATTTAACTTAATTTGTGTTATATTTTAAGGACGCATTACTTTTTTATGAATTTGATCCACAAATACCCAGACCCCTTTCGTTGGAAGCAATTGAACAACAGAATAACGAAAAATGTTCTCTACGATTCAACTGAAAATAACAAAAAGTGAACGTCGTAATAGTAAAAATTGCAGTAGCAAAAGTGAAAAAAAAAAAAAAAAAAACAGCAATAATACAACATAATTACTGCAGCAAGATAACCCAACAAAATAACACATAAGCTAAACGTAATATAATTAAAACTGAATTAAAAATTGCATCAGCAAAAGTGGAAAAAAAATAACAATGAAACAACACAATTACTGCATCAAAACAGCTTTTGGATTCTGCAGCTTGTTTTGATGGGAAATTGTTAATTAGTAATGTAAAAGTTTGTCTGAACTCTTGGAATTGAAGATATACATACGACACAGAAGAAAATAATGAAGCAAAGATGATAATAGATTGAAGATAGTGAAGTATGTTCACACAAGGAGGCAAAGAATAAAGATAAGGGCATTTTTGGAAGAAAATTATTTAAAAAGAACACACGTGGTTTAATATTGTCTAAATTGACAAAAAATTTACTGATGTAGCGATTTGATCCGAATTTCAAAGTTGAGGTAACTAATTTTTAAAATCAAAAGTTGAGGTAACGGTTTGTAAGCGGGCCAAAGTTCAGGTAGTAATTTGGTTCATATATGTAGTCGGTTCGAAACGGGTACCCAAAACCGATCAATTCCAAACGGTTCTAGTACAGTTCTAGATAATAGATGTTAAGAACCGATTAGTATGGTCTGGTTCCGAGATAATGTTCTCCCACGCATAACGTTCAGGTATTACTATTTCCTTTATGCTTAATTTTTTTAAAATTATGTATTAAAAGAATATGTACATCTTATTATTGTTTAATGTGTTACAATAGTGTACTTAAGTCATAAATATAAAATATTCTATATCATTCAAAAAAACGTATTCAGCTCTATTAACACATGATAATGCTTCTGGTGTTGAATACTCAGAAACACCAAAAGAAGTTGAATCAATCATCCCAAACGTTGAATTGGAATAGTGATCAACAATCAAGCTAAGTCGCCGCATTGACCCTAGAAATCTCATTGACTTCAATCTAACCTGCAAGTGCTAAATTCACTGTAATATCAAACACAAGATTCACTACTAAACCACAATGAGAATCCAAACACCATCTTTCCAACTCAGACAGACATCACAACCATTTCCTAAACCGAAACACAATCCTCCGAAATCCGTGGTTTTTGAGCATCCTACAGAACATCCAATGAAGAATTCGACAACCTCAGACACTCGCTCTGACACCTCCTGAGACAAATATCGTTCCAATTCGGCACCTGGTGTTGATTCACGCACACCGTCCTTGCACACGCATCAGCACAGGCATCGAGCTGAGACACACCACATACAGTGACACAGGTATCGGGAGTCGGGTCTTTCGAGAATGCACCCACCTTTTTCAGCATCCGCTTTGAAGTGCACACTCGTTCGCACACAAAGATTTCCTCGGAGCTCTTCTCACGGCCTCTGGCAGATTTTAGCCTCTGTTCCTCGGCACGTCGTTTCTTCATCCTCCATGCTTGGCCGCCAAGAATGGCTGGGATTGCTGCTCCGATCAGTGGCCACCACGGTTCCACCATTGCGATTTGAACTAAGCATGATTTGGAAAATAAAAACAAAACCCATTATCAATATTGGAATAGATAACCAACCATTCAGCTGACTAAAGCATTTGCAATAGGAAACTGCAGAATTAGCTCTAATTTCATGAACACCACAGAATACAAATGTATTTTATAATTATACAGATAAGAGGGCAATATGCATCAATTCAAGGTATCATTTGGGTCAGTACCAACCAAATATAACCCAATTTATGACAAGAATAAGTATATTATGAATGATGAATGCATCAAACTCAGTTTCATGTCTGAACCCCATGAAAGAGCATTAGAGTTCAAAAGCATATCGTTCTTTATTGCAAAGTTGCAATCAAAATAACCTCATTCACCAGGTTCAAAATGTGACATTAGAACTATGAATAGACTGAAGGCTCATACATTATTTACGATGTATAGTATAGAAAACCAAAGCCATCTTGAGATAAAATGAAAGCAATAGGCGCGGCTTTTATTTTGATTATAATCAATCTGGAACAGAATATAGCAGCTGGATGGAATATAAGAAACAACCTTGCTAGTCCAGAGGGCAAGGAAACTAGAAAAATGTATGCTGGAATATGAATAAGGAAAGCACACAGAGAGATAAAGAGGTTTCTAGAGTACAATGGCATTGATGTATGGATTAAAATTACACGATCACTGTTTAGTTTAGCTGATAAAAAGAATGATCACCGTGCATATCATACTTGTTTGATTATTGGGAGGGGCTTGGCTTAGTAAAAAGGAAAAGTTCACTAAAGATCAGAGACATAAGTGAAACCAGATGAAGAACAGATAAAAGGAGAAACAAAAAGGTACGAAGTCGAATTGTTCAGCATCAAACTCCAGAAAATTTTCATATGAGATGGCATTACTGTTCAAACTTCAATTAAACTTGCAAATTACAAACAACAATAACAACGATGGAGAGAATCTGAAACTTCAATGAACCTAGAGTCAGTGTTACCAAAATGGAAGTAGGAGTGGCATTCAAATACTCTTGACCAGTGATTATTCCAATACCAGAATCATTTTAAAGTAATAGATATAGCAAAACCCAAGTTCCATAAATCTACTGGCAATTGGAACTTTGTATACCTAATCTTTTTGCAGTCGACATTGAAGATAAGCTTCATTAAAAATACAATTAGGTTAGAGTGGCAATCGAAAATGAACTGCAACAGAATTGGCTATCCTTAATTCCAAGATAAAGAGCGGCTTAATGACCCAAACGCGCCCTCTAACAATGTCTACATTATTGAATGGGAACAGAGCGAAAACAAGGAAATGAGATGCATAAATTAGGCGACGGAGGACGGTACCTGTGTCAAAGACTATCTCGGTGGCGTAAAATTCGCCGTCGCCGATCGCCGTCTTAGATGAGAGGGTTTTTGTCTTCCTTGGAGAGCGGAGGTGAACCGTGGAGGAAGACGATTCAATACATTTCATAGGCTTAACGAATTTTCCTACACTTTTTTTTTTTTTTTTTTTTTTTTTTATTTATAGTAATACACATTCCGAAGAGTCGGAATCCAAACAGTCCGATTCTCCTCACAATGGCACAGATGCAATTACTTTCAACTTTTAGGGTATTTATCTATTAACTAAAGGATTTGATAGACGATCCGACTAGAAGTTTCGATTCATTCCGATACAAGTCACAGTTGATGGATATCTGCCCAATTCGGGTTCGTATTTACATTCCGGACTTCGTAAATACGTCGAAAATCGCATAACGGATCCAAACGCGTCACCCGAGGTTCAAAACGGTCCGGAAACGCGACGTGCGCGTCATGTTCTAAGGTTGCCTATAAATAGGGGACCTTGGCCACCCATTTGAGGGCATATTCTCAAGAAATTGGCTTTGGAGCTCTGACCTCTATCTAGAAACTTTCTCTCTAGACTCTTATTTAAGCATCGGAGAGGGCTCAACCAACGCCACCCCCCTCTCCGTGCTGGTTACTGCCTTTTTTGTAGGTAAGGAGCGCGCAAAGCCGGCGAAGTGCACATTGCCGACAACCAGCTGCCGTCATCCGACAACCCACCGTCGTCATCCGACAACCTGACACGATCATAACTCGAAGTGCCGAAGAGTCCGACTCCCCGGTTGGATTTAAACGCAACACTTGGCGCCGTCCGCGAGATTCGAACAAAAAGCTATATCGCACCACGAGCTATGACAAGCACTCAACCTCCTCCGGATGATGTCAACCCGCAGGAGAAGAAGAGAGACCCTGGCCGCCCAAAAAAAGCTGCAACCACAAGCAAGAAGCCGACGAGAAGTCAGCCTGGACCTTTGCACATCCCGAAGCCACATCCACTGCTTCCTCCGTGCCAACCAGAAGCGTGCCTGCCACACAGCACGGTCAGGAAATCCAGAACACAACACACGTAACACCCCCTCCCGGGTTCGAGCCTAGGGCGCACATCAATGAAGAATTCCCTTACGGGATGCCAGCTAAAGGAGTTCAGCAACAAGAAGGAGGTGCAAACCCACCGCCACCAGTCACACCCGCCATGATGGTTGCACTTGAAGAGTGGTTAGCATTCAGAAAATCATAGATATGCTCCACCACCTCCACCAGCACCGCCACTTCCGCCGTCAGTCTACGGACAGGCCGCGCCGGCAAGGGAAGTTTCACGCGACACTACTCGACAAGAGACACCGTACCAAGGAGGAGGAAGACAGTATTCTGAAGGTACATACCAGTACCAACAGCCAAGGTATGAAGCAACGCACTCATACACTCCGTACGTAGAAGCTTGTCATCAAGAAGAGACATGGAGACAACCTCCACATCCACATTCACTTCCTGCCAAGGATTCCTTTACGATCATCAAAGGATCGCATCCGTACTGATCTACCAATCAAGCAACGTTAAAGTGCACAGACACGCGCATTTCCAAAGTGCGCACATTTGAAGGATGCGTACAGTTCCAAAGTGCACGTAGCCCTAGCTTACGTGTACCCTAATCAATACCTGGCAAGCACGCACATCCGCATCCTTATAACAAACCCAAGTCATGGGTATACGAGAGTTCGACCTCCGACGATGCGCAGATAGGAAACTAAAATGCAACACTTCCTACGAAGGATGTTCCAACACTCAATAATCAAAGATAGCCTCAATACCGGGAGAAGGAAATTGTAGCACAACACCGCACCCGACGTGTCCGCACCCAACAGTCATTCTCATACTACGATATTCTGCTTCAGCACTAGAGCAAGAAATCGTGTCCTGTTAAAGTTGCTAATGAATTATCAGCAGGAAAGAAAAGGCCTAATCCTGGGTTTCCCTTAATATATCTGATAACTCGAAGAGCTGCTGACATGTGAGAGTGTTTTGGATCACTCACAAATTGACTTAGGTGCTGAACTGAATATGCAATATTTGGCCTTGTCATTGTCAAGTACAAAAGCCTTCCCACAATCCTTCTATATTGCTCAGCATCAACTGGTCTTTTGTCTTCTTCATTTACTTTGAAATGATCATCATAAGCAGCTGTGGTAAGCTTTTGTTTCTGTTCCAGAGGGGTTGCTGCTCCTTCCCTTCTAATAATCCAGCATCAACAACCAGTTCAAGGCAATACTTACGTTGATTTAAAACAATTCCCTCTCTGGTCCTTGCCACTTCAAGCCCCAAGAAAAACCTCAGATCTCCCAGATCTTTGAGTTTGAAGTTCTGCTTCAAGATACCCTTCAACTCATCGATCATGAATTGACTTGAACCTGTGATGACTAGGTCGTCAACATATACAAGCATAAGAACCTGATCTTCACCATCTCTCTTGTTGAAAATAGAATAATCAAAATTACTCTGAACATAACCATGTTTCAGTAAACATTCAGTCAATTTCTTATTCCATTGACGTGAGGCCTATTTTAGACCATACAGGGACTTCTCTAACTTGCACACTTGCCTTTGATCTGAAGTGTTTGCCTTTGCAAATCCTGCAGGAACCACCATGTAAACTTCTTCTTCAAGGTCTCCTTGAAGAAATGCATTGTTGATGTCCATTTGAAACATGGACCATCGTTTGGCTGCTGCAATGCAAAGAACTGATCTCACCGTCACCATTTTAACAACTCGTGAAAATGTCTCTTTGTAATCGACTCCCTTCTTCTGCGTGTAACCCTTTGCCACAAGGTAGGGATGTCAACGGGGCGGGTCGGAGCGGGTATCACTTGCCCCGTGCCCGCCCCGCGGGTCGAGATGGTCGATCCGTACCCGCCCCACACAGTTCGCGGGGCGGGGCGGGTCGACCCGCGGGTCACCTATTAGTGGTATATAATATATTTTAAGCAATTTAAACCCTAAATTATATTTATCATATACAAATTCAATTTAAAATTTAAATCACAAATAATAAATTTAACTTCAAATCCAAATACAAGTCACAAATCCTAATTATTTTAACTATGTATTATATTACCTATATAGTTTTATATAAATATGTGTAATATATATATAAATTATCCACATACGGGGCGGGGCGGGTCAACGGGGCGGGGCGACCCCAAAACCGTACCCGCCCCACGGGTCACGGATCGCGGGTCAACGAGTCAAAATCGGGGCGGGGCCCCGCGGGTCACGGATTACCCGTGACCCGTTGCCACCCCTACCACAAGGCGAGCCTTATACCTTTCAATATTACCATCAGAGTTATATTTGATTCGAAAGACCCATTTACAGCCTATTTCTTCTTTACCCTCAAGCGGAGTTGTAAGTGTCCAGGTATTGTTCTCCTGTAAAGCAGCAATTTCTTATTTCATCACCTCAATCCACCTTTCATCCTTCACTGCTTGAGAAAAACTCTGAGGCTCTCTCTATTTTTCAAGAGAAGTGGGGAAGGCTTTGTAGGATGAAGATATAAGAGAATAGTCAACAGCTTGACAAGACATAATGTAATCTCTCTGTAAATGCAAGGGAGCTTGTCTGTGTTTTGCTGGTCTTCTTACAGGAATAGCAACCTCTGCTACTTCTGTGGCCTCATCTAAAATTTCATTATCAACTGAAACTTCGTTAGCATAGTCATTATCTTCCATTGGGAAATTTGCTGCTGCATCAACTTCATCAATTCCATGAGAATTTGTCTCTGCCAAGATATCTGTTGTTGCATCAACTTCATCAATTCCAGGAAAATTTGTTTCTGCTAAGACATCATGGGATATAACATTCTGAAAGCTCCAGTCATCTTGAAAAGGACTTGGCTGAAAAGTTTTCTGGAAAGGACCGGTAAGATTTTTTATGAAGGCATCTCCCCTCTTGAAAGGCAAGATGTGTTCTTTGAATCTCACATCTCTGCTTACAAATGCTTTCCTAATAACCAAATTTAAAAGAGTATATCCCTTCTGAGTTATAGAATAACCCAAAAGAACTGATGGTATTGCTCGTGACTGAAACTTATCAGAAGCTTGAAGATCAGTAGCATAGCATAAGCACCCAAAAAGTTTCAAATGAGATAAAGAAACCTTCTCGTTGTAAAGAATTTCATAAGGTATTTGGCCATTCAGTACAGAAGAAGGCATCACATTGATTAGGTAGCAGGCAGTGAGAACGCAATATCCCCACAGCTTATCAGGAATGGCAGCTTCAAACTTCAATGCCCTTGCTATGCTTAATGGATGCATGTGTTTGCGTTCAGCAATCTTATTTTGCTGAGGAGTCTTTACACAGCTGGTTTGGTGAATAATGCCAAGAGTGAGACACAGATCTTTCATTAGAGTGTACAGAATTCTGTACCATTGTCACTGCGAAGACACTGGACTGAGCTTTCAAATTGATTCTTGATCACAATAGGAAACTCTTAACATGGAGAACAACTTCATCCTTACTTCTCATTAGAAAAATCCAAGTGGTTCTGCTGTAATCATCCACCACTGTTAAAAAGAATCTGAAACCATCAATAGTATTCACTTTATATGGTCCCCAAACATCCAAGTGAACAAGAGCAAACACCCTCTTTGTTTGAGAATTACTAATACCAAAAGGCAAACGAGTTTGTTTAGCTAAATGACAGATAAAACAATCCTTAATACTAATCTCAGCTTTATTTTCAAAATTAAAGAGATCTTTCAGTTGTGGAACAGCAAGATGTCCCAATCTTTTATGCCATAGCAACAAATCACCCTCTTTCACATCTTCCTTCTCCTTCAAAGTTGTATTCATCACTGCAACATTTCTTAAAGAAGCATGCAATATGTAGAGTCCATCATGGAGATAGCCAGTCCCCAGTGTCCTCCCACTTAAGGGGTCCTGAAAGATGACCATGTCATTTTGAAAGATCACAGTCAAACCAATATCTCTTATCAACTGAGAAACAAAGATTAAGTTGTAGTGAAAATCAGGAGCATACAAAACTTTCTCCAAGAAGATTGAATTGCTCAAATTGCAACTACCAATATGGATTACAGGAGAAGAAGCCCCATTTGGCAAATGAACAACCTTATTTGAGGATGGAATAATGTGTAAATCAGTGAGCCAAGCTTGCTGGCATGTCATATGATGTGATGCCCCACTGTCTTTTATCCAGTGATTATGAGAAAAATCATTCATCAATCCACAAGAAAGAGTTATACCTGCCATATTTGCCTTCAATTCAGGAGATAAAGAGGGCTCCATGTTCTGACATTGAGCAAGGTACTTGACAGCTTGAGCCAATTGTTCAGGTGTAATACCAGGTAAACCAGATGTGATTCCAGGAGTGTTAGTGTTACCAGATGCATAACTGTTAACATGAATAGCTGCTTGAGCATTATTCACGGATTGCTGCTTTGGCTGCTGATACTGATACCCCTGATTCTTATCTTGTAAGACTTGTGTATTGTTCACAATCATCCTTTTCTCAGCCCATCTCTTTTTGACATGATCTGGTACACCAAATTTGCCCCAACAAGTGTCCTCCTTGTGACCCTTCTTCCCACAGTAAGTGCACAATAGATCCTTCTTATTCTGAAATTTATTATTACCATTATTGAAACCTTGAGAAATATTACCACTTCCACGTCCTGCAGAAGGTCCAGCATATAATGTTGAATGTTCCATTAATCCATCACTGAAAGAACCCACAACCATCCTTTGGCTTTCCTCTTGTACAAGCACTGAATAAGCAAAAGTCACTGTAGGAAGAGGGTGCATCATCAACAAATTGGTTCTCACATTAGCAAAAGTCTCATTCAATCCATTAAGAAACTGAATCAGTCTCTGCTGATCCCTACCAGCCACTACTTTAGGTGAAACTTGACATTCACTGCATAAGTATTCATCATTTGCTGCAGCAAGCTCATCCCAAATCATCTTTATCTTCTCATAAAAGTCAGCAATGGACATATTACCTTGCTTAGCACTGTATAATTCTCGAGTTAATTGAAAAATCCTAGTGCCATCAATCTTGTTAAACCTCCCTTTCAAATCAGTCCAAATAGACAAAGCAGTAGGATTATATACTAAACAGTGCTGCAATGTTTTCGCTACATAACTGGTCAACCATCCCTTAACCATTACATTACATCTATCCCATCGCAAAAGCTGATTAGCAGACACTGAACTTCTCAAGCAAGTTCCATCTACAAATCCTCTCTAGTTTTTGGCTAGCTAAACATCTAACATCAAACGAGACCATACCTGATAATTCTTACAACCTTCAAGCTGATAATCGATCAATTTCATTCCCGGAGTGTCAGATGAATGCAGATAAAGGCAATCCTCTGTAACAAAATCAGTCGTCTGATGGTTATCTCCATTTCCTGTCCTGATCGGAGTAGATCCATTCCCTCCAGCTGTCGGAAGCTCACCAGGTCTCGGCCAAGGATTAGGTAGATTCGCCATTGCTTCGATTACACAATTCTCTATCATAAATCAACAGACGAAGCTCAAAATCCAACGAATTCGAGCTTGAGAAGATCGTAGCGGAAATCGTCAATCAAGAGCGCCTCGCCCTGATACCATGAATAAACTTCTCAATTGGAAAACAAAAATGATCAAAGATAAAGAAACAGAGAGCAAGGGATCTCACCCATTCCTCAATACTTCGATTCTACAACTCAAAGTTCTGAATACAGTTCCAGAACTAAATATGGGAAATAGCTACAGTAGACGTAACTAACTGCAACGAACTAACTTCTGGATAATTACAAATAAGTCCTTATTATTTTAAAGTGAGACAAATAATTCCAGAACTATATACTTCTTCAATTCGCAACTCCGCAAGATTAGTTACTGCAGTTGTTTGCCATCACTAGCGACCACAGTTGGAGCCGGTGGGCAATTAGCTACCGTAGCTGGAGACGCCATAGTTCGGTCGGAGCCGGTGGCCACAACATGCCAGTGGAGAGATACCCCAGTTGGAAAGGAGATAAATAAGAGAAATCGTTGCTATGCTAAAGAAGAGATAGAGAATAAAACTATTTTGCGTTAAAACCGCCGCTCGAGAGAAGCTAATGAGAAAATGAAAATGGACAAATCGTGGAGAAAATAAAATGACAAAATCAACCATATATTAAGTAATACTTAACTTATATGAAGTATTTGTGTAATTTGATAAAGAGAGAGTTTATAACATATTAAACATTTAATATTGTTAAATGGTCTTTTGGTGTCATATATTTGACTATTATTGACTTTGGTGTTGAAAGTTTTAGGGAAAACAACATAAATGATCCTCGAACTTTACTCATTTTTCTATTTTTGTCCTTGAACTTTATTTTTTTCTATTGATGTACTTGAACTCGTCAAATTCATTCTCTTTTAGTCCCGTGTTAAAATTTTACTGTTAATTGTGGGTGATTAGATGTTGATTAAGCAAAAAATATTGACATGGACAAGTTGGTGTGTCATAGTTTTGGCCACATCATGTTTAGTGCCTTTCATTTTCATGTTTTTTTTAATTTTCTTTTATTTTTTTCTTTATTTATTTATTTTTTAGTTATTGATATATATTAAAAAAATATGATGTGAACCTAAATATGTCATGTTAGCTTGTCCACATCAATATTTTTTGCTTAATCAGCGTCTAATCACCCACAATTAACAGTAAAATTTAACGACGGGACTATAACAGAATGGATTTGACGAGTTCAAGTACATCAATAGAAAAAAATAAAGTTCAAGGACAGAAATAGAAAAATGAGTAAAGTTCGAGGACCATTTATATTGTTTTCCCAAAGTTTTATTTGTAGGCTTTTGGTGCCATAGGTTTGCATTTTTTAGACTTTTGGAGCATCATTTAGTCAACAGTTAAGTTTGAACGTTAAATAGTTTTATTTTGTTCAATTTAGTCATTAATCTTCTTTCGGCCATCGCCCAAAGCATTCCGGCCACCGCTTAAGCCCGCCTGAATCCGCACAAGGCCGCCAGCCACCATTCAAGCCCGCATGTGACCACTAGTCGGGGCCGGACAGCTCCGATTAGAGCCGTCTGACATCGATTGGGTCACCGAGGGCCCAAATCGGATCCAGAGAGCTCCTGCCTCGACCAGAGCCACATAGCTCCAGATCGGAGCTTGGTGGCTTCGACCAGAGCTCTATATGGCTCTGGTCGGGGCCCCTTAGCTCCGACCTGAGCCACCAAGCTCCGATGTGGAGCTCTGTGGCTCCGATCTGGGCCCTCGGTGGCCCAATCGGGATGGGACGACTCTAATCGGAGCCGTCCGACCCCGATTGGTGGTACCAATGAGCTTGGATAGTGGCCGGCGGACTTGTGCGGGTTTCAGCGGTCTTGAGCGGTTGCTAGCGGCCGGTAGAAGATTAATACTAAATTGAACAAAATTAAAATATTTAACGGTCTCACACAACCGTTGACTAACAGATGTACTAAAAGTCTACAATGTAAATATATAACAACAAAAGTCTACAAAATAAAATATATAACACCAAAAATCAATATTGACCAAACTTATTACACCAAAAATATTTTAACCATATTTAATATAACGATTATGAAAAAAAACATAGTAGTGCATTTTTATCATTTCCTAAAGAAAAGTTGGATTCATATCACCTACCTCACTCATTATGTCCCAGTTCGCGTCTCACCGTTAAAATTTTAACATATATTATTAAATTTAATATTTTTCTTATAAAGTTCACAAATTTAAATAAACTTTTAGAAAGAGAAAAACAAAAAATTAATTACACCAAGCACGTATCAAGATCTTAATGGTAAGATACATGTGATCTGGATACATAAAAATTACCCAATATTCTTTGCAGAAAATTTCATCCAAACCTGAACCACACAAACGACCAACAATGAGACCACCACCACCATCTCATCTCAACCGGCAGCAGCCGGCTACTCACTGCCGCCGTCCATATCACCTCTGAATAACAAGAGCTAGATCCAGTTCCACGTTTCTTCCTCCTGATTTAGTTCTTCATTTCCGGTAAATCTTAGCTCTAAATCTCCGATCTCGGTTTCTTCAATCTGATGTTCGATCTGATTAACAATTCCGTCGTGTCTTCAGATCCGTCGAGCTGCCATTCCGTTCTGTCCATAACTTGAAGGGAGCAAGCAAATCGGCGTCCCCTTCTAATACTGGCGATGGATTTCGATCCCAACAGCCGCAACGAGGCCGAACGGCTCCTCGGAATCGCCGAGAAGCTCCTCGACGGCCGCGACCTCTCCGGCGCCAGAGAATTCGCCACCCTGGCCCAGGAAACCGATCCCTTGCTCGACGGTTCCGACCAGCTGCTGGCGATCGCAGAAGTGTTGCTCGCGTCGGAGAAGCGCGTCAACAGCTACTACTACGACTGGTACGCCGTCATCCAGATGGAGCAGCGGTCGGACGACCACGATCTGATCAAAAAACACTACCGCAGGTCAGCGATCCTCCTCCACCCCGACAAGAACAAGTACCCGTTCGCCGACCAGGCCTTCAGCCTCGTCAGCGAGGCGTGGGCGGTTCTGTCGGATCCGACCCGGAAACCCGTTTACGATCGCGAATCGGGCGTCTCTGTTTTCTACAAGGTGGATCTGCACAGTAGTAAACTCCTAGTGAAGAGAGGCACGGCGGATCCGACACTGTCGAGCTTCTGGACAGGATGTCCGTACTGCTACAGACTTTATGAGTATCCTAGGTTGTACGAGGAATGCTGTCTGAGGTGTCAGAACTGTAAGAGAGCTTTCCACGCCGTGCTGATACCCTCTCTGCCGCCGCTGGTTCCGGGGAAGGAGGCGTATTACTGCTCGTGGGGACCACTGCCGTTTGGATTTGTTCCGGAAGCTACCGGAGGGGTTTTTCCGGCCACGATTCCTAATTGGATGCCTCCACCACCACAACCGTTACCGGGATACCTACAGCCGCAACAACCACCGCAGGTGGTAGAGAAGGTCACAAAGACGGCGATAGATCACGAACAAGTGGCGCCCAGAAAGAGGGGGAGGCCAAGGAAGAATCCGATTTAGGGAAGAGTCTAGTATGTCTGTCGGAGTTCACTGTTTTTCTTGTCTGTAGGTTTGTATTGTTCTTTCTTCTTGGGGTAGGTTTTGCTATTAATTCTTGAACCAACATCTTCTCCAAAGTAGCAAATGTGGTGCAATACGTAATGCTTTTGAGAAGTTCTCACATTAATTTGGAACTTAGGTTAATTTGTTTTCCTCATTTATTTAAACTAGAGAGTTGAACACGTGTATCGCCCGTGTGTCGATAAATTCGAGATATTAAATGTTACTATTTATAAGGTTGAGATGACTAACACACCATATTTATTTGAGGAACAAGATATGAACATTTGTAAATTTTGAGATGCCATAAAGATTTATACCAAGTTCTTCTAATGAAGGAAAAATCAAATTCATCATCAATTAACTTAAAAAAAAGACATAAATTATGTATCAGTATGTTGAACTGCTTTACAAATGAAGAATGACCTATTTGAAGTATCACTTCGTGCGGATGAACTTGTAATGTAGATTTTCCACTCGTATTTCTGAAAATAATCACATGTCTAGCAACTTATGCTGCTATAAAATATGTTTTTTTTTTCTTCTTAAATCTAACATTACAATAACTCCACATTGTTCTCTTTCCGATGATCGGTTGCAATGGATCCACCCGACTCCACTTTTTGTATACGTACGTGTACGTAGTGACATCTATGTGGGCTCATGTTTTCACATGTTAGATTATATATATATATATCCTAAGTCCTCGAGGTTTAATTTAGGGTTCATGTTGCCTTTATATTAGAAGTTTTTAGTGCTAATATGTCATAATATTAGCAAGAAAGCCAAGTGATGAACTTCTATTATACACTTACATTGCAGGCATTATATTCTCTTGTTGTTATTAGTTAATGATGATTTTTATGAAAAATATTTGAGACTTTTAATTCCAGCAAAACTCTCATATTCAATTTTAGTTGGATAGAAACTTGTTGAAGAATATGCAAACCTTTCATCAATACCATGTTTAGCCTTGTCTAAAAACCAGAGATAGTTTAGTTTGCTTTCTGCTACAATAATTAATTATCACCGTCTAATTAAAATTATGAGTATGGCTAATAATTGACATTTCATATAAGATGTGATTCATAATAATACTACTCTCTCATACTAAACAAACAAATAAATAAAGATATTAAAAAGCATATAGTGTATTAAATATAAATCTCATCCAAATATACCAAAACATTTCCACAATCCACTCCAATGCTTCTCAATATGTACCTAAGTTGAGATAGGAAAAGTTAGACCAACCAACTATAAGTAAGATTAAACTTATGGCCATAATTAAGATACCTTTCTTTGAAGTGATGACAGTGTGTATAATGCAAAAAATGGTTATTCACACATAATTTAATTCAATTTCAGTTAGAGGTTAAGTTGGTTCTTCTTCAATAAAATTGTATTCATCCATAACATATGAGTAGTGCAATTATGTTTTAGAGAATTGTCAAGAGGTATAACCAATGAATATAACTGTCAAAGAAGATGCATATCAATGCAATATCACATAATAGCAAACCATGTAATATGGTGTGGTGGTTCAGCGTTTAAGCCATCAAAGTTTAGAACAAATTCCTGCTAACTATTTCAATAACTCATCGGAAATACGTGTTCGACACTTTCAGAATGATCATGTATAAGTTTTCATTTCCTTGATAAATCTAAAACTCTTTCTTTCACATGAATATTGAAGTATGAATAAACTTCAAATCATCTTTTATTTCCAATAAGCATCAAGATTGTATAATAGTGTATTGAATAAAATTGAGCAAACATTTCTCCAGCAATTCTAATACCCAGGAAAACAGTCGTAGTGAAAAAGAGTATGAGAAAGTATATACCAGTGAGCACCATACACTAATTGTCCTAGTTACTCCTCTATACTCCGACGTCTCCAGATATTCCGGTGTGGTGTATCCTTCTTCGGTGAATTGCGTCAATTACAAGTGGTTTATACTCCTCTGGCGAATTGCATATCAATTATGTAGCAGTTGATGTGATTACCTGTGGTATCTACGCCTCCGATGAATTATGTTATTCCCATTAATTATGTTGCTTTGTTTAGTGGCACTGGCACGCATGCGAAATCATTGTGTGGTCTCTGCTTCTGCTGTGATAGACATGTGGATGTTCTTGTCGAGGGTTCTGAGTAGGATGCCATGAGTTATGACTTATGAGAAGAAACGACTGTAAATATGAGACGGTTACTATTGGAGAGGGTACGATTTCAAATGGTTAGAAAATGTTGTAAAGATGAAACGGGGAGTATTGGAGAGGGTACGATTTCATATGGTTTTGACTTTTGAGGGTACTTTAAGGTTTTTAAAAGTTGGAACCAGCTGAGAACAACTTTGCTTTTTATATAAAGGAATAGATTTGTATTATTTCGTAAGTTTTATATTTCAAAATGATATTATATTTTTACTGACTAATGGAACTGAATTGAAAAATGACTTCACAAAAGAAAAAAATAATTTGTATCATTATTTTTTTACTGACTAATGGAACTGAATGGAAAAATAACTTCACAGAAGAAAAATAATAATTTGTGCCATATGTTCTTGGTGCTTGTCACAACCTTTATTATATTTTTCATCATGTTTCTATCTCCTGTCAAGTAGGCTACACATACATGGACTATGTAAAGGGTATCAATTTTGGAAAGAAAGAGTATATAACCAACATAACATGTTGAATACAAAGAAACTCCTGAATGATCGACCACGACCAACCAGCTGAAGCTATTAGAGCACTTCTAATTTTGAGTACTTGGTTCATCCACATCATTTGCCATGTTATTGTCAACTCATCAAAAAGAAATTGTTATAGTGACCACTACATTAAAATTGGAACTCTCTCAAATGGTGCAGTCAAGTTCCAATTTTATATTGGAGCCTAAATAATTTCATACTCCCAATGTTTTTTTATTATAAAAAAACAATGTATATCTATATATTATATATTCATATTTTAAAAAATACAAACATGAATAAACTAAGAAGTGAGATTAAAGTTTTTGACCGACTTAACTAAAAAAATTATGTACAAAATCATAAAAATCTAATTGATTTATTATTATTATTATTTTATATATTTTTTTCCCTAAATCCGTAAAAAAAATTCAGCTTTAGGTCAAATATTCGGATTCCAAATTTGACCAACGTATGTGGTCATCTCAAATTTTAAAACTGTCGCTACGGTAATAGTTCAATTATTTACCACTATAATTTTTTTTTTAAAATTACGGTTCTTTTGCTAGTTAAAATATTATATAAAAATATACGAATATAATATAGAAATGAGCACATAATTTTTTTTAAATAATAATTGTCATAATTAAAAAAAATCATTATAGAAAAAAATACAAACAATACGTTAAAGTAGCCAACCAAAATAAAAATTAACATATATATATATATTTGAGACTACATAGAATTGTAACAAGTATTACTACAAAGATGTTCGACTAAATTCTCTTGTCATTTTTATGTTTCTTTTTTATCGTGTAATTGGATATTGTTATTTAGGGTAATATTTGTATTACTACTAGGTGTAATCCAGGGCCGGTCCTAGGGAAATCGAGGCCTAAAGCTACATTTCGATTTGGGGCCTAATTTTTTTCCAAGTATTATCTTAATAAATTTTTATTTAAAATGTATTCTTCGAGCTATTATAGAAGCAAAATCACTTATTAAATTTTTATACTCAGTTTTTTAAAATTACATTTTTAATTGATAATACAAATAATTCCTTTGCAAACTCGAAAAAATTATAAATTTAAAGATCATATAATATTAACAATGTATTGAGGCGATAATTTATAAGAAGAATATTTATAAGAGAATAATAAATAAAAATGTATAAATACTATACAGATGCAAGAATTTACGCTATTTTAAATTAATGTGATTCTTAATTAATTAGGTGGGTTTTCGACAAGTTATTTAGGTGGTTGAATAAAAAAATTCGAAAAATTATTAAATTAGCATAGAAATTATTACTTTTTTCATCTCAATATAGAAATTGGAAATGACAAAAAAATATCATAACCAACATTACTGATTACTAATTTTATTGAGCAATCTTTATTTTATTAGTTCATTACAACCTTAAATGCTATAGAGGCCCATTATTTTTTTAGTCATCACTATATCAACTATTAAAATATCTATAAATATGAGGCCTACAATGGGTGGAGGCCTAAAGCCCTAGCTTTAGTTTCCTTACCCTTGGGCCGACCCTGTGTAATCCGCAGCGGCTCGCAAGATAGTTGATTGAAATAATTATTGATATAATAATAGTCATTAATCAAATTAATTGATTCGATCTTATTTCGTCATAATCAGCGTATAAGTGTTCTTTGTCGATTGACATATCTTGATTTATCCTAGTCAGCAGATTCAAGTTGCCCACATTAATCAGATACATATTAGTAAATCGGTTATATGTATTAATCATGTGGTTTTACTAATGATTTCATATATACGTAAATTAGAAATATATTATATGTCATCCTAAAAGAATAATTTTTACAACAATATATCATAAATAAAATATCATCATTTGATATAATAATATAATATAATAAGTAAATTAAATGGAAATATATATGCACTAAAATAATATAATGTGTTTTAGTAAAAAAAATATGTCATATTTTATAATACATAATTTTATAATATTTCAAAGTTTATAATTGACGGTTGTGCCACATGGTGAAATATAATTTTTTTTTTTTTGAATTGGTACCCTCTAAAGTTGATTCGAAGTTAAAATGTAGTAATTTCAGTTTGTGTCATTATTTAACTTACTTAATATTAAAAATAACCGATTAGGACATGTCATTATCTGACTTAGTGCAGCAAAATTATATATATGTTTAATCAAAGAGAAGCAAAACAATTGAATAAAATATATTAAAAATTTGGCACCGACATAAAAAGTAACGTGGGGAGTTCTTACTAGGCCTGTCAATTTAACATGTGACCTGTAAATGGCCCGTAATTGACCCGGTCACGGGTTGGGTCTGGGTGTACCTATATATACCAACGGGTCATTTACGGGTTGACCCGTAAATGACCCGTTAAAAAAGGGTCGGGTACGGGTTTTGTGTTCGGACCCGTGACCCGGCCCGTGACCCGTTCGTATTAGTATATGATTTTTTTTTCTTTTGGCTAATTTAGACACATAATTAGATTTTAGAAATCAGATTTCAGTTCAAAACTCTTAAATGCACATTTTTATGGCGAAAAAAAAAAAAAAATTCAGATTTTAGGACCGCATTTGTTTTTTGTTTAGATGTTCTCTAATTCTCTTCTTCTCTTTTGTTATATATCTCATATGTAACTTCCTAACCTAAAAAAAATTCCGCGTTGCCAAGCAAATTGCTGAGATCTCCGTTACGAAAGCGCCGGTCTAGCTGTGTCGGCTCACGGCTGTCGTCGCTTCCGGGCCCCCTCGCCTCAAGTCTCAGCCCTCGTTGAGTCACTGTCACCCTCCCTGAGTCGCTATCGGCGCCACCCTCGATGCCGACTGTCCTTCTCAGTCAGGCGACAGATATTAACCAATTGATTTTTAAGAAACTCCAGATGCAGAAGTCCAGTAATGTATCGAAAATCCAGACTATAACTTATAAAAGCTCCTAGCAACTTCTATCTTAGTATTAGGTCCCTAAATCTTAAACACAAAAACGTTGATATATAATGTCCTTAAACAGCAGGACCTTCATTCTGTTAATTTAATGTTTTTTTAAACTGCAAATTCGTATCCGGGTCACGGGTCAATCCGGGTCAACCCGTGACCCGGGGTTCCCTGGTACGGGTCTGTGACATTGACCCGTGGTGACCCCCGAGTCAATCACGGGTCGGGTGGTCGGTGACCCGCGGGTCACGGGTTGACCCGTTTTGACAGGCCTAGTTCTTACTAGTATGAAGTCTACCGCATCTCTATCCACTCGATAATGACAAAACAATAATATTTGTAATCATAATCATGCCTAGTGGTGCCTAGTGACTAGGGTTGAAACCAAAATCCGGTCGAACTGAAAAACCAGTCAAAATCGAACCGATCCAAACCAAAAAACCCGAACCGTCAATATACGATTCAGTTATATATATATATTTCAGATAAATCTTCTAAGTCAACATAAATATTTCAATAAAGTGTAAATTATTTTTCACTTTTCTTCTTAAACATTAATTCTACTTGGTCATATTTGTATATTATTTTTGTCCTCTATCAAAGTCTTTCAATTTCTATAGTCTAAAACAATTCAGTTGATCAGTTTAAATTGATTATGAATCGATTTATAATCAAACCACTTAGTAGAAATTTAAATAGTGCAGTTAATAACTGACTAATTAAGTTAAAAACTGGATTCAATTATTTCATTTGCTCGGTTTAGTTTTAAATTAGTTCAAAGATGAACCGCAATTGTGCCCAATCTCTACCATTAGTTACGTTTCTATATCAAAAGCTAATAAATGTTGCATAATAACGTAATTTGTTAGAACATTATGTGAATCGTTTTCTAAGAAAAACAACGCCACATCCTAGTGTTTACTATCACAAAACATTCATCACATCTTCTTAAGTACTATATATCACCAAAACAAAAAACAAATACAAAGACAAAAAATGGCTTCACTTGAACGATCATCAACGATCTTCTTCCTTCTTACAATCACATTGTTCTTCTTCTTTGCTTCTCCCGTGTCGTGTAAACCCGGAAACGAAACCCTAAAGCTAATCGATCGAATTTGTCACGACAAGCAAGTGGACGACTACGAATTCTGCGAGAAAACCTTCCTCGACCAAATTGAATGTCCGGCGGCAGACATTCGCGGTCTCGCTAAGCTCGCCGTACGACGTACATACAACCTAGCTATCTATGTCTTCACCAACATCGTACACTTGCTCGAACATAAAACCGACCGTTCGACCAAGAAAGATCTTCAGAAATGCAGAGATGCGTACGATGTTGTCATCTTGCAATTTGACTTGGCCGCACGTAAGTATATATATAGGGTTAAGAACACAATAGGGGCCTGAATGTTTGCCCATGTTGCCAAAAGGGGTCTGAATTGAAAAAACGTATTATTAAGGGCCTGAATTTTGAGTTTTGTGTATAAGTAAGGTCTCCGTCTATTTTTTCTGTTAAAAGTGACGGAAAGTGGTCACATGCTTGGCATGTGACCAAAAATAATTTGAAAACCCGAAAATGCCCTTTGACCAAAGTGTGTCTTTCATATGTTTGACCTAAAATGACGAAAATACCCTTTAAGCCACCACAGCTCCGGCGACCACCACCACCCCGACTCCGGCGACCACCACCACCCCGACTCCGGCGACCACCACCACCCGACTCCGGCGACCACCACCGGCCTCCGGCGACCAGCACCGACCTCCGGAGACCACCACCGACCTCCGACGACCACCACCGACCTCCGGCGACGACCGAAAAGCTCCGATCGGAGCCAAAAAGCTCTGATCGGAGCCAAAAAAGCTCCGGTCGGAGCCACAGAGCTCCAGATCGGAGCTCTGTGGCTCCCGATCGGAGCCACAGGGCTCCAGATCGGAGATCTATAGCTTTCGATCGGAGCCACAGGGCTCCAGATCGGAGCTCTGTGGCTCCCGATCGGAGCCACAGAGCTCCGATCTGGAGCCCTGTGGCCCCAGATCGGAGCTCTGTGGCTCCGATCTGGAGCCCTGTGGCCCCGATCGGAGCCACAGAGCTCCGATCGGAGCTTTGTGGCTCCGACCGGAGCTTTTCGGTGGTCGCCGGAGGCCGGTGGTGGTCGCCGGAGGTCGGTGGTGGTCGCCGGAGCCGGGTGGTGGTCGCCGGGCGGTGGCCAGAGCGTGGTGGCCTTAAGGGCATAATTAGTGTGTAGGGGTATTTTAGACATTTCACATTTTATTAATTAAATTGATAAATTGTATAATAATTACAAAAGGGTATTTTTGTCTTTTCACGTAGTTCTGTTAGATTTAACAGAAAATTTGGACGGAGACTTGAAAAAACACAAAACTCAAAATTCAGGCCCTTAATAATACGCTTTTTCAATTCAGAACCTTTTTGGCAACATGGGCAAACATTCAGACCCCTATTGTGTTCTTAACCCATATATATATATAGTCATTTTTATTTGAAATAATCACTCAAGTGCGGGTGATCATACACATGTCATTTTCCGTTCATTTTTAAAGGTTGGTTAAATAGAGCTAGATGATAGATAGATTCTGAGGGTTACTAACCAAATTGCTACATCAACTTGATTAATTTACAAATTTCTATTCAAACTTTAATTTTTTAAATTAGCTATCCGATATTTCACTTTTTATCAAATTGCTACCTCTATTTTAATTTCAGTTAAATTGGATAGAAATTGCCCATATTTCCACTACGTGTGATCTTTTTCATATGTACCCAAGATGGATTCAGGTATAAATTGAGAGGATTGCAGCGAGATACCTTCAATTGGACGCTTAATTGGACATCTGTCAATTTGAACGGTGTCTTTCAATTAAGCATCCAATTGAAGGTATTTCGCTGCAATCATTTCAATTTATTTCTGAATTCTATCTTGACTACGCATAAAAAGATCTACGTAGCAAAAACATGCTTAATTTTTTTTTCCAATTTAATAGAAATTGAAACAGATATAACAATTTGCTCGGAAAATGAATTAAGTTCGGGTAGCTAATTTTTTTTTTAAAAAAAAAAAGTTCCGATAGCGGTTTGTAATTGGTGAAAGTTCAGATAGCAACTTTTAAAATTTGAAAATCCGACGTTTGGGGAGGTTCTTATAAAGTTAGGTAACGTTCACATAGCACTTTGGTAATTAAACCTATATATATTATGAGTGGTGCTACAAAATGTGAAATTTTTTGTAAAATTCCATAGAAAGTGGCACACCAAACACCAATACATTTTTTATTTACTTTTTCTTTCCTACTTTCTATTGAAATTTCATATTTTAAAAATTTACTGATATATTATATATTTGGAGACAGTATTGGTGGAAAAAAGGGAGTATAAAGATGCTTATGATGCGACGAGGGAAACTGTATTGGCAATAGAGGAGTGCAAGGCCGACATCAAAATACCACGACACCCGAGTAGCCCACTCATCGAGGCTAACAAGCATACCAGGACACTCATTCATACGTCTTTGGTTTCTTTGAAACTTCTTTTGCAAACTAATTAATTAATAAAGCTATAGTTCTAGTTAGTGACTACAAGAAAGAAACTGAAATTAAACCCTATATTTTCGTGGAGCTATTATCAATAAAATAGCGCGCTTGGTACATACTTATAATCTACTAGCTAGGGTATATTTCAATTTAATCTTAAAAAAATATAATTCTACTGAAGTAAATTAGAAATATCATTACTAGAAAACTAGAATGTTGCGCCTTTAGAATTAGCTTGTCGCGACACTAAATTGTGTCGCTGTGAAGTTAGCGACGCAAATCGATATATCGTTTCTGATTACCGTCGTAATAAATTTGCGACGCTTTGGAGCATCGTCGTTAAACTCTTAAAAGACACGACGTTTTTGCTTGCGTCGCCAATGCAAGTGGCAACATAAATAAACGTCATTACAATACTTAATTTGTATAGGAAAATAAAACCCGACGTAGCTATGACCGTATTGAATCTTTGATAATCCCCGGCCGGTCGGATAGAATCGATTGAATAAACGATTTTTTTTAAATTTCCGATCACATATATATACAAGCGATGAAATTTCTGAAAGATTTGTTTGTGTTGGTTATATTGTTGTTGTTTGCATAGTTGTTATTTATGATATAAAACAGTAGAAGATGATAGAAGGGTATGGGTAGATCATAGATGATATGGTTAAAGGTAAGGTCAGCAAATAAAACGGGAGCGTTGCATGGGTGACATATATACAGATTGAACAATTTCCTAGAGTAACCACCACCATCACCTTGTTTTCAATTATATAGTTACTAGCCACTAACCCCGCGCACCGCGCGGGGAAATTTTCAAATAAAACTAAAATAAACAAAATTATGTAATCTTAATTTTTTGAATATGCAATGTTATTTGGAAAATATAATACATTTTTTTGATATAAATTAATTAACATTAATGTATTAGTTTAATTAAAGTATTTAATAATAAGTATTATTTAAAATATCTCAGTAATGAAATAATCAATATTATGTATCATTTTTATAAGACTATATATAACTAACATAATAGAAAATCGAGGTAAGAAAATTTTGTTTGGCATTAAAGAAGTTTTTTTTTTGCCGTAACATTAAAAGTTTTTAAAAAATAAAATAGTTGAAATTAGATTTAAAAAATAAAAATATAGATATATATAAGAAATTTAATGCATTCCCTGTTCTTCTTTAGGGTACAGTTTTTAAGGTGAATGGATGAATTAATGCAATGAGTGTCATCAGTTTATATGATTTCTTAGGTTTATTTATGTTTAATAATTATTTAATGCATAATATAATGAAGTTAAAAAGAATATTATTTATGATACCTTATTTTTTAGTAGAAGTGGTCAAGATCAGATTGTTAGGGTTTAGGGGTGTATGTCTTCCTTACACTTGTTTAAACAACACATGACATGGATTCATAAAAAAAAAAAAAAATTCTCGATCCTAACAATTAATGAATCAGTTAACATAGAATTTCTGGTTAGGGATTAATATAAATTAATTAATGTGAATAATTTTTATTTATAAAAAGGAAAAAGTCTTAAATGTGAAAAATGAAATATGAAGTGTGAAAAAAATAAAATAACAAAAATAGTCTCTTGCTTACGTTGTAATTTGTAAAAGATATTTCACTATCTAATCTAATTAGATGATTAGAAACACGTTTCTAAATTGAAAATGTTTGTTCAAATAATATGCATGATGGCTTTAAAGTATAGACAGTTTAGTAGATATTGTGCATTATTACTATTGACTATTTTTTGTTCGATAATGTAAAGAGACGTTGTTTTTCTACAACATAAACTCTTGATAAAACCTAAATTTATAGCTTCATAAGTTTTTGTTTTTAGGCAATGTCCTTTCAACGTAATTTTTTTTTAATAAGAGACTATAATATATTAAAAAAAAAAAATAAGAGGAGCAAATATATATTATGTTATATTTCAAGATTCATTTACATTCTTAATACAAAATTATTACACTGTGTGACAATATATGTAACTTATATGTATATACTATGTAGTAAATGTAGAAATTAAAAAAAATTAGAACAAATATGATGATAAAAAGATTAGAATCGTACCAACGTCATTTATTTGATATTGGCAATTATGTCAAAATTCGATCCATAAAATTTCTACAATAATTTAAGTAACATAAATTATTACCTAATAGGCCACAAAATCTAGTTACTACGAATTTGGATAAGTATTTGAATGATATGACTTATGAATTGGTCAATGGTGCACCGATCATTTTGTAATAACTTACAAACCTCCCGCAACTCTAAGGTAGTGTCTAAGCGATTAAAAAAAAGTTAGGAACCATAAAAATATAACATTAAGCAGAGTTATCTTATTGTAGTCAGGTGATTAAGAGAGTTGGTTGTGTTTTGTACCTTATAATTGCATTAATCTTGACCCATTTGGGATCTTCAAAATCTTTTTGATAATGTATATCTCAATAACATCACCGGAGAGAATAGAAGTTGCATGGGCTTTTATGTAGTTAACCTGATAATATCAATACGTAATCAGATATTCACACAAAGTAACTTTATGTGCAAAGTTTGAACAACTAATTAGGTATTACCTATTTTTAGAGGTTCCAAATGTTAGTATCACCAAAGATATGAGCTGTTAGTGGACATACAATGCTGAAAAGAAGAATTAATTTGAAAAGTAATTCGGAATTCACACGTTCAAATTAAATAAACCATAAATGCAGCTTAAGATCAATGTCGACAAAGATTCATCGATTTGTTTCTCTTTTTAATCCCTAAAAAATTAACCACTGAATTGAAAGTTGTCGGACCTGATGGGTAATCAAAAAACTCGGACAAAATCAACTATACGAATCAATTAAAATCAAGACACAAACATAAATGGAATGTTAATATAGAAACTTGTTGGAGCTCAGTGACTTAACTGTTATCTTGTACTTGATTACGACATTTGGTCGAACATGAAGGTCATAACCCAAGCAATGACGAACCTAGAAAACAACATTAGTTCTTAGTTACACATCATATTAATCAATACACTCTTCGGCCAAAAAAATCAATACACTCAAATTTATTTATTTTTTGACAAAAGTTAAAATTAATTGTGAAAATTACCTCATCTCTAGACTACAGTTGTCTCGTAACTCGAAAGAGGATGAATGTATAATAAGAATTGGGTTCTATATATTTATACATAATATGTATATTCAAAATGGAAGTTGTATATATTATATTGAATATATATATGATGTATATATATATATATATATATGAAAAATATATGCTATTGTAATAATGTCAAATATATATTATAATTTTATTTTATATATACATAATTAATCTTTTTTACATATTTAATATAATAATACCATAAATTAGGCTTGTTGGTTTCAATGCTTATATTAACCGTGCAAAAGATGAATATTATTAAATCAGTTAAAATAGTAAGTATATAAATAATATTATATATAAACAACCTCGTGATTTATATGCAATAATAGAATGGTTGTAGTTATATAGATAATTAGGGGTGTATCGCTTACGTGGCGGCCTATGGTCTTCCGGAACCAAACTGTATAGATTTACTATTTAAATGGAAACTTTTAATTAATTTGTTTCTATAAACTGCGTAGAGACCAAAATAGGAAATAAAAATACTTCTTAATTTTTAACCAAACAATATTATGTATCTAAATTTAGAGAACCCTTATTAAATACCGATTAAATTAGGAAACGGCGACTGCGTGGACTGTGCACGTGTCGGCCAGAGGGCTTCCGATACCGAATTAATATAATATAGTAGATGTGTTTTGGTCTTGATTATGTCATGGTGTGGTGGTGAGTAAATTAAATAAGCTAATTTAATTTAATTTTTTTTTTTTTAAAAAATCCGAACTGTTTTAACAAACTAATTTTAGTCCAGTTTCTGAATTAGTTTTTTTTTTTTTCTACCCTGTTTCGTCCGAACCCGCTTGATATAACGGACTCGACGAATCTTCAATTTGATCGCTGTGTTCGTTCCTTCAATTTCACGCTTCTAACTTCAAGCTTGTCGTGCAGACCTGCATACATGGCCAGTAACCAGCACGGAGATGGGGGTGGTGCTGGTTGAGCCCTCTCTGATGCTCAAATGAGTAATCTAGAGAGAGAAAACTAGAGAGAAGTCAGAGCTCTAAAGCCAATCTCAAGTGAATGTAAAAAAATAATGGGAAGCCTAGGTACCTATTTATAGGCAACCCAAGAACCGATCCCGATTTTTGTGCGGTTCGACGCCGGTTTAAAGGAAAGTATGAACCGTCGTCTGGTTTGAACAAGGTTGGCTATTAGAAAACTCTAACTTGGTGTAAGAACACAAATGTAACGTGCACGCTGCAGACGACGACTCGGATCACGTCGGGTTCGGACAATCCCAACGTAATTCGGGTTGTCTTGGGCAATCCGAAGGTCCGGTCCGGACGCGTGTGTCGCGCGTCCGGACCGTTTGGACCCTCGGTAACGTGTTATTATTTTTTCTGGGTGATTTTGACGTGGTTGCGAAGTCCGAAATGTAAATACAAACCCGAATTGGGCATATATCCATCGTACCCTACAAAATGTATCATAATATAATAAGCACAAATCATTTTCGTAGGTTTTTTTTAAGCACAGAGAAATATGTAAAAGGCTAAATGGATTACATAACACCATCTTGGTAACTTGGTGTACACAATAGGTAAGGCTATCTATGTTGAGTGAACCACAATTGGTGATATTTTTAGGTGAGTTTCATCTTAGGTGGCAAAAAAAAAAAAAAAAACATAGATTGCCCTACTATATATAAATAAAAACATACATAGCCTCGCATTGAAATAAAAGCTCATAAGAAAGGACTAATGTTTGGGATATTTTTCAAATTTAAAAACTTGAAAAGAAAAAAAAATGGTTAAAAGTAGCAGTATACTGAAAAATGATGAAAAAAATGGGATAACTTTTTCATAACATAAACGGATACATATGTATTTGTTTTTTTCTTCTAAAAAAATATAGTCCAAATACATTGAGGGGGCAAAGTTTATTTCACACATGATTTCACAAATTTAATTTGTTTTTTTACTAAACAAATTCATAGACAATGAAGAAATAGAGTCAATTACGCGGGACAAACTCCTGGTTCTTATTAATTAAAATTAAAAGAGAGTAAAAGTTATAAAACTTAATGATCAATGCACGATCTCTTTTTGAATTAAATTGTCATCCGGTCAGCACGTTCGTTTTGAATCGCGATCGAGTTGGCACAAATTATTAAGTAATATTATTTTCACAATTTTGAGTAAAGATATAAATCATATTAAAATTCTTCTCATGATGTATTTAGCAGGATCCAAATTCATGAATTTGTAACTCGCTTCTTAGTTTGTTTAATTAATCATGGGTATAACTATTTTTCAATCAGGTCCAAACATAAAAGTGTATATATATATATATATATATTTATATTAATCAAATAGAGAAGTAGCGTTTTGGATTAATTAATTAGAATATCTCTTGACCAACATTGAATTATTTCATAAGAGCTATGCATTATTTTACTCCTAGCTAGCTAGCAAAGGTACAAAAAGATGATAACCATTTTTTTTAATGGCTCCCATCTGTTCCATATATATATAGAGTAAAATACTATATACATATACTCTATAATATATTTAGGGTGTCTTGGGTGAAATTATTGAATACTATATAGTACACAATTATTAAATGGGTGATACACTCAAATAATGAAGCACATGAAAAAAAACAATTATATTATATCCTCATCTATAAGTACCTATTATTGGCCTTTGGGTTGATGATCCAACCTTTGGACCATTTAATAAACGGTTAACAATAGTCAAATTCCCTAAATTTTAATTTAATTATTATAAATTATTATTATTTTAAAGAGAAATTATTAGTTAAACTCAGTCTGCCACCTCAACGTATGGACCAATGAGAGATATTTAATAAATAAACTATAAATAAATAACTTTGAGTAGCATGTGATTACAACATAATAATTTTTCATAATTAATCCTACCTTGTTTTTTTTCATGAAACAATAATTTCTCTTAATAAATAAAAATAATTTTCTTATATACAAATATATATATAATTATTTTATTTCTTAGCCCAACCGTGTGATCAATAAACTGAAATAAATAACTCTATACCACCAAACAAAACAAACCCCCCGTCCACCTCAATACCTTATATATTATGTGTAGCGGTTTAATAAAATTTCAGCTAGCATTTTGCACCATCTAACTTCATTCAAACATAAAATGGTAAAATACACATTAAAACATACTCAACTAGTACTATGCATACTTTTTTTATTCGTAATTGCCACAAATTCAAACAGTGGCACGCGATTCCTTTCAAACTAGACGAAAAATACAACAAAATTAACTCATTATTTGCACGATCTAATAACAAGTTGAATTAGCAATTTATTAAAAAATAGTTATAAAATTAAAAACAAGCCTCATTTATAGGTTATATTTCTAAATTTAAAATGGTGATATTCAGTGTCAGAATTATCAAGTTGTTATTATTAGTTTTTTCTTTTTAAAAAAAATTGTCGGATTGGTTGTTATATTTTTTCTCTTAAAATTGATGAAACAAAATGTATATTTTAAGCATCAAATAAAGATAAACCATGATAACCAAATATGATATTTCGGAAAAGTGATTGCTGCTTAAAACACCAATTTTAACGTCAAAATCAATCAAGAAACTGGAAAGCAACAAAATCAATAGATGAGACACATAATATCAATATTTTAAATATGGGACATTAATTAGCAATATGATGTATAGTTGATACTGTTTTTAGATTTTAACACTTCCAAAAATGTAAGTAGGAAAATTTAACAAATTTGAGGCAGCAACTTGATAATTAACTAGGTAATATGAAAGTGGAAAATATTTATAATCATCACTTTACCTCACAAATGAAAATTAATTAAGTGTAAGCATGTTGCTCTCCCAATCACTCATATATCCAAATAATGTGAGTTGGTCTAACTTAATCCCATATACAAAGTATATAGTATTTTATATTATTAAATTAATTAATATAAGCTCAAAATAGGCATAATCCATCCCAAAGTGCCCCCTCAAAACCCTACACTCAAACTCACCAGGTATATTAATCTTACTTAACCATAATTGTCGTATGTATTTTGAAACCTAATTAATTTTTTTTAACTATATATATATATGCAATGAAATAGAAATTTGTTTTTCTCACTCAGCTTTACTTTGAGTTTCATGTCAGCAATACCCAATATAGAATATCATATATTTTAAAACTATCATAATTAAGTTGAAAAAATTATATAGTTAATTTTGAAGCAAAATGAAAGTGATTAAGATCATATAGTCAAACCTTAGTAGTAATTAAGTATCTTGAGTGAGCTTCCAATTGGGACCTATCTCCAATTGGGTAAATTTGACCCTAATGGGGCTATGTCAATTGAATTCGATTGGTTTAATTGGGTCCGATTTTGAAGTGTTATGATTAAGCTAAACAAAATAAAAGTTAGAAATATATTTGAGGACTAAACTGAACAAAATTAAAAGTTTAGAGTCGATCACGTGACTTGCACATGTCATTTAACAGCCAAAACAAACGGCCAACTAACGGATGTACCAAAAGTCACATTTTTTCAAACGTTTGGTACCAAAAGTATACAAAACTAAACATCCAGTACTAAAAACCACATTCGGTCAAACATGTGGTATCAAAAGTACCTTTAACCATTTTTTTTTAATTTTATATTTCTTCATTTTTCACTAAATTTCAAGGTTAATTAGTTTCATAGTCAGCAATTATATTATTACTAAAAATAGAAACTCTTTTCAATTTTTCACTACTTAGTTTCATTATTATTTTCACAATCATCGTCTCCCTCATTATTGATTTGGTTTCGCATGGCTAACAGTAGCGGTTTCGTTTCTCAGGTGGCGTATCTGCAAGCGCAACTGATGCAAGTTAAGGCTCACATGGCCCAAAACCTAATCGAGGCCAGGGCCATGCATAACCCGTGGCCAGGAAGCGGCAATATCCCGGCCACCACCGGTGGAGGGGCGGCGGTGCAGTTTCCGACCACCAACTTCATGAACTCCAACATCTCACCGCAAAGCTCCATCGAAGAATCAGTCGAGCACAACGTAGATTCCATGAACATGCAGGAGATACAGAGCAGAGACCACCACCAAGACGACTACTTGTCTCATTATAATGGCGGCGGTGAAAACCTTCACCAGTCTGCAGCCATGGCCGCCGCTCTGTCCAAGAAAAGACCTCCGAGCTGTGACCTGAGCGAGCTGCAAGCTATCGCCTTCGGAATGATGAAGCACTGAAGAGAAGGAGTTAGGGCTAGCTAGCTAGGGTTTGTGTTCAAGCAGCCAAGCCATAGATATATACAAATAATGTGTTTCTCATGAAATCCATATACCATAACCATGTACATATAAGAAACCCTAGCTATATCGGTATTAACCAGCTGTCTTAAAAGTTCGATCGATGTGTATATTACGTGTCATACTAAGGAGGTCAAGTGATTATCTTAACTAATTTTTTTTTTTTTTTTTTAATAATAAAAAGTGATTAACTTATTAATTAATTGAATTAGATAAGTTGAGGCAACAATAATAGAGGCAGAACCCATGTGGGGGAAAGCTTAACTACTATTAATTAACCCACTAAACCTTTTCATCATGTCTTTATAGATAAGTTCCTGTCAAGCTTATCCAGAAAGTACATGATGTACAGGTGATACAACATTAACAAATATATATATATGTTCCATAAACTATACTGGTGGAGACTCCTAACAATTAAAAAGGGATTATAAAATTAAATTTGATATTTCTAATAAAAATAGTCGGCTAAAATGCAGTGGATTAATTTTTCAATTGAAATTATAGTCTTTAGATGAAGTATATTGAAGTTGTGTTACGACTTAATTTGATTAATTAAGTTTCTTTCTCATAAAATCTTATTCAAAATCTCTTATGATTGGTTGTAAATTCGAGTGCATATACGGCCGGCCAACTGTATTTTAGCCGCACCCTAAAAGGAATTATATATTCTAAAGAAAAAGAATTAAGTTGCTACACCTTGTAAAAATTTCAATGAAATTTCTATAGAAAGTAATATAGGGTTTTAACAAGCACCAATACTTGTTCATTTACTTTATCTTTCTTACTTTCTATTAAAATTTCACAAGAAATTTCACATTTTAAAGATTTACTCCTTTAACTATATTGCTAATTAATTACTAGGCTGTAGCTATCCTAATTAAATTTACATATTGAAGCAAAACTACATTGATTATAAAAAAAACAGCATATGGATGATATAGCTAGTCACACAACTATAATTCTTAATTAGGATTTAATAATTTTGAGGATTGTATTATTTCTTGACTTGGGATTGTAGAAAATTTGCAGAAGCTTAGCCAATATATGATTGCAATTAAAGTCCAGCTATAAGCTAATTAACAAACCCTAGAAGCTAGGTAATGAGAGTTGGTTCAACTAATGTTAATGGACACTTCATCCCATAATAAATCATTACCTGGAAAGGGTATTGCTTCCAAATATACATACAAAATGTCCCCTTAATTGAATGCATAATCATCACTAATTTAATTGAACTTCATTTTGGCACCTTTTATCCAACCCAGTGAGCAAACCAAGTTAATTGCTAGTCTAAAATAGCTAATTAGTTGGTAATATATTTTTGATTAATTAAATAAACATTAATTTATTAGCGGTGTCAATGGAGCGGCTTCTCCGAACTCCATGGTGCACCGCCCGCAAAATGCTATACAAAAGTAGTTACCATTGTTTCCGGGACAAATTTGATATAAATAATTATGTGGGCAATTCAATAGGTGGTAAATGTGTTGTTTTATTTCGAACTTCCATTCCGTGGTTATATATATAATTTTAGAAAATTATAGGGGTCATCATGTAATAATAGAAACTTAGTAAACGAATAAATTATTGAAGAACTCAAAATCTTTACAAGTGTTATATATATATATAATCAGTTCTATCGTGATAGGTGTTTGAAAAATTACTGTCGCTATAAATCAAATTATATATGTCTAATACTAGAGACTTTAGCTACAAGTATTTTCTGTCACTAAAGTTTAACGACAAGTAGTTCCTATTACTAAAAGCATCTACAGGAAGTTCCTGTCGCAAAAAATTAACTACAGGAAGTTCCTGTCGCAAAAAATTAACTACAGGAAGTTCCTGTCGCTAAAAGTTAATGACATGACGAGTATCTGTTGTTAATACTATTAGTGGAAAGTCTTTCAGCGATTTGATGGTGACAGGAAACTTCCTGTCGCTAAAACTTTTGACAATAGGATTTTATACTTTTAGCGATAGAAAATGCCTTTCGCTAAAAGCACTTTTTTGTGTAGGTAAACTGTTTGGAACTGTTAACCCTAAACCCGACCGAACATTAACCCAATCAAATTGGATTTTAAAAAAGAATCATAAAAATACATTAATAATTTTTAAATAAAACTTAATTATTTGAAAAAAAAAAACTGCAGCAATTATCCACAACTAGTATTTTTGGGAAAAAAAAATATATTGGAAATATTATCTCTGAATAGGGGTATTTTTAATCTGATTTTCGAAATAAGGATATTTTGATTAATATTTTTTTTCTAAAATACTTTATATGTATATATATGATGAAGTTCTGGTCAAAGTGTAATGCCACTTTTCGGTCATCGAGCCCATGATCATCGTTTCTTAATAATAATACATATATAAATATAGGGAAATCATTTAGATTCCGATTGTTGGAATCCGAAGCAGTCCGACTGTGAGGGTAACTGTTTTTGCCCTAAAAGTTGATAACAATTACTTGCCTTGCCACTAAGACTCAAGCCGGACTACTTCGGAATCTATTATCGGACTCTCTATCACCGCACATAAATATAAACTAGAGAAGGTCTTAGATAGCCTCACGGGTAAATTTTGTTCGCAAAAATCAGGGTTGAAACTGCAAAACACAAAAGTTGAGGGATCAAACCGTAATATCTGAAACTTCGGTGACTAAAATGTAATTAGTCAAATTTCGGTACTAACATTTAAATACATCTGAAATTACACATAGAGCGACATAAACGAATACGTGATTTTTAATACTGAGGCACGTGCTAATCACAATCTCCTTAAGGCAATTTCGCCCCACTCCACCCTCGGGTTATGCAAAAGAGTTTCAACACGGGACGATCACCTCCCAGGATTCAACAGTGTCGTCAACACGTGTTATGCAACGAACACGTTTGACCAAACCGAACCTAATACCTGAACACAACAGGATTTAAGAGATGCCGACGACGACAACAGAGTTAACGAGTAAGAACAAATTAAACGAACTAAAGCAAGCTGCTGGAAAAATGAACAGCTTGCAGGGATGGACCACAACAGCAGCTACAACCTGACAACAGTAGAACGCAGAGAGCAGCAGAGAAATTAGGACAGTGATTTTCGTATTTGATGTTATGTGAGGGGATTATGCATCTATTTATACTGAGCATTGCTGAGTTCTGCATTAATGAACTGATTAATTAAACTGCAATCATACCACACTAATTGCAGCAATAAAAACTACAGTAATGGAAACTATTCAGTTCATCTTCCCTTCATTAATCATCTGCTACAGAATGCAGACAGTCTCTGCTGGTTTGGTTCAAAGAACCCGGACGAACCAGAGACCGGTTCAGCAAAACTAGACCCGCGCAAGGCAAGCAATTCCGGACCGACATTCGTGTACGCACGTCGCGGGCACGCACACAAGCCAAACTTACCGGGGTGGGTATTCAAACCACTCGACTGCACCCCCCTGCGCGTGTGGAGAGAGCCTTCCATCTAGTGAGTTGTTACAACTATAACAAGTTGTCCATAATATATACTAGGTAAAAACTACAAAACCGGCCGGTGTGGTATTCTTCTATACCACAAAAATTTGTTTGGCAACAATTTGCCATTCAAACCACTAATATGGGCTTCAAGCCCGTAAGGCCTTACAGCCAACAATCCCCCACATGAATGGAAATTGGAAACCTAACGCTCTAGACTCGAATGTTGTGTTCAACGGTTAATACCTGCAAAGGATAGGTAGGGGTAACCCCTTTGAACCTACCCCTTGTGAGATCATGCCTTCTCTACTGACTGGTCGGTAGACGCGATGTCCTTGAACCGACTGTCGTTGGTGTAAATGACGACATAACCCACACAGGTACCTTCCTAGTATAGTTCGGTTCACGCCCTGTGATCCCTAGGCCCTGGATCACTAGCCTGGTTCTGCAAGCGTTTCTAAGAATTGCGCCCTCAACAACTCCTTTCGAAGCGGCCTCACTTCTCACTCGCATAGGTGATTCTTATATCTCAAGAGCTTATCACGACTCTGAGTTCTCCTTACGAATCATTAAAAGCTTTGCGAAAAATGTGATCTCAATCAAGTAATATCCAATTACTATGCTCGGTTTAACCGCTGATTGAAGATCAACACGAGCAAAAGCTTAACCTCATCTCCATCACTGTTTGCATCATAGGAATGGGCTCGGGGTTAGACCCCCACAGTGACCACACTCACTCTTGTGATTAGGTTGTCCCTTTGAACCAAGTTCTTGGGATCTCCAGTCATCATGGTTGGGTGTTCCTTCTCAAGAGCGTTTCCTCCACGGGCTTTAGCCCCATTCCTTTTAATGCTTGGCCAAATAAATCTCTGTTTAACCCTTTGGTTAGCGGATCCGCAATATTATCAACCGATCTCGTAAAGTCGATCGTGATAATTCCGGTAGAGAGTAATTGTCTAATGGAACTGTGTCTTCGACGAATTTTCATTATACATAAGATTGTGCGCTCTGCCGATTGCGGCTTGACAATCGCAATGAATGCATATTGCGGGCACAGGTTTTGGCCATCTCGGAACATCCTCAAGGAAATGGCGTAGCCATTCTGCCTCTTCGGCACATTTATCCAGTGCAATAAACTCAGATTCCATCGTGGATCTGGCTATAACTGTTTGCTTTGAGGATTTCCACAACACTGCTGCACCTCTTAAGGTGAATACGTAACCACTCATACTCAATGAATCTGTGTCTCTGGAATCGGACACCCAGTTCGCATCACTGTAGCCTTCGATTGGGATGTCAGGTCCTGGTAATGTTGGTTAGAGTGTTCGTCGGGTTGTCCTACGCGTGGTGCACGCGCACTCCTCCTGATACCTACACAAGGGGCAGTATATATCGACACCACAAAGGGGGGGGGGGTGGTGTGCGATGAACCCTCTCCGATGCTAAAATGAGAATTCTAGAGAGATAAAGCTAGTGAGAAGTCAGAGCTCCCAAGCCAACTTAAGTTATGAAATGGTTGGCCAAGATTCCTATATATAGGGAACCTTGGACCTGAACCCGGTTTTGAACGGTCCAATCTCGGTTTAGTAGACAACGTGAACCGAGCGTTGACGTAAGCTAAATTGGCAAAGGGAAGACTCGCACATAGTGTAAACACGTGGGGATACGCGCGTCTCGGGGTAATAATCCGGACCGGTCCGGATTGTAAAGACAATCCGGACGGGTCACAGCCCGAGTACGTGCGTGTCACGCGTTCAGACCGTTCTAACCCGTAAATAAGCGTTTGTAAGCCGTTAATGGGTTTGACGTGTTAATAAGGCCTGAATGTAAAACAAACCCGAATCGAGCGGATATCCATCACTTACCGGGAGGTGTGTGAGGACCTTCGAGACGTTACTAGTCTCGAACACCTTGTGATAGTGCCGAATTAGGCAGGTCCTTGTTCGTGACAAAAGTACGGAGCGAAAATGCAACCTCGAATACATTTCCGCCTCAAGAATTTGCAGGCTCCGCAAGGATTACCTGATGAACAAGTAGAGGAAGAAGAAGAATAGTTTGCCATATTTATTTTTTCTAATTTACTACTTTTGTTTGGCTAGCTATGTGAAAGTAGCTCTCATTAGCACACCATATATATATATATATATATATGGTATAAATAAACAAGCTAGCTAGCTAGACCACTGCAGGTAGTTTAATGGTTAAACCTATTTGGTTTGTCTTTAAAGTTCCAGACTTCAAACCGAAGTTAATTTGCGGTAATCTGATTAAAACAGTAGAGACCACTTCCACATTAGATATAAGAGGAGACAATTAAAATTGAACTTAATGAACCAGTCTCTTAACTAGCTGTTGGTGGACTAATTAACTATTTAATTCCATTTTGTCTCCTTAATGGGCTACACAGTTTGACACCTTTAAAACGACATTTCCTTTTTGCATACACGTACATTCATTTTGTGTAATATACTCCTGTGGGAATAACATGTTTTTAATTTCTCAAGTAGGGCACTATAGTATGTTCTTACACAACAACCACAAATAGCATGTTATTTACGAAGTAAAAATATTAAATCAGCTTGATTGATTACTTTTAAAGTGGCTTATTTTAGTTCTCGCCGTTTCATGACGAAGAAACTTGGTCGTCTCTAGTATATATCTATATACTAATTAATTAAATTATATACTAAAAACATTTAGTTAAGTTGATTCTGAGATTATTGACAAATACTAAAACAGATCATTAACATGTTAAAATAAGTGCAACTGATTTTTTTTTTATTAGAAGTAGCAAATATTATAAGCATGAAGCGCAACAAAAGAAGCCCTACAATCCCCTTACAAAAGTAGAGAGATTGGGGGCAAACCAGCATCCAGTTACATCAGTCGTAGCCGCTCATAAAACAATGTTATGTGCTAAGCGTACGCACATTCTAGGAACAGAAACAACAGATACAGATAAAATGCTTAAAAGGAAACTAATATCCTAAGCGACCCCGAAGAGAGAAGGAATACAGCCTACGGAGGAGGAAGAAATCTGCTTGAGCAAAGTGGTCGAATCCGTGAACAGAGTATGGGAACCCTGTCTTGATGTCAGCCAGAGGAGGGTCGTCGCCAAAAGCCGAAACTATAGAAACCGCCGAGATGTTCCCACTCTCGTTTAGTAAAATTGCGGCCCCGTAAACAGTGGTAGTAATAGTACGAACGGCCCCGTCACATATGATGGTGGGTCTGGTATGTAACGGGGTTGTGGTGCTGGGGGGTCTCACGGAGATCGGGGCACATGTGGTTCGCCCGCCTGATAAAAGATCAATCGTACAAGCATTAGTACAATCCATTTTGGCTAAATGTATAAAATTGATGACCGATCCTGCGTCAGGAGTTTTATTCCTGAACACGACTGCGTTTCTCTCTAACCAAATGCCCCACAAAATTAGACATTTCTGAATGAACACATCTTCCCCGGGGCCGGGGTTTAGACAAACGGGGTCCTTCTCGAACAGCCATCCCACAACCGTGGAGAACGGTGTGTTGGATGTGCTAATTTCTAGACTCGAACTAAATCAGACTCTTTTAGCAAACTGACAGTCCCACATGACATGATCCCAAGTTTCGTTCGCCAGATGGCAGAGATGACACTTGGGGTTAAAAGAAGGGAAGCGTCTATGGATGTTTCGGCCGAGAGGCAGGCCATAGTAATGCAACTGGTTGATCTATGTAATTTTAACTTTGTCTTGATTGATGTGTCATTGACATGTATGACTCTCTTTAGTCTTAGATGAGCTCAAAACTCTCATAGTGCATCTTACATTCCGTTACATTTTGTTACATTCTAACATGGATGAATATGATTGTATAAGTTGATTAAAAAACAAATGATACATTATATTTTAACTCAAGTAACACAAAAAGTTATAATGTATTTCAAGCTTATATCAATTGATTGTAAAATTTTAATCGCTTTGTTAATTTTTTAAGCTTTAGATGATTATACATCAACAAGCTTTTTAATCGTTCTAACATCTTTAAATCCTTCTCAAGAGACATTATTTTTGCTTTGTTTTTCTGAATTTTTTTATGTTAAGTATTATATCATACATTAATATTATATTTTCTGAAGAATAACTATATATGCACATGATGTAATTCTCTATGAACAATTATAATTTTAAAAATAAAACCGAGGATGATATTCTACATAAATTTCACAAAAAGCCTAATTAAATATTGTTATGCACAAATTATGATTATATATGAACTAAAATACTTGATACGAAAAATATGAAATAATTACTATTAAGTTTCCCATATGACTTTTTATGGTTGTATTATAACTTAACTTTAAATCATAAATAATGAATATATGATAAAGAATACACATTATAAAATCTAAAAAATTAAGTTAAATAACGTTAAATAAAAGCATGTACAATTTTTCAGTTAAGTTATTAATCAAACCAATCTGATATATACAGTGTGATATGTATATTATTTATTTTCTATTTATTGACATTTAATATATTTTCTTTAAAATTAACTTAAGTTTATAAAATAATAACTTGAATATATTTTACATTAGGTTAAAAACCTATAAACTGTCTGAAGTTTGCACCATGTGAGATTTTTGGTGTCTGGAGTTTAAAATGTTGATATGGAATGTCTGAAGTTTCACTTTTGTTGAAATTTGATGTCTCCGTCCAAATTAACCGATAAAATTGACATAACTTGGTCACATGCTTGTATCTTAATAATGAATATAATTATATTCTATAATTATGCATTTATAATTATACTAAGAACTCACCATTGAAAGTGCTCTAAGATAACCTCTTATTTTTCTACTAGCCTAATTATTGCATGAAAAATAATGAAAATATGAAAATATGGTAATAGCCATATGAAGAAAAGAAATACTTACTACCTTACCAAAACTAATTAAATATTTTTTTTCTTTCTCTGAATACTTGCCATCGCCAACACTATATATTCTGTTCAAGCGACGTCGATATCGCATATCTCCATCTCCTTTGTTGTTTTTGCAATGAAGAGGAAGACGTCGTGGCTGCAGTTTTCCAAAAACTCGAAAACCTGCAATGATCCGTGTAACGAGAGTAACATATCTAGCAGCAGAAGAAGAATCATGGACAAATCGTCTGATTCCGCCGCCACTACCACCACTACCAACAGCAGCCTTCGGAAACTCAATAAGCTCTCGCACAAGACCACCAAGCCATCGTCAGCCTCCACTCGGCCTTTGATTGAGTCTCACGCACCGGGACTGGACTCCAACCAGAAAAACTATTTCCAGAAGCCGCCGGTCTACATCGTCAGCAAGAGCGATTTTCGCGAGGTTGTCCAGAAGCTCACTGGCTTTTCGGCTCACGAGCGACTTGCTTCGTCGCCGTCGATACATCCGCCCATGCCATCAAACTCCCACCTCCATCAGATATGTCCTCCACCGTTGTCGCAACTCGTTAAAAGGACTCCACCGCCGCTGAACGTCGCCAGACCCCAGGGCCTAAACCCTAACCTCACGAATCAATCTCAAATACAAGCACCTATACCACTAGCCGCTGCAAATTCGAATTACGGCGATGACAGCTTCGTCAATCCGATCAGCCACCCCGTCACGTTGCTCTCGCATCTGCCTCCGCTCCCGGAGGTTCACGCGGCGGTGGAATCTCCTGTGTCAGCTTATATGCCCTACCTCCAGAGCGGAAGCACCGCAATCGAATCGAAGCCATACCAGTTTACCGAATTCTCTCCACTACCTACCCTGACACCCTTCCCTCATTCGAATCCACAGCAGTTCCAGCTTCCGATGTCCCTGCTCCCCTCCGACCAGCTGAACTCGCCAGAATCTTCGTACCCGCTGTTGTTCTCACCGACGTTAGGGTCTCCGCTCTCGCCGACGTCAGGGTTCCTGTTCTCGCCGACGCTACCAGAACTGAACCCTAAGACCACTTTCAATGATAGTTCCTAGTTCCCGGTTTCATATTTTAAATTTATCATTGTGAGGAGTTCCTAGTGACATTTAATGTTGGTCCTTACTAGTAATGATTATATTTAAACTCTACATTCCAATGGGAGTTCCTTGTTACAAAATGAGAATTCCTAGTTCCAATATTTGCCACTTGACGCCACTAGCGTGTGACTAGGATTACAAATATGACTATTTTGCATTATCGAGTAAATAGTCAAGTAGTACAGTTCCTACTAGTAGGAACTCCTCACGTTATAGTTCATGTCGGCGCTAACTTTTTAATATATTTTATTTGATTGTATCCACTCGGATCAACCCTTAAAAAGAGGGACCATTCCCCAACCTTTGGTATCCCCATGAAAACCTGAAACCATTCGGAGTATGTATAAGGGTGATCGGCATATACAAGCAAGGATAACCCATGCATCCCAATAAGGGTATCCTATACCTATGCATCCCAAAAAAGGTAACCTAAGTATTAAATCAACATCTACAAGAAGAACGACTTGAATCCTTACATGGATACTGTAAACTCCTTTGTTGCCAAGCAAGCTCATCATAGCTTATCCGAGGACGACGATACTATAATCCCGAAATATGATAAACCTACACCGGATTAACTCCTATACAAGGTTAAGAGACTTGATGTTAGCAATTTGGGCTTCACTTCATGGTAGCCCATTAGCCTAACCCAATTGAGGTCTAGTTCTTTCCTTTGTAAACCTGGGGGTGAGACTGATTGTTATTTTTGTAGGGTTTTATATTTAAGGGTTGTTGGGATCAAGTTGACATGGCCTTTAGATTTTGGTAATGGACTTCGAGGTCTTGCCCGGAACCAACTCTTCTTAGGTATCTTTCTCAACCTCAGGGGTGATTAGTTTCCTTTGGAGTGTTTTGGTAGGCGATGACCTGAAAAGGGGTTGGGGATCTGCCCCTGATTCCACTCTGAAGCTTAAATCAGTAATAGAATTTATGAGAGAATACTTTAAAGTATATGAATGTAGATTGTATATATAATGAAAGCGATCCCTATTTATAGGGGGAAAGTACCAACTTTAATATGACGGCAAGCTTTATGCCTTGATTGGCTGCTCAGTGGCGGTGACTGCCTTTCGCTGATTGGTGGAGGGGGACGGTGATGTGTCAGTAGGTGACAAGCAGGTCGCCACCTCATCATTCCTTAGCGTTGAAGGTTTCTTTAACCAGGTGACAAGCAGGTTGCCACATTAGCTTTACTTGAGAGGAAGTTTTCCTCAGGTCAGAAGGTCGGCAAGCAGGTTGCCAGCTGGTACCCTTCCTTAAAAGGAAGGGTCTCCTTGAGTTAGGAGGCGGCGAGCAGGTTGCCACCTGTCTTTTTCCTTAGAAGGAAGAGTTTTCTGATAGTACTTGGCTGCCGACTCGATTCATACCTTTAAGAAGGGGAATCTTTGAGTGGCCTTGTCGCCATTCTTCGACTGTTGTCTTAAGAGTCGACACCCTTTTATATTGGTGTCGACTATTTGCTTTCGTCTTCTAGTTATGAACGTAAGTAGTCGTCGAATTGTCTTTAAGGTTCTCGACTCAGACGTTTCCAACTTACTAATAACTTATCCTTAATAATCGTAATCCAAAAATTGCCCCCGAGACTTGAGTAGTCGGCTTCGTATGAATAAGAGGTCTTAAGTCGAGTATCGATCAGGCGGTTTTCCCTGGTGGGATCTATGCTTAGTCGGGTTGTAGCCTTTGGACTTTATTGGCCTCTTGAATCGAGATTTGGATCTTTAGGCTAGATTAGGATCTCCTAGTCGAGACGGTGATCTGCCTTTTCGATATTTTGACCGGTGAGAGGCTTCGAGGAGCCCAAAGGTCGTTTGCAGACTTACAACGGTAATTTCCGAGCAACTGTAATGAACACATTTACTGCACCAATGAGAAGCTTTCGAAGATAATTTCTATGACAAGATATCTCTGAGATTTATCCAGTATAAATACCGAGGCTTCAGTCTGGTAATTCTTGTCTCTTTTCACAGCGTATGCTCTCTCTATCATCCGTACCCTCAAATTTCCACCTTTTAAAAAGCGAAGGCTAGAGAAGTACGACAACTAATCCGTCTTCAGGTGCTTTGAGATCACCTTTTGAATTCTAGTTTCTTCCCGCTTTAATCGAACTCTAATGGCTCTTGTAATGAATTTCTTATTTTCCAGATTTCATCAAGATGATTCTTCGGATTCATCGCCAAGCCATGTCCGGAACCCCCTCTTCATCTGCTCAATCAAATGAGGATAAAGATGGAGCGTCTATTGAGACCCCTGTTGATGTTGAAGCCATTCCTTCTGCTAAAGAATTGCAAGTGGAGTCTTCACAGGATAAGGGTAAAGCCAAGATCGAGACTCATCGCTATCCTATCCGGAGCAGGAATATCGCATTTTCTAGCTCTTAGTTAAAAAGGAAAAGGTGTGAAGACTCTTCCTCTTCTTCGTCGATTCCAGTGTCTCCTCCCCGTTCTTAAGCTTCTTCGAATGTCATTTTAGACTACAAGGGCCCACCCTTTTGCTGGAATATGCTGTTAAATGCCCCTGCTGATTGCTCAAAGAGTTGGGATCCTTTGAGTCATCTAGGAGGGTATCCCCTTAAAGAAGGACATTCCATTCCTGATCCCAATTTGGAAATTCATTTACTGAATGCTTTAATCCCGCCTTATGATCGTCATCGCCTAGGAACGAGGGTTTGCGACGTAGAAAGAGCTACGCGTCTGTTTCTTTTGAAGCAAGTGGAGGTATGTGCCCCTTTCCTTCCTTTAGTTCTTATCATTTATCTTGCCTCTTCAACCTAGTTATTCCCCTTTTTGGTAGGCTTCTCGGGATTCCCTTCAATTTTCTCGACAGATGATTGATATTCTTAAAGAGTCGTGGTTGACTAAAGAGAAACTTCAAGCATTGTCTTCCAAGGGTGACATAGAAGAGGTTTGATGTCTTCAAGAGGATAATGCTAAGCTAAAGAAGGATTTAGCACGGATGGGTGAGGCTTCCGCTAGTGTGAAGTGAGATTCCCTAAAGCGCGGCGAGGCTCTTAAGGCTTCTGCTTCTTTAGTTGAAAATATTCGCACTTTGTCGGAGAAGACGAGCAAGGAAAACGATACCCTCTTAACTGAATGAGTTACTCTTCAGAAGAAAATCAGGCTGATAACCGAAGTGGAGGGTTTAAAAGCTGCCGCAACTAAAGCTGTTAGTGACTATAAGGCGAGTGCCGCCTATCGGGCCGATGCTGCCGTGACCGCCTCTGATTTGCTCTTCATCTCTCTGAAGGAGATTGTGAGGAATCTGAAGGCCTATCAACCTGACTTTCCGTTCTCTCAAGTTCCTCTTCTTCAGCAGTATTTGGATATTCCTGCAGAGAAGGGCGAGGATCCTGCCAAGTCTTCTTAGACAATAAAGTGTCTGTATTTTTACTTTTGATTTTGTAACTCGCCTTTCTCTTTAATAAAAAGATACTCGAGTTCTTCCTATGTTGAAAGCATTTATCGTGGTTTTACTCATTTCCTTTTATCAGATTGTCGATAAACCTAGGCTTTATGGCCATCTTTAGTTTATTATGCCAACTATTGAATTAGTTTGAGAATAACCGACCTTCAATCCGTTAACAAGAATGCCTTTCTTCTGATCATCACTAAATCTCTTCGGACACCTTCTATTGATAATTGGGCTCGTAAACACCGACCTTAATTTGAAATTGTCAACGTACCTAGGTTCTTCTGCCATTTTGAGCACACAATATCGATAATCGATTTATAGACGCCGATCTTCTATCGAATTGTTGACGTACCTAGGCTTTATTGCCATCTTGGGCACATAATGTCGACAATCGATTTGTTGGCGCCGAACTACTTATCGAGTTGTTGACGTACCTAGGCTTTATTGACATCTTGGGCACATAATGTCGACTATCGATTTGTAGACTTCGATCTTTTATCGAGTTGTCGACGTACCTAGGCTTTATTGCCATCCTGGGCACATAATGTCGACAATTGATTTGTTGGCGCTGAACTGCTTATCGAGTTTCGACGTACCTATGATTTATTGCCATATTGGGCACATATTGTCGAATCGATTTGTAGACTTCGATATTCTATCGAGTTGTCGACGTACCTAGGCTTTATTGCCATCTTGGGCACATAATGTCGACAATCGATTTGTAGACTTCGATCTTCTATCGAGATGTCGACGCACCTAGGCTTTATTGCCATCTTGGGCACATAATGTCGACAATCGATTTGTAGACTTCGATATTCTATCGAGTTGTCGACGTACCTAGGCTTTATTGCCATCTTGGGCACATAATGTCGACAATCGATTTGTTGGCGCCAGATCTTCGATGCTTTTAATGATAAGTTCAGATAATTGCGTGAATGAGAACCTCGGGGGGCTATGTTTATTCTTCATTTCCTGACCATTACATCAAAAGGGAAACTTCACGACATTAGGTTAATAAGATATACAAAAAAATCTATTCGGGAGTTTTTAGGACTTCTCTTGATGTCGCGTTGACGTGTAATAGCCGCGTCGTGACATAGTTTGATCTCCTCTGACTTCCCCTATCCTTTGAGGCGTCGGAAACCTCATGACCTGATGAGCCGTTGAAGGGATAATCCGATGATGATTGAGGGTTGTCCTGCCGGTAATGGCGTTGTAGGCAGAAACACCATCGACAACTACGAAGAGTATATAAATCTTTAAGATTCCCTCATTCCTTCCCAATGTTATGGGTAGTCGAATGGTGCCCAGGGGGTAGATGGTTTCTCCAGCAAAACCTCTTAAAGGGAAATCGACCCTTCTTAAGTCTTTTTTAGTAAACCCCATCTTCAAGAAGGCCTCATAAAAGAGGATGTCGGTTGAGCTTCCACTGTCGATGATGATTCTTTTGACTTCATATCTGATTGAACGATTGTGATTACCAAGGCGTCTTCCCCAATGTGATTACCAAGGCGTCTTCGTGGGGTTGAATCACCGTTGTGAGATCATCCAGTGTAAAACCGATAGTCTCAGGGCAGGCTCTCGAGGCCTCTGTCCCATTATTGCCGACGTAGATATCTGAGCGGCGTATACTTCACGAGCAGAGTTTGTCTCGCATCCCGATGCAAATCATCCTGCGATAAAATTGACGGTCCTCCTTTGAATAGGGGCGGGATTATTGTGCGGGGGAGAGCGAGAACCTCTTCGCGGGCTTCTGCTTCGCTTCCTCGAGGTTTTGACTGGCTTTTCCACAAACTTCAGCAACTTACCACTTTGGATAAGGGTTTCAATGTCTTGCTTCAAGATCGGTCAGTCATTTGTGTCGTGTCCCCTAGCGCGATGATATCGACAATAGTCGTTTATCTGATGACCCATTATATTTTTCTTGCTGATGGTGGGTCGTCCAATCTAAGCTTCTCCTATTCTTTGAGTACAACCGAGACGTTGTGTGTGAGCGGGGTATATTTCGCCAAGTGAGGGTTGATATCCCTTTTGTGGCCTTGGCGATTTCCCTGTCGGAAGCTTCCATCTCGCCTTTCCTCATTTTTCTGAGGTTGAGAGGCGGAAACCTCTTCTGCACGGGTGATTTTTCATGAGATCTCTCTAAGTCAATATATTTCTTGACCCTTAGTGGCGAGAGCATCAATCTTCCGCACGGGTTTCGTCACCATGCTATCTTTCAGAGCTTGGCTCTGTACTCTTAGACCTCTCCAGAAGGTCCTTATGAGCTCGCCATCGGTGGCATCTTAATTAAGTTGTTGGCGGGGATTACTTGTTTCCTAAGCTCCGCCGGTGATTTTTTCATGAGATCTCTCTAAGTCAATATATTTCTTGACCTTAGAGGCGAGAGCATCAATCTTCCGCACGGGTTTCGTCACCATGCTATCTTTCAGAGCTTGGCTCTGTACTCTTAGACCTCTCCAGAAGGTCCTTATGAGCTCGCCATCGGTGGCATCTTAATTAAGTTGTTGGCGGGGATTACTTGTTTCCTAAGCTCCGCCGGTGATTTTTCATGAGATCTCTATAAGTCAATATATTTCTTGACCTTAGTGGCGAGAGCATCAATCTTCCGCACGGGTTTCGTCACCATGCTATCTTTCAGAGCCTGGCTCTGTACTCTTAGACCTCTCCAGAAGGTCCTTATGAGCTCGCCATCGGTGGCATATTAATTAAGTTGTTGGAGTATTTTATGGTATTTGGTATATTAACTGGCCAAGGTTTCATCGGGACCTTGCTCAATTTTATCCAGAATGTCCATACTCTTGAGACGTTGTCTCTGACCTATATGCCCTTCTATGAACTTAGCTTTTAGCTCTTCCCACAAATCTATTGAATTTTCAATAAGGCCGTAGAACCAAGTAGAGGCTTCTTCTTTGAGGGTGGTGGGGAAGAGAGCCGCATAATGGTCAGGTGTCGCCCCTCTCCCAAGCAGGAAAGAGTTATGGGCATTGATGTGTCTGACAGGATCTCTTTCGCCGGTATAGTCGTCGATATTCCTCGCAAAAACTTGAGGAGAACTCGAGTTTCGAAGAGTCTCCTGGAAAATGGGTGAGATGTATGGTCGCGTACCGTTAGCTTGTCGCTCGCCCTTATTCTCTTCTTCTCCTACAACTCTTCCTCCTGTCCTATTGTAAATAAGACAAATTCTTTAGGGAGGGTGTCGACCTTTGAAGCCCTTTTTGCGTCTTTAGCCTCTGGAGGGTTTTCCTCAATGGTCTTCACATTGGAGGCCACATCTACCTTATGAGAGACTTAACGGGCCGGCTCCATATTGTTCGGGATGGTTCCCGCCTGAGCTTGGTTCCAGAAGGCCATGAATGCAGCCATCACTTCTTGGGGGACGACGATAGGATTCGTCCCCACTCCCGCCTCTGGATCCACCGTATTTGGGGGTGGATTAGAGTGGATTGGTTGTTCCTTCTCATGAGCACCATTGCTTTCGGGATGAGGATCTTCCTCGTTTCTGGCCTTGAAGTGATAGGATCTGCTTGAGATTTTGCCATCTCATCCACCACTGCGACTTTTTTATTAGTATTCTTGTTAGGATCCATGACTTCTTGAACAATGTTTCCCACTGACGGCGCCAAGTGTTGGGATCAAGTTGACGTGGCCTTTAGCTTCTGGTAATGGACTTCAAGGTCTCGCCTGGAACTAACTCTTCTTAGGTAACTTTCTCGACCTCAGGGGGTGATTAGTTTCCTTTGGAGTGTTTTGGTAGGCGATGACCTGAAAAGGGGTTGGGGATCTTCCCTTGATTCCATTACGGAGCTTAAGTCAGTAATGAAATTTATGAGAGGATACATTAAAAGTATATGAATGTAGATTGTATAAATAATGAAAGGGCTCCCCTATTTATAGGGGAAAAGTACCGACTTGAATATGGTGGCAAGCTTTATGCCTTGACCTGCCTTTCTCTGATTGGTGGAGGGGGGCGGTGATGTGTCAGTAGGTGACAAGCAGGTCGCCACCCATCATTCCTTAGCGTTGATGGTTTCGTTAACCATGTGACAAGGAGGTTGCCACATCAGCTTTACCTTGAGAGGAAGGTTTCCTCGGGTCAGAAGGTCGGCAAGCAGGTTGCCAGTTGGTACCTCTTCCTTAAATGGGAGGGTATCCTTGAGTCAGGAGGCAGCGAGCAGGTTGCCACCTGTCCTTTTCCTTAGGAGGAATGGTTTCTGATAGTACTTGGCTGCCGACTCGATTCATACCTTTAAGAAGGAGAATCTTTAAGTGGCCTTGTCGCCATTCTTCGACTTTTATCTTAAGAGTCGATATCCTTTTATATTGGTATCGACTATTTGCTTTCGTCTTCTAGTTCTGAACGTAAGTGATTGTCGACTTGTCTTCAAGGTTCCCAACTCAGACGTTTCCAACTTACTAATAACTTATCCTTAATAATCGTAATCCAACAAGGGTGTTGGATCCTAGTTCAAAAGAAATTAAGATTTATGATTCCTTCCAAAGTTGGGACTCCAAAGTCGACAACCTAAAAGATACATTATGAGAAATAAAGACAAAAGGTCGACAACTCTTTTTTTAAAAGGGTCAACGAGAACAAAGTCAACAACCAATAGTGAGTGCAACCCCCATCGCTAAAAGCCATCCCCTTAAGAAAGATAGAGAGTGACGACTCATTGCTCATCTACAAAACATTTCCTCCTAAGAAAGGCAAGATGGCAACCTGCTTTTCACCAGCTTGGAGGAAACCCTTCTAACTAAGGAAATGCAAGGTGGCAACCTGCTTGTCGCTAGCTTGAAGGAAACATTTCTAAGAAAATATTAGGTGGCGACCTTCTTATCACCTGGTGACCCGCCACTATCTCTCTCAGCCAATTAGAAAAGTCAGCCGCCGCCCCTGGAACTAGCCAATCATATAGAAGTAGCCGCCACTAAAAGTCGGTAAAACCCTTCTATAAATATCAGTTTGTTTACATTACTACACAGTTTTTGAACATTATCACTCTTATATTCCATATACTGACTTAAGCTTCGGAGTGGAATCAGGGGCAAATCCCCGACACAGTTTTTCAAGTCTCGAAAAGGAAACTAAGTGCCCGTTAAAGGTCACGAAATACACCTAGAGAAACTAAAGGCGAGATCCTAAAATTTCACTCCTGAAGTCAGCTCGAAAAAACTTGATCCAACATTTGGCGTCGTCTGTAGAGGTTGGAGGGATTGCATTTATCTGAGGGTGGTCGACGCCCTAGAGAATTCTATGAACATCACCAACGTGAGGGGCATAACGCAGAAGATTGTCTCCTCGCAAGGAGGGGATTGGAATTCATGCAAGATGAAGTCCAGAGGCACCACCGTCATACCTATCACCAATCCAGAAGGTGGGCGACGCAACCAGATGATGGAAATAATGTGTTGTCAGGCAAATTCGCTTCAGGAGGGGAGTCTAGTGCGTCTTGAGAGACTTACGCCGCTCAGGACATATCCCTAAACAATACTCGAAAGTGACCGAGGGAGTTAGACCATGTTGCCCCAAGGCGAACATTAAAGAGGGACGAATAAAGAAGACAGGAAGATCCAAGACACTCTCAAAGACTTAAGTTATTTATAATTCATTGTATTTAGTTTGTTAAAGTGTTTTTCTACAATTAGTTAGCTGAATTTATGTGTTGAGAGTTTAGCCCATGGGTTTATTATTTGTATTTGTTCAATTAGGTCATTGAAGGATCTAATGGGCTGAAAAACACCAAGCCTCATTAGATATGTCCATTAGGGTTTCTTTTAGTCAATTATGGGTGTCATTAGAGTTTATTTGCAGCCTTTAAATAGCCACCTTAAGAGTTGGCCGAATTTTAATGAATGAAGTTTGAATTCAGTTTTATTGTGATGAATTTTCTTTTCTTGGTTCTTTGAGAACTCTTGAACTTATCAGATTGTTCTGTGGCGTTCGACTCCGAATTATCAATCAAGTCTTCCATCCTTGATTGTGGCGTCATCACCGTACCAAAGTTCTTGCTTCCCAAGCAACGATTCAAGGTTCATCCACCCATACCTGAAGTAGAAACAGTCCAGCAACATCATCTTGCAAGGGTTTTCGTCTAACATCGGCGAGATATATCTAGCAAGGTCTTAATAATATATACCTAGCATTATAATAGATCTACAAACCCATATTTCACCAACTTGGGTGGGATGAAGAAGCTTCAATATGTCCACACCGACAATCTTCTATTCAATAAAATAATATGCAATTGGATTGAACAAAATAATCAATCATCAGTCATAGATAGCATCGAACTTCCTAATTTATCATTTTATCTCCAAGTTGATGATCAGAAATCAGGGAACACTATGATTGAATACAATTATGTTCCAATAAAAGATTCCTCAGATCCGTGTTTCAAATATTTCCATTAGTGGATAAAAGATCAAGTATTAATCTCAATATATGTAAGGTCGAATCATGAGTAATGACTGATTAAAATGGCAATTTTAAGATCAACTTAAGAAGAAAAGATGGCTTTGCCATACCTGATTTTTGTACATATATCTGTTGGACAATTGGGCTTGACAGTGACTCAATAGTCATAGTGAATGGTATTTGGGCCATCACATAAATTTTAAAGAGTAACTGAAGTACCTCGCGCATGTCCGATTTCGCTAAATAGAAATTAAAAGTTGCCAAAACGATATTTGGAAAATTAATATTATCTAATTGTGCAAACTGAAATTATCTCTTCTAAGAGTGTCCATATCAATTGCATAATATATTTTATTCATTTCTGGACTAAGAATACCACCATATAAATAGTTGTTTTATTTTATTATATATATAATAACTTTCAATCTTAGAGTTTGACGAACTCTAATTCACAACTTTTGTCATGTTGTCATTGACGAATACATATTCTCCACTCAACTCTGCATATATATATATATATATATATATAAACAAATTAAAGGAGAAATAATTAGCATGACGAGCCTCGTTTCGGCATGCTACTAGACCTCATTTTGCTCTCATCTTCGGACCCCGTTTTCCCTCCCCAAATACAGTGGTCGAGACTCTTGAGAGCTTGATGTCAAAACCCTAAGATGAATGTCTTTCAAAAGTCATCGCATGCAACTCCATGGAGACCTGGAACGAGCAGCTCCGGAAGGCCAACAAATCGAAGTCGTTACAGCTTTCCAATTTGCGGTTTCATTCAAATTTTGTGGCCTTATTTATTCGATTAATTTTTCATTTTAACATTCTTGTTTAAGTTTGGGTATTTTTTTGGGTTCGGTTGAATGAATTACGTGCATAATTTGCATCCCAATGACACAGTTGTATCTTGGAAGTAATCACTCATGTATAAACCTCGTTGTGTTGCCCGAGGGTGGGATGGGGCGAAATTGCATTAAGGAGACCGCGATCCGCACGGGCCTCAGTTAAAATACTGCCTTTCCAATTAGGTGTATGTGTCGCAATATCAGGGGTTTCATACACATACTCTTACTTGTTAAATTTATGTTCATTACTGAATAAAAACTATTTGACTTTATTCCTACATATTTCAGAATTGTGCAATTTACCCTTGTATATCGTCCAACAATCTTAAGGAAATTTCATTTTTTTTACACGAGTGTATTTGTTGGATCTATATTCTAAAATATTATTTTCTGCAGAAAATAGCTTGGTAATTTTTCCGTGTATCAGAAATTTGAGCTATGACCTCCAACGATAACGATGAAGTTTCTGTCACCGATGAAGTAACATATGTTACCAACGTGACTATGGACGCTAAAGAAGCTACAAGTGCTTTTATTTCTAATGTTTCAATTGTTGGTTTGAGTTTGGAAGCTTCGTTAAAGCACTGGTTACCAGATTAGGAAACACAACTCGAATGGTTTACAACCTTGAAGAAGGTGATTATAGAAATAATCCTGAACGATATTGTTTCGGGGAAAAATGTTTCCATCTTGTATTCAAGTCAAATAAGTATGTATTGACTAAGAGTAAGATAGACGTACGTGGGGCAAATAATCAAATTAAGTGTAATGCTCTACGAGCCGGAAAGAACGTTGAACGATAAATGGTTCTTTTGCTTAGTTGATTTATTTTTGATAGATGTGTTAATTGTGAAGGTTAATTAACATAAACCATATTCATACACTACAATTGATAATAACCACAAAGAGTAATTTTTTTATTGTATTCTAGCTCGCTCGAGTTCCTTAGTCAAATTAAAGGAACTCAAATCGCTTGATTTGGTACTTATAAGCGATTGCGGCCTAAAATTTATGAAAACGGGTGGCGGTAAAAAATATTTCATCATTTGGTGTATGGTAGTACAATATGATTGCAATGTTAAGAAAAGATGGAAAATTGCAAAATTCACACTTTATGAACAAGAGTTGAGAATCAATTTGATAAGAGAAATGAATTTTGTGCAGCGGCAATAATTATTCTCTGTTTGGTGAATAGTGACATAGACATAGTTTAATCCGCGAAGTCACTACACCACATTCACTCGGTAGAGTTGGGTTGCAGAAAAAATATTTGAACATTGAAGGAGACGATGAACTCAATGTTGATTAGTTCTGGGTAACCCTAGAATACAAGGGAAGAATCTAGTTTGATTAACAATTACTTTGTAAGTAAGGTAACTCGTTACTTAAAAATAATATCCTTATATTCGAGTGTGGGGGTGTTAAGGCCGATGTTGTAATACCTTCGTAGCTAATGGTTAAAATATAAATAAAGTTTTTTACTATATTTTCTTCGGATATGTACAAAACAATAATGCTTATCGGTATGTTGTGAATGATTCAATTATATTAGATATACACGAACTACGACAAACTCGTTAAGGATGTATGTACTGCAAGTATTTAGGAGAACAAAGTTTTAAAGAAAAGCTTATAAGACTATTTGCAGAAAATAGTAAGGACCAAGAGGTCTGAGGACCATAGCGGTTTAATGACCAATATTGATGGTTTGAGAACCAATATTGAAATAACGGTCTAATGACCAATGGTTACATTATGATGATCTGAGGATCAATGTTTACAGAATGATATCTGAGGATCAATATTGCCTAATGATGATCTGAGAATCAATGCTGATATTCTGGTGATTGAGAGTTCGTAAGAACTTCATATATAACTCATGTGGAGACACGTTAAACTTCCAGAAGAAATTGAATAATGTGGTTGATACCATGTTTTTTTTAGTCATGATTAATGTTGGGGTAGCTTTAAATAACAACTTCCTTTATTAAGGTAACCCAAATAATGTTAGAGAACTCTCCCTAAATTGTGCAAGGTAGTGAAACATTTGCGTTTAAAATTGAATATGGGAGTGTCTCATAAAAGCATGTTGAAGTTGAGATCGATATCGAAACTGAGGTCAAGCCCAGAAGAAGTAAAACGGCTAGGATTAAAAAATCCTATGGTGCAGATATTCTGGCCTATATGCTTGAAGTCGAACCTCAAGGTGTGACTCTTCTGAGGGATCCCTAGGGAATGAGACAGTCAATAGTGAAATTTAATCTATTATGCAAAATCATACTTCGTAGCTAATGGTTCTTCCTCCTATAAGCAAACCACTAGGCTATAAGTGGATTATCACACATAAGATGAAAGCAGATGGTTCAATTGATAAGTGTAAAATTCGTATTATAATCAAGGGTTACAGAAAAAAGGAAGAGATGGATTAATTTTACACATATTCTCCAGTGACGAGAATCACGTCCATTAGATTGGTACTTGCAATTGCGGCCCTCCTAAATCTTGAAGTACATCAAATGGATGTGAAAACAGCTTTCTTAAATGGAGACTCGGAAGAAGAGATATATATGGAACAACTTGAGGGTTTCTCAGCTCCAGGACAAGAAAATACATTTTGTAAACTCGTCAATTCATTATACGGTATTAAACAAGCTCCTAAACAACGACATCAAAAGTTTGACTCTGTCATCATAGAGATTTTTAGAATCAATGAATATGATATGTGCATTTACGTGAAAGATAATTACAACTGTTATGTAAATTTATGTCTTTACATCGATGACATGCTTATTATTAAGATTAAATATGAAATGGTTTGATCACGAAGCATTCATTAAATTCGAGATTTGACATGAAAGATATGGGCCTTGCTGATGTGATTCTTGTTATAAAGATCACAAGAAAATCAGAAGGAATTATTCGAAGTCAATCTCATTATATCAATAAGATAATAAGAAAAACCAACAAAGAAGAAATGAGAGAGGTCAATACTCCAATGGATCCAATCAATTTTTTCTTGGAAAATAAAAGAGAATGAAGTCTCAAAGTGAATATGCTAGGATCATTGGAGGTGTAGTGTACTTAATGACATGTACAAGACTATTGCACACGATGTAGGAGTGCTGAGTAGAATACACGAGTAACCCAAGTACAGATCACTAAGATGGAATTTAAGGCTACTAAAGTGCCTGAGATATACTCGTAGTTATGAACTGCATTATTCGAGTCATCCAAACATTTTTAAATGCTATAGCAATGCGAATTCGATATCTGATTCGAGCAACTCGAACTCCAGGAGTAGTTATTTATTTACCTTAGGAGGTGCATTCGTGACATGAGAATCCTCTAACCGAAATTTAAAACCAGATCCACCATTGATTCTAGGTTTATAAGCACTGAAAGTACGTCATGAAATTGAAACGGCTATGCCGTTTATTAGAGGATTTTACAAGTTGGGCAAAACTGGTATAAAGACCAATGCAGAGATTGATGAGATTATTTTGTTTTAATCCAATTACATATATAATCCAACCTATTATAAGAGCTTATCTAGGGGACATGGTTTGAAGAAAAAAATAAGTGGTGTACCCCCCCATTTGACCCGAAAACATTTGTTAAAAGTTGGTTAGTGGGACACTTTGCAAACCTGTTGTCCGTCGAAGAATCAGTTTGAATATAATTGTTAATTTAACAAAAAATATTCCTACAGGATATGATAGCCCGAGGACTATAACGGTCTGAGGACCTTGAAGCAACGTTGCGATAATCAATATGCATTTGGTATGACATGTTGTAAAATGTATAATGAAAATTCTAGAGTTATGTTAGACAATTGTTCTCAATTGGAAATATCATGCTCGACAAAGTGAAGTGCGCTGATAAATATTGCGGATCCGCTACCCGTAGGGTTAAACAGAGAGCTATTTGGCCAATTATCTAAAGGAATATGATTAAAGCCTATGAAGAACACTCATGAGAAAGAAAACCCAACCTAGTTGACTAGAGATCCCAAGATCTAGGTTCAATGGGAAAAGCTAATCACATGAGTGAGTGAGATCACCGTGGGGTCAAACTCTCAAACCCATTCCTATGATGTACGACAATGATAGAGTGAGACAAGGTTAAGTGAAAACTTTTAATGATTCGTGAGAAATATCAAAGACACGATGAAACTCTTGAGTTAAGTCAGAATCGTGATGAATCTGTTGAGATAAAGAATCACCTGTGCGAGTGGGAAGATGAGCCATTTCGAAAGGAATTATTTAGGGCGCAATTCTTAAAACGCTTGCAAAACTAGGCAAATATCCAGGGCCATAATGGACTTTGACGCGTGAATAAACTATACTAGGTTTATATATGTGTGATTTATATCATCATTTACATCAACAGAACATAGTTCAAGGACATCGTCTAGTAACCAGCTAGTAAAGTCGGTATAAGTTCACAAGGGAAGGTTCAAAGGGGAATCTCATACCTATCATATGCAGGTATTGACCGTTGAACTCAAACTACGTGTCTAGAGCTACCATTAGCTTTCCAAACACCATTCACGTGGGGGATTGTTGGTTAATTGGGCTTGACAGTGACCCAATAGCCATAGTGAATGGCATTTGGACCATCACATAAATTGTGAAGAGTAACTGAAGTACCTCGCGCAGGTCCGATTTTGCTAAATAGAAAATTAATTCTTGCAAAACGATATTTGGAAAATTAATATTCTAATTATGCAAACTGAAATTACTTCTTCTAAGAGTGTCTAGATAAATTGCATAATTCGTTTTGTGAAAGTGTATATATTATATATGCATAGAAATAGTTGTTTTATTTATTATATATATAATAACTTCCAATCTTAGAGTTTGACGAACTCTAATTCACAACTATTGTCCATGTTGTCATTGACGAATCCATATTTTCCGCTCAACTCTTCATATTCGATATATATATATATATATATTAACAAAATAAGTGAAAAAAGACAGCTTCTTCGGAAAGAATTGACATGACGAGCCTAGTCTTGATCGGCATGCTACTAGTCCTCGTTTTGCTCTCATCTTCGGACCTCGTTTTCCCTCCCCAAACACTGTGGTCGAGACTCTCGAGATCTTGATGTCAAAACCCTAAGATGAACTTGTTTCAAAATTCATCGCATGTAACTCCATGGAGACCTGTAACGAGCAGCTCCGGAAGGCCAAAGAATTGAAGTTGTTACAACTTTCCAATTTACAGTTCCATCCAAATTTTGTGGCCTTATTTATTCGATTAATTTTTCATTCTAACATTCTTGTTTGAGTTCGGGTATTAGTTTGGTTCGGTTGAACGAATTACGTCGTATCAAGGAATAGTATGATTCAAGATCTGACTTGCTCTTGAATCGAGCTTAATATTTTTCTTGAACACCTCCATCAACTATTCTTGAACACTCATCTTACTTCTTTATGTCTCTGATCTGTCTCTAGTTTTTTTATTTAAAAAAAAAACAATTTTTTGCTTAAATTTCGGGATAGCCCGAACCCAGCCTGAAATTTCGATGTCCCGACTCGGGCGGGACTTTTCCTCAGATTTGGCTCGGGCTCGGGCTAACAACTGTTGTCCCGAAATTTGTGGGCTCGGGCTCAAGAAAAATCCCGCCCGTCCCGTTCCGAGTTCAGACCTACTCTTGAGGTACGTACACCTGCACGTGCATGTTCCCAAAATAATACGTTACGTACACATAATATATATTATCAGGTCGCACGAATGCAACTATTTTGACCAACATTTGAGTCCGGCATTTATCTTAATAAATTGAATTTATATAAACATACATGATTCGAATATGCACGTTGTGATATCATTATTATGAATAAATTACGTGTCTTAATCAACTTTGTTATAAATTCGAACTTATGAGTCAATATCTTTTTTACACTTTTAAAATACAACATAATTATTATGATAAGAAATTTAAAATAAACGAAAAAATAACTACCAGATGATAAATTTAAATTGCAATCTAGAATTACAAACCATAATGGTGAATCAATCAAAATCAAACATGCAATAAACCTATCCAATGTTGATTGGACCAACTAATGAAGCGAGTTGCGTTCACAATGGCGGCCCGGGGCCGAATCTCATTGTAAAAGCCACATTAATGCAATAAACCTAAAAGATTAATCGTTAATGCAATAAACCTAAAAGATTAATGCAATAAACCTAAAAGATTAATCGTTAATCTCCAAGCCTACTAAGATTAACCCATCCTTCTAACAAAAGCCCACTGGACCTTTGTATCTCATATGCTGTCACCATGAAAAAAAACCCTATATTTTCAGTGATAGATAGAATAGAATAGATAACTAACCTCTCGAACCAATCTTGTTCATCCTCCCCGAACCCATTATTGCAATCAAGCGCCGCGCCTATTATCCAGGTTAGTCTCATCTCTGCCTCATCGACCTTTCCTTCCGTGTTCCATTTGCAGTTTGTAGTGGCCCTTCATCGGTTGATTCCTCATTACTTGTAGAGTTTGTTTGAACCCAGATAGATTTTGAGCTTCATTGCCCAATTACAGAAAAAAAGGACAGATTCTGACCTGTTTGAGGCATGTTCTTTGAGAAATTTCTGCGGATGAAGAAAAGAGTTGGTGTTTTTTTTGGATGTTTAGATAATTGAAAGCCTCTAGTTTGGATTTGTTCCTCTGCTATGCTGGAATTTACAGAAACTCAGTAGAAACTTACGGAGGAGGAATATTTGATGCTGTAATCTACGTTTATTTACATGTTCCCTTTTGCAGTTGTAATTGCTCATTAGTCTTTATTGCTATACTAGATCCCTCATTACTTGTTGAGTTTGTTTGAACCCAGATAGATTTTAAGCTTCATTGCCCAATTACAGAAAAAAGGACAGATTTTGACCTGTTTAGATAATTTTGAGGCATGATCTTTGAGAAATTACTGTGGATGAAGAAAAAACTTGATCTTTTTTGGATGCTTAGAAAATTGAGAGACTCTATAGTATGGGTTTGCTCCCTGGTTATGCTACTTCCCATTTGCAGTTGTAATTGATGCTATAATCTACATTTATTTACATGTTCCCATTTGCAGTTGTAATTGCTCTTTACTGGTAGCTTCCTCATTACTTGTTGAGTTAGTTTGAACCCAGGTAGGTTTTGAGCTTCATTGCCTAATGACAGCAAAAATGATAGATTTTGATCTATTTTGCTGTTGATGAAGAGAAAAGTTGGTTTTTTTATGCTTAGATAATTGAAAGCTTCTAATTTGGATTTGTCCCGGTTGATTGTATTTTGCTGCTGTAATTTACAGCAAGTCAATAGACTCTTACAGAGGAGGGAAATATGGCTTATGGACTGAAGCCGACGAAGCCGGGGTTGGAGGAACCCCAGCAGCTGATTAGCAAGATCAGGATCACCTTATCTTCTAAGAATGTGAAGAATCTTGAGAAAGGTAGATTTGATTTTTCTGACTATTTGCTAGGATTTCATGTTTTGTGTTCACTTGGAAGAATATGTTGTCTATATGAACGATGAACCCCAAATTATAAGTTTGGGCATTTGAACGATTTGCTATATGATTATTCTTTTACAAATTGCAAGTTGAACTTTTACAAATTTACAGTATGTTAGCTCCGTCTAATTTTTTTAATTAGATTGTGATTTAAACTTTTTGCCTTTTTTTTGTTGAACTTAAATTTGTTGTGTTGTTCATTGTGAAATTTGCTAATTGAATTAAGGAAAAATTTGCAATTTGCTAGCTAAACGTCAGGGAAATTTGTAATTTGCTAGCTGAACTTTGGGTAAATTGCATTTAGTTTGTTGAGTTCTAATGGCATGTAATGGACACAAGCAAGTTTCTGTAATGGAACTAGCATATTCCAATCTTTCATATGTTGAGCTGTTAATTTGTCGGAAAAAAACAAATAATTCAGCTAGCAAATTGTCGAAACCTCCAAAATTCTATTGGCAAGTTGGTAATAGGCGAATGATATGTTATGTTATATATAACCGTTTTATCGATTTCCAGTTTGTGCGGATCTTGTTAGTGGGGCCAAGAACAAGGAACTTCGAGTGAAGGGACCGGTGAGGATGCCAACCAAGACCCTCCTTATTACCACCAGGAAGTCACCTTGTGGTGAAGGTAACATACCATCATCCATCCAAACTCACTGTCAACCATGCAAAAATTAAAAAAAAAAATGTATTTTTAAAATAAATTTATAAACTTGTGGTGATTCTTGACAGGAACCAACACTTTTGACAGATTTGAACTGCGTATTCATAAGCGAGTGATTGATCTTTTCAGCTCCCCAGAAGTGGTGAAGCAGATTACTTCGATTACTATTGAGCCTGGTGTTGAGGTTGAGGTCACCATTGCAGATTCTTAAATATCTCATGCCCATTTATTTGCTTTTGTTTCATACAAAAATAGCTTTGCCATGATGTAGTGAATTTTGGGATAGCTTTATGATGATTCAATTTGCTCTAAAGAAGTTGTCAGCAATGGATTCTTTGATTTTTATATATATTTTTTTTTGGCCAAGGGATTGTTTTATTGGAGAAAAGTTATTTGGTATTGAATCTCAGATTGGGGAAGCATTCCATGTTGGTTTCAGCATCGTTTGGTTTTTTTTAGGGTTAACATGTTTTTTGTTCCAACATCTTCGATAACTTTTGGATTTTTGTCCAATATTTTTTATCCCTAGTTTTGGTATCATATGTTTAATAACTTTTGGCTTTTGGTTTATCAGTTAGTTGACCGTCAGTTTGATTATTAAATAGTCACGTGACTTGTACATATCTGGCTCTAAATTTTCATTTTTTTCAGTTTAGTCCTCAAATTTATAGTCCTAACTTTTTATTTTTGCAATTTAGTCCTTCCAACATTATTAACCACCCCATTGGACTATTTAAGTTAACCTTAAGCTAGCGTGCTACGTTTAGCTGCATGCATCTGTCTGGTCTGTACTCTATTGGTATCTTAGTTGGGGACCATACCTTGAGATGTGAGTTGTGCATATATATAAACTAGGAGAAATTCTTGGTTGCCACTGTTCCAACAGGTGGCAACCAAGGTGGTGGCCCTCCACCAATTATATTTCGGCACTTGGCAAGGTCTGATAGTGGGAATGGACACATGGCAGAAGATAATTGGTGGAGGGCCACCACTTTGGTTGCCACCAAGAACGGTGGCAACAAAGAATTTCTCATAAACTAGCGAAGTGACAAAAAGCTTTTTTCAAGAAAATAAGAAAAAAAAAAAACATAAATTCACATTGCCAACCGCAAATCTTCACTTGACGAAATCATTAGTAAAACGAAGCGGTTTGTAGAATTCTCTCTCCCTCTCCTTTTTCATTGTAAAGAAGAGAAGGTAAACAAAGAACATAAATTGGTTAATGTGATATATAGAGTTCCGAAGGTACAAATTTAACTAAAAGTAACATTATCAAATATAACCAAAGAGTACCTTACCATTAATAGTGTATGTAACAATGTGTAATCCGTTTATGAGATGATTTTAGATGGTAAGATTAAACAACCTCATAGAAAAAATTATCATAAGCATTACGTACAACTAACCACTCTTTTATTTTTATTTTTTTGTCGGATGCCACTTTCCAGGAGGTTCGCATTAAATATCTGCAAACATTACGATTTTCTGACTCACGTATTGAAATCTTGGTGAAAGTCTTTAAACATCCACATAGAAGAGACTATATTACATCAACATGATAGTTTTGAGGATTATAATTCTACATCTACAGTTATTCCAATAAAAAAGTTGAGCTCTTTAGTCATTTCCTAAATAACATGCATTCAATCCATGTTTTTATATGTAGCATTTATATTTCAGATCACCGTTCTCCCTAGTATACTACATCATTTATAGTTTAAGCTAGTTTAGTTATTGGGTTAAGAACACAATAGGGGCCTGAATGTTTGCCCATGTTGCCATAAATGGTCTGAATTGAAAAAACGTATTATTAAGGGCCTGAATTTTGAGTTTTGTTGATAATCGAGGTCTCCGTCTATTTTTTCTGTTAAAAGTTCAGGCCCTTAATAATACGTGATCGTACTGCCTCCACCAAATGCAGTACACTCACCAAGTATGTTGTTGATTTGTTTTTTCTTTATTTACAAGATATAACACTATCAGCACCCTTTTCCTCTACATTGAGCTCGAATCAGACAACCATTACTTCTATTTATCTGATAATGTTTGGCCTACATCAGAAAGAAAGTTGCAATGGACCGGAGTGACTTTTACAAGTCATTCATAAAGTTTTTTTTTTCCCTAAAGTACTTATTTCTGGATTATTATGTATCGTGGCTCATGGAAAGAAAGTACTCGACATACAATAATGGGTATCACCGCCATGGCTCGTATGTAATTTTTCAGGGATGAGTCGGAGGTCTATACAATTCAGAGAATATTTATTTTGGCCAAATTCAGAACACTGATATATATGAAATATATGTGTCATGGGACCAAGTGGGAGAATGTAAGAATATATTACGCGACACGAGTTGATATATAAAAGACTTTATTCTCTTAGTTAAGTGGTCCACATGTCACATATATTTATTAGGGTGTCTGGTGTAATATTCTAATATTGTGGACTAAAAGTTTAAGTCTTGTAGATGGGAGGACTTATAAAGTTATTAATAATTATTTAGCGGTCCCTGACTTCGCCTATAAATAAAGGGCCAGTTTCATTCATCTAAATGTCCCATACGGTAAGGCAGAAGCGGGAAGGCTGGACTAACAAATTCTCTCTGCAGGTTTTCGATAATTTCGTCCAAATTCATCCAATCATAACCGGAGGTATGATCCTAATCCGCCGCATTTTGATCTGATACTAATTTTCTAACACTAAGGTGATGTGAAAGCCATATTCCAGTTTTACCTAAGATTCTCATCTTCTCACTTCTCATCCCATTACAAAAATCAAACTTCTCATAATTCCGTCCTATCTATCCATTGGTGAAGTTGCGCATTTGTACAAGAAGTGCATGAACAAAATATTGAAACTCTCTAGAAGATAGTTTGTAGTTGGAACTGCCATACATGTTCTCTCTATTTTGTTTTCTTTCTATTTTTTGTTTTTTTCCCAGCAAAATTGCATATGCAATACCAAAAACTAAAAAGGATAGGAAACCTGAAGGTAGAAGCTAAGCTCTGATACCAATTGATATGATTCTCCCCTATGTGAGACGAAAACCCTAGCAAGCTGATGTAGTTGGACCGTTTCTACTTCAGGTATGGGTGGATGACCTTGAATCGTTGCTTGTGGAAGCGAGAACCTTGGTACGGCGATGACGCCACAATCAAGGATGAAAGACTTGATCCTTGATTGATAAGTCGGAGTCGAATGCCACAGAACAATCTGATAAGTTCGAGAGTTCTCAAAGAACAAAGAGAAGAAAAATTCCTCGCAAAAATTGAATTCAAACTTGATTAATTCGGCCAACTCTTAAGGTGACTATTTAAAGGCCACCTTATTTGGTATCAGAGCCGACGATCCAATGGACCCGGAGATTTGGAATGAGTTTGTGAGGAAACAAAACATGTACTTTGACAGGACGAATAAGATGCTAGAAGAGCTGCTGTCGATTTAGGACTCCTCGGCGGCGATGATGACACTATTGGTCGAGGCGGAGGATAAGCAGGCGCCGTAAACAGTTAAGCCGCATGAGCAACATAAAGAGCATCATCTTCAACAACGGGTGAATGCCCTCCCCGAAGGCAACACAATCATGACTGAAAAAGACGATGACAAGGGGTTAGGCGACTGCATCTTTGATAGGATGGAGAAGATACTAGAAGAGTTGCGGGCGATTTCTTGCTCCCGGCGGCAACGGCTAGTCTACTCACATCCAAGATACTGGCCGAGGAGGTGTTTGAGAAGATAAATGAGGTTGTCAAGGAGGGCGCTACAGCCGTGGAATATGTAGCCCACACCAAGTACACGGTCCAATGAGGCCACAAAAAGTAGAAATAGTATAGGAGTAGGCGGGCGCGGATCCTTTGAGCTTGGGGATTGTGGGGCATAACATAAATGATCTCGGCAGGGCTCAAACCCATGACCTTCGGCTTATAAGACCTACACTTTAACCAACTAAGCTAAGGGACCTTATACATTTGGGTTTATGTATTGATTTAGTACAGTTGAACGAGTTACTTACTTAAATCGATGCAATGAAAACATTGTATATTAGGAGGTGATAATCCCAATATAAAGCTCGTTGCAAAGCCAAAGGGTAAGGTTCTCGTTGCACAAGAAAGCCATACTCCAAATTTGGCATAAGATTTACTAATCATTGGAAATCAATTTAGCTCATGCTTTATCGATTCAACGACAATGTTGTATCTTGTAGATCATGCTTAATTCAATTCAACAACAGTGTTGTATCTTGGAAGGTGATAATCTCATTATAAACCTCGTTGCATAACCCCTACTCCAAATTGGGCACAAGACCTTGAGTAAGATTTGCTAACATGTATCAATTTTATATCATGGTCCCGACGGGGCTCGAACCCGCGACCTTCGGCTCATAAGACCAACGCTCTAACCAACTGAGCTACGGGACCGCATATATATGGGTTTGTGTATTGATTGAGTTCAGTTGAACGAGTTACGTGCTTAATTCGATTTAACAACAGTGTTGTATCTTGGGAGGTGATAATCCCATTATAAACCTTGTTGCAAGTCATAGGGTGAGGTATTTGTTTGATGCAGCAGGTTCCGATGTCGACGAGGACGAGCTATCCGATGCCACGTTAGTCGTATTACGATATCACGAGATTGCTGACCACCGCAAGGCGCGAAAGTAAACCATTTTTTACTTCCTTGCTTTCTTGCTATCTTTTTGAGTTTTATTTGGTTTGGTGGACTTAGTCGTTGTTAAGTTGTTGGTTGATAACTTCCTCCTTGTTTAGTTGAAGTCTTGTATGTCTTTTCTTTTAAACTTTGTACTGAACAAAGGAAGGTAGTTACGTGACTTTTGATTTGGATAATTGAACTCTCCACTGGAGAAAGAGAGTCTTGTGAATTCTTCCCTCAATCTACACCACCATCGTATCTACTAAGCTTGGAAAGACCATTCAATTTTTCCTAGCCTACGTCAGTTTGGTATCAGAGCCATAGTGGGTGGTCGAGGTTGTGGTCGTGGACAAGTTCCGGCTGAGGAAGTCCGACACTGTGACCCGACGATCAAAGAATTGTAGACGCAAATTGCTGAATTACTCATCGATTAGAGATAGAGGGACCCGTCTATTCGGAAAATGATTCAGATTCCTCATTGTTCGAGAATTCGTACGATTTTCGTGCGAGATTCAGGAACTGTCGTTGTCAAGAGGTTCGTCAAGTAGACCTGGGTATCCGAGTCGATCTTCCCGAATTCATGGGCACGTTACAATCCGAAAGCTTTGTGGATTGGATCAACGAAATGGAGCGCGTGTTCAAGTATAAGGAGGTCCCCAATCGTCTGAAGTTGAAGTTCGTCGCAATCAAACTCTAAGGGAGGGCTTCCGCATGGTGGGAAGAGCTGTGTTGATCTTGCGATCGACAAGGAAAATCAAAGACAACCGATTGGGAAAAGCTGAAGAAGAAGACGCGTGATCATTCTCTGCTATTTGGTTACACTCAAACCTTGTACCAGGGCTGCACGCCTTAAGGCAAGGTTCTTGCTCGGAACGATCTCTCGGAGATGGAGGAGTCTATGGTAGCAAGGTATTTGGGTGGGTTACGAAAATCAATTCAAGATATACTCATCCTCCACTCGTTGTGGACCATCTCAGAGGTTTACCAACGAGCTCTTGCAGTCGCAGGACAACTATGACGCAAACTCGTTGTCCGGACCGATAGCGGGAGTCACTCGGCAGAGCCTCCTCGCCCTTCACCGCAGCCACCGTTGGTAAATTCTAACCCTACAATCCAACAATTTCGGATAAGGTGTGTCGATTGATCATTGACAATGTTGTGTCTGCCGAAGTCTTTCAAAATCTGAACATGAATACGGATGAACACCCAAGGTCCTACAAGTTGTCGTGGTTAACTAAGAGCAATGAGGTAAGTCGTCGAGAGACGATGTTCCGTGTCTTTCTCGATATGGCGCAAGTACTTTGACAACCCTTGGTGTGATGTCGTATCTATGGACGCATATCATTTGTTATTGGGTCGACCATGGCATTATGACCGGGATGTGCAGTATAATAGGCGGAACAACACTTATACCCTTAGTATCAAAGGGAAGAACATTGTTTTGGCACCTTGTCGAGAAGAGCAACTTAGGCCTTATTCTTCTCACGTCAACAATTTGTTGTTGATGTGGAGAAACCTTGTGAAGGCAGATGAACACCGAAGGCCCCTACAAGTTATCGTGGTTAACTAAGAGCAACGAGGTAAGTCGTCGAGAGACGATGTTTCGTGCCTAAGTAATTTGACAACGCTTGGTGTGATGTCGTATCTATGGATGCGTATCATTTGTTATTGGGTCGACCATGGCAATATGATCGGAATGTGCAGTATAATGGGCGGAATAACGCTTATACACTTAAGGAAGAAGATTGTTTTGGCACATTGTCGAGAAGAGCAACTTAGTCCTTATTCTTCTCACGTCAAAAAAATTTGTTGTCAAGGTTTATTAATGAGGTGGAGAAACCTTGTGTGATTTATGCTTTGTTACGTTGTGATAAGGGTCACCCATGCGTTTATTTTCTGATTTCGCATTCGTGATGCTCGACGATCAAGCGCTACTCCAATTTGGGCATAAGACTTGTTATATTTTGTCAATTGTTACTACATGTGTTTATTGTCTTAGCGCATAGCTACGTATTAATTTTATATCATGGTCCCGGCGGGGCTCGAACCCGCGACCTTCGGCTCATAAGACCAATGCTCTAACCAACTGAGCTACGAGACCTTATGTACATAGGTTCAGGTATTGATTTAGTTCACTTGGACGTGTGTTTAATTCGATTTAACAATCTTGGAGGTGACGTCCTTATTGCACAGCCAGATGGTACGGTGATGAGAAACTCGTGTTCCGAATTTGGCTTAAAATTTAAAAAAAAAAAAATTAATGTGGTGTCCGAGGAAGTTTTTCAAAAGTTGAACTTGAAGATGGATGAACACTCGAGGCCCTACAAGTAGTTGTGGTTAACTAAGAGCAACGATGTAGCCGTCGAGAGACGATGTCTCGTGTCGCTTGGTATGATGTCGTATCTATGAACACGTATCATTTGTTAATACCTTGGGAATATGACCTATATATACAATAAAATGGGCCGGAGATATTTAACAGCATATTGACCTAGTTCCAGCAGCAAGCTTACCCAGTCGACCCGACTATCAACTAAGTCTTTAACGAAACCGAAGAACTCCAAGCCCGACAAGCGCTACACCAAATTGGGCATAAGATTCGTTAAATTTTGTCAAAATCCATTTTTAAACTATGTAATGAATAAGAAGAGCTATCAAAGAGGTGGTTAACGTTAATCATCCGGATATCATGGTCCTTATGGAAACCAAAATAAGCAGAGAGAAGGCTTCCAAATACATTGACAAAATACATTGAAAGGTTAGGCTTCCCTAAATGGCATAGAGTTGATGGAAGGGAATTTAGATTCTCTGGAAATAAGATAATATTCAGAAATACGCCGGGGTTGTAAATGACATAGCCTTCCTGATAGAAAATGACAACTCCTTCAGAAAAATGAAGTTATTCAAGTTATTTTTCCCAAAGAAGTCCCGCTCCGACGGCCCGACGAGTCATCTACTTAAAAGGACCCTCCCTGCTGATGGATATACGCCCAATTTGAATCCGTTGACTTCCGAACCGTTGTATTTTTATCACCCCATTAATGATTGTAAATCGAAACTTCAACCCGAACACTTCGCGAGAACACCAACGGCTCGGACGAGGCCGAAGTGCTCGTCCGGCCGAGACAAACTCACCTAGGTGAGGTTGGGTGGCCACACCCGACCTCCCCTAGGGGAGATTGGGTCAGCCAACCCGATCTCCCCTAGGGGAGATCGGGTGGACCAACCCGATCTCTCCTAGGAGAGATCGGGTCAGCCAACCCGATCTCCCCTAGGGGGATGGGGTTGGCCAACCCCATCCTCCCTAGGAGGGGTTGGGTGCCCTCACCCAACCCCTACCCTTGGGGGTCGGATTTCCCTTCCCCCCAAGGGCCCCGACACCATTTTTGGACTCCCATACTCGGTTTACTCCGCCTACCTTCTCCGTATCCTAAGGTCTTAATTACGTGTTTAAAGGTTAATTAACTGTGTTTAAAGGTTAACGATGTCATTAAGCCACCTTAATGACACCGTTGCCTATAAATATCCCACCTCCACTATTCATTTGATCATCTTGGCAAGTTGCACAATTTTGCTCTGACATCTCTCTAGCTTTATCTCTCTAAAACCGTACTGACTTAGGCATCGGAGAGGGTTCATCAGGCACCACCCCCCCCCCCCCCCCTCTGTGCCTGGTATTGCCCCTCTTGCAGGGTGGCAAGGAGAAGAGAACCAAGGAAGCAGAAGAGCATAGAGCAGTAGGACAAGCCCCAGGGGTAAGAAGTACAAGCCTCAGGAGGTCAGAAGGAGAGAAGGAAAGGAGGTCAGAAGGAGAGAAGAGAAGGACATATATCAGAACGACTACCCCAAGGGAGCAGAAGGGCATGGATCAGAACGACTAGTCCTAGGAACACTGAACCCGACATTTCTTTAGTGGGAGATAAATTCTAGATTGACGACCCGTTGACCTAGACTTTATAACCTAACACTTGGCGCCGTCTGTGGGCTTCGAACAGAAAGCCTGGCAATCACAAGAGCGATGACGAATAGCTTAGCATCTAGGCATAACCGCCCACCTGGGGGCAGTAGGCGAGGGAGACAGCCTATACCTCCAGCAAGGCACCCTAACCCAGAGAAACAGCATGCACACCCAGAGCCTCAGGTAGCCCCACAGGCACCCCAACCTAACAAGCAGGCAGGAGGACCTTCACGCCCAGCTGGCTAGGAGGCTTCCACAGCTTCAACTCCATTGACTAGGAAACCAGAGGGACAGGGGGGCAACAAGGAGTGTCATCCCAATACACGGCACCTCCACAGGGATACTACTATGAGGCACAACCTCAAGGGTATCCATATGAAATAATGAATCAAAGGAACGACAACCAACGGCCACCCCCAGAGGGAAGGCAGCAGTCTGTGCCTCCAAGGCAACAACAGACACAGCGGGATGCCAGGGCATACACCCCTCTGGGGGCAGATAGACAGGCAAGACCTCCAAGGAGGCATGGATTCAACCAAGTACCCCAACAGGGACATACACCACACTAAGGGAGGACATACATGCCAGACCAACAAGGATATAGGAGTTCCAACATCCACCCTGGCAATGTACACATACAGTCCGTATCACTACAGACATGACTAAGGAACATATCAAGGAAAGCTAAAAGGGAGGGACATAGTCCCAACAACACAACAAGGCAACCACTTACCCATGATACAGCACGACAGATCCAAACCCCTTGTGCATGACAACCCTTGGCACACATCCCCCTAGGACAGGGGAGGAGTCGAAAAGACAAGGATTTGAACAGGGGACTCATAGAGTACCACACCACGTCAGCACATAGCTACTACAATGGGAAGTCTCATGGAGAGACATAGTAGAGTAAGATCGCACATAGCATACATGAAGAATACACCTCCACATAGTCCACCTTGCAAGGATGCGACCTTATATTCCTCAAGTGGAAGAAATACACACAGACTAACGGAGGAAAACAGTTACATTACCAAGGAAGCAGGGGATATCAACACCCCACACCCATATCCTTCCCATATCCTCTTATTTAATTTAACTGCATAACAAGTCAACTCCCTAAAAGGAGTAGATTTTGATACTTGATATCAACATGTTTTCCAAGAATGACCATACCGGACGCCTTCGGGCTCCGTGATATATATATACACAGGTGAACCACTAGAAGAATCAGTAAAAGGCCGTCGCCAATCAAGAGATGCACAAGCAACAGATTCCTCAATCCCAAAGACCACCTATAAGGTCAAGTTTCTGGGAAAGATCACAAGATGGAAGGCTCACTTACAAAAATAAGTTGAGCACTCCCAACATCCTATAGAGGAACTACCATGAAGGTCACAAAGGATTACCCCTACTACAACCTTCCACTAAGCATCCTAGGGCCAAGCCCGTCAAAGGATCCCATCTGGCATTGGTATGCAAGGGGGGCACCAGTCACAACATGCCCTCCCCACAAACGCCCATTAGCACAAGAGGGGGTAGCCGCGAACACATCCCTCCAGAAATGGAGGAAACCATATCACATGGGTAACGCCCACCATCAGAGGCAAACACCTCCAGCGGATCTTTATGATTTCACAAAATAGCCAGGAGATACAACTACACTTAGAAAGCTCATCCCAGGTAATGGAATACACTTCCATCAAAAACCCTCAAGGACACCAAGCCTAGCAAAGGAAGAACGGTGACACCATCATCAAGCTTTTAAAAAGGGATATGGAAAACATAGTATTTCCACACAATGATATGTTAGTCATAAGAGAGGGAATCACCAACTTTGACATGAAGAGAACCATAGTACATGAAGGGAGTCCGTCAGACATCTCCCATGACCAACCATTGATGATACTAGAGAAGAGTCAGGCATACCTAATACCAAGGGACCCCCTACTAGTAAAGGTGGTCACAACATCAACACACCCATTAGGGACACGGCACTGCAAATGAACCAGGAAAAGGATGGAACACATATCCTTACAAGTATCCTTTCAAGTATCCTTGCATTTATCCTTGCAAAAATAAACTCCGTAGATAAAGAGGTCATCTAATAGAAGACTATGTCTGTGTTCTCAAAATATGATCCTAACCCGGAGATCCTTGGACTCTGTATCATATATGCAAAGAATAACATGTTCATCAAAGATAGGTACACGAAGATTCAAGACAGCGCCATAAAGATTAGGCGCATACCTCTACCAAGTACGACACATTTGAGTGTTCATAAACAATCCCTCGCCATCGCACAAGAAAGAAAGGCATCCAAGGATACAAGTCCTAACAAAACAAACATCGGTAGAAAATCCGGTCATTGAAGTCATGCACCAAGAGAAAAACTCTAAAGATGCAAGATTAGCAAAAGAGATAGTGCAACAACTAGAGTATGAAAAAGGAGATACATCTCCTACCAAGAGCCTTAGCGCAGGATAATAGTTCTACAAGATCAACCAAAGAAGAGCTCTAAAGCTTGGGGAGTAAGGTTTCAAGATCGACCCTCACACTAGACGCACATCCCGATCAACCACCTTGTCTGCAAATGATAAGACATTTGACCCTGGCATCCCATCAAGAGGAGAACCCCGATAAAAGGGACACTAGAACAATATCCCGCCTTTAAGGCCATACGCCGAATACATGGAGAATGAAGGATATGACAAAATGAAAAAGGAGGGACTTGTCAGTTCAACACACCTCAAACACATATACGTACGCAATACAAATGCAGTCTCTAATGAAGCTATCCAACAAGAAATAGCCAATACGGGGGCAAACCCATGGAAAATCATGGAGCATCACTTGCAAACCTAAAGGAAAACATCCTTTTTAGGTTCAAGTCCTAATTTAAAGTAAGTCTAATCAAGATTCAAGGTGGGAGGAGCATGACCAATGTGACATTCCCTAAAGGCATTGAAGAATACTCCAATGTGAAGGAAAAGGCGAACCACACTAAGTGCCACAACACTCCAAAAGATTATCACAGCCCGGTCAGACCCCCCCCCCCCCCCCCCCCCCATGCACGAGCAAAGAGCATGGATTAGATTGACTAGTCTGAAACACACCTACGAGATTAACAACTCAAGACACCATTCTATGAGAGAGCTTTTCAACCTAAAACACAAAGAAGGGGGGAAAGAATTTACAAGCACCCCTAGGATACAAACACTGCCGCATCCTGGTTATCAAGAGAATGAAATCCACCCCCACCCACCCAAAGCAAAAGCTCTTCCACCCAACCTCCAAAGACACATCCGACAGAGGCATCATCCAAACCATGCCTATGACTGAAACAAGCAAGCATGAGAAAGAGTAAATCCTACAAGGGACACTCATCGCATTCAAACAAGCAGACAAGGGAGCCCCGAGCATAAGGGGTACCCAACCAAGAAAATGAACGAGGGGCCTTCAACGGCCAAATATGAAAGGCGGTGTGACCACCAAGCAACTTGGGGGGCACCAAACGAATAAGTGCTTGGTAGTCCACCTAAGTGTAAAAGAAGAGATTAGAGGAAGAAGATCACAAGAACATGCAATACCACTTCTCCTAGAAGAAGTCACATAAGAGGAAAACATCCTCAACTCTCTATACGGACTCGTCCTAAGTTGGCAACACACAAACATCACCATCGAAAGGTGATCCCCCACATTGAAGAAAAAGCGTGGTAGCATGCAATATCATGGAAAGAAAGCTCAAGTAAAGATCTAAAAGGTGTATCAAAGACACACCCTGCATGGGGAATAACCCAAGATAAGGTAACATTATGAGCCCTCCGGGAGCCAATCCCGCGAACACATTCGACGCCCCCAAGAGCGTATCTTGAGAGTAGTTCTAAAACTACGAACCCTGTGCCCTCCGGGAGCCTATCCCGCGAACAGATTCGACGCCCCCAAGAGCGTATCTTGAGAGTAGTTTTTATACTACGACCTTCGACGCCCCCAGGAGCGTATCTTGAGAGTAGTTTTTATACTACGACCTTCGACGCCCCCAGGAGCGTATCTTGAGAGTAGTGTTCATACTACGACCTTCGACGCCCCCAAGAGCGTATCTTGAGAGTAGTTTTTATACTACGCCCTTCGACGCACCAAGAGCGTATCTTGAGAGTGGTTTCCAAAAACTACGAATTTCGACGCCCCCAGGAGCGTATCTTGAGAGTAGTGTTCATACTACGAAATTCGACGCCCCCAAGAGCGTATCTTGAGAGTAGTTTCTATACTACGACCTTCGACGCACCAAGAGCGTATCTTGAGAGTGGTTTCCAAAAACTACGAACTTCGACGCCCCCAGGAGCGTATCTTGAGGTAGATTTGCAACCTACCAGATTCGACGCCCCCAAGAGCTTATCTTGAGGTAGAAAAAACACTACCAGATTCGACGCCCCCAAGAGCGTATCTTGAGGTAGATTTCAAACTACCAGCTTCGACGCCCACCAGGAGCGTATCTTTGGTCTAACCTGAGCCCTCCGGGAGCCTATCCTGTGAAACGTTAAGTGCCCTCCGAGAGCCTGTCTCGTGAACAGTTTTCGACGCCAACCAGGAGCGTATCTTTGTTCTAACCTGAGCCCTCCGGGAGCCTATCCTGTGAAACGTTAAGTGCCCTCCGAGAGCCTGTCTCGTGAACAGTTTTCGACGCCAACCAGGAGCGTATCTTTGGTCTAACCTGTGCCCTCCGGGAGCCTATCCTGTGAAACGTTAAGTGCCCTCCGAGAGCCTGTCTCGTGAACAGTTTTCGACGCCAACCAGGAGCGTATCTTTGGTCTAACCTGTGCCCTCCGGGAGCCTATCCTGTGAAACGTTAAGTGCCCTCCGAGAGCCTGTCTCGTGATCAGATTCGACGCCCACCAAGAGCGTATCTTTGGTCTAACAGTACCATGTATACCATTTAAAGGGTATCAGAAGAGATCATCGCACCATACTGAGAAGGATTCCATGAGAAAATAATTGCAAAGTAAAGTTGTATAAAGAACACATAATGTTTTTTCTTGATGAGATAGCAGGTATGATGTGAAGGAAAGCACAAAAGAAAGATAAAGAAAGGAAAGCATATACAAAGGAGAAGTCCATGACCAAAGGATCATATACAGAAGCACAAGAGGTTATCATGAAAAGTAACGAGTTATCCTACCACCCATATCACAAGTCAAGAGAAGTATCTCAAAGGAACCCAACACCACCAAGAAGGATAGCAAAGACATGAAATCCGAAGGTCAAGGCTCTCAAAATAAGCTCGACCCATCAAGAAGAGAATTGCCTTACAAGTCACACAAATCAACCTCCGACAAATGTTATTGTCATGCATGTCGCCCTCGCGAGACCTATGCTCGTATTAGACTTGAACATCGTCAAACACAACTCATGAAGGAGACATCTAAAGAGCATAAAGGATACAACATCCGACAAGACGAGACATCGGGACCTAACCCAACAAACATAGCCTACACAAAAGGCAACTATAGCAATGAAGGCTCTCCAATGAGAAAGGAATACTAAAGCACAACTCCATACATCTTGATGTGGCTATCATGTCCACATACACTGAAGTGGCTATCATGTCCACATACCTTGAGGTGGCTATCATGTCCACATACCTTGAAGTGGCTATCATGTCCACATACCCTGAACTGGCTATCATGTCCACACACTACAGAAGGGCTATCACTCCGACACATCACGAAGTGGCTATCACGTCCACATACCCCGAAGTGATTATCATGGCAGCACATCATAAAACATCTGTCAAAGACATGAATTGTAAAGACACCATCCCGACCACGAACATCAAAAGGCTACGCCTAGCCCTAGGAGGAGGTTCAAGAAAAAGGGAAAAACAACACCCTTCGTACGCTCATCAAAGGTAGGCACTTATATTTCAACCCACTGGGTGATACTAGGAAGGAGACGTCCTCATTATGAAGACAACCTCCATATCTCACGAAATCAACCATGAAGCAAAGAATCACGACAAGCACTATTGAGGGCATATAACAAAACGATCCCCACAACGATCACAACTACGATACTAGTAAAGGCTAACTCAAGAGCAGTCTCCACCAAACTCCAAAGCAAGAATTCGCTATCTTAATCAGAGCCATGGCAAGAGAAAGGAACCTCAATGAAAGGTGATGATCACACCCATCACCAAAAGAAAAATCTTCAACGCAAGGGTTAATAACATAACCCATAGGAAAGACAAAAACACCTTCAAAAGTCGTCAAATCTACATGAAGATGAAATAAACTTGAGACTCGGCCCCTCGGCTGGGGGGCAGGGGATAGAGAAGAGACATCAAGACCTATGATCACCCCATCGCCAGCCACAGGTTGTTTCCTTTTGTCAAGCAAAGAGGGTGCCTCTTCAACCACTACCTCCTTATCATGGGAGGGAGTCGGCAAGGGGGCACTTGAAGGAGAGCCTCTCGCGGTTTCCTTCTCCTTGGCAGCCGAGGGCCCGACCTCAGAGTCAGGTTTCCGCGCCTTGGATTTAGATTGACTTGAACTCTCACCCACCACAAGAACCATTCGGTAACCAGGGAAGAACGCTCTAACAACAAGAAGGAAGTAGCATGAGAACAATCATAAGTATATCACAAAGAAAAAAGAAGGGAAAAAGAACATACTGGAAGCATTAGCAGCCACCCCTGACTTAGAAAATTTCTTGGCCTGATAAGCAGAACTAGAGGGTTCTTCCCTCTCATCTGATTCAACGGTACGTTCGGAACGCTCTGCCTACACCTTGTATGTTTCTCCATGAAATCAACCTACAAGGGGTCATACGAGTCCCTGCCTCATACAAGTCCGCCTCGGACACCCAAGACACAGGATTGTCAGATTTGGTCTGACCACCTTGGAAAACGATCTTCAAGGTCTCCCTGTCTGAAGAAGAAAGCTTCCCAAAAGTGAGTCACCTATACGAGCAACCAACGCAAAGATCGACCCTTACTCATGGAGGGGCGAGATACGCCTACTACGGGGGCAACCTTAACACCAAGGGAAGAGGGCGAACTTTTAGTTTCCCCAAATGGAGCAACGCTCCAGCACATCCGAAGGAAGGGTCAACCCTTAACACATGTCAATAGACCCCTTCGCTCGCGGCGGTAAGAAGAAAGCTTGTAAGCTTTTTCACCCTCACTTTTATGGGGAAAAAATTGCAGGGTAAAGGTCAAGAGCTATACACACGCTCCAACGAATGAAGGGAAAATGTTACACATGCCGAAAGTCGAGATTAATGGACAACGCTCACGCTAGTACGAAGGAGGCGGAACGTTGTGTCCCACTGAGTGGCAGAGTTCCCATTCTCAAGTAAAGGAGAGGTCTATGCTCTCACCTTTGCACTTATGCTCATATTCATGATTAACATCTACAGGTACATCAATGTCATCACTCATGCTTATACTCACAACCCATCCATACATACATACATGTTCATGCTTGCACTCATATGCATGCCCACATACACACTCCCATGTGTTCAAACATTTAGACGTCCATGCACATGGCCGCCATATATTCATGCATACATTCATGACTACAATCGCAGCATGTCTCCACTCACTCCCATCCTTATGTTCCTACTTGCATGTATGCTAGTACACATCCTCATGTTCATGATATGTCCATGTTCACTCCTAGTTAACATCCTATAGGCATATTTTCTAGTATCCCATACTTAGAAAAATTTCGGACCAAAATTGAAATTTTTCTTCACTTAGACAAAATCCCAGCACAAAATTGAAGCATAAGTCACTTAGTCGCATTCATATTGCATCCCTGTGAAAGCATGTATTTTTTGAGTACACGCCTGTGGCAAAGGTAGATTTATTACTCCCACCTCAGACGGACGCGTGCTTAGGCACACGTCCGCGCTACTCTAACGTTTACAACTCCTCTATCTCATAAGGCAGGGGGCAAAGTCGGAGACGTGCATCCATGGGTAAGCAAGCATTCAGACGAAAGGTGAAACCCCGGTTTCAAATTGCGCGTATCATACCATCCTAAAATAGAGTCAATCAAGGGTTAGGCCATTGGTTGACTCGGGGGCATGTGATGGATATACGCCCAATTTGAACCCGTTGACTTCCGAACCGTTGTATTTTTATCACCCCATTAATGATTGTAAATCGAAACTTCAACCCGAACACTTCGCGAGAACACCAACGGCTCGGACGAGGCCGAAGTGCTCGTCCGGCCGAGACAAACTCACCTAGGTGAGGTTGGGTGGCCACACCCGACCTCCCCTAGGGGAGATTGGGTCAGCCAACCCGATCTCCCCTAGGGGAGATCGGGTGGACCAACCCGATCTCTCCTAGGAGAGATCGGGTCAGCCAACCCGATCTCCCCTAGGGGGGATGGGGTTGGCCAACCCCATCCTCCCTAGGAGGGGTTGGGTGCCCTCACCCAACCCCTACCCTTGGGGGTCGGATTTCCCTTCCCCCCAAGGGCCCCGGCACCATTTTTGGACTCCCATACTCGGTTTACTCCGCCTACCTTCTCCGTATCCTAAGGTCTTAATTACGTGTTTAAAGGTTAATTAACTATGTTTAAAGGTTAACGATGTCATTAAGCCACCTTAATGACACCGTTGCCTATAAATACCCCACATCCACTATTCATTTGATCATCTTGGCAAGTTGCACAATTTTGCTCTGACATCTCTCTAGCTTTATCTCTCTAAAACCGTACTGACTTAGGCATCAGAGAGGGTTCATCAGGCACCACCCCCCCCCCCCTGTGCCTGGTATTGCCCCTCTTGCAGGGTGGCAAGGAGAAGAGAACCAAGGAAGCAGAAGAGCATAGAGCAGTAGGACAAGCCCCAGGGGTAAGAAGTACAAGCCTCAGGAGGTCAGAAGGAGAGAAGGAAAGGAGGTCAGAAGGAGAGAAGGAAAGGAGGTCAGAAGGAGAGAAGAGAAGGACATATATCAGAACGACTACCCCAAGGGAGCAGAAGGGCATGGATCAGAACGACTAGTCCTAGGAACACTGAACCCGACATTTCATTAGTGGGAGATAAATTCTAGATTGACGACCCGTTGACCTAGACTTTATAACCTAACATCTGCGGTGCGTCCCTCCTTGAATTATTCGGTCATGCAATACTATTTGAATACAAAGAACCAAATGCATTTCGACCCCCTCGTAGTTCTCAATCATTTCGTGGCACCGGGCGTGGCTGAAACATCTACGATGGGGGGAGCGAATGCACAGGGAAGAAGCAACGAGTTGAGAATACTTTCTCGCATTGTTCGCCTTTAGTGAAAAGTAGAAGTAGAGGGCGCCCTTTTGTCCTTCTTATGGGCTTATGGGTATAATGCTATGGATACTCGGTCTTCTAGTTTAGGACGTCGGCGCCAAAGACACCATTTAGGAAAAAAGAAGGCGTTAAGAAACCTTCCTGGCCCAACCCTAGACACTCTAAGATCCTTTTTCAAACCTGCTCCCATTTCGAGTCAAGAGATAGATAAATAGACACATCCCATTGCACTGATCGGGGGCGTTCGTAGTGACTGAGGGGGTCGCAAGACCAAGAAGTGAGTTATTTATCAGCCAAGCATTCTTCTTACGGCTAGATCCAATCTCCTGGTCCCTGCGGAAAGGAAAAAGAATTTCACGTGCTTCCTTTCGGGAAGGGAGGATTAGGAAAGTCCTATTGATTGCAGCTTTCTCCAGACCTCCGGGAAAAGCATGAAAAAAGGCCCTCAGGCGCACTGCGCTTTCCCTTGCCCAGATGTTCTGGTCGTTAGAATTTCGGGCTTCCTTGATCACCAGTGAGGCGAAGTTCTCTGGGTAAGCTAAGTGAGCCAGGCCGGTTCAGGTTGATGGACTAGGCTGGGTAGGTTGGCTAAATACCTCTTGGGTTAGCTGAATGCTCTTTCACGAATCCAAGTGAGGTTATTCCAGTGGCTTGCTTCTTCCGTTTGCTGGTTCTCTTGTTTTTCCTGCTCCAGTGGCTTTTGCGGCAGCTTCTCTGCAATTGGAACAACAGGCTGGGACGATGTGTTATCGTGTGTTCCTTGTCTGGTTGATCACACAATGAATGAGAAGCTAGTTGAAGCTGACTGACTACATGACAATATATTATATTATGGTCCCGGCGGGGCTCGAACCCGCGACCTTCGGCTCATAAGACCAACGCTCTAACCAACTGAGCTACGGGACCTTATATACTTAGTTTCAGGTATTGATTCAGTTCACTTGGACGAGTGCTTAATTCGATTTAACAATCTTGGAGGTGACGTCCTTATTGCACAGCCAGATGGTGCGGTGATGAGAAAATCGTGCTCCAAATTTATATTAAGATTTGTTAATTCTTGTAAAAAATTCCGAGGAAGTTTTTGAAAAGCTGAACTTGAAGATGGATGTGTAGGATTTAGGGGATTAATACTACGGAAACAAAACCCTAGATACATGCATGGTACCTAATACGCAGCGGAATAAGACGCACATACCTATAATGTTTCATGTAGCCCAAGACCGTTGATGGGAGTTCTCGATCCGCCGGACGGATCCCTGTAGAGGTTCCTATTAGAGAATCCCTAAGCGGATTATGCCTCATAGCAAAGCCTCAGTCGATTCTTCGCTAGATGGATCTCCTAGAGTAAATTGCTTGACACAATTTAGCACCTCCTTCACCTGTGTGTTTCGGTGGAACTATGTAGTAAATAGGGATGAGGGTTTTCTTTTAATCTCACCACTTAGGAAGAGAGAATTAGCATTAATAAAACCTCCTAGGACTCCCTATTTATAAGAGGAGTAAAGTGGATAAAAGTCTACTTTACCCCTCCTAGTAAAGTCGGTCGGCCAGGCTATTAGGGAGGCCCAATTTTGGGCATCCCATGTCAGTTGGGATTTTAGGCCTAGCCCAAAATCTCCAATATGACATTACCTAATTTCTTAGGTACATGGACTTAATTAATGGGCTCCTAATTACGGCGGCCCATTGTCCAAATGCTAACAGCTCTCACTCGCCGGAATGGGAGGGTGCCTATTAATATGTTGTCGTCCAACACAATAGCATTTGTTCTTCGATCCAATCTCTGCTCTGAAAAGTTCATATGAGGTTTTCCGTGCGTCCGGTGGACACGACGGGCATCGTGCTACTCATATGTTAAGAATGTTGTAGCGGAACGTTGATTCCCCATGTCTAATCAACCTGTGAAAATAAAATGCCGCGCTGTATCCTAGGTCAAGTTTCAATCTCCAATTGCCCAGTTTCCACATAGAAATACTCCATCAGGGCATCCCTACAAGTATTCACAACCTTTCAACTATTGTCAGGTTGGTGGCCACCTAGTGAATACAAGAGTCAGAGAATTACAGGTGTACTTGACCATCCCCATCGCTCATACCCTTAGTCAAACCCAACCGGTTTCAAAAGACGTGGTCATTAGGCCCTTTTGTTCAGCACTGCGTTTGTACGCCGGGAAGCGAACATTGAGCCTGACCTTGGGTATGAGTTCTGAGTCCGTGAGGATACTTTGGATGCTACTTCATATAACATCCGGGATCAGTCACACGCTCTAGGTGAAGAAGTTTGTGCCCATCCGAATCTCGTAGATTCTATCTAGCACAACCGAGCCTAACCCCGTGGTCGAACATGGCACGCGTAGTATGAAGCACGCGTTGATAGCATAACCTGAGTTTAATCAGGAATTGGGAAATATCATAGGCTATTGCAGATTCGTCATCTGGCCCTGAATGTGGTTTTATTACGAACAAAGTTTGTAACAGCGATTTGCAGAACTTAGATCATATCGTGTTACTTCGTAAACCAAATGACCGTTCTGCTTAACCAGGTTTGCCACCATGGTTCTTAGCCAGTCTTGATCTAATGGAGATCCTCCTCTCCGTCAAGACGGCTGAGCCTGTGTGTTGAGGTTTGGCTCACATTCGACATTATTTTTATTCTGGAGGTTATCCCTCCTACGACTATTTTATAGACTGTAAAATTTCCGATGAATTTTAAACATTATGACGTCGTAAAAATCATAAACTCAAATTGCAATTATTTCAGCAAAGTTTCAAAAGTTATAACCACGATACAAGCTACTTAAACCCTACGCAGTCCCAGCATTCTAACATGCTTTTTCGGAAACATCCATGTGTAAAGGTTTAGTTTATGGATCGGCCATCATACTTTCTGTAGACGAGTATTCTAATGTGATTAATTTGTCCTCAACCACATTCTTAGCATAATTATATTTTATATCAATGTGTTTCGTCCTGCTATGGCACTTAGGTTTCTTACCTGCTGCAAATGTTGCTTGACTGTCAGAGTATACGTTCACATGTTTATTCCCATCCTCAACACCAAACAACGATGTTAAGAGCCTATTAAGCCAGACCACTTCTTGTGCATTCTTAGAGAGGGCCACGAATTTAGATTCTATCATTGACAGCGCGACACAAGATTGCTTCTTGCTCATCCATGCTTTCAAAAATTCATCAAAAAATTTGGTCACTTTAGGTTACTTGTGGACTAAGAAATTAAAAATTTCACCTTGAACACTAAAGTGAGGTTCGGCCAAAACAAGAATTTAGAGCAAGTGGTCAAATTTCAAGATCAAATCGTGTCATGATCAAAATCCAAAGTTTTAATATGATAAAAGTCTTGTTTTTCTTGAAGATTGTGAACATCAAACTTCACTAAGAACATCATGAAGAAACATGTCCAGTTCCGAATGTTAACAAAAATCGAAATTTAAAAACTAAAAAAAAAACTTTAAAAATTTTCCAGCCATAATCAAGAAAACCAAGAACACCAATTTTATCAAAAACACGAACTCCCTAACACAGGCTCTGATACCACTGTAGGATTTAGGGGATTAATACTACGGAAAAAACCCTAGATACGTGCATGGTAACTAATACGCAGCGGAATAAGATGCACATACCTATAATGTTTCATGTAGCCCAAGACCGTTGAGGGGAGTTCTCGATCCGCCGGACGGTTCCCTATAGAGGTTCCTGTTAGATAAGCCCTACGCGGATTATGCCTCACAACAAAGCCTCAATCGATTCTTCGCGGGATAGATCTCCTGGAGTAAATTGCTCGACACAATTTGGCACCTCCTTCTCCTATGTGTTTCGACCGAACTATGTAGTAAATAGGGAGGAGCGTTTTTTTTTTAATCTCACCACTTAGGAAGAGAGAATTAGCATTAATAAAACGTCATAGGACTCCCTATTTATAAAAGAAGTAAAGTGGACTCACTTTACCCCTCCTAGTAATGTCGGTCGACCATGCTATTAGGGAAGCCCAATTTTTGGCCTCTCATGTCATTTGGGATTTTAGGTCTAGTCCAAAATCCATAATATGACATTACATAATTTCTTAGGTACGTGGACTTAATTAATGGAATCCCAATTACGGTGGCCCATTGTCCAAATCCTAACAAGATGAACACCCAATGCCCTACGAGTAGTCGTGGTTAACTAAGAGCAACGATGTATTCTTCGAGAGGCGATGTCTCGTGTCTTTATCGATAGGGCGCAAGTACATTGACAACTCTTGGTATGATGTCGTATCTATGAACGTGTATCATTTGTTGATACCTAGGGAATATGACCCAGATTTACGGTATAATGGGCGGACCAACACTTACAACATTAGTATCAAAGGGAATAAGATTGTTTTACCATCTTGTCGAGGAGAGAAACATAGGCCCTATTCTTCTCACGTCAACAATTTGTTGTCAAGGTCTTATGAATGAGGTGGAGAAACCTTGTGTGTTATTTATGCTTTGTTACATTGTGATAGGGTCACGCATGCGTGATGCTCGACGATCTTCCTCCGGCCACCCATGGAGATATTTAACACCATATTGACCTAGTTCCAGGAGCGAACTTACCCAATCGACCCGCATATCGAAACTCCAAGCGCGACATCAAGGCGCCACTCCAAATTGGGCATAAGATTTGTTATAATTTGTTAATATTTTGTAAATACATTTTTTAAACTATGTATTGATTTTATATCATGGTCCCGTCGGGGCTCGAATCCGCGACTTCAGCTCATAAGACCAATGCTCTAACCAACTGAGCTACGGGACCTTATATACTTAACTGCAGGTATTTATTCAGTTCACTTGCATGAGTGCTTAATTCGATTTAACAATCTTGGAGGTGACGTTCTTATTGCACAGGCAGATGGTGCGGCGATGAGAAAATCGTGATTTGACTTAAGATTTAAAAAAAAGAATTAATGTGGTGTCGGATGAAGTTTTTCAAAAGCTGAACTTGAAGATGGATGAATACCCAAGTCCCTACAAGTAGTCGTAGTTAACTAAGAGAAACGAGGTAGCCATTAAGAGGCGATGACTCGTGTCTTGACAACGCTTGGTGTGATGTCGTATCTATGAATGCGTATCATTTGTTAATACATTGGGAATATGGCCTAGATGTAGAGTATAATGGGCGGAACAAAATGTACACCCTAGTATCAAAGGGAACCTTCCATGAGATATATATTCAACACCATATTGACCTAGTTCAAGGAGCGAGCTTACCCAATCGACCCGCATATTGACTAAGTCGTAACGAAACCAAAGAAATCCAAGCGCTACTCTAAATTGGTCTTAAGATTTGTTATATTTTTTTCATTTTTTTTAAATCAATTTTTTTAAACTATATATCGATTTTATATAATGGTCCCGACGGGGCTCGAACCCGCGACCTTCGGCTCATAAGACCAACGCTCTAACCAACTGAGCTACGGGACCATATATACTTAGGTTCAGGTATTGATTTTCACTTGGATGAGTAATTAATTTGATTTAACAATCTTGGAGGTGACGTCCTTATTGCACAGCCTAATGGTGCGGTGATGAGAAAACCGTGTTCCAAATTTGGATTAAGATTTAAAAAAAATTTAATGTGGTGTCGGCCACCTATGGAAGATATTCAACAACGTATTGACCTAGTTCCAGGAGCGAGTTTACCCTATCGACTAAGTCGTAACGAAACCAAAGAACTACAAACCCGACGTCCAAGCGCTACTTCAAATTGGGCACAAGATTTGTTTTTTTTTTTTTCTAAATCCATTTTTAAACTGTGTATCGATTTTATATCATGGTCCCGACGGGGCTCGAATCTGTGACCTTCGGCTATAAGACAAACGCTCAAACTAACTGAGCTACGGGACCTTATATACTTAGGTTGGAGGTATTGATTCAGTTCACTTGGATGAGTGCTTAACTTCGATTTAACAATCTTGGAGGTGACGTCCTTATTGCACAGCCAGATGGTGCGGTGATGAGAAAATCGTGTTCCAAATTTAACTTAAGATTTAAAAAAAAAAAAAATGTGGTGTCGGAAGAAGTTTTTCAAAAGCTGAACTTGAAAATGGATGAACCCCCAAGGCCCTACAAGTAGTCATGGTTAACTAAGAGCAACGAGGTAGCCGTCAAGAGGCGATGTCTCGTGTCTCTCTCAATAGGGCGAAAATACTTTGACAACGCTTGGTGTGATGTCGTATCTATGAATGCGTATCATTTGTTAATACCTTGGGAATATGACCTAGATGTACAGTATAGTGGACGGAACAACATTTACACCCCGACTCTAAATTGTGCATAAGATTTGTTATAATTTGTCAATTTTTTCTAAATCCAATTATTTAAACTAAGTATTGATTTAATTTCATGGTACCAGTAGGATTCGAACCCGCAACCTTCGTCTTATAAGACCAACGTTCTAACCAACTGAGCTACGGAACCTTATATACTTAGGTTCAGGTATTTATTCATTTCACTTGGATGAGTGCTTAATTTGATTTAAAAATCTTGGAGGTGACATCCTTATTGCTAGGGGTGAGCAAATTACCCAGTTGGAACCGGAACCGGAACCGGAACCGGACCGGAACCGGTCATTTGGTAGGTTCCGGGTAGATGTAAATGGTTCTTGTACGGTTCTGGGATTAAATTTCAAGAACCGGTATTTTCGGTTCCGGTTCCGGGATAAGTTTTCGGGTACCCAAATACCCGGAACCGGAACCGTTATATATATATATATATAAATTAAAAAAACACTAAACATTTAACAAATTTAAAATTGGTTTGTGGAAAATGTTATAATTATTTTTATGATTCACTTGGTATAACATAAATTTCAGTTTCAATTGGCTACCGAGAACCCGGTTCCAACTGGGTATCCAGAACCCGGTTCCAACTAGTACCTAAAATTATATTATTTAGTTTGAAAATTTGTAACCGGTTCCTTAACGGGTACCCGGAACCGATTGGCTCTTAACGGTTCTGGTACGGTTCCGGTTCCTAAATGTTCTGGAACGGTTCTGGGTAATAAAGTTAGGAACCGTTTAGTATTGGTCTGGTTCTGGGATATCCTAAAAGTACTGGGTACCCGGAACCGCTCACCCCTACTTATTGCACAGCCAAATGGTCGTGGTTAACTAAGAGCAACGAGGTAGCCGCAAGAGGCGATGTCTCGTGTGTCTTTCTCAATAGGGCGCAAGTACTTTGACAACGCTTGGTGTGATGTCGTATCATATCATCTATGAATGCGTATCATTTGATAATACCATGGGAATATGACCAAGATGTACAGTATAATATGCGGAACAACACTTACACCCTTATTATCAAAGGGAACATTCCATGAGAGATATTCAACACCATATTGACCTAGTTCCAGGAGCGAGCTTAACCAATCTACCCTCATATCGACTAAGTCGTAACGTAACCGAAGAAATCCAAGCCCGACTTCCAACCGCTACTCCAAATTAGGCTTAAGATTTATTATATTTTGTCGTTTTTTTTATAAATCCATTTTTTAAACTTTATATCAATTTTATATCATGGTCCCGGCGGGGCTCGAACCCGCGACCTTCGGCTCATAAGACCAACGCTCTAACCAACTGAGCTACGGGACCATATATACTTAGGTTCAGGTATTGATTTTCACTTGGATGAGTAATTAATTCGATTTAACAATATTGGAGGTGACATCCTTATTGCACAGCCAAATGGTGCGGTGATGCGAATATCGTGTTCCAAATTTACTTAAGAATTAAAAAAAAATTAAAGTGGTGTCGGAGGAAGTTTTTCAAAAGCTGAACTTGAAGATGGATGAACACCCAAGGCCCTACAAGTAGTCGTGGTTAACTAAGAGCAACGAGGTAGAAAGAGGTGATGTCTCGTGTCTTTCTCAATAGGGCGCAAGTACTTTGACAACGGTTGGTGTGATGTTGTATCATTTGTTAATAACTTGGGAATATGATCTCAAGATGTACACTCATTATCAAAGGGAACCTTCCATGAGAGATATTCAAAACCATATTGACCTAGTTCCAAGAGCGAGCTTACCCAATCGACCCGCATATCGAAACTGAAGAACTCCAAGCCCGACGTCCAACCGCTAATCCAAATCAGGCTTAAGATTTATTATATTTTGTCAATTTTTTATAAACCCATTTTTTAAACTATGTATCGATTTTATATCATGGTCCCGGCGGGGCTCGAACCCGCGACCTTCGGCTCATAAAACCAACGCTCTAACCAACTGAGCTACGGGACCATATATACTTACGTTTAGGTATTGATTCAGTTCACTTGGATGAGTCCTTAACTTGATTTAACAATCTAGGAGGTGACGTCCTTATTGCACAGCCAGATGGTGCGGTGATGAGAAAATCGTGCTCCAAATTTGGCTTAAGATAAAAAAAAATAAAAAATTAATGTGGTGTCCGAGGAAGTTTTTCAAAAGCTGAACTTGAAGATAATGAACACCCATGGCCCTACCGCAAGTACTTTGACAACGCTTGTTGTAATTTGGACGTGTATCATTTGTTAATACCTTGGAAATATGACCTAGATGCACAGTATAATGGGCGGAACAACACTTACACCCTTAGTATCAAAGGGAACCTTCCATGAGAGATATTCAACACCATATTGACCCCCGCATATTGACTAAGTCGTAACGAAACCGAAGAACTCCAAACCCGACGTCCAAGCTCTACTCCAAATTAGGCATAAGATTTGTTGTTATATTTTGTCAATTTTTTCTAAATCCATTTTTTAAACTATGAATCGTTTTTATAGCATGGTCCCGATGGGGCTCAAACCCGCGACCTTCGGCTCATAAGACCAACACTCTAACCAACTGAGCTACGAGACCTTATATACTTAGGTTCAGGTATTGATTCAACTCACTTGGACGAGTGCTTAATTCGATTTAACAATCTTGGAGGTGAGGTCATTATTGCACAGCCAGATGGTGCGGTGATGAGAAAATCGTACTCCAAATTTGCCTTAAGATTTGTTAATTCATGTAAAAAAAAAATAAATTTAATGTGCTGCCGAGGAAGTCGTTCAAAAGCTGAACTTGAAGATGGAGGAACACCCAAGGCCCTACAAGTAGACGTAGTCGTGGTTAACTAAGAGCAACGAGGTAGTCGTCGAGAGGCGATGTCTTGTGTCTTTCTTGATAGGGCGCAAGTACTTTGACAACGCTTGGTTTGATGTCGCATCTATGACCGCGTATCCTTTGTTAATACCATGGGAATATCACCGAGATGTACAGTATAATGGGTCATATCTATGGATGCGTATCATTTGTTATTGGGTCGACCATGGCAATATGATTGGAATGTGCAGTATAATGGGCGGAACAACACTTATACACTTAAGGAAGAAGATTGTTTTGGCACATTGTCGAGAAGAGCAACTTAGGCCTTATTCTTCTCACGTCAACAAAATTTGTTGTCAAGGTCTATTAATGAAGTGGAGAAACCTTGTGTGATTTATGCTTTGTTACGTTGTGATAAGGGTCACGCATGCGTGCGTTTATTGTCTGATTTCGCATGCGTGATGCTCGACAATCTTCGTCCGGCAACCCATGAGGGAGAGATATTCAACACCATATTGACCTAGATCTTGGAGCGAACTTACCCAATCTACCAGCATATCGACTAAGTCGTAACGAAACCGAAGAACTCCAAGCCCGACGTCCAAGCGCTACTCCAAATTGGGCATAAGATTTGTTATATTTTGTCAATTATTAATACATCCAATTTTTAAACTATATATCGATTTTATAACATGGTCTCGGCGGGGCTCGAACCCGCGACCTTCGGCTCATAAGACCAACGCTCTAACCAGCTGAGCTACGGGACCATATATACTTAGGTTCATGTATTGATTCGGTTTACGGACGAGTGCTTAATTCGATTCAACAATATTGAAGGTGAGGTCCTTATTGCACAGCCAGATGGTGCGGTGATGAGAAAATCGTACTCCATATTTGGCTTAAGATTTGTTAATTTTTGTCAAAAAACAAAAACTAATGTGGGGTCCGAGGAAGTCTTTCAAAAGCTGATCTTGAAGATGGATTAACACCCAAGGCCCTACAAGTAGTCGTGGTTAACAAAGAGTAACGGGGTGGTCGTTTAGAGGCGATGTCTTGTGTCTTTCTCGAAAGGGCGCAAGTACTTTAACAACGCTTTGTGTGATGTCGTATCTATGAAAGCGTATCATTTTTTTGGGAATATGACCTAGATGTACAGTATAATGGGCGGAACAACACTTACACCTTAGTATCAAAGGGAATAAGATTGTTTTAGCATCATCTTGTCGAGAAGAGAAACTTAGGCCTTATTCTTCTTCTCAGTCAACAATTTGTTGTCAAGTTTTATGGGTGAGGTCGAGAAACCTTATGTGATTTATGCTTTGTTACGTTGTGATAAGGGTCACGCATGCATTTTATTGTCTGAGTTCACATGCGTGATGATCGACGATCTTTTCCTCCGGCCACCCATGTGAGATGTTTAATGTCCATATTGACCTAGTTCCAGGAGCGAGCTTACCCAATCAACCCGCATATCGACTAAGTCGTCACGAAACCGAAGAACTCCAAGCCCGACGTATCGATTTTATAAATCCATTTCAATTTTTTACACTTTTTCAATTTTTTCTAAATCCATTTTTAAACTATGTATCGATTTTATATCGTGGTCCCAGGGCTCAAATCTGCGACCTTCACCTCATAAGACCAACACACTAACCAACTAAGCTACGGTACCTTATATGTAAATGTTTAAGTATTGATTGAGTTCAGTTGTATCTTGGGAGTTGATAATTCCATTATAAACCTCGTTGATAGCCATTGGGTGAGGTCCTCGTTGCACAGAGGGCAATGTGATGAGAAATCCATACTCCAAATTTGATTTAAGATTTGCTAATCTTTTTTTTTACTAACTATTGAATTTATATCATGTTCCCGGCCTGTGGCGGAGTTACCATGCAAAATGGGGTGAGTGATGACAAACGTCACCCCGTTATCGAGTATTTTTTGTGAGACCCTAGATTTATTTTTGTAGAAAAATATACTCTGAACCCCTATTATTTTGGTGTAAGACACTTATTATTTTATGTGAGACTCTACACCGTCTTCATTATTTTGTAAGATCTCATTCAACCATTCGGAAAAAAAGTTCATCAATTTTAAATTTGGTGGCTTTTGACTTATATAATTACTAGAGAATTAACTACGTGCGTTGCACGTGTGCAGTAATAATTGATAAAATGATGATCATCTCATTCCTATACGGAACATAACATGGTTGATAGTTTCGGCCTTTCGGCCTAACTTGCCATTTCTCTAATGCTCAAGTCTAAATAACTTTCCCTAACATCATTTAAACCCTATATTAATTGACATACCAATGTTGAAAGCATATTTCACATGAGTATATGATAATAGAACTGAAAATACTAATAAAACAAACACAAAGTTAGGAAATTGATATGCTATCAGGACAAGTATCTCAAATTCCTTTAACGTTGGAAGAAACAAACGACCGAAACATTTTCAACATGAAAATACTGCAAATATGTTCACAGTTAAGATATTACATGGCCATAAGGATGTGAATCTAGTCCTAAATACTAGGTTACTTTTTTTCCCTTAGGATATAGAAAAAAGGCTCCGACTCTAAACTTCTGTAATAAAGGTTGAACTAACTAGTAAAACAAGTTGCGATCTCTAGGGATGAACTGAGTTCGAATCTCACCGGAGATGCCGCTTTAATTTGAAAATGACTTTAACGATATACCCGTCTGGAATTGAGTTAAGCTTGAACAACCTTCCCATGAGGCAGTCGGACCCGAAAAACATGTTCTTCGCCCGTACACTTATCGACTCTTATGATCCATTGACTCCTTCTCTTCCCCGGATTGCATTCTCCGTCGAGGGTTGGAGCCGTGGGACCGATCTTGGTGACGAGCAAGCCGCCACCGATAGGAAGCAACTGGCTAGTCCTCGACCCGCCGGACCTCCAAGACCCATCTCCAAATGCATTGAAACCCACCACTATTAACCCACTAGGGTTTCTTCCACCTTTCAAGGTTCTCACTATCCTCTCATGGCTCTTCAAGTCACAGTCTATGAGCACGAAATCCGCCACTTTGCGGTACTCGTTTACGATCATGTTCGGTCCATCACCGACGATAAAGTGCACGTGAGTAGCGTTTTCGTGACCTAGGGCTTTGGTGAGTGAGTGGACCATGTTATGGTCCGGGAGTATGGAGACGACACGACCACCCGTTTGGCGAGCTGCGGCCACTAGGGCTAGGGTTTTGGAGAAAGCAGCAGCGAAGCTCGCCGATGCTACAACCATGAGTTGCGCGTTGGTACCGGCTGCTAGAGCCGAAATGAACTCGTCTGTGTCGGGTTCGTTCACTCTCTGACCCTGCAAACCATCCATGCTATAATAGTTAGTAATTTGTTCGGAAATTAAAAAAAATTATAATTAAGAAATTTTGTTGGAAGAAAAAAATGAGGATACAATATGAAAAATAATGTTTTTAATATGTTTTTTTTTTTATAAATAAATCTCTTATGAACAACGATATTTTGGACCGAAACACACAGCTTAGAGCTTACCATATGTAATATTTATGAATAATTAAACCTAAAATCTCGAGAAAACTAAAAGGTACGTAAAGCTGGTGGCTAGAACTCAACTCACCATTGTTAGGGTTCCAATGAAGGCCTTGGTGGCATTTTCAGCTGACCAAGAAGACATGTTTGATTTGAAGAGCTTGGATTGATTTAGAAATGGTGAAGGAGATGGATCAGATATGGAGATGAAGGTGATGAACTTAACTTATATAGAGGCAGCCATTTATAATAATACTCAGAAGTCAGAATGGCACACTAGTGGTGAATCTGATTCAGTCCATGTTGCCATAAATAAATAAATAAAATAATGATTAAAATCTCTGACGTTCTTGCTGTGTAAAATTATATATATATTTTTCATTTTTGTTTTTTAAAAAAAGACATTGACAACACATAGATTGATGAATCACCGCACTTGTCTGAGCAAGATGTCCGGAATTTGTCTGAATAGTTAGGATAAGGTGGGGTTAAGGATATTATGTGTCTAGATGAGTTACGTATACACCAAAACACCATGTCTCTACAAAGTTCTTTTACATAATAGACGCTACGTAGAGTGTAAACTGTAAACGTTGGTTAAAGTTATATAAATTTAAATTTAAACTCTAGACAATTTAAATTATGAAGTCGAAATTGTTATATATATACATATAATTATAAAATAAATAAATAAATAAGGCATAAGATATGTAAATAAATCCTTTAGTTTATACAATTTTTCTAATTAATAACATTGGTTCAACTTTAAAATAAACAAATCTATTTATATTCGTAAAATTAATTAATATCAAATGTTGATAGTAGTGTTTTGAAACCGGACTGGACCGGCGGTCGGCCGGGTCGGACCGCGAGCCAGCCATATCAACGGTCCGGTTCTAGTAAATTATACGAATTGCACAGCAGAACCGGTTTGTTAAGATGAAGTCGGGTCTGACCGTAAGATAAAAAGACAGCTTTTTATTTGTAAAAATATATATATTAAATTGAGTGCGGTCAGAGTTAACACCAGGACCTAACCTAGGAATAAAGAAGCGCTGCCACCACACTACAAGCTGGAACATTTAGAATTTAACTGATAAAAAGATTTTATTTAGAATTCTAATTCTATTTATTCAAAGGAATGGAAGGTTGGACCGGTTAGATCGGAAACCAGTCAACTTTCCGGTTCAAGGCCCGATCCGCTTTTCAAAACACTAGTTAATAGTAAAGGTGGGAATTAATTGTGATTGACACTATTTTAAGTAAAGCTGCTTTAATTTATATATATATACACTAGAATTTTTTTTTTTACGCGTGTGGTATAATGTTTATATTCATGAATAAATATGCATGTTTGGGATCAAGTTGATGTGGCCCTGGATTTCAAGAATGGACTTCAAGGTGGCGCCTCTATTTGCTCTCTTAGATGTCTATCTCGATCTCAAAAGGTACTTAGTTTCATTTTGCGGAGTCTTGGAGGCGTTAACCTGAAAAGGGGTGGGGATTTGCCCCTGATTCCACTTCGAAACTTAAGTCAGTAATGAAATTTGAGAGAGTAATACTTTGTAAAGTATATTGAATGTGTACATAATGAAAGTACTTAGAGGTATTTATAGGGAAGATTTACCGACTTTAAATGGCGGCTAGCCGCTAGGGAGGGTTTCTGTCCAAGGTCGGCTCAAGCGGGTGACAAGCAGGTTGCCACCTCACCATTCATTTGTTGGATTACGGGGTTGATTACTACTGAAACCTAAACACAGGTACATGCTTGTAATCAGAATTACGCAGCGCAAGATGTGCACATACCTTAAACCTTTTCCGTAGTCCCAACGATCCTGCTGAGGGAGTTCATGTTCCACCGGACGGAACCCGTAGAGATTCTTGTTAAGAACGCCCTACGCGGTATTAGCTCCACAGCAAAGCCTCTGATCGATTCTTGGCATGGGTGGATCTCCGGAGTGTTTTGCTCGAAGCAAATTGGTACACCCTTGGTGTAGTATATGGTTCGGTCGAACTATGTATTTAGGGAGGAGGGTTTTGCTCTCAAATCACCACTTAGGAGGAATTGTGAATTACCCCAATTAAACCCTAACACCATTTATTTATAGGAGGAACAAAGTGGACAAGTCCACTTTACCCCTTGTCTAGTTTGCCGGCCTATATGTGTATGGGAGGCCCAATTTTGGGCATCTCATGTCAATTGGGATTTGGGTCAAGCCCAATTTCTCTATTGTGACATTTACCCAATTTCTTAGGTAACATATACATATTAATAGGCTTCCAATTATGGCGCCCAGTCACTATATGCTAACAGCTCCCACTCGCCTGAATGGGAGGGTGCGTGTTAATGTATTGTTGTCCAAATCGCATCAACATTTAACTCTTATGATCTTCCCCCTGCTTCCGAATAGTTCATACGAGGTTTGCCGTGCGACTGGCGGATACGACGAACATCGTGCTACTCATCTGTTAGGAGTGTTGTAGCGCCCGCGGAACGTTGATTCCCTGTCTCAAATCAACTGTTAAAAACATCAATTTGTATCGCGCTGTATTCTAAGTCAACTGATAATTCTCAAATTGCCCAGTTTCCACATAGGAATCTTCTCCATGGCATCCGTACAAGTATTCACAACCTTCAACTAATATCCGATTGATGACCACCTAGTGAATACAAGATTCGGTGAAGAAGTTTGCGCCCATCCGAATCTCGAGGATTCTTCCTAGCACAACCGAGCATGACCCCGTGGTCGAACATAGCACACGTAGTATGAAGCTTGCGTCGATAGCATACCCGAACATTTTCAGGTGTGGGATATGTCAATGATGCTATCGCAGACTTTCATCTGGCCCAGAATGTGGTTAATGACGAACAGAGTTCATCACCGAAACGAAGATCATGTCGTGTTACTCCGAAACTTAATGATCGTTTTGTGTAACCAAGTTTCCCAACTGGTTTTTAGTCAGTCTTGCTTCGGAAAAGGTCCCCTTCTCCTACAAGACAACCGTGCCCGTGTGAAAAGGCAAGGCCCACATTCGACATAATTTATGCGGAGGATTGCGTCATCCTACGACTTAGTTTATATAACGTAAATATCTGATTTAATCAAACATTATGATGTCGATGAATCATAAACTCGAATTGCAATTCTTTCATTTATCAAAAATGTTACTTTCAATTATCAAAATGTTATCACAGATTATACGCCCACTTTTAAACCCTACGAAATCCAAGAAGTTTAACATGTTTTTCAAATGTCTCTCTGCGTCATGGTTTAGTTAATGGGTCTGCCACCATGTCATCAGTGGGAGAGTATTCTGAAGTGATTTTATTATCTTCTACCATAGATTTAGCATAATAATATTTCACATCAATGTGTTTAGTCCTACTATGGTACTTTGGATTCTTTACTGCTGCAATAGCTGCTTGACTGTCAGAGAACACCTTCACAGGTTTACTCTCGACATCGCCACCAAGAAGCGTAGTAAGAAGCCTTTTCTGCCAGACCGCTTCCTGTGCATTTTTGGAGAGAGCAACGAATTCCGATTCCATCTTAGACAACACGACACAGGATTGCTTCTTTCTCGTCCATGAAATGGCGGCATCAGTAAGGAGAAATACTCCTCCTGTGGTGGACTTACAATCGTCTAGATCGCCACCATGGTCGGCGTCATTGAATCCGGTCAATTCTAACTTCCAGCCCTCATAGCACAGTAGCTTTCAGATATCGTATGATCCGCTTTACAGCTTTTAAATGTTAATAGCCAGGGTCTGATTGGAATCTTACTACTAGGCCCACAGCGTAACAGATGTCCGGACGAGTGCAAAGCATGGCGTACATGAGACTTCCAGCCATGCTTAAATACTCTGCCCTCCTCATCTGTTCACGCTCTTGTTGGTTCTTCAGGTCGTCGCGCTTTGACAATGCGCACCCGAATACTACCGGCGTTTCCACGGGTTTGGCATCTTGTAATCTAAACATTTTCAACAGTTTGTTGATGTAGGCTTCCTGAGATAGACATAATCTCCGGATGGCACGATCTCTAGCAATTTTAATGCCCAAGATGTACGTAGCCTCTCCCATGTCTTTCATCTCAAATACAGATGTCAACCAGTACTTTGATTCATGCATGAAACTCACATCGTTCGCATCAATGAGTATGTCATCCACATATAAAGTTAAGATGACGTACTTAGACACGGAGGTCTTTGTACACAGGCATGGATCCTCGTGGAGATTCATGAATCCGTTTCCAACGATTTCCTCATGGAATCTGCGGTACCATTGCCGAGACGATTGTTTAAGACCGTAAATGGATCTTTGGAGTTTACAAACTTTACGTTCGTTACCAGGAGTAATGAAACCCTCCGGTTGCTCCATATAGATCTCTTCCTCTGGATTTCCGTGGAGGAATGCGGTCTTAACATCCATTTGGTGCAGCTCTAAATCGAAGCATGCGACCAGGGCTAGGATTTCCCTTGAAGGTGGTGTACCACAGAGTCGGTGAGTATGTTTCATCGAAGTCCACTCCGTGATGTTGGGTGTATCCTTTCGCAACTAATCGAGCTTTGTATCGCTCGACATTTCCATCAGCAGTGAGTTTCAGTTTCAGAACCCACTTTGCCCCTATGGCCCTGCGGTTAGCAGGTACATCAACTATAGACCATACCGAATTGGCTTTCATTGAGGCGATCTCATCTTCTATTGCTTTCCTCCATTCCTTCGCTTGAGGTCCTTTCAACACTTGTTGAACCGTTACCGGTTCGTCAACAGAAGTTAGGGTGAATATCTCACCCTTCTCGATGGGATACTTCTTGGGAAAAGTTCGATGCCTTTGACTTCGTCTAGGCTCGTTAATCCCATCTTCTTGAGTCTGAACGTTGCTCCCACTCGGAATAATGCTTTCTATCGGAGCATCACTCCCACTAGAAACAAGGGCAGTGCTAGAACTTTGTCCTACAACTTTTATTGGACGGCCTCTTGGTCTCAGGATTATACCTCCGAGATTAATTCCTTGATCACTAGGACCTGGAACCAAGTTGGTTGATCCACTCCCACTTGGAACAATGGGTAGTTGTGGCATTATTGGATTTTCATCCAGCGGTCCAGCTACGTGATTATCAAGTTCAACTTGATTCACACCTCCAGCAACAGTGACTTGTGTGGTAGGATTGGCTCCTCCCACTGGATTTACTATGAAAATGTCTCCATCCTCATTTACCATTTCATTCACTTGTGTTGCTGCCTCAAATCTCCCACTCGAAGTAAGTGGAACCTGACCATCATCGTTATCCTGCTCCAATTCGATCAAGACTTCGTCTGTTTTATCTCATCAAACGTTTAAAAATTCGTCCTCAAGTCATATAATATCTCATGATCGACCACGACACCATTATCTCAAGCTAATTTGAGTAGTTATCATACTCTCAGTTTAAATACTTGTTTAATGCGCATGTTAATGTCGCATGATGATAAGATTAAACTCGTTATCATTCCCTTTTAGCATTTATGGCATCGTGTTTGACCGATTTTGTTGATGAAGTGCGTTAACGATATGAATGTCTTGCAAAACTTTTGTTCAAGGCATTTAGTGGGAGAACATTTTACCGGCGTTATCCTCTTCATTTGCTAATTCATCTAAAAGAGTTGTCCATCTTTGAACCGGGCATTGGGCTTTCGCCTTATGTGCCAGTTAATACTTTACGAGTTCGTGGTAGCTTTTTAAAGCATACCTCTTTTTGTCGTGTAAGCACTGATTGAATTATTCCCAAATGGAGGAAAATGAAAAATTTAACATTCGTTCATTAAAACACTTCATCATTAAATTCGTATTTTGAAAACGATGTATTCCGTCTTTCGAGGTACACACGCTTGTGGTGCCTATTCCAGGTTTTATGCCATGGATTAAATCGTTTCGTTTCCAAAATTCAATTTTAATTTAATCCAATCGGTTTCGCACATGTTCATCATTACAGAATTTATCATATAATGGAGTACTAATAAATAAGAAAGATTTAAATTTGAATTTAAAGCAATGCATCGAACAGCAATAATGAGATCAAATAGCTCGGTGAAGATGGAAAATCAATACTCAGTTCAAGAATTTGTCACATGCTTAAAAGAAATGGTTCCCTTGTTTCAAGAAATCGTCTAATTCTTTATTGTTTCGGGGCATCCTCCTTTAGGTCCGCGTTAATTCTGCTTCTCGGTTCTGTAATCCAAAATGGTAAATTACTCTCGAGTAAGAAGAATCCAAGGAGAATTATGATTTTCATCATTATTTCTCAGTGCGTACTTTGGGAGGATTAGTATAGGCAGCAGCTAGGTGGCCTTTCATGCCACACCTGAAACACGTTCGAGATTCCTCTCTACGTGTCTGTTTTGCTTGCCTTTTATTGCCACCAGATTGCTTGCGTTTGAACTTTCTCTGAGGTTTCGGAGCATTAGACTTATCAGCCTTGTTTTGAAGGCATTTACCTTTCCTCTTGCGCTTACCCCCTTTGCTCAACTGGTATAGAGGATGCAATATGCATTTCCGCTCTAGGCTTTTCAACCCTGAGACGATCCTCTTCCAGCTCGAGATGAACTCGCACTTTCTCGAGGTTATAGAGTTGAGTTGCATGGGTAAGGTGCATTTTCATGCTATTCCAAGAGCCAGGTAAAGAACGGATCACACATTGGACTTTCTGTTCATCGGACATGATTTCTCCTGTCTCCTTGAGTTCAGCAAGCATGTTAGTCATATGCCTAATATGCTCCTTCATCGAATGCTTGGGATTCATTTTATAGGAGTCTAAAGCAATGTTTAATGATCGCTTCTGGGTTGTGGTGTATACACCAAACCCTGCTTTAAGACCATCCCAGAGGTCCATGGCAAACTCCAAGTGATCATACCCGTAGAGTATGTCATCCTCTAGCATTGACAATAAGGCAGAACGGATTCCAAGATCCTTAGCATCCAATTCATCATGGAATTCCTTCTGATCAGCCGTGAGGTCTCCCTCCGGCCTGGCATGTTTTGTAGTCAGATGTTCCAAACCCTTCATTTCAGTGATTACCATCTTCCCGCGCTTATTCCAGGTCTTATAATTATTGTTATTCAGTCTAACCCCCTTATTCATTTGGGAGATGACATTGCTGATCGCAGCCATTGATACTAACACATTGATAATCATACATAATCAGGGAGATAAATACATTTTGAGAAAGAATTGCATACATCAGATATCTATTAAGATGGAATACGACAAATAATGATTTCTCAGCCATCTAAACCAACCGACCGCCAGTAAACCGAGGGAAGGGAGTTCGTGAAAGAGTTCACATTACCGTCGTCTTCAATCCAATAGACCAGTCTCTTAAAAACGGTTTTATTCGCAAATTACCGGAACAGGAACTTTGAAATAAGCATACTCGATCTTGGCTTTCCCAAGACCCTTTTGTATTTAAAAAAATGTTTCGATGAACTTATGCATGCATATATTATGAACATCAAATTTTACTAAGAACATCATGAAAATTTCAGCACTACCAACTTAAAATTTTCAAAAACTTTAAAATCTTACATCTTTAAATTTTTCGGCCAAAATTTTAAATTTTCAAGAACTTCAATTTATCAAAATCAAGAACTTCTAACACAGGCTCTGATACCACTGTTGGATTACGGGGTTGATTACTACGGAAACATAAACACAGGTACATGCTTGTAATCAGAATTACGCAACGGAAGATGTGCACATACCTTAAACCTTTTCCGTAGTCCCAAGGATCATGTTGAGGGAGTTCACGATCCACCGGACGAAACCCGTAGAGGTTCTTGTTAAGGAAGCCCTACGCGGTATTAGCTCCACAACAAAGCCTCTGATCGATTCTTGACAGGGACGGATCTCCGGAGAGTTTTACTCGAAGCAAATTGGCACACCCTTGGTGTAGTATATGGTTCGGCCGAACTATGTATATAGGGATGAGGGTTTTTCTCTCAAATCACCACTTAGGAGGAATTGTGAATTACCCCAATTAAAACCCTAACACCCTTTATTTATAGGAGGAGCAAAGTGGACAAAAGTCTACTTTGCCCTTGTCTAGTTCGGCCGACCTATATGTGTAAGGGAGACCCAATTTTGGGCCTCTCATGTCAATTGGAATTTGGGTCAAGCTCAATTTCCCTATTGTGACATTTACCCAATTTCTTAGGTAACATATACATATTAATGGGCTTCCAATTACGGCGCCCAATCACCATATGCTAACATCCTTAACATGGAAGGTTTCTCTATGGCGGTAGAAGCAGGTGACAAGCAGGTCGCCACCTCACCATTCCTCAAGAGGAATGATTCTTCATGGGGGCAGTGGAAGCAGGTCGCCACCTCACCATTCATTAAGATGAAGGTTTCTTCATAGGGGCGGTGGAAGCAGGTTGCCACCTCAACATTTCTTATAATCGTAACCCCACACTTGCCCCCGAGACTTGAGTCGTTGCCTTCATTGTGATGAAGGATAAGACTTAAGTCGAGTATCTTTTTTCCAGGTATTCCAACGAGATTATTATTGCAATGTCGGGTAGCTCTTTGCTTGCTTTCTTCGAGTGTTGTAGGTCGGATCCGCCTTATCTAGTCGAGATGTTGGTCATTATTCTTTACTTTTTTGACCGTTGCAGGATCAGGGTGAACCCAAAGGTCGTTTTTGAATTTACAAAGGTAACTTTTTCATAACGGTAACCTCTACAGTTATCGCACCAATAGGAAGTGATTTTGGGAGAGCTTCTTCAAGAAGACTTCTTTAGTGGCGTATCCCCAGTATAAATACTATGAGTCCACTCTGGCGAATCAGTACAGTACGTTCTTTATTAACCCTAAGTCGTTGCATCCTTGTTCTCATGAGGAGAGGATTTTGGTTGGGGTCGCTACGTCTGGTCCTTCAGATCCTAATCGGGAGGCATATTTTCTTAGATCTCTTTCTTATACATCCCGCCGAGCGGTGATGCATTTGTACTAATAAATTTGGTTAGGAAGAGAGTCATCTCCCCCTGCCGGGTAGTGGTTGAATCTCGATTCACCGATAAGGTGATCGGTTGGTCAACAGGAATGATGCAGCCTCCCGTATAAGAATTCTTCAGTCTAAACAAGTCGGTATATCCAACTTATGTCTGTGAATTTTATGGGCATATGAAGTTGGCTGCTGATGGAGAGAACATCCACACCCGCGTCTGTAATGTGCCCATAGCGTTAAATGCTGAAACACTTGCCAGCATTCTTCGTATCTCAGCCACGGGAGTCGATATATATGCACTATACCAAAAAGACATGGACATGGCTGCTAACTTATTGCATCGCAGAGTACGGGGTAACAAAGAGCTGAACCATATAGGCTAGTTATATGCGGAGAACAATGTTCTTCACCAGATAATAGTCTACATGCTTTTTTCCATTTCGGGTTCTTACGCCACGATGCATCAACTTGACCTTCTGTCCCTTGAACATCTCATAAAAGGTGAACAAATGAACATACATCATATACTATTGATGGAGATGAGGAGGTCAATCACAGGGAAACGTGCGTATTCTCCGTACGGATCGATGTTGATGTGCGTTTTCAACCACTTCCAAGTCCCTTCTCCGACAGACGTAGATGCGGTACAAATTGCTCAGTACGATGGGAAGGGTCTGCGGCTCATGGGAATAGAAGTGGATTCACCCACCAAGAAACTGTTGTTGTCGAAGGGGAAAAAGATACCGAAGAAACCAATTTCAGATTCGACCTCGATGACTGTGTCAGACAAGCTTCAGACCATGTCCAAGACTTTGGACAGGATGGAAAAACATTTGGTTGCATTGGAGAGAGCGGTCAAGGCAATTAAAACAAAGACAAATCAACTGTCTCAGGCTTCTACAGGCGTACCAGATGAACAACTCGATGGCAGAGAGGATGAGGCAGAAGACGGAGATGACGAAGATGACGTTGACGACAGAAGGACACTCGATTCGGATGACTATGCATGAATGGGAGATGCCTTTTTTTTCAAACAACAACAATATTTGTTTTTTGTGAAGTCTTTTGTTTATGCTTGGATTTTGTTTATTCTGGTAAGACAGCTGTGAGCACTGTCTTGTTATTGCCCTTATGTTGACGGAGTTCTATAGGGTTAAACAAAACGTTTATTGTTTTTAGTGCTAGATCAAATGTGGGTTGACATGGAGTTGGAACATTGTCAGCATCTTTGTACTTACGCGCACGGAAATAATAGAACGACCAATCGGCCAGCACAAGCAACACATAATATGTTACTTCATACAGCCAGTTTAAGTACACAAAAATACAACCCGGAAATGACTTCAACAGCCACGCGCCATATATTTAATTTTGTGTGTTTGAAAGAAGTTAATAGATGTGTCAGCATATCCATTGAATGTGTCAATATGTTTAATGGGTTTGCAACGAAAAATAATGTTTAATAGGCCGAAAACCAACGGCCTGTTAAAATGCCCGTAAGCAAATCGTTTCGACACAATTGGGGCAAATTTCGGTCGGATATAGGTCAGGGAATCTCCGGCTGTGCCCGAGGCCTCAAGTACCGTTGGGTATATTTATTCTCATACCCACCGCTTGCTTACCGGTTGAATCGGTATAAAAAATCGGTCAGCAAAATGTCAGTATCAGTTTTTTCATCAAATCCGGCGTAATCCGGTGGAAAAGCGGTAGTATACTCCCGACAGACGGTTCGGTCAGAAATTTTCTGGTAGGTTAACACGACTGTACGACTTTTCTTGTAGTGCATCATTCAGTAAAGTTATTACATAATAAATTTTTAAATAGATTTGATCGCTTATATATATATATATATATATATATATATATATATATATATATATATATATATATATATACTATATGTCAGGCGTCAGCTAAACATAAATACAAATTTCAGCCAAAAAAAGAACCCAATTATAAATGATATATTATCATGCATGTACATGTTACAGAAAAGTAAACATTCGTTATTAAATTATGAAATTTAGCATATGATTCCTTCTATGTTTTTATTTACATAACTTGCTGGAGTTTATCTATGTTATTTTAAAACAAATAAACAAACTCCTATTTTAAAATCCCTATGTCAGTCCTGCTCCTGCATTTAGGTCATGAGTCCTATAGACATATGAGAAATTATTGAATACATCGGATCCAACACGTGGATCCGATGTGGTGCACCTCCAGCCAATAGAAATTGGACATGTGTCATAGAATGGCTGACACATGTACACGTGTCCAATTTCTATTGGCTGGAGGTGCACCACATCGGATCCACGTGTTGGATCCGATGTATTCAATAATTTCTCATAGACATATGGGCAACGTCAGACCATATCCCTTGCACCAACTGACAAATGACATGTAGGCCGACCAAAATGTAAATGTTGATTAATTCGAAGTATAAAGTATTTGATTTTTTATTTTTTTGAATAATTTCATTATGAATAGTCAATTCAGCCATGCATATTCAGTTGATTGTCTGAATTCATTCATGTAACATGTCTAGGGGTTTTATTATTTTGGACCTACTATAGTCCGACTGAGAGTTTCGGTATGTCTGGATTGTTTAGAACTAATATTACCATGCATGTTTAGAACATAAGTATTACTACTGTTGAAAGGGAATGTATGAAGTATTAATGTTATTGAAATAGAACCCAAGGTTGGTTGGACCAACTGGTAAAGTGAGTTGTGTTCCCCGTGGGCGACCCGAGGTCGAAACCCGCCGGATACGCCTCCTTGGGGAGGACTTTAAACTTAATGCTCCCAGTCCGAACTTGCGAAAGCAATGTAAATATATCAAAAAAAATGTTCCTGAAATAGAAGGTATGATATGAAGTGTTAATATTATTGTTTTTTTGTGTCTGAAACTCGTATATTAGGCGGATGGGTATTTCCTTCATTTCAAGTTGGAATGTGATTTGAGAAAAAAAAAAAAAAAAAAGCACGTGATGACAGGCACGCTGCATTTGGGGAGTAATTTAGGAATTTTCAAATTTATTCGGTTGTTTCTGTCAAATTGAACTCCAAAATTTGACGGAGACACCGAATTGCAACAAAAATGAAAATTAAGACAGTCGATTTGATTCTCAGATACCAAACTGACACATGACGCAAACTTGGAACACTTTTTAACCCTTTAACTAACAATACATCAAATTTGATGATGACATGACACACGACACGAATTACTTATCCTAGAAACCCTTAACTAGGTGAAATTATATGGTTGAATCAAAAAAGACAAATGAAGTCCACAACATGTCTTCAATGGGTCGGCTGTTACGGGGTCCTCATAGAATGGGGAGTGAATATTATATACAATATTGGACTGTATATATCAGTGATTGCAAAAGAGATGTGTTTGATTGTACGCATATATATCATATATATATATATATATAGGGGCCCAGTACATTGTCTTGGTGCATGCAAAAGAATGCAGAGCCCTTAACGCATCGACCATCAATTAATATAGAGGTATAGCAATAGCATGGCCAACCCCTAAGCTCCCATCTCTTTCCTGCACGTACTCTCGTTAATATACGTGGTAGGGAAATGATGGAAGGAATATGATGAGGATTCGACGAACCATAGCCAAATCGAGAATTCATGCCAATAAGAGTTTATACTATATAAGTCGCATTCATTCTTCTAAAATTTTGGAAAAAAAATAGGATTTCGAACCTATTTATAGTCTCAGGATTCACTCATGTTACGATTTTTTGTATCTAAGGATTAAAATGTTAATATGGACAGTTTCATGTTTCATTTTGGTTACTTTTTAGTGTGATTACTTTAGAGAAGCCAATCCCGACGAAATCGACTGTCAAATTCGAGCTCTCGTGTGTGCTCACTTCATGTTACCTTGTCAGGACCGTCACCTAAGCTAGTCACATCCGCACAAGTAAATTCAGCTCTGTTGTCGCTGGAAATCGCTCTACATCACTCTGCTGAAAACCCGATATTTTGGATGTTCAAGCTTGGGGGTGGTGGGGGGATAATTGAGCGATTTTGTGAAATGTAAAGAGTGATTAGAATTTTTTATTTAAAATATTGTATATAACTAATTATTTAAGACTACGAAAAATACTTGCCAAAAAAAAAAAAAAACAACATTCGTATAAAAAAAAAACTAACAAAATATAGTTCGATTTTTTTAAAGTGAAACACCAACTAATTACAATGACTATTATAAGTTTTCGTACTATGAAAATGAAACATAACAAACTTATTATCAACAGACTCAAATATATATGTCTCAATGAAAATTACCAAAAAAAAAACGTTCGTAACCTAACCTCTTACTGAATACGTTATGGATAAATTTTTTTTTTTAGATATTATTTGTAATAATTTAGTAGAAATTTATTTAAATAAGTATATATGTTAAATAGTTAGATATAATCTTAGATAAACATTTATACATATGAACTATATATAGATTAAATATGATGAATTAAATAATATATACGTATACCTATGTGTATATATATATATATATATATACATGTACATATACATAACATACATTCATAATTAAATAAGGGGTTCTACATTCAATTTTTTTTTGTTCATATTTAAGCGACGAGTGCAAAATTTACGTATCCACTAGTATTTACACTAATTTCTATAAAGTTGAGAATTAGTACAGTTGCACCATTCCACTTAGGGATGGTGGTGGTGAGGGTATGCTGAGGTTACCACTGATAACATAATCATACTATATTTTTTTCACTCATATCATAACCATATAATCATAACCAAGGTGTGTGTGGTTAATTATATTTATTAGAGCATCCACAAATGGTATTTACTTAAATGTGGATCCAACATGTTTTTTTATGTAAAGTGAGAAAAAAAAAACATGTTTTAGTGGTTTTACATAACAATCCTTAAAAATGGGACCCACACGTAATTTTATGTTTTTACATAAAATATTCCTTAAATATATAAGTGTTGGATTAAGCCCGTCGAGGTTCGTCCGTATAGTGCGCCTTCGGGGTCTTGATCCGTAAATGTGTTCACCTTCTCCTTATGCTCCCGTCGACCAGCAAAAAAAAATTGCGCCGGAGGGGGGTGGTTTCTGGCAAACCCTCTCTGATGGCTAAGTAGGAACTCAGTTTCTAGAGAGATAAAGTAGAGAGAGGTCAGAACTTTCGGGATTTACTTACCTGGAATGAAGAATATGAGGGGGGGGGGGATATTTATAGATTTTTGAGATTTGGCCATGTGTGGCCCGCCGGAAAGTGGTAGGGTCCACGGAATATTACCTTTGGGATAGGGAGAAAATGTATGCCTGTGGGTCGGGAATGCGCAATTCGGACGTGTGGATGTCCGGATGTTTGTTGGTGTTACCCGAATCTAAGGGGCTAGCCATGGGATGTGTTGGCCCTATTTTTCCGGACTAGTCCGGCGCCTTGTGCCGGACTAGTCCGGTGTTAACCGAATTAGTTTGGTTGGGGGGTTTTTTGGAGGGTGTTTTCGTGTCGGGGTGTCCGTCTTGGTTTTTAGCCGTGTTTAAATGTAGGTGAGCCTCGATAAGGTCCAACTGGGTGTATATCCATCACTTGCCCCTGAGTTAAGGAATGATGTAACCCTTTCTTGACTCTATTTCTGAGTGGATTTATACCCGAGTTTGGACCGTTTGGGGTGTCGTACTTAGATTTGGTGAGCTCTTGTCAATGTGCGTGGTCGGATATGTGTGCTAACGTATTTTTTCTTCTGGCGGAAGATATTAAGTGTAATGTTCTTAAATGTCTACAAAGTATTTTTACACTATTCATGATGTGACTACGTGCATGTAATTCATGCATGTTGTTTATGTGTATGTATGTGGTTAAATATATTGTTATGCAAATGATGTAATACTATGGCTTTTCCTATAGCCCTTAGATGTTGGTATTTTGAAAATAGATGGTTGAGTTTCATCTCATTTCCAAACCCTAATGTATTGTCTATATATATCCATGTTATGTCTCACTTTTCCTTTGCCACCAACACCATTTATTTTTCCTTTACACTCAAAATTTGAATTTTTCTATAGAAAAGGTTTTAGGTTTACCTCCATTGTAGCTAAATAGCAAGGAATTTCCATGGAGTCAAGCTTTGGGCGTTGAATCGGTTTGGTTTGGTTCGATTTTGGTCTCGGTTCAGTCCCAAGACCTTTAGCCGGAGGCAGGGACGAAGCTAGAAATATATTTCAGAGGGGGCAAACTTACTTGGAGAACATAAATAATAATATTTTGAAAATGTAAAAATTTTAATACCGAAAAAATTAAAGTTCTATAATTTAGATGATATGAGACCTCTTTTATAACATATTTTGACATTTTTAACATATTAAAAATTTCAATATTAAGTCATCATTTTTTATATTTATTTATAATTGAATTGTAAGTGTAATTTCCATTGTTTTGTGAATAATATTAGTCGAGAAGTTTTACTTAGAGATAGAGCTACATATTTTATTTTTTCTTTAATTAAGTTGTAGAAAAATCGATATTTCTTTAAGCCATTTTTGTCGAGTCTACAAGTCTAGAATTATTTACACATAAATAGAAATTTAAATCGTTTTCAATATTTAAGAGTGGTAAAAAATTTCTACCTCTTCGATGTTCAAATTTATAAAGTTAATTAACTCACTAATAAGATAGCAAAAAAAAAAGGATTTAAGACTTTTTTTTGTTTTCATTTTGCGTATGTGATAATATTGTGATTATTTTAGATTTTTCAAATTTTTTTAGATAGTAATTTTTTTTTTTTTTTGCCAAATAGTTTTTTTTTTTTGTTATGGCAAAAAAAGTTCTTTTTGTAAATGGCCGAATATGTTTTTTTAGTTGGCAGAGCTGAATAGGTTGGTATTAGAGTTTTTGACCGATATAAGCCTTCATGGACAAACAAATACAAATATAGACTGCATGAAAAAAAATTACAAATCTGAGACAAACCGAGATTTCACATCTCGGTTTGGATTTTTTTTTTAGGGTCTTTTAGTGCCCTAAACCCTAAAAAATAAAATAAAAAATAATCCTAACCGAGATTTCACATCTCAGTTTGGATGAAAAAATCCAAACCGAGATGTGAAATCTCGGTTTGCCTCAGATTTGTAATTTTTTTTCCATGCAGTTTATATTTGTATTTGGTTGTCCATGAAAGCTTATATCGGTAAAAAAAACTCTTGGTATTAGGTATTAGGTAATGAAGGGTTTTGTACTTTTGTGGAAGCATTATTGTTGCTTTCCACGTGTCTAGATGTTATAGGTAGAAAAAGAAAAATTTCATTTCTTTCACCTCATTCAATTCATCTTCAACCTCTCTACTTTTTTTTTCATACGAAAAAAAGAAACCACAGACATGGTTGTCAAAGCAAAAAAACGTCCATTTTTCCTGAGCTTCACATTGAAATTAAAATTAACAGCTTATAAGCTTCAGCCTGGGTCAAGCTTGTATATTTTACTCTCATCTCAGAGGGGGCAAAGTGTAACACGATATAAATTCTCATAAAACAAACATAACTCAAAAAAAACTTCTATGAAACTTCTATGGAGTTCAGTGGGGGCAAGTGCCCTCACTGGACCCTCTATGGCCTCGTCCCTGGCCGGAGGGGGTGGCTCACACGGCGGCGCGGCTCGCCGGAAAGTCGGATTTAGGTTCGTAAGAGGGCTCCGACGGCTCTTTTGGCCGTGGCATTGGACGGATTAGCAAGAGGGGGTTCAGGGGAGGCGGGTAGCGGTAGTTCCTGCGGTGGATTGTGCGGCGGCGGGCCTCGACGGCAGTAGGGCTTTCGCGAAGGGTTTTGGCCCTTGGACGGCGTTGCCGGCGGTGGTTCCCCGCGGCGTTTCTGCGACTGGAGAGGCGGAGCTCCGGTGAGTCGAACAGTGGTGGTCCCGTCAACGGGTGAGCAACTCCGGCGGCGATCGCGGAGGCGGTTTCGACGAGGGGGGTCTTCTGTGCAGAACCGGGTCCGGTTCAAGCTAAACCGGTTCTGTTTTTGACCAGCTTGGTCCGGTTCAGCTAGGCGGCTCATTTTCTTGGTTTTGACGCGTTCCGGTCTGATTTCGAAGGTTCGTTTCTTCGATATTTGATTGTTTCTTGTCATATATTTTGCTTGAAATAATGTTTGCCACCTATGGGTATGATAAAGTTTGCTTGAATCGACTCGTAGATGTAATAAAGGTGTTACCTTTGCACTTATTTTTGTGGGTAGTTGCCTTGGTTTGTATGTCATGGACTTTGAGTAAAACTTGATCGAATCATTCTGTGCATAATGATTTGTTCCCCTAGTAAGTCAATTGGTACGTCATCTTTGGGGTGCTTTGCCTCATATTGTTGGGGTCTCGTGTCACTTGCCTAGTTTATCTGTAGTATAAAATAAAAAATTCGAGTTTTTGCCCATGTTAGTGGTTTGATAATGATGACATAGGTGTTCACCTTTTGTGCTTGCCACCTATTAATGGTATTGTGTTGCCCTTTGGTCTAGGCCCTTTGCTTGTTGATGTAGGGAGTAGCCCTTTCATTCTTGCCCCCGTAATAATCTCATTGGGTATGCACATTGATGTTGTGCATAATAGGTATCGGTAGCGTCTTGCCAATTTTACGGAATAAGTGGCGTATGGTGTCTCTGTTCTGGATTTTCTATAGCGTTGCTATCGTATGTTCTTAGTATTAGCCTTGTCGTGTTGTGGTCGATTATGGATACTCCCCTTCCTTAGTTATTGTGAGGCTTGTGTTGTTGCCTTTGCTTGTCGGGACAACAAGTCGCATTTGGTGGTAACTACTATTTGTTTTGTAATGTAGGTTGTTCGCATTGTGTTGATCCTCGGATTTCGCCTTCTACTTGTGGATTTATTCTCTTGTTGATTCGGGCTTGTTCACTTCTTCATCATGAGTAAGTCTTCGTTTTCCTAGAGACCCCGTTATTATTTTTCCCGATCATTATTGGACGTCTGGCTCTTGCTAAGATTGGAACGCTTCGGTCACTTCTGAGTCGGTATTTGGGTTGGGGTCGGTGTCGGAGACCGAGGTGAAGGATTTGAAAGAGGTGGGTCTAGATGTTTCCCCTGGAGCGGATGCTGATTCTGAGTCAAGCGGCTAGTCGGCTCGCGGGCTGCCATTCCGAGTGATGCTGAGTCAGCCGATCATGTGGAGCATCTTGGGCGGAGGTATGCAGGCAACTCCCTTCGGGCTAAGGAGTATCATGCCTACGTAGTACTTGCTGGCTTGACTGACAATGAAGATGCTAGCTATCCTTTCGATCTTTATCAAAAATACAAGATTGAGGATGTTACCCTACCTCCTTCTGGTATGGCGGAGTGGGTTGCGCTTCCCATGTTGCCCGGAGCTTGTCGAGTTTATCTGCTTCTTTGGGATTTCACCATTGGATCTGTCACCTAACGCTCTTCGAGCTTGGGTTGGGTTTCAGGTTCTTTGCTATTGTCAGGGCTGGACTTATTCATTTGCTTTATTTCGGTGCTTCTTTCGCCTTCAGTATCACAAACTTACACGGATATTTTCTATGATTGCTCGGTTCCCCTCCACGTTGAGCCCTGATGGCGAAGATGAGTTTGTTTGGAAAACCCGCTTTAGATTCGTTGCCCTTACTGATATGTCAAGCAACCAATGGAAGGGTCATTATCTGTTTGTTAAGGATGACCAGGTCCCCTGGCGAGCTGAGCAATGTTCTATCAAAGAGTCTGCTTTGGAATTTTCCGAGTTATCTTCTGGTGATACACGGACTGTTAGGGCTATATATGCCTCTCATAGGTCTCGAGGCTATTAGACCGTGAAGTCTTATTCGGAGTCTGATCTTCGTGGAGCGGGCATTAAATACACACCCCATTGGTATGCTTTTCCATTTTGTATTTACATTTCTTCCTCCCTCCGTCTTGCAGATTGGTTTGCTGACAAAACCCCCACTCTCTCAGGTGGGCGACTCCACCCCTGCTGCGGTTACGTCTCAAAAAGGAAAGCGCCCCAAGGTGATGCCTCTCGAGCCCCCAAAGTTTCCAAACCGTTGAAGGTCGTTGAAGCCCTGGGTATGTATGTGTTTATTATCTTTACCTTGCTTATGTTATCTTAAGATTGTTGTCACTAACTCTTCCTTATTATGGTGTAGGTCCGACTGTTGGTGTGGGTGCGAATTCTCCACTTCTGAGCCGAGGAAGCCTCTTTTGGAGGTTGGGTCCTCTCGGGATGCCTCTCGAACGAATAAAACGATTATCTGCCTTGACGGGTCCCCCAGTGCTCCTTCTTGCCATAAAGAGAAGGTAGTTGTTGACAAGGGCAAAGGGTCTGCTACATGTGAAAAATCGGTTCCGGACGGGAGAGGTCCATTTGCGTCTCCTCCTGCTACCCCTAGAGCACCTACTGAATGTATGTTCTTTCTTCTTTACTTTGTTATATTTGCATGTTTCGCCTTATGCATTAATCTTTGTGTAGGTCGCATTCGCCTGCCTGTGCTGTTGAGGGATGATTTTGTTCTCCCCTTAGAGGGTGATGTTGTTGGGATGTCCTGGAGGCCATATGCTTCAGTTGCCGAGTACTACTTTGATCATTTTTCTACCGTCCGGAATCCTGAGATTGGCGTGCCGATGCTGAACGCCTTTGTTGCTCCTTGCGATCGTCGGGCTGTTCCCGATCGTCGGTTTGTGGCCAATACTTATGTTAGGGAGGTACTCTCGCGTTTTGCTCATGTAAGTACTATGTTCCCTTTCTTCTCGTATGATTAGGTTTCTTGGTTTGATATTATATTCACATTTCCAGGTTGTTGCCGACATGGTGAATATGTCTTCATTTGTTATCGAGCTTGTTGAGAATGTTGAGGCTCAGCAAGCTGAATTGAAGAGAGCTGAGGATGCTATGCGTGTCTTGAAGAGCAAGATCTCTCATCATGATTCTGACATGGAGCTTTTGGAGGGACGGGCTGCTTCTCTTGAGGCTGAAGTTACGCGCCTTCTCAAGGTGAAGGAGGATGTCGATGCCATAGAGAAGGAGCATGTTGAGGTTGCTATTGCTGATGCTACCCAGAAGGCTGTTGCTTGTGCTATAGAGGAGTATAAGGCTTCGGTTGATTTCACGACTGACGCTTCTGCGAAGTGTCGTGGCATGTTGTATGACTTTGGTGAGGATCTTGTTTCGCGGATGTATGCTATTGATCCTGATTTCAACTTCGGGGTCCTTGGGGATTTTTCTGCCTTTGCACTTAGCCACGTTGATGCCCTCCGCCGCGCGGCTGCTGCTGTGCCCTCGAACGGAGGTGGAGTTCAGTCTTCTTCCTCCTCCTCTAGTGCTTCCTCCGGGCCTGCTCCTTCTTCTCATGAAGGGGAGGATGTCTTCATCACCTCCGTTTGATTCACGGATGTTTCTATGTTCCTTGTTTATATCACCGTACTGGACTTATGATTTCCTTTATGTTTATCTTCGGTCTTGTCATGTTTATAACCGGGAGTAGGTCCCTTAGTTCCATTTTAAGAAGAGTCGTCTGACTTAGGAGTTTGGTTAGGCTTGGAGTTTAACTCTTGTCTCCTCCTTTAGCGTAGTATTACAGCGAGGCCTCCTCTTTGTCTTTGTGAGGAATTGATATTGGGCATACGTGTTCTTTTGCCCCTTCCGCTTTTGTGAAACTTATCCAGGATCTTGACTTGGGTGTTTGGTTTTGGGTGGTGCTTACCTCCTATGTATGGTTTATCATTTCGAGTGTTGCTTGTATATGTCCTTTGTTGTTGATGCATTGGAGGGGTCGTGTTGTATGCTAACTCGGTTGTGCTTTGATGATACATACATACATAATAAAAATCATACATGATTAGGGGTGGCAATTCGTGCTATCGTGCGTGTTAATGATCGTTTCATGCTAAACTTTTTGAACACGAACACGCACGGTAAGCTTATCGTGTTAGGTTTTACAAACATGAACACGGCACGAAAATTTTCATGCGTGTTCGTGTCGTGCTATCGTGTGGTGTAAGGATATACAATTACATCTCGATACGAGATCTTTAATCAAAAATCAAAATAATGAATTTCATATAAAAAAAAATTAAAAAACTATGAATTTATAAGTCAATATTCTTAAGTTAGTAATATAGAGTTTACAAACCCTAAAAATTAAACCACTAATTGGAGTTTTTAAAGGTAATAAATAATATTTGTTCAAAAAATACTTAAGAATTAGTCATAGTAGCACAACATTATCGTGCTATCGTGCGTTTTGTGTTATGATACTCAAACACGAACACGACACGGAAGTTATATCATGTTATTCTTGTCCGTGCTATCGTGTTATCGTTCTCTCATATGCTAGCATGAACACAGTTTTTTTCGTGCGTGTTCGTGTCGTGCTATCATACCGTGTCACAAATTGCCAGCCCTATACATGATAAGGTTAATAACAAAATCGCTACCTGGACTTTGATTTCATTACAATTGCTATCCAAGTTTTATTTTTTCTTAAGTGGCAACCTGAATTTTAAATTCTAACAAATTGTTACATTTGTTACAATTTACGTCTAATTGGACATTAAAAGACTATATTTCGACCATACAAAGTCTTTTGATGTGTACTTAAGATGAATTAGACAGTAAACTGAAAGGATCGAACTGTTTTTAATTGAACGTTTAATTTGACATCCCCCAGTTACAACTGTGTTTTCAACTAAACGTCTAATTAAATGTATTTAATTGAAATCTTTTCAATATCTTAGCGAATTTATCCAATGTACTCATCAAAAGACTTCACGTGGTTGGAACATACTCATTTTCTGTTCTGATTAATATAATTAGGACTAACATAGATAGCACTTTGCTATGAAACTGGATGTTCATATAAGCAATTTGAAAACAATTAGGGTTAACAGGTCTTTTGGTCCATGATGTTTGACAACTTTTGGGTTTTGGTCAATGATATTTTTTTTACCTAGTTTTGGTACCATATGTTTGCAGATTTTTTTATAGTTTTGGTCTAACCGTTACATTCCGTCCATTTTTTGACATCTTCAAGTCACGTGATCCACTCTAAACTTTAAATTTAGTCCCTCTAATACTTTCTTAACCTTTTTTTTGTTCAATTTAGTCCCGAAGTTTCAAAATTGACCCAAATTGGACAATAGGTCCAATTGAATTTTTGAAACTTCGAGACTAAATTGAACAAAAAAAAGGATAGGAAAGTATTAGAGGGACTAAATTGAACAAAATTGAAAGTTTAGGGTGGATCACGTGACTTGTACATGTCAAAAAATGGACGGAATGTAACGGTTAGACCAAAACTAGAAAAAAATCTGCAAACATATGGTACCAAAACTAGGTAAAAAAAACATCATTGACTAAAACCTAAAAGTTGTCAAACATCATTAACCAAAAGACTTGTTAACCCAAAAATTTAAGTTCAGGTATCGATTTGTAATTGAGTCAGATTATGTAGTGATTTAGTTATTGACAAGCGTGACTTGGATCCCTCCCTAGAAATTGTTTCACCAAATAAGTTACTCATATATATGTGGAAATAGATATCGAAATTTGTTTGAGTTATAGTATGTATATATATATATATAACATCCTTGAATGAACGAAATCCGACCAGCGAAGGGCCGTACCACCAATTAGGAATTTTGGAGGGCTTGGACGAGAATATATGAAAATCTAAATGGGCTAGGCTTATGAATATTCATTTATAACAGCACTATGATGTCGAAAAAAATGGCTCTAACCCGTCTGTATCAAACGCATTTAGACGTTTCTTAGTGACAGTAAAGTAAACTGTTATATTATAACTAATTATAAATCAGAAAGTTGATGATTATGGAGAGAGTGTAGATGAAGATCCAATATTTATGATTCTCATTCTAGCTATATATTATTGGTCTAGGTGGCCCCATCAGGAGGACAGTGTAATATGTTTGTTCTAAGTCTAACCTAATCTCCGGTATGAGTATTAATTATAAAATGAATTAATTTATAATAACAAATTTGTTATGTAATGATATGGCAATATAGTGCATTTCTAAAGTTTAAAGAATATGTTATATAAAAACAGGTGGATGTCCCATTTTAAGCAATGTTATGTAAAATCATTGTGGCATATTTTTATATATTTTATATGAAATAATATATTGATTATTCGTTCATATAACATATACATAAATATAAAAACAACTGCACCGCTTAATTTTACATCTGAGTATGAATACATGAACGACGTTATTGTCATATGCCATGCAATTTCCGCACATATAGTTTACGTAAAAGAATCTTAATTTTTATGATACAACATTAGTGTCCGTTGTCCGATCCTATATACTTATGCCATTTATTTTGCCTAACTATACTTATGCCAAACTCAGTATTGCTATCTACGCCATGGTGCATCATGTCAACAATGATCACTATACATGAGGGGAGTATTATTACTTATTATCATGATTATGAATTTTCAGCACTTAGCCAAAATATTGGCCGATTTGGAAAACTAATCTCTTTTGGGAATTTTAACAACACCTTGTATGCATCCTAGATTAACCAAATTCAAGAGGCAATCAAGATCAAATTAAACTTGAACGAAGTTGCGAAGGGTCCAGCCATACCCGAAATTAGACTCGCCACCACGAGACGACCCCGGAAAGCCGTCCACCGCCGCCGGAAAGTCTCAGCCGTCGCCGGAAATCCACGCGCCGCCGCCGATTCAGCCATGCGCCGTCGTCCATGCTGCCGTGAGCTGCGCCGTGGCCTCCCCTCCCCTTGCCGGAAATTTCGCCGGTGATGATACTTAGATGGCTGCCCCAAATTGCTTGGTCTTCAAATGTGCTTGGCCCCCAAATTTACTACTCCAAAGTTTCTTCTTCCTCAAGAAAGGAGAGGATTCTAAAAACTATTAAGGGTGAAGGTTTGACTAATGGGTATTCTCTCTCCTATCTTCACTAATAGTGTTCACACTTTTAGATAAGTCATAAATTCATTTTTATTTCTCTATAAGTCCTTAGCATCATGACTAAGCATGTTTACATCATTATTACGACACTTCATGACGCGTTATATGCAATCATACTCACATGCTACGTACCCATGATTTAATTACGATCATCTAGCTTATCATAAGACATGATCCATGTTTTTATCGGCATACGATTGATTGCATGATTCCTTTATTAGTAAAACGTCATCATATCATCAACATCGTTATCATCATATTCGTCGTGTACGTAGCGAACACATCCATGATTAGTGCCTCTTTATGCATGTTGACATTTAGAAATATGATCACATACATCCATTATATATATATATATCTCTGCTACACTAACCCTGTCAGCAGACAATGGATCACTCGTCAAGAAAAATCAAGGATTGACGAAATCAAAGCTCAAGTATCCAATCAACTATCAATCAACTTCTAAGGTGAACACCGAACCTAAATTGGACGATTATCCTATTTTAAAATAGAGTCAAGCAAGGTTTGAACCGTCACTTGACTTGGGGGCAAATGATGGATATTCGCCCAATTCGGGTTCGTATTTATATTTTGGACTTTGTAAACACGTAAAAATCACATAAACGGTTCGAAAACACATCTCCGAGGTTCAAAACAGTCCGAACGCGCGACACACGCGCCCGGACCGGACCTCCGGATTGCTCAGGACGACCCGGAGTACGTCGGGATCGCCCGAACCAGACGTAACCCGAGTCGTCATTCGCAACGCGCGTGTTCCCTTTTGTGTCACCACACTAAGTTAGAGTTTCCAATAGCCAACATTGATCAAACCAGACGACGGTTCACATTTTCTCTAAAACCGTTGTCAAACCGCTCGAAAACCGGGATCAGTTCTAAGGTTGCCTATAAATAGGGGACTTAGGCCATTCATTTGAAACAATTCCACTTGAGATCTGCTTAGGAGCTCTGACTTCTCTCTAGCTTTCTCTTTCTAGAAGTCTCATTTTAGCATCGGAGAGGGCTCAACCGGCACCACCCCCTCTTCGTGCTGGTTATCGCCCTTTGTGCAGGTCCAGACGACTCGTGTGAAGGAGTGAGCACGAGAAGGAAGGACCTGACACGAAAATAATCCACAGATTCGTCAAGGCCGTTGCATTTAGTGGTTCAGGACGAAACAACATCCTAATTAGTAAGTCGTGTCTTGCCACAACGTCGCCTTGGAATGGACCAAGAGACGGAAAAAACTGCAAGTCGTATGGATACAGTCTTGTGAAACCACTTGGCATAACCAAGCAGAGGGGGCAGTCGTATCACAAGACAAGTACTGGAATATCCACGAAAAGTCTTGTAACAACGTTACAAGAGGTGTTCTCGAGTAACGGATGGAAAAACGCATCAAATTTAACAAGTAGCGTCTTGTGACAACGTCGCCTTGAAACGGTTCAAGAGACGGTGAAAACTACAAGGCGTATTGATACGACCTTTGTCCCACCCCTTGGAATAACCAAGTCGAGGCATGGTAGCATCGCAGGGTAAGTACTGGAATAGCCACGGAAAACCTCGCAACAACGTTACGAAGGGCGTGCCCGAGAGACGGATGGAAAAACGCCACAAACTTAGCAAGTAGCGTCTTGCCACAACGTCGCCTTAGACTGGACTAAGAGATGGTATAAACTAAGTGCCAAGTGCCGAGTGCCGAGTGCTGAGTGCAAAGTTCCAAGTGCCAAGTGCTATTCTATAGTCTTGCGTGTTATTACCCACAAAAACGGAAAGTGCTCGATACATGTGTTTAACACACTTATTATGCCATGCCTTGGGGACAACCAAGAGAGGCGCGCATGAAACTTAATGACGTATGTCCTATTGTCGCAACTACGGTGTTATATCAACTCAAACAAGGATTTTCAGTCCTATCATGCAAGTCCAACACATACAGACAAATACGATAACGAAAGGTATGAAACATTACTAATAAATTATCATGCATTTCTAAAGTGTATTTGGCAGGTCGATACGACAACGTCAAACAAATATATAAAAGGTTCAGGGAACAACACCCAACGTAACCTCAACCCAGACATGGGGAGCAAAAACTATGTACAAAGGATGGTAAAGCAAACACAATCAACCTAATACAACATGCAAGTGGTATCCTCCATTCAACAACTACATAGCCTATACGGCCCTTACGTACCCGCCCACGTGACCCTTATGTACGCGCCTACACAGCATCTACACGCATGTCCAACATGGCACTGCGCGACTATGATGGGTAGCGGTACATATATAATTATTGTACTAACACCTATACATATATATCAGTCAATGTTTACAGGGCATACATGTCTATTTACAAACTCTATGAAGAGTCTCAAGGTTCGACCATTGTCGCGAACAATACAACAATATCAAGCCTATTTATACAAGGGCTAACATCATGCAAGTTGTAATACAAACATCATCGCCAGTATCGAACACAATATTAGCACGATGTGCAACCGCACTTTGAGTGCAAAATGGCGCCACACGTCCGGTGGCAGACTCAGCAAATACACAAAGCTGATCAAACGAAGAGCAAAGACAAGGGTATACAGACATTCCGAAAAATTATACATCAAGACGTCAGCACCTGTTTGGACATCATTGCGGAGTAACAACAAAGTCTTAATCCTGCAAGGGAGGTCTCCTCCTCCTCTTTATAAGCACCTCCTGCATAGTCTGCAGGGCAAGTGCGCGTACCTCGCCATCATCAACAACCTTATTGCGAAGGGTAGTCATCTCGGACTTGAGAGTAACAACTTGAGCCCACTAAACAGAGGCAGAAGCCTCTAATTCAAAACTAGTTCCATATTCAACAAGGATCGAGGCATACACAAAGAACCCATGACGAGAGTAAAGAATGATACTCATGGGGGCAAAACGAACAAGCACACACGTCCACCACCAGAACGCGCGCGCACCTTCAGCACGCGCGCGAACCCTCAGCACGCGCGCGAACCCCAGGAGAAATAACCCTGTGTAGCACATGCACTCCCACCTCGGGAGTGCCCAAACAAAAATCCTTGGCAAAATGTCGCCTGCAATACTACCATCAAATAAGCAAACAAGAAGGATAGATGAAACAAGTTCAATGGAGGATAAAAAATATAAACAACGTTCCAACTCCAATCGGCTCCTCCGCCGAGATCCGGTCCCTCGACACGGGGGCAGAAAGGGCAAGCGGACGAGTCCAAGCCTCAACATCTTTCCCTTTGTTGTATGAAAGAGCCTTCGACGACTCGACATCAGCAGTAGATCCAGATCGCTTGGAGCTGCTCAAGGGACGAATCTCGGAGTAGGACCTCTTTATTCCAAGTCAAGTAAGAGTATTGTCGACTGTGATGACACGCGTGGTCACATGTCACAACTCGGGATTCCACTTCGTTATACTGAGGGGGCGCCTGCACCCTCGGACTTGGGACTCACGCCCGAGCCAGAAGGAAGAATTGACACTAAGTCGACCTCGAATCTGACTCGGACTCAGAAAGACAAAGTACTGCGAAGAGTAGAGCCGGAGGACTTACTCTTTCGTCTAAAGCCGACAAGACAAGAAAGGTTAACCCAACCAATTTCAGAATCGGAGCGCCAAACTCCGTTGCACCATCACGATCAGAGCTTCTACAATACAAGAAAGAAAACGTTCACCAATCCATGCATACGCCGACCATGATACGACAACTCTGCGAGGATTGCTACGAAAAGTCATAGCATGCCACTATTATTCTAAGATCAGCAGTTTAAAAGATTCGGGAGGGTCGTGTCAAGCACGCACACCTCTTACCAAATGTGCGCACTTCTTAAGTATGTGCACCTCTAAAGCATACACGCCTCCAGAACGCGTGTATCCTCGAAGCGCGCACGCCCTCAAAGCGCGCACACGTCGACACTCTAAGAGAAAGAGTAACACTTCTCGCTCATGAGCTAAGTATAGTAGTAGCAGACATGGCGCAACGCGCGCATGCTTCGACACATCAGCATGAGGTGTAACTACTATAGCAACATAGACGTAACGCCGCACGCACGCACGCACGTCGACATATCAATGAGGGATCTATCACCTCAAGTACGAAGCGCCTAACGGATACACTAAGTTGCTATTATGTCCACATCTCGAAGCGGCTATCATGTCCGCATATCTCGGAGTGGCTATTATGTCCGCACATCTCGAAGCGGCTATCATGTCCGCACATCTCGAAGCGGCTATCATGTCCGCATATCTCGGAGCGGCTATCATTTCCGCACATCTCGAAGTGACTATCATGTCCGCGCATCTTGGAGCGGCTATCATGTCCACACATCGTTTAGCAATTATCGTGTTTGCAAGTAGCGGTCGCAGGAAGCACTCTATCTTGAAAACATCTGGTAGAGGCAACAACATGGAAAGGCACGTCGCCTCGTCGACCTCTGTCCTATACTACAAGGCACGTCGCCTCGTCGACCTCTGAACTACGCTACAAAGCACGTCGCCTCGTCGACCTCTGATCTATGCCCTACCATGGAAACATCAAGTAGCAGTCGCCAAATGCACCCTACCTGGGAAGAACCAAGTAACAGTCGTGGAACATACCCTACTTTGGAAAACCCAAGTAGCAATCGGCACAAGGGTCAACACCCCGCGTCTGAGACAACTATATGGCGAACATCCCCACTGCGGGGCAACTCCGTACCTACAGACTTATAAGTTCACAACTACTACATAGCGAACACCCTCTATACGGGGGCAACTCTATATCATTAAGGGCCTCATCCCGACACTTATACAGCCTATATGGTACTACGAACGTCTGCGCGATCCAACACTACGCGCGTCTTCGCGACCCGACACTACACGCGTCTGCGCGGCCCAATACTACGCTCGTTTGCACGACTCAACACTAAGCGCGTCTGCGCGACCTAACACATGTCTATCATGGGACGTCCATCGACAATACGTCGGAGGCCTAACACCTCGCGACTAAGGGGCTGGCACGCCTATGGTCCGAATCGGTACCTACATACTCCTACATGATCTACGCGCCAATACGGTACATACATGTACGTACTCGACCACGTCACTACAGACACTCCAACTCTGGGGGCAATATTATATCGACAAAGGTCTCGTCTCTCAACATACAATTTGCGAACATACTCATGTTATGAGGTGTTCATCGACGACACGGCGGATACATGGCGCCTCCCAGTCTCGGGACTTGCGCTTCCGTAACACACCCTCTTCTATATAGTGTGAGGGTGAAGTTATACACACGTTCGCCAAGAAAATAAGGAAAGGCGACGTCAAGGCCCGCGCGCCCAATTATCAGATTACATACACGCATCAACAAGCTTGGAACATGCTCAGATTAGGCTCAGAAAAGAGTCTAAGTACTTAACACTTCAACACGTGACATCATACTACCATATGTATACGCGCGAAGTCCGCACGCGCGAAGTCCGCACACGCGAAGCCCGCTCGCGCGTATGTACATATCTGTATATTATACTAGGAATGGTGAAATTTGACTATCTCCGAGAGCTTGACTAAGTATGGAGACTAAGCTAGGAGATGCTCTCCTCTCACGCCCTTGTGGTATTCATACTTACGGGTAGGGATGGGCATGGAACCGGTCCGGCCTGGACCGGTTCCGAATCGGACCGGAACTAGTTATAACGGTCCGGTCCAGTGATAGCTAGGGTTTTAAATTGGCTTAGGTTAGCTTAGAAAAAACTGGTCTGGTTAGAACCGGTCCATAACCGGTTCTGGACCGATTTTGGCCTGCTTTATAAAAAAAACAGGCCTGGACCGGTTGAATAGGCCGGACTGGTTTTTTTTCATATAATTTCTTTTGAACCGGTGTAAAACCGGTCTTGGCTCGGTTTTTTTAAGACCATTTTTTAGAGAATGAATGAATGAGCTTCATTTTGTGCAGTATTCATGAAGCGACAACACCAAAATTAGCTTGAAGTCCACTCAGCAATCCCAGAACAATTTCATTACTCTTTTCTCATGCCTGCTAAAAGATAATCCAATAATTTCGTTAATCGATTTCACTCCATCCACAACCCAGTTTGCCATCTTGTTCAGCTAATGTGAATGCCGGAATCCAGAACTTCGCCCTGCAGTCCTGCACCACGACTCAAAACAAGAACATGTATAATTAGACATCAATCAAGAACGTTAATTAAAAAACACTAATAAGCTTAATCTAAAAAAAAAGACAGATTTTAAGCACAAATTTGTTCAATTAACAAACCCAACCTTAATTATGAAGGCTAATTAAAACTCATTGCGACCTTCCTAAGCATTTAGGGAGCCCTAATAAGCTTAATTTAATAAATCTAAAATTGTAAACCCTCCTAATTTAACAAATTAAGAAACCCTAATTTTGAACTCTAATTAGAACTTATCATCTGTTCAATTAGCATTTAGCATCCTAATAATCTTAATTTAACAAAAAAAAATATCAATTTTAAAACCATATTTCACCAAATTAACAAAACCCTAATTTCTAATTAGTAATTACCTTCACTTTTCGCGGACTCATGAATGATAGAAGTGGGGAGGCGATGAAGATGGTGAAGTGACCAGAGGGGAGGTGGCCTGCTGGAAGGCGGCCGGTGGGGAGGCGGGGACACGGGGCCGACTGTGGAGTGTGGCTGTGTGGGTGTCGAGAGAGAAAGAATGACTTCAACAAACAGGGCAGCTCTCCTCTCGCTCTCAGTCTCAAATGTTAATATCTATTCTAGTCTCACATGACTTTTGTTTGGCATCACGTGACTAGTTCAAGTCATAATTTTTTATTTTTTTTGGGTTAAAAACAGTTCAAAACCGGGTCGGTCCGGACTGTTTGGGAGAACCGTTTTGGTATACCCCTTGGACTGGTTCCAATTTAGGGTCTGCAAACCAGGCCGATTTGAACCGGTCCACTTCGGACCGGTTCCAAACGGTCCGGTTCCATACCAGTTCCGGACCAGTCCGACCGGACCGGTTTTTTTGCCCATCCCTACTTACGGATAACTATTACCTCCCCTCTATCTTTTCTAACTCTTTTATGAGTTATTAGCACATACACATGCTTACATACCCGCGCGTACATATGCATGTCTACATATACATATACACGTTTGCATATCCATGTCACGTGTTTATTATTATAATCCCGGCACGTATATACTTAAACCCATGTCATTGCATATATATATATGCCCATATCTATATGTTTAATTTCATGACATTACACGTCGCGCGTCTGCTCACATACGCGCGTAAACCATATTCGCACACATGTTAGTATTTATACCCATGTTGCATATATAGACTTACATTATTACATATGTACATGTTGCATACGTATACTCGATGCTCTAAACATGTCAGCAACTATAGTCACTCTCGTTAAAACAAAATGAGGGATACGCGACATTGAGGCCCACGTGCCAACGGACAGTAAGTCCACTACGAGGTAACTCCCAAACCTAAATCAGACGTCTACCCTATCGTAAAATAGATTCAAGCAAGGGTCATGCCATTACTTGACTCGGGCGAAAATGATGGTATACGCCTGATTCGGGTTCGCATTTACATTTCGGACCTCGTCAACACGTCAAACCCATTAAAACGGTTTAGAAACGCTAACCGCGAGTTAACGGTCCGAACGGGTAACACGCGCGTTTGGACCGAACTCGTCCGGAATGTGTCAACACATCCAGACCTCCGGATTGTGTCTACACAATCCGGACCTCCGGATTTCGTCAACACAATCCGGAGGAGTCCGGATTGTGTCAACACATCCGGACCTGACCGGGTCCGGATTGTCGTTCCTCGACACACGTATTTTTCCAACGTGTTTTTACACTAAGTCCGAGTTTCTTGATATCCAACCTTGTTTAAACCCGATCCCGGTTCACGTTTTTCTACTAAACCGGGATCGAACCGCGTAAAACCGGGTTCGAGTCCAAGAGTTCCTATATAAGGATTTTTTGTCACCCATTTCATTTCAAGTCACTTCAAGATTGGCTTAGGAGCTCTGACTTCTCTCTACTTTATCTCTCGAGAACTGCTCTCATTGAAGCATCAGAGAGGGTTCATCAAGTACCACCCCCCCCCCCCCTCTCCGTGGTCTCGATATTTCCCCGTGTGCAGGTGTTGGGAAGGATACGCGCATACTCCGCAGGGCGCGCGTGCGTGCATACACCGTAACACACACGCGTACAGATATAACAAGGGATAGTGTCTTAACACTCCGGGAATCCAACGCCTTGACATGCGAACAAATACACATAAAAACACTTAGAAATTTTAAGGGCTTGTGGACCTCCTACAGTCCGACAGTCCGAAAGCCCGACACCCCGACACTCCGACACTCCGACAATCCGACATTCCGATAGTTCGACAATTTGACACATGCGGGTTCCGACACCCCGGCTAGGACTCTATGTACCCATTCAACAACCCGTCAGTCCGCGCGGGGCAGGTCGAAACAGAAACACGCGTTATTATGTTCTTACCTTAAAAAAAGAGTTGAAACGTAACTATGGTTCTTAGTTGAAACGGGAAGAAACACGTACAGAGTCGTAAAAACTGGTAGAAATGCAAGTTTCTACAATTTTTACATTTTTTTATCATTATTTACTAAAATTAGTCTACATCTAATAAATTATGCCAAACCCATGAATTTTCTCATGGATTTAATTTGTGACACAAGTCGATTTATATTGACTCAAAACCTTGTCTTATATCATTCAAGTTCAATATCGATTAGTCATTTAATAAATCTTCTGAGTTTTATAATCATCAATATCCAAATTCTCTTGTACTATTTTCAAACACTTAAATGTCAACATCCCAATTCATTTGACATGTCAATTCTTCTCACGAGTCCACGTTAATTGTTCATTGTGACGACTAATGTGACTACTAGTGGGGCCATATCTTTTATTGAAAATATGTTCTCGACTATTAATGAATATATTTACTATTTTCGTATTTTTGTTTCATAATTAAATATATATATATATATATACATTTCATTACGAAAGTTATTTTAGCAATATGTAGAAACTTATGTTTCGTCTTTATGATCGACTCTACCTATTGTTTTTGTCTCTACGTAGAAACTCATTGGTGACTACATAGCGAATAATATAATCTAACCCGGTGTTCTACGTTACTGTACAATTAGTGACAGTTCCATGAACCTCGGTAAGTGTGTTCCAACTATTACTCTTTTGTAACATCGATAATGAACCGGCCGGTTAATTATACCTATTCACAGGTCGGTACTAATTCATATATTTTTATTGGAAAAAAATACTATTGACAACGAAATCAATTTGGCAGCGGACCATTTATACTTATTGTGAGTCAATATTTGCAACAAAAAAAAATACAAAATCTTTACAACCAAATCAAGCAATAAGACAAATGAACAATCATATTAATGATCTTAGAAGAAATTAGCCTAAGTTGGAAAATTGGAGTGAATTTGATGAAGAATAAATAATTAAAAATAAGATTGAGCTTTCAACTTTTGTGATTTGAGAAAAAATAAAAAAATTTGTATGAGGATGAAGATGAAGTAAAAAATTAGTGCATAATTTACTGCTTTTTCTGTTAAAAAAAAGTTGTGCAAAATGTTCTCTAAGTTCGTGGAGTTAAAAAGGAAACACAAAGTGTTCTTTAAGTTTGTGGAGTTAAAAATGAAACATAATTAAGATCGAGTTGGCAGCCTTTAATTTAGGAAGAAATAAAAAACTCGTACAAGGAAGAAGCTAAAGTAAAAAGGTATTTTGTCGCTTGCTGCTTTTTCTGTATTATAAAATTGTGTAAAGTGTTCTTTGTGTTTGAGAAATTATAAATAAGGTGGGTAATTAATATTGAGCTATCAACATTTCATTTGAGAAGAAATTTTAAAAAAAAAGCCTCGTACGATGAAGAAGATCGAGTAAAGAATTAGTGTATTGTTTCTGCTCTTTCTGTAAAAAAAAAATAGGGTTAAATCTACTTTTCACACTACATGTTTGACCGAACGTGACTTTTATATAGTACTGAATGTTTGGTTTGTATACTTTTAGGACCAAACATTTGAAAAAAATGTGGCTTTTGGCACATCCGTTAGTTGGCCGTTAAATGACATGTGCAAGTCACATGACCGACCCTAAACTTTTGATTTTATCAATTTAGTCCTTCAAATATATTCCTAACTTTTGTTTTGTTTAATCTAGTCCTAAAAGTTCAAAATCATACCCATTGACCTAGCCGGACCTAGTCCTAGGCTAGATCCGACCCTAGGTCGGAGTCGCCGGACCCAACCGCCCCGGACCCAGAGTCGGAGTCGCTAGATCCAGCCAACCCTGACCCAGTTCATACTTCATATACATTTCATATCATATCATATACATTAATTGGGGATTATAATTCAACTTATCAGGTCACAAAATTCTTCATAATAATCTCAAAATTCTAATAATCTCATATTACGAAACGCAAGATACCCCGAAATAAAAGAAGGTATAATTGATAGGCGCCAGCCGCCCTATCAGTATATGTTAGTGCTATAATTAATTTATTAATTGGGTGATGTATTGTAATCAATCTAGCTAATCCAATTCACCCAGACATAATTTTCTGACACATTATAATAATCAACCCTAAGGCCTAAATAGCTACATATAGCTCTAGAAAGTAACACCAATCTACATTTAACGGGACTATATCCATAATGAGTGCGGCTATACATACAGAAATTTTCGGTGAAACATCTACCGAATGGCAGTTCTGTAATTACTTTAAAGTTTAATGGTAATTAAATTGTAAGCATATTCGGCAGTTTTTTCACGATAAAATTCGTAGGTTCAAGTAGGGGTGAGCAAATATCCCGAGAGGCTCAAAATCCCGCCCGTCCCGCCCTAGCCCGTCCCAAAAATGTACCCAAGCCCAAATGGGCGGGACTTTTCTTCTCAACTAGGGATAGGGCTAGGGCTAGGGATTTTTTACGAAGTCCCAAAAGACCCGTCCCGTCCCTTTTTGCTAACTAATCAGCTATAAACTATAGTTAGTTAAGTTAACTTTAGTGATGGCTCGGGTTGAAGTTCCATTTGATCTGGGATTTGTATTTATAACTTGTTATGTCAGAATTGTTGGTGACTTTGTGTTAGAGTCTTGGTAAAACTTAGTTTTGGAGTCATTGGTGAACTATTTTGGAGAACCAAGTTATGTGTTGAACTTGGTGTTCCGAGTGATTTTGGTGTTTTATGGTGAACTTTGTGGTATGTGCTGAACTTTGTTGTTGTTCTATGTTTGGTTATAGTTTAATTAAATTGAGTATGATTTTTTTTTTTTTTTTTGAACTTGGCTGGGAATTTGGGTTTGTCCCATTTGTCCCTAGTCCCTGTAGGCCCGTGACGGGCGGGCCTTTTCCTACTAACTAGGGCTCGGGATAGGGCTCGGGACAGCCATTAAGTGGCCCTAGTTTTAGGGCTTAGGCCATTTTTTTAGAAAAAACCCGCCCATCTGTCCCATATTCAGCCCTAGGTTCAAGCATTACTAATCCATAATCTATCTATTCTATTAATTAAATTTGAAAATGATCAAAGAATATAATCGAGTTGTGGGTCCACAACCCATGGCAAATTGTCAACAAATTCTTTCTTCTAAAAATAGTGACTCTATAAAGCAATAAATTTATTTATTTATCTACCTAGATTAGATTCATTGTACTTGCAGTCTTTCTACTGTTTAATATCATCATAATTATATTTGAATAATTATACCTTAAATATTAGGCGTGATCTCTTTCTCTCAGTTATATTGATAATAATCACCACTACTAATGTAACCGCATTTTAGTACTAAGTTTGATGAATCAAATACGAGTGTACGTAATTTAGCACGTTTCTGTAATAAATAAAACAAAATATATAGATAGATAGAGATATACAAAGATGGTTTTAGCTCAAATGCATGCACCTTTCGTCTTCAACTGTGTTCAATTTCCATAGACTGTTATCGTCTTCAACAAAAGAAACCAAGTGAATGTATAATCTTGAAATTAATCACCTAATTAAGTAAAAGAGAGTCACTGTATTAACATGTACTAAGGTTGTCGTTTGTTTTTTAGCATTTGCTAACTTATTATGTATGCGTACAATTTGCTAGTATTATTAGGATTTTCGTCCTTTAAATGAAATTATCAACATAATGCATGAAATAACTAATAATTTATTAGAATGTGATGGGTATACATCCGATTCGGGTTCGTTTTATATTCGGAATTTGTTTACACATCAAACCTACTAACGGCTTCGAACTTTTTACCCGCGAGCTTAAAACGGTTCGGAACGTGTGCGTACGCGTTCCGAACCTAAGACTCGTCCGGATTTTCGCGACAATCCGGACCACACCGGATTGTCGTAACATCTCGGTGTGGTCCGGATCGTCCTCCCGGTGACACACAAGTCCTTAAGTACACACTGCACGTGCGAGCCTTCCCGATGTCAACTTTACTCCCGTCCGATTCACGTTTTACACTAAACCGGTGTCGGACCGTTCAAAACCGGGTTCGGGTTCAAGGTGCCCCTATTTAAGGGAATCTACCCTACCATTTCACAACTTAAGTTGGTTAAGGAGCTCTCACATCTCTCTAGCTTTCTCTCTCTAGATTACTTACATAAACATCGGAGAGGGCTCATCGCACTCCACCCCCCCCCCCTCCATGGTGTGCGATATCGCCCCTTGTGCAGGTATTAGGAGGTGTGCGCATACGGATACGTGTGTCGACCCGGCATACCGACAACCCGCAGTACATTCATACCAGGACCCGACACCCCGTCGAGTCTGGGTCCCAACATTTTGTGTCATCTACGAGATTCAAACAAATAAGCACTCGCTTACCAGCAACAGCTACATGGCAAAGAGAAAGACTACCACGGGAGAGCCTAAAGAGGCACCATCAAAGAAGAACCAGACAGGTCCTTCACACATCCCGGAAGTTGTATCCACAGATTCCTCGGAACAAACTCTCAATGCTCAATCAGAGCACACGGCTCAAACCAACCAACCCCTGCCTGCGCAAAACACACACAGAGGATGAACAGCCTTATGGAATGCCGGCTGAAAACCAGCAACCTCAGGGTGTAGGTGCGCAGGCCGTTCCCACTGTAACACCTGCAATGATGTGAGCAATAGAAGAGCTTCTGGCCTTCAGAGAGACTTTAAGGAACCAAGGCTATGCGCATCCGCCACCACCGCCACCCCCACCTACACCACCACCTGCTCAAACATACCCTGCAGCTGTGATAATGTCTCATGACACGCCCCGAAGAGAAGCTTCAATGCAACATGGAAGATAGCCTCTAGCTGCCAACCCACATTACTACAACGCAGGACCTCAGGGATCCCGCTCCAGTGCAACCTATAATGAGAGGTCATACCCTGCCGAGTTATGGAAACAACCAAGTTACATGAACGAGCAGCAAGGCAGGGAGAATTCTCATTACCAACAAAGCTGGGGGCATGACAACAGCAGAAACCCAAACAGCATCTGGGGGATGCCGGAGAGGAACGATAACGTTCCCATCACAGGACTGACTGCTAAGAGCTTGGAGGCTCTCATAGAGCAAAAGCTGAATCAATCGAAATCAGAGCTATATGTCTTAACTGATAGCGCAAGTCACCCCTTTACTGAGGAGATGTTGAACAATAGGGTTCCGGGAATCCTAAAAAACATAAGGATCGAAAAATACTCTGGAAAGGGTGATCCTATTAAGCACGTGCAGCAGCACGAGGCTTCATTGCTGGGGAGAACAACCAACTCAAACCATGTGGCGGTCACATTCCCGCAAACCTTAATAGGTTCAGCGGCACAATGGTTTTTCTCCCTTCCTAAGGAAAGTGTTAGCTCCTGGCATACCTAAAAGCAAAGTTCATCCAAAGGTACATGGGTGAATGCACATTGCTCAAATGCTCAAATGCACTTGATGATGTGCAGCAGCAATACGATAAATCTTTAGCTGATTATTACATCCGTTTTAATCAGAACATCGCAGACATTCAGACAAACCTGTCTGAAGGTGAGATAATCAGAGCATTCATAAGGAACCTGGGCCGCCTAGGTTTCTCTTTGGGAGAATAGATGTCGAAACGCCCGGCAGGAACTCTGGAGGAGTTAGCCTCGCGTGTGAAGGAATACGTGGACCTTGAAAGGTTCAAAAACAATGCTAAGGCAAAGTTGAATGTCGCGCGTAACAAAGAAAATAGCAAGAAGGCTGGGCAAGAAAAGCATCCCCAGGGAAATCAGCAGCAAAAACAGTGGCAACCACAGCCCAAACGGCCGATCCAAGTCGACATCCAATGACTAAAGGAGGTAAACGCTGCAAACCTCATTCCGCTGAACGCACCCATGACGGTGATCTTAAAAGAGATGGAGGAAACTAATCTCTGGAAAGAGCCAAACAGTTGGCGAAAAGGCCCCTTGGGAAAGGAAACTGATAAGTGGTGTGAAAACCACGAAGTTAATGGGCATGACACCGACCAGTGCTTCGGCTTGAGAATGCGCATCAACAATGTCATTCTGCGAGAGGAGTTAAAACAATTTTTTGATCAAGGTGACAACATCCCTACAAATCCTCAAGGAGAACCCTCCAAAAAGAACAAGGAAAAAGAAAAGATGCTCGGTCAATTTTGAACTGAATCCTCTAATTAAAATATATAAAATTTAGTCATTAAAAATATTTTTTATCTAATAATAATATATATACAATACTGATATGTTGACATTTGGTGAATGGGTCGCCGTAATAGGAGTCATTTAATATAAGTCCAACATCCTAATCATAATTGAGTAATGTCACATTAGGGATTTTGAGCTAGACATAAATCCCAATTGACATGAGAGACTCAAAATTGGACCTCCCTAATATGCTAACCAGCCGAATTATAGGGTGGACACCCTATGTAGGTTTTAACCCACCACCTCTTATAAATAGAGAGTGTTAGGGATTTCTTTAGGGTTAATCACTTCCTCACTTTAAGTTGAGACAAAAGAAATCACTCTCCCTATTTTTGTGAGGTTCGGCCGAAACCTCAACGCCACAAGGAGGTGCCGAAATTGAGTGATCAATTTACCCCAGAGATCCATCCAAGCGACCGAATTGAAAAAAGATTTTGTTGTTGAGACTATTGCTTGTAGATTGCTCATTCACATGAGTTTCTACAGGACCCATCCGGCAAATCATGAACTTCCTATGACGCTCCTGTGCTACGGAAAATAATATTAGTATGTGTCATCTTTCTGCTGCGTAATATGTTACATAGCATGTATCATGTGATTTTATTTCCATAGTAATAATCTCTTAATTCCAAGATAATCTGCTTCTTATATTAATGATGTTAATTCACCACCACATATAATAACCAAGTATAGTTCATTTGTAGGAAGTTCCATCTTTTGCACTAAAACCTTGCAACAAAAAATATATATTAGTTATATTCATATCACAGCTAGGTAGCTAGCTAGGTAGTCCGTCTCATTTGATCAAATCCCTTGACCATGACTTTGACCCATTTGATGCGTAATTAGAATTTTAAATAAAAAAAAGTTTGAAGAAAAAAAAAAAAAAGGTTCAGATTCGGTTTTGAACAGGTTCTGAACCGGTTCTGCTATGGTTTGGTTTTGGAGCTGTGAATCCGGTTCGGTTCATGCCAGGCATAGAAAACCGGCTGAACCTTAAATCTGGTTCCGGTTCGGTCCAGAACCGAACCATGCCCAGCCCTACCACACATATACAAAAGACTCAATAAGTTCGTTAAAAAAAAAAAAATTTCTTGCATGCTTTAAAACTAAGTAAATATTTTCATTAATTCTAATTATAACATTATTCATTATCTAACAAATAAAATTTAGTGTTTTGCAAAAACTAAAAAGGTATATGAATGTTTATAGTGGGTTCCAAATCCCGCCGCCGTTCGTCACATTGACCCACGTGCTTTATTGAATAAATCTCTTTTGGTTCCACAATCTTAAAACAAGATTCATTAATTTTTTTCCATATCATATTGGATTATTATTTATCTATATATCTATATATATATTATAAATTATGAAGAAAAGATAATAATAGAGTGAATGTGTAGGTGATGATTTTGTTTTTTACGTTAATTAATACATTTATGACAATTGAGCTAAGGATTTTGTAGTCATTAACTCCATAGCATTGATTGCACTAGGGAGCTGAGGGTTTTTAATATGCAATTAATCGCAATTAAAATTTCGCTGATTTCGAACCGTTCAAGATTCAATTTATACAACTAATGACAATTAAAATTTCGGACCGTTTAAGATTCAACGTATACAATTAATCACAATTAAAATTTCTTTAATGTCAAACCGTTCAAGATACAATGTACTCAATTAATCGCAATTAAAATTTTGGATCGTTCAAGATTCAATGTATATAATTAATCGAAATTAAAATTTCGCTGATTTTTAACAGACGCTTGACGCTGAGTCGGCGAACGAATATACCAGGCGATACGAGCGGCTGACAATCTCAATGGCAGAGCCATCTCTATCTCCGGCGAGATATCGCCGGTGGTCATCGAAGTCATATATGTTGAACAGACGCTTGACACGGATCCGACAACCAAAGGTAGCATGTGCTACGGACATCTAAAATTTATTTTTGAACTTGCGCAATGGTATCTTATGGTTCAAAATTTCCAGCCTTTCGTTTACTTTTTCAAATTTTAGACTGATATTTTATTTAAAAATAGTGTTTCAACATATTACAAATAGTCAGTATAAATTTTATCGAATATTAGTTTGTTAATTATACATATTTGGTAAGTAACCCCGCATGATGCGCGGGAAATGCACATAATATGGATATACATATAGTAGGATCATAACAACAATGTTGTATATTTTAGGGAAATTTTAGTATTGAAATGAACAAATTTTTTTTTTTTTGTTAAATATCGATTAATATGATTTAGTGATTCAACACATCATCCGATAAACATGGTACGAATTTTATATATATAATATTTCTTGTTTGACTCTCACCTTTTCATTTTCAACCTTTCCCAATTTTCTCTGCTATAAATACACAGAATCGACCTCTAATGGCTTCCATAATTCATTCAATACATCATGCAATTCCATTACCCATTAGATTTCTCCATGGAACCCAATTCCTTCTTTCCTTACTACACTTCGCCGGAATTCTCCTTCTCATCCTTCGACGCCGACGACATGCTCCTCCTCGCCGCCGCCGTATCCACCTCCTCCAGCTCCACCACATCAGTCAAGGAAGAAGAACTCTCTCTCAGCGCAGAATCACCATCCTCCTCCTCCTCCGGCGCCGCCGTCTCCAGCCCCGCCACTGTAAAGGAGAAGGCTTACCGCGGCGTGAGGCGGCGGCCGTGGGGGAAATACGCGGCAGAGATTCGCGACTCGACCCGGCACGGAGTTCGGGTCTGGCTGGGAACCTTCGACACTGCGGAGGCGGCGGCGATAGCGTACGACCAGGCGGCGTACTCCATGAGGGGGTCGACGGCGGTGCTAAACTTTCCGGTGGAGAGGGTGAAGGAGTCGTTGAGAGAGATGAAGTATCGGTGCGCAGAAGGGTGCTCCCCTGTGGTGACACTCAAAAGGAGGCACTCCATGAGGAAGAAGTTGAAGCGCCGGCCGGTGGTGAAGGCGGAGGTGGCCGGCGAAGACAATGTAGGCGTGGTGGTTTTTGAGGATTTGGGGGCGGAGTATTTAGAGCAGCTGCTTACTTCTTCCGACGATCATAGTAGTGGCTCTGTTTCTTCTTGGTGAACAATTTTTTTTTTTTTTTATAGTTTTGTTTTTGGTAGGATTGTGTTGTATAATTAATTCATATGGAGCGAGGCTAATAATAATGTTAAAACGTTTCTAATTTAGCAAAAATCGAACTTAATTCAAATTTTAAGTTAGTTTATCGGTTAATGTTAATCTGACCGACTTTAGATTGATAACAATAGATTTCATTTATATGAGCTTTGGGAGTCTCTAAGCATTAAACAACCACTTAAATCAAATTTTAAATATGTATTTTTTATTTTAATATGAAATATTTATCAGTATTAAATCTCTTTTTAAAATGAATTTTAATTGTACCTTTTGTAGTCTCAAACAATTAATTAATATAATATGTTGATTTGTCCGTCTCACACTAATAATGTATGACTTCCTTAAGTAAATTTTGGTGACTCGTAAAATCTTTACTGACGTTTGAGAAGATGGTTTAAAATATTATATTGTTTCCACTTAATTAGGGTTAAAAAGGTTTTTTGTGTCATATAGGTTTTTGGTGTCATATCTCATATGTTTTATTTTGTAGGTTTTTTGTGTCAAACGTTTGCATTTTGTAGGCTTTTGGTGCATTTGTTAGCCAAATGTTAAGTTTGATCGTTAAATACTTTTATTTTGTTCAATTTAGTCCCCAAATTTATACACCTAACTTTTAATTATTGCAATTTAGCCCTAAAGAACTCGGTCCAGTTGACCTAGCCATGGTGCGACCTATGGCTGGGTCGTACCACGGATCGGGTCACCCAAGGTCCGGAGACCCCAGCCGCGGTTCGACCCAGCCATGGGTCGCACCATGGCTGGGTTAATTGGACCCAAGGGTTCAATTGACCCTATTTGACCCAATAGTTCAATTGACCCAATTGGACTCAAACTTAACATTTGACTAACGATGCACCCAAAGCCTACAAAATGCAAACGTTTGACACCAAAAACCTACAAATAGATTTTTCTATCAAATAGATTAGGCACTTACCAAATCATATATATATATATAAAATATTGGTCAAATGTGGTTCTTGAAGTTTGACCTCTTACAGATAACATGTTACTCATCGTCCAATATTTATGGACTCAAACTATATTAATTTAGTTCTTCTATTTGTCAATTCAACCACGTCGTGTACAACCTAATTAGTAGTTAAATAAGTATTGTTGTAATTATAAGTATAAACTTTATATTTTTGTGATTTAAAATTTTCTTTAATGTTATCAAATTATGTTGATATTATGGTATAAAATCGCATGAAAAGTGTATAATTATGTTTGTATAGGTCAAACTTGCCCATCGATGACTCTAAGTGGTCAATTACAAGTTTACATTCTTGACACCTCAAGTTAATGAGTTAGATACAACTGAGCTATCAATGACCCACGTAATGCTCGACCCAACTCATTCATAGATCTAATTGTAAGGCTAACTTAGTACCATAACTGAAGACAGTAGTTAAAATATTTCTTCCAATCTTGTTCTAGCTAGTACTAATAAGTTTGATGAATCATCCAGAAGGAATTAATTAATTTGGCACGTGTTGTATTCATTCATTCATTAATTTTTTTTGAAAGAGATCATGGGTTGAGTTCAACACTTGAAATGCATGCACCTTTCCTAAAATAGTAGCATCAACTTGACAAGGATATTATTAATATATATGTTCCCTACCTAGACTTTTGAGATCTCTTTGATATACATATATAATACCTTATACCTAGCTAGTGTTCAAAAAGAATGTCCATTTGCATTGTGCAATATTATACACTTTAATGCCTTTAAACTCATGTGATAAGATGCTTGAATCACTACAAAAAAACATATTTTTAGTGATGAATATTTTGTGACCATAATATAATTAGTCACTAAAATTTAATTTTTTAGTAACTACATATGAATTTAGTCACAAATTATATATTCGTGAAACTATTTAGTGATGAACTAGTATTTAGTTGCTAATGACAACCAATTTGTGTCCAAAGCAAAGTGAAACATATATGTACTAGCTAAACACATGGCGATAATTGAAAGTTTTAGTTACTAAATATTTGTTTGGATAGGTACCACTGCTAAATATAATATGTGATGATTTTCATCTAGTTAAAAAATTGTAAATGAAGTTTTAATATTAGTTCGTTTTATTCCTACCATTCCATATGTGTATATTACACCATTTTGTTTTGTTTTCATATATTTAAAATTAGTTGAATTTAAGTTGATAATTTTATTTATTTTCACAAATATTATTGGGCATATAACTTTGGTTTGGAGAAATAGTTTCTATCTTGCCAAAAAAAAAAGTAGCTAACTATAACTAATCTCCAAACAATAATAATATAGTTTATCATTGATAATTTATTTTATGTATTTTATGATAAAGTAATTATAGTTATTTAGTAGTAGAAGAATATATTTGAAAAAAAGAAAGTGCTACTAATAAACAAATAATTAAATAGAAAATAAGTTATTTTTATTATTTTGGCCGAACATAAGATAAATTATTTAAAAATTAGCTAGCAATTAAATATATAAAATAAATAAAAACTGTTTTTTATACCTTAGATGATGGACCAGTCCATCTTTTATCTCACGGTTAATAATAATATGGCCTAAATTTTTCTTTAAATATCTCAAATAACTGTCATTATAGTTATCTCAATTATTCAATCTCCCTTAAATTTCTCACAAAGCTCGTGATAAGTGGGAGGCCATCACACAAGATGGGAGCTCCCTAGCCGTTGAAGTGTCCATCTATTCCATATGCATTTGTATGTGAAAGCTCTTTTCATCTTCCTTAAAACACTAGAATCTTTAGTTGATCTTCATCAATCTCCTCCGGCCACCATGCATTTTTGCAGTTCCCTCTTTTTCCTCTCTGAATTTCTCGATCAATCTATCTGAGAATTCAATTTTGAGGGTGCATACATCGGAATTTATATAATTGGAAGGTGGTGGTAGCGACAGTCATTGGCTTCCGCGAGGTAATATTTTTGGTTCTCTCTATCCCTTGGATCCTGACGTGATCTATCTAGCATATCTAAATGTTAATTTAAAGAAAAAACCGCCATGGATACGAAATGGATTGTCGAATATCTCCTGTCGGGTTTCACGACTGCCATTCGTGCCATCGTCGTCATGTTCTTCATTGTTTTGCAGGATTCTATCGAGCAAGATGCATATGAATTCAGGAGAGACATATAGAATCATTTATACTTATTGACAATGTCACCTACTTCCTTTAAGATGGGTATATTGTATCAAAATATATTTGCATATATTTTGTACCATTTATTTAGAGTTATATGTTGTAAGATTATATATGAGATTTTATTTAGGAGTTGTCTCTTATTAATGTACGTAATTTTATACATGTATTGATATTGATATATATATAATAATTATGAATACTCCAAAGTAGGAAGTATGTTGATATGGTTTAACTGAGAGTAATTTGTAAACCATCCACTCTTTAATATTTTATTTTATTAGTTTCAATTAGAAAACTAATAAATAAAAAACAAATAAATAATATTTTTTAAATATATATATATATATATTTCTACCATCATTAATATACCAACATCAGTTATGGTCTAGTGGTTGAGAGCGCTGACTCCCGTGTGGTTTTGCTCCGAGGTCACGAGTTCGAATCCCCCTAGCGACCTGATTAAAATCATTTCCTGGGAAAGGAAGACCCCCCCCCTAAGGGGCCGTTTGTTCATAAGTATGATGCACTCGCTAATGAAATGAAAGTCCGGACATTACGTAACGGGGTGGGCCTAGAGTTGCCACTACTAGCCCATTCATTTTATTTACCAATAAAAACCATCATTAATATCATAATTAATTAGTGACTCTTTAGCGTAGTCACAAATTCATGCTTTATTTAGTGGCTAGTTTTTCATATGGTCACTATTTCATTTAGCAACCTTATCTACTGTGACCACCCTGTGACAAACATTTTTTTGGTCACTGATTTATTATGTGACTGTTTTGCGAGCCACAAAAAACATGCTCTGGTGTAGTGAATGCCTAACTGACGTCTTCATTGGTCCAATTTTTTACTAGTGTATTCATCCACAAATCCAGATTTATAAACTCAAATAAAAAATACCGAAATATATTTATACACCATCTATTCACTACAAGAAATCCTAGTCATTTGTGAGAAATCTGTCTATGAGGGACATATAACCTTATTTGTAAGGAAATTGTCAAAATTCCTTACAAATACAACATACATTTTTTTTTTGTAAAGAGTGACTCTTAAAAAAAAACTTGACTAGAAAATTTCTCAAAAATTTTCTTGAAATTCCCTTAAAAATCCCTCAAAACATAATAAATTTTTAGAAAATTCTTATAATTTACAAGGGAATTGGTTCCCTTAAAAAAATGTCGTCACAAATTATCAATTTTCTTGTAGTGATTCCGAAGGTTTTCAAATAAAAAAAAAATTAGTTTATTAGATTTCTATTGGACCATTTGTTCCGCAGGTTCTAAGACTAGTTACAACTAGTCAATTCAATGACCCTAAAATGCACAAAATACTTCACGTTTTTAAGTAATATATATATACTTATTTAATGTATTTATATATTTATACTATAATACTATATTATTTTAATTAAGTATATATTTATTTACTATTATTAAATATGACATTTTCAATTTTTTTAAAGTTTTATTTTGTATTTTAATTTACAATTTTTTTTATATATATATATGCAAATATATATGATGATTTTTTTAATATCATTCAATATAATTTATATTATATTATATATATGTATATACAAAAACACGTATAAAATATTAATCAATAAGATTATTTTAAGTATATTGATTTAAAACCAAATGAACTCATAAATCATATATGTTAATAATTATTATAATATAAACTCTTGTTTAAGTAAAAATATATTTATTGTATAATGCGTGATTCAGTGACTAGTTAACTTATTATTAACCTGTAAGCCTAAATTTTAAATTAGTTATTTACTATACATAAAGTAAGATTGTGATTTATTGTAAAAAGGAAAATAAATGTGAAAAAAGGGAGCAAGTTGACATTTTTCTATGGAAGAGAGTACTACGTCAGCTATGAGGTAGGTTTAGCATTAAAAAATGAAACTAAACGTGTGATTATGATTTTAGGAATTAATAAAGATAAAGATTATATATATTTATTATGGGTCGAAGAATATTTGCTTGACTGAATCAAATACCTACGTTTAAGAAGAAAAAGATTCCTAAGTTGAGACGCCAAACTTGAGGAAGCGTATGTTCTAAACTTACAATTTGTCGGGATAATTAAAGTTGATAATTAAATTTTTTTGGCCAATTAAAGCTAATTAATATTAGTTCATTTATTTTATATAAGAGATTGGTTTGGCCAAAAAAATATAAGAGATCGATTTGAATATAAAAATACTCAAAAATTAGAAAATATCATAGTACAATATAAATAAAGTATATATATATTTTTTTTTTATGTGCGTGTAGTTCATGCATGCGTATATCTTCCTCTTTAAGATTCATAAAACATTATGGATAAGCCGTTAATTAAAGAAGGCTTCGTATATGGGTCCGCCGCCATGCATCACACATTGACTCATGTGTTTTAATTTATAACCAAGATTGAATGTCTTCATTACCAAAACGTTTTCGCATGATTTATTTATTACTTCTTTCCCCATATCCTCTCACATATATATAAGATCAAACCCTAAACTTGATATATCATCATTTAACCACATTTTGATACACACCAAAACTCTCTATAACCATGCAATTTCATTACTCAGCCAAGAACAATATGCTCATAGAACCTAACTACTTCTTCCCTGCATACTATACTACTAAAGATACGACAATTACCGACAAAAAAAATCCGTCGGTAATAATTTCGTCATTTGACATCACCACCTCGATCCCTATCAAGGAAGAATTTTCCGATGGTTCGGGGCTAGCTACTTCACCGGAGAAGGCGTATCGTGGTGTGAGGAGGCGACCATGGGGGAAATACGCTGCTGAGATTCGCGACTCGACCCGGCACGGTGTCCGGGTCTGGCTAGGGACCTTTGACACTGCAGAGGAAGCCGCACTGGCTTACGACCAGGCGGCTTATGCAGTTAGGGGTTCAATGGCGGTGCTTAACTTTCCGGTAGAGCGGGTGAAGGAGTCGCTGAGGGAGATGAAGTATCGGCGCGAAGAAGGGTGTTCCCCTGTGGTGGCGCTCAAGAGGCGGCACACAATGAGGCGGAAGTCTATGGGGAGGAAGCACCGGCGGCCACAAGTGGTGGTTGATGAGGTGGCTGTTAAGGCGGATGTGGTGGTGTTTGAGGACTTGGGGGCTGAGTACTTGGAGGAGCTCTTGAGCTCTTGGTGAATTAATTAAGTTACACCATCCTTTTATTTATGTTATATTATATAATAATATTTTCTTTGTTATAATTAGGCCACATTGTGCAAAAAACCGAGATTTCAGTTTAGTATTTGTGCAATTTGAATTTGCATTTCTTAAAAAATTGAGATTAATTAATTAAAGTGTTGATTTCATCCTATTTTAAACAGTTACAAAATGTATGATACAATTGATATAAGATACCGAAATTATATGACTAATATCCGTGCGCTTGGTGCGTGTGTGACCGGATCAATTTATGATTGGCCCGAAATTGATTTGAGATCAGATCGGTTCAAGTTTGAAAAATAAAGATTCGAGTCATTTTCATGTTGACCCAAAAAAATATTAATTGTACATGTTCAAGTTCACGACCAACACCAGAAAAAAAAATATTGTATATGTTCAGATTGACTCGGATATAACTATAGTTAATATCCGAGTCAATCTGAACATATACAAATTCGACTACTAAAATATACTAATACTAGAAAATATATTCATTGTGACATATGTCATGTGATTGGATAAGATTTTCAAATTTCCAAAGAGTAATCTGTTGGTATATAGTTTAACCCAAATGCTACTAATAAATGTTTCCAACAAATTACTATTTGTTTGAGAAGTTGTTGGAAACTAAATATTTCCAACGGAATTCCAACGGATATGTGCTGGTTGGAAAGTTGGAAATTTAATAAAATAAAATCTGTTTGAAGCTGTTGGTAATATGTTGGAAATTTAATAAATTAAAATCTGTTTGAAGCTGTTGGTAATCTGTTGAAAATTTCCAACAGATTGTGTCTGTGTCTGCTAAAAAGTCATTTGTTGTTGATACCTGTTTTCTTACGGTGAACTAATATTTGAATATATTACATTCATTTTTCTTACTCCAACTTGACTTTATTTTATGTCTTGATTACCTGTAAAGCTATAATTGGGTGAGCATATATATTCGGGTTTCGGGTTTTAGAGTTTAATAAGTACTTGGGGTAATCTCTGTAAAGCTATAATTGGTTGAGCATATATATGGTTGTATTCTAGCTCCATAATAAGTACTAAGTACTAATATAGTGCAGCAATCATGTTCTATTTTGGTAATAAGTTTTTGGTAGTTGGATTTTCAAAATACTGTTATTTACATTAACATGTCTTAACATCCAGTTTTTAGTATATTAATTACTACATTAATCATTTGCTAAAATCTAGCCCGTCTAGCTCAGTTGGTAGAGCGCAAGGCTCTTAACCTTGTGGTCGTGGGTTCGAGCCCCACGGTGGGCGAGTTTTTTGGTTGTCCATAGCTATTAAACATGTTGTAAACAGCTGTATTAGCTGATGGATACATGCCTAATTCGGGTTCGTATTTATATTGTCTGGATTGTCCAAATCTTACGTGGTCGGATTGCCGCCCTTGACGCGCGTGTTTTTACACTAAGTCCGAGATTTCTGATAGCCAACCTTGATTAAACACGATGCCGATTCACATTTTTTTTATTAAACCGGGATCTAACCAAATAAAACCGGGTCGGGTCCAAGAGTTCCTATATATTGGAATCTTGGCCGCCCATTTCATTTTAAGTCACTTCAGGATTGGCTTAGGAGCTCCGACTTCTCTCTACTTTCTCTCTCTAGTAACTCAACCAGCAATAATAATTGTTGTCCACAGCTGTTAAACATGATGTAAATAGTTGTATTAGCTGATTGATATATGCCCAATTCGGGTTCGAATTTATATTTCAGACCTCGCGAACACGTCAAACCCACGAAAACAGATCGAAACTCTAAAACCGCGAGTTGAAACTGTCCGGACAGGCAACACGCGCGTCCGGATTGTCCAAATCTTACGTGGTCGGATTGCCGCCCTTGACGCACGTGTTTTTCCGACGTGTATTTACACTAAGTCCGAGATTTCTGATAGCCAACCTTGATTAAACACGATGCCGATTCACATTTTTCTATTAAACCGGGATCTAACCAAATAAAACCGGGTCGGGTCCAAGAGTTCCTATATATTGGAATCTTGGCCGGCCATTTCATTTTAAGTCACTTCAGGATTGGCTTAGAAGCTCTGACTTCTCTCTACTTTCTCTCTCTAGATTGCTCATTACTTAGGCATCAGAGAGGGTTCATCGAGCACCACCCCCTCTCCGTGTGCTCGATATTGACCCGTGTGCAGGTGCAGGAGATACGCACGTACACAGCAAGGACTGCGCGTATACGATAGGGCGTGCGTAAACACCGTGAGGAATATACGTGCAGACACAATAAATGGATGACATCCTGACACTCTGACGCATCACCGCCCTGACATACGAACAACCACACATACGGACACTCAAACACTTAGCCATTTTAGGGACTTGTGGACCTCCGAAAGTCCAATACTCCGACAGTCCAATATTTCGACAGTTCGACAGTCCGACAGACCGACACTCCGACATTCGCGGGTTCCGACACCCCGGCTAAGATTCTATGTACCCATTCGACAACCCATCATCCCGCGTGGGCTAGGTCGAAACGTTTGGCGCCGTCTGCGAGATTCGAGCAAATAGTCATTACTCGCCTCCAAGAGCTAACTAACCAATACAAACGTTGGTACTCACAGAGACTTCCCAAGCGGAGATGCATAATCCAACACAAGAGACATGCAAAGACCAACGATGATGTGCTACACTGCACTATGCTGCGCTACACTGCGATAAGCTACGATAAGTTGAGCTACTCTGACATCGCAACCACCGCCATGGTGACTGTGTGTATCGCCGCCCCTGTCAGACCTAAAATCTGATTTAAGGCGATTACGTTTTGAAAACGTGGATTTTTATTGGAATCACCACTAGTTTATTAAGGCTAACTAGAATTCTAAATTACCTAAGCGAATAACGAATTAAACACCTAGGTATAAAATCGGTCTACGATTAGAAATTCAGGTTTGGGGGTTCTATTACGAATTAAAAAAACAATTTTTAATTACGCACTTTCGCTACTCAATTAACTTATTTGCCATGATTTTTTAGTATTCAACCCTAAAAGTTACGTCTTAATCAAGTTATGAATTTGTTTTACAATAAAACAACCTTTTGGATTAGGAAATGAATCTGTACGGTGAAATTAATTATGATACAAAAAAGTTAGCAACTTGATAGCACATTATTGTTCAATTAGAGCTACACATGAGGACAATAGAAATAAGGGTTAAAGGTCCTTCTGGTACCATATGTTTGTAAAAATTACACTGTTCATACCACTAGTATTTTTTCGTACCGAATTGGTACCATATGTTTCCAAACCTTACTGTTTTGGTACCTCCGTTAGAGTTCTGTCAAAAACAGCCGTTAAATGGTATGTGTCATGCACGTGACCAGCCCAAAACTTTCAATTTTGTTACAAGGGTTAAAGGTCCTTTTGGTACCATATGTTTCCAAACCTTACTGTTTTGGTACCTCCGTTAGGGTTCCATCTAATACATCCCTAACTTTTATTTTGTTCAATTTAGTCCTAAAACTTCAAAATCAAACAATTTCCCCAAATTGACCTAGCCGGACCTAGCCATGGGCTAGGTCCGACCCTGGATCGGGGTCACCGGACCCAGGGGACCTTGACCCAGGGTCGGACCTAGCCCTAGGCTAAGTCTGGCTAGGTCAATTTGGAAAAATGGTTTGGTTTTGAAGTTTTAGGACTAAATTGAACAAAATAAAAGTTAGGGATGTATTAGATGGACTAAATTGTAACAAAATTGAAAGTTTTGGGCTGGTCACGTGCGTGACACATGCCATTTAACGGCTGTTTTTGACAGAACCCTAACGGAGGTACCAAAACAGTAAGGTTTGGAAACATATGATACCAATTCGGTACGAAAAAATACTAGTAGTATGAACAGTGTAATTTTTGCAAACATGTGGTACCAAAAGAACCTTTAACCCTTGTTACAATTTAGTCCATCTAATACATCCCTTACTTTTATTTTGTTCAATTTAGTCCTACAACTTCAAAACGAAACCATTTTCCCAAATTGACATAGCCGGACTTAGCCTAGGGCTAGGTCCGATCCTGGGTCATGGTCGCCGGACCCAGGCGACCCTGACCTAGGGTCGGACCTAGCCCTAGGCTAGGTCCGGCTAGGTCAATTGGGACCTACACCCAATTTGGGGCTAGGTCCCAATTGACCTAGCCGGACCTAGCCTAGGGCTAGGCTAGGTCCGAGCCTGGGTCGGGGTCGCCTGGGTCCGGCGACCCCGACCCAGGGTCGGACCTAGCCCATGGCTAGGTCAATTTGGGGAAATGGTTTGATTTTGAAGTTTTAGGACTAAATTGAACAAAATAAAAATTAGGGATATAATAGATGGACTAAATTGTAACAAAATTGAAAGTTTTGGGCTAGTCACGTGCATGGCACATGCCATTTAACGACCATTTTTGACGGAACCCTAACGGAGGTACCAAAACAGTAAGGTTTGGAAACATATGGTACCAGTTCGGTACGAAAAAATACTGGTGGTATGTACAGTGTAATTTTTGCAAACATGTGGTACCAAAAGAACCTTTAACCCTAGAAATAATTATGGAATCTAATTATGGACTCGGGACTAGTGACCATTATTTTCCTCCTAAACAAATCTATCTATATATATAATAAGGCAAGAGGAGAGAGGTAGGGAGAGTGTAGTTTCGCCACGTCAGCACGGTAAGTTCATCACAAATCGACACGTCAGCATTACTAACCAATTAAAACATGACACCTCATCTCTCTTATTAATCTATTTTTATTATTTATATTAAACACATAAGCAATTAAGAGTAATTAAAAGTCAATTTCAAATACTAATTTTTCTCTCCACCTCTTGGTTTTCTCTTCTCCATATCTGAAATATATATATATATATATATATATATATATATATATATATATATATATATATATATATATATTAGAAGAAATGTGTGAAGAAAATATGGATGAATTACGATTTTCATAATTTTCAGCAAATGCAATCTTTATACTCATCACTTTAATCTATATATATAGAAGCAAGAGGAAAGAGAGTATAGCAAAAGAGAGTGCTAATGTTTCTTTTTGTTAAGTTATATCGATGTAGGGTATTTCGGTCAAGGTTAATTCTATAGAATCCCGATAGCTGAAAGAAAGCCAAGAAGAAAATTAGACATTTCAATATTTTCCATACATATTAATATTTACGGTTTAGCAAGTCGCCCTGCGCGTAGCGCGGGGTTAGCACCTAGTATTTGAATCAATCAAATTACTAAATGATATAATGACAGATAGGATCGATCGGTTCAGCTGTATAACAACATAATCAATAGATAGCAGCACACATTCATCTTATATATCTATCAAAGCATCGATGGTAGAAAAATCTAGTGTACACCGACAAAAACTACACAGCAGAGAAATCAACGACAATACCTGAGAGCTTCGAGGGAGTGATGGGTGTCAGGGATCGAATCACGGTGGAGAGGGAGTCGAGCTTCGGGTGTCATCATGGAGAGAGCGGTTGGTCTTGGTCGGAGAAGACGGCAGAGTGGTCACCGGAGCCGATGGAGAATACGGGGTGGAGGTACGACCGCCTGGGCTGAGAGCTTCAATAATGTTGATGTGAACAAGATAATAATAATAGTAGTAATAATATTAATATGATGAAAACAAATCAAGACATAAACGAAATTTGCTATCAATCGGATGAATCATTTTCTCTTTATTGTTGTGTGTTTTTCTCTGTGTCCTTTTACATTGTAAATCACTTCTATTTATACTAATTTATGCTTAAGCTAACTAGGAAATAAATATTACAGATTTATTTTAACCATAAATGCTAAATATTCAGAAAATATACTCTAAATATTCAACAAATATTATCTGCAATAAATACAAATAACTATCCTAATTTAAACTAAGCTTATTTTTAGCAACACCGCGACCTTCCATATCCGGATGCTTCCTTTTTTTAAGCGCATTACACATAATATTTTTAATCGTGTTATATACGTATCGCGCGTACCAAAATTAGGTGTTTACAGCCGCTGCAGCAGTATTCATCAAGGCAGCAGTAATCACTGCTATCACCACATTAGCAATCGCTAATACTACTACCGTTGTGACACCTATTACCACCATCAGCATGCGACCAACAGGTTGCACGCATCGCTGCCACTCTGGCCCCGCGAAAGGATCGCTAACGCCGGAAATCGTCGCCAACTGAATCCATAGACAAGACTGCATAGTCCAGACCTTATGGTGGGGACACCAATCCGAATCCCCCAGACGCCCGCTATCGTGCCCGATGCAAGCGTATCATTTATAATAACAACTATATATATATACAGTCACATAATTGCAGGTCATACCGGTGGGCGATCAATACAAAGCAAATATATATTCAACACAAGGTTGACGAGATCTCCAATGTTAGGCATAACAACTCCCCATGTGGACAAGGTGCAACAACCAACGCGCAAGCAGCGTGTAACGTGACGTACACAAAACAGGAGGTACACAAGACTGCCCATGACGGACGACGCAAGAAATGACAATATTTTCAAACCCCACCAATGGAGGGAAACAAGCAACTGAGACAAGGATCATCATATGATTCCGATACGACAACTCATTTTGTCGCGCCCACGCAAACAACGCGCAATATGACGGGGGCACGCCCAACAATCACTAACCGGGGGGCACGCTCTGGTTACATCTCCATGAAGGAACTCAAAGGCGTTTAACATCACCACCAAATGGGCAAATGGGGGGGACACCATTCAAGGGATAATCCCACCACCACTGTGGGACGTTATTCAATATCGACTCCTGCACTATACGCACATCTGTGCCAAACCCATCACGTGGAGAAGGTGAGATAGCTATCTCCGACATCCTACAAATACTCCCTCGCTGAGCAAATAAGAAGGACGTGACTTTAACACAGATGGATAGGTCCTATACAATCCGGCGGAAATACATGTGCTTACGCGCACCTACATGTGCCTATGCGCACCTACATGTGCCTACGCACACTTACATACGCCTACGCGCACTTACATGTACTTACATGCACCTACCCAGGCATGCACGGCCTAATGCGGAGGTTAAAGGTAACATAAGGACTACCTCCGGTAACAACAAAAGGAAAAGCAGTGAACCTTGTCAGTTCAACATTCTTCAATCATGTATACATCTGCGACACAAGCACAACTTCAAAGGAAGTTAGGCTACATGTCATAACCACTACGAGGGTACAACACCACGAAGAGTCACGAGTATAGGAAGAAGTACATCAAGTAAAGCAAGACCTCTAGGAAGTAGACAATGTCCGCACGAAACTTTCAACCCAACGCATAGCGTACATACTCTACTCAACAGCGCGGGACACGCGTTCAAGAAGGGAAGGGTTACTCCTATCCAATCTCACCAACAAATACACTTGCATCAAAATGCAATGGATAGAAGGGAGGGAATTTACAAGTCCTCGTCAAGTATGGATGCTACCATAAAGCAGTCACCAAGGGAAATGCCCAACACTCGTCGCAAGAATGGGGGCACATCGCGAACTACAACTCCTACAAAGACTCAGCGATCTCCTACTTACAAGAGATACGTACCACGCTTGAGCAAGGAACAACAGTGCGACCACCAAGCGACTTGAGGGGCACCAAACGAACAAGTGATTGGCACTCCACCTAATTACAGAGGAGGAGATCAGAAGTGAAAGGTCACGCGAAAACGCGAACGTGCGAACCCGCGAACATGCGATCACGCAAACATGCGAACATGTGAACACGCGACACCACTCTTCCTAAGAGAAGGCCACAAACGAGGAAAACAACCTCAAAGTCCCATACGGATTGCCTCTAGATGGTAACATCAGGCATCGCCCTCGAAAGACATTCTCTTCTACTTGAGTAAGGCCCAGGTAACAGGCATTACTACCAAGAGTAAATCCAGGTATGAGGAAACATCTCTACAAAAAAAAAAATATACTGTTATGAATAAAACAGACCACTCGAGTAAGATATCTACTCAGGATAGTCTGATTTACTCGAGGCAAAATCCAAGTTGAACGGAACAGACTAGTCGCGAATAGTCTAGTCCAGTCAAATTGGCATTGCAGGCGATAAAGCCGTATGAGGAGATTTATAACTCCATTTTATTTCGTAACCAATATATATCTCGAAGCATTGCGAAACAATTTTAGACAGGTTATACGCACATTCAAGAGATATCTCAAAAGCACACCCTACTCTGGAATCACGCCAAGTAGCGGACTATACGCATACTATTTGCATCAACAATACAAGCTATTATGCTAGCTACAACAAACGGCTTATATCATACAACGCCGACATGTCAACAATCGACATCGAAAACGAGCATGCAAACGCTCTATATCTCTCTCGACATCTATTACGAACAACGTCGACAACATACTGCACCTTGGTATTCTTCCAGGTCTTATTCTCATATGTGACATGATGCGATCTTAATCTGGAAACATCTGCATGTCTACATCAGCCATTCACTGGACTCCTAAGAAAACAGGATGCGGCTACATACATTAGGGGCTGATCACCCCACATGGCGTGATATCCTCTATCAGAGGCATCCTATAAATATAACTCAATATCTCTTCTCATTCTGGACATACTCTTGGATATCATTATACATATAGTAGTTCTTAGACTTGTTTTCTGAGGACCGGTTTAAGCTTCGGAGGGGGATTACCGGGCAAAAGCCGGGCTCATCACTTTGTGCAGGTATCAGGTGCCAGTGGTTGAGTTCAAGTTCATTTCAAGATATCAAAATCGGACTAACGGATGACCCGACGAACGGACGGTCGAGTGTTCAGACCAAAGAACTGACGAACGGGCAGTCAAGGTTAGTCGAAATCCAATAGAGCCCAGTCTTTTTTTTTAACATTTAATCATAACTTCAGGTCAACTTGCATATTCCCTTTATGTATAATAATATTATATTTATATAAAGTTAGTTTAATTAATATAGACTTAGGTTTAATTATGTCAATCGTATAATGTTAAGCATGTTAGGCTATATTTTAATTAAGCAATATTTGATAATCCTTAGTGTCTTAGATAGTAAATAAATAGTTATAGTTTAGTTTACTAATATTGATGAATACATAATTATTTAGGTATAATTTTATACTTTGTTTGATCATTCTTTTAAAAGTTATAAAATTTTGTATATATTATAGTAGTGGTAATTTGTGAATGAAGTACCGAAAGGATATGATTAATTCCGTGTGTTGTAATATGTAAATAGAACCTTTGAATACGAATTTATGTTCGTTGACCGTTGATATACTTAGGTATTTATTTCGTTATTCCCCTAGGTAATATAGATTTCTAGTTAGACTTAATTAACTAGTGGCGACTCTTTCCAAATTCACGTTTTTCAAAACGTATTCGCCATTAGGTCGAAATTTTGGATATGACACCTACCTAGGTTTCAGGGGACAAGTGGTTTACTTTGTAGACGAGTTAAAGACAGTTGGTAGACAGGCCGGCGAATGCGCATCGACGGCGCTGTGCAAGGAGGTAAGGGAAGGTTCAATTGAATTGAATGCGTCCACATTTCTCTTGGCAATATCTACAATTGAATGCGTCCACATTTCTCTTGGCAATATCTACAATTGAATGCGTCCACATTTCTTTATGATCATGTATCCGCAAACTAATTTTAACAAAGTATAACTGTATTAGCAAAAGAACAAAGTACATTCATTGAGTAATTACCAATTCATTCGTGTGCTCATCACTAATGAACGTGCAAAACAAGGGGGGGGGGGATTTATACCCATTTGGTTGTCGAACAAGATGGCCAAAGGCCTACCTAGGTATCATGGGACGAGTAGCTTACTCTGTACACGGGTCGTAGACAGTTGGTAGACAAGCTAGCGAATCTGCATTAACTGCGTTGTGCAAGGAGTTAAGGGAAGGTTCTGCTGGATGTTGTTCCTGATTAGAACAAGGTAGAGGCGGCTAATTGTTTTAGGCTCTTGCATAGCGTTTAGGTTATACTGAATTTTGAATAAACAAAAAAAGTTATCAGTATCTTCGTTTTACTTTAACCATGTCGACAAACGTTGTAGACGCGTTAGCAAAAGCAGTAAACACACACGTTGAACAACGAAGTCTCCGATGTGTAAAATAATCGGTATGGAAAACGGTTCGAAGTGAATGAACATAATTTTTACGGGTTGAGCGTACTAATATATATAAATGAAAAGATGAGAATATATACAGAATGTGAGTGAGTCAGTCAGTTGAGGAAAATAAAGGTTGGAGGCGTGTGGGTTTGGATTTGGTTCTGTAAAGGACCCGTTTCTTCTTGTAGGAAGCGTTATCGATGGATATGACGATCTTGCCCGGTTCGTTAATGTAAAATGAGTTACGCACCCCCTCCTCGAACCGCTGCTTCTCCTTCCGAATCAACACCGTGTAGGAGCACTCGTCGTCCGGAATGAACTCTTCCTTGAACGTCACGTCCCATCCCACCGCCGTCAAGTCCCAAGCTATCGTAACTCCGGCCTATACAAAAAAACACTATTTAAGGACAAAATCGAAACAAAAAATTATCCTAGTTTGAATTATAGAAAAATATATTCTTCTACGCTAATATGTAATATTGTGAAATAAGTATACTTATTTCATAATATGTAATAGTTTTTTTTTTTTTTATGGGTGTGACATATCACGATCCAATTTATGGATTATTTTTTTTTACAATAATCACAAGCATCATACTTAGAGTGCGGGCCAATCGGGGCCGGTGGCTCCGATTTGGGCCCAATCGGAGCCGTGGGGGCGGTCGCCGGAGTCGGGGTGGTGGTCCCCAGAGTCGGGGTGGTGGTTGCCGGAGTCGGGGTGGTGGTCGTCAGAGCCGGGGTGGCGGTCACCGGAGCCGTGGTGGCTTTAAGGGCATTTTTATCTTTTCACTTCAAGCATGTGAGGGGCACACTTTGATAGAAGGGCATTTTGGGAATTTAATTTTGTTTCCGGTCACATGCCAAACATGTGACCGACTTCCGTCAGTTTTAACGGAAAAAATTAACGGAGACCTCTTATAAAGTTGAAACCGTAGACCTCTCAAATCAACATTTGAAAACTCAGACCTCTCCGGTTAACATGGGCCAAACTTCAGACATTTCCTAGGTTATTAACCCTAAAAATTATTTCGAGTACCAATATGTCAACGAGTGTTGTCTCTGATTTGAAACCCTTAAAGTGTTATACAAGTCTCTAATGAAATTAGCTACCTCTTGAGTGGGGATTTGAATGCTTCCAATGGAATTTTTGCGTACAATAAGCTCGGAAATATCGTCGGTGATGAAGAACTCGTTATCGTTCTCCCTGAGTAGGCCTCCGTACTGTATCGGCAAATCCTTTGGTGAAACATACCTGCTGATTCATTCATATTAATTATAACATCATCATCAGTAGATATTGACCGATTTTTCAAGCGAAACACAAACCGATCAACTAACTACGTTTGTTTCCGTACTTCAAAAGGGTTTTCGGCACTTTAGACGGCCTTGCGAAGATGAACTTGCGTTTGCTGGATGGATGTAGAACTCGAGTAAGAAGTACGTGCGACGTATAGTACCAGAATGGAACGTTTATCATCACCTACCAAAAACCATAAATCAGAAACCATAATTAATATATGGTGTGGTAGTTCAACACCTCAACCCTTAACCAGATGTCAGAGGTTCAATCCCGCTAGTGACCATGAGAATGAAAAATTATTCATGGTCAGCACTGACCCGGTGCGATTGGAGATTAGTCTAGGTGTGAAGCAAACATGCTACGGGTGCTGCCCTCCTGATGAGGGTCCCTCTTAGGACCACCCGCGGGGAACAAAAAAAAATGATTGATAAACAAGGGATGGATAATAGTAATATATCAAAGGGTTAGTAACCAAATTGCTACATAAACATTACCAATTTACAAATCGGCTATTCATATTTTTAATTTTCGAACAAAATGCTTTTTCTGTTTTAATTCCCGTCAAATTAGATATAAAATGAGCATGTTTTCGCCACGTTGAGTCTTTTCATGTGTATCAAAGATGGATTAAAATATAAATTGAAAGTATTGCGATGAAATACCTTCTTCAATTGGACTTCCCAGCCAATTTGAACGGTGATTTTCATTTGATCATCAAATTGAATGCATTTTGTTGCGATTCTTTCAATTTATATTTAAATACATCTTGCATGGGTATATATGATAAAACCCCAAGTGGCAGACACACTTATATGCTCAGTTTCTATCCAATTTGACGAAAAATAAAACTGATGTATCAATTTGTTCAGAAATTGGGTAGCCAATTTTAAAAATGAAAGTTTAGGTATCAATTTGATTATTAACCCTATATTAAATCCAACAACATTAAAAAATCTAAAGTTAAATACTCATAACCGACTTACAAATTTGTGAATGAGTTCTGGATAGTAATCTTGCAGCATCACAAAGGTACTCCTCAAAACACTTCGCAATTCCCTCATGCTGTTTTTCTGTAAATTCTTTAAATCGGCGATATGAAGAATGGAGTTGACACCACCTTCTTTGACTTCTTTGAAGCTCAATTTCTTTATGCAAATCTCCATAGTCTTCATCGTCAACCGTAAGTACTCATCGCACTTCTGCTTTGAACCGAACATCTTCTTATACGATTCCTTGTCCATGAAGGCACTGTACGTATGGTAGCACACCGGGTGCCCTTCCACGTCCGTGCCTGTAATTACAATTATTACATTAAACCATATATACTACAATTACAATTTTACTCCAACTAAAATTAAGAAAATATGATTCGTATAAACAGTTATTATATGTTTGTCGGTTAGGCTTAACTCATTTCATCGCGGAATTTCAAAAGCGCGCAAGTTCAAATCTTTGTAGCGCGAACCCCCAATTTAATTTTAGAAGAATTCATATAATAGACATACAAAATATTTCAGCTCACACTTGCGGATAAATGTTTAAATATAAAGAATAAATAATGCATTCAGTTATCACCTCAATTAAGCTTTTAGTAAGGATGGGTAGTAAAAAGGTCCGGAACCGGACCAGCCTGGACTAATTTCAAACATATCAGTTTTTCGAGGGAAGAGCCGGACTAAAAATTGTTAGTATACTTCTCTAGAACCGGTTCTGAACTGGACCAGGTAGTTTTGGACTAATTTTGGAATGATTTTTTGTTTTTGTTTTTAAAAGAAAAAACTAGCGTAAATCTGCATAGAAAAAAGGATCGAACTGGTTTTGGACCGAACCAGAGTGTTTTTTTTACAAAAAAATCCAAAACCGGTCCAAATTTTCATGTATAAACCTTAGCTTATATCAAATTCAAGCCTGGCCGGATTGGAACTTTTTAACCAGTTTCGATCCGGGTCGGACCCGTTCTATGCCCATCCCTAGGTTTTAGTACAGTTGGTAAATTTTTCACAATACCATTTATAATCACCAACTTTTCCAAATCAGGGCAGAAATCTTCGTCCAAAATCTCATCGATCTTATTCTCGTCCCTCCATTTCAACGTGTTTCGAAGCATTTGGAAGGCCTCGGAAACCCTAAAGTCACGCGCCCTGAGGAACTTCATCAGGACAATATCCGTGCCATCGTGTGCTTTACTTGGCATCAAAGGCACCCCCCAAAGTGACACGTCTTTGAGATCGACGGTCGAGTCTTCGGGTTTCTTGAGAAGCAAGTTACCCTGAATGGCTTCTTCTAATTTCGAACGGAGCTGCAAAAGCGCCTTCTTTCGGGAAAGCTTCATTTCCGCGGTTTCAACCTTTTCTTCTTCCTGGCCTTCGTTAATGGGTGGCTCGTGATCCTCGTTATCGGAGGATGCAGCACTTGCCGACGTTGTCTCGGGTGTGTCCTCATCGATGAATTCTTCGCTTTCTTGCATGTTTTCCGGCATGGTGAACAACGTTCGAGGGAGATGAATTAGCTAGGTGCGACAAAGGGATTCAAATTTGGTCCTTGTGTTGATTCCGAGATTAGTAAATGTTCTTGTTGTGGTAGAAATTAGCTAGATGTTAAAGTTCTTCTACCCGTTGGTTAAATTGTCCATTACTATAGTTAGAATTAATTAATTAGGTAACGAGAATACTAAAAACTCCGATGGTAATTAAACAAATGGCTTAATAACTAAAAAATTGTCTAAGTTTACTCTATATTAAAAATAGGTGTTTGGAGTTTCAAATGTTAAACTATAGTGTCCAAGATTTCAATTTTGTTAAAATGTGCTCTTTCAGTGTGATTACTTTAGAGAAGTCAATTCCGACAAAACCGACTACACTACAAGAAAAAACATGAATACACACACACAATTGTGTGTGCAAGTGGTGTGTATACATGAATACACACCGATTCGATACCTAAAAATGCCGTGTGCTTTCTAGAGGTGGTAATCCGTATGTAGATTGCACACCAACTTTTTAGTGTGTAAAGTCATTGCATACCGTTTATTAAGTGTGTATATTGTGTGGATTTAAGCGGTGTACGGCTTCCCTCGTGTGTACTTTGTAAGGAAGTACATTCCAATTACACACTGAGCCGTATGGAATCCGTATGGATTCGTAGACATGGTACATGTTGTCTTCAAACTCTTTAGGGCTGCTGTGGACGTTGCTAATGCTCTCTTATTGGATCAACTTCTCCATTACTAATGCTCTCTAATGGAATTGTTCATATTTTATACAATTTATACCCTTTAAATACAAAATTTTTCATTCAAATGTAAATCTTTAGTGTTACATTTATAGTTCCAAATACGAGTCATTTAGTATTAACAATTAAACTCTATTTAAAACATTTAGTATTACATTTTTAGTTTCAAAAAGAGACATTTAGTAACTAGTATTTATAACTCTATTTATAACATTTAGTATTACATTTTTAGTTTCAAAAAGAGACATTTAGTAACTAGTATTTTTAACTCTATTTATAACATTTAGTATTGCATTTCTTGTTCAAAAAAAAAAAACGGATTTAGAAACTACCATGTAAGATCTATGTTGCACATTTAGTGTTGTATATTTTCATTCGTAAACTTTTATTTAGACGTTTAATATTATTTGAATTAATTCAGATACAATGTTTTAGATACTCATTCAATAGAAGAAAATCAATCACAAAAAGTATATATTAATAAACTTGTTATGTTAAGGACAGTATTTACAAATACATATCAAGACTTGAACACATATATTAATTCTATGGAAAAGTAATAAATTAGTTATGTTTCGTGATGGAGCGCGTCACCTCCACGATTGGAGTTTCTTGAAATGCATCGGTTCCAATTGTCAGGAGTTCTGCAAAACTCGATCATCTCCTCTCGGCTTCGATTACGATATCAGAAAGATCAAGGCCCTGTAAGCAACCAATATACCAAAAAAAAAATCATATTTCAATGGTAAATATACAACCACAATTACCCCATCATCACATTGCATTGCAAATAGTTACATATTTACACTATATGATGGAGGCCTGTTTATAAAAACAACAAAAATTATGTCAGTGAGATACCTCAGTTCCCAATCTCTTGTTCAATGCTTCACTACATAAGTTAGCGGCATATGCAGGTTGAAGTTGACTCCATACTGTCAAAATTTATACTCGTGATTCTGGCGGGCGCAAACTTTTTCACCTCGAGCGTGTGATTGATCCCGGGAGCCTTATGAAGAGGCACCCAAAGTATCCTCATGGACTCAGAACTCATACCTAAGGTCAGGCCCATGCTCGCTTCCCGGCGTACGAGCGTAGTGCTGAAAAAAAGGCCCAGTGACCACGTCTTTGGAAACCGATTGGGTTTTGATTAAGGGTATGAGCGATGGGGATGGTCAAGATCACCTGTAATTCATCGATTCTTGTATTCACTAGGTGGCCACCAGCCGGACATTAGTTGAATGTTGTGAATACTTGTACGGATGCTTTGGAGAAGTGTTCCTATGTGGAAACTAGGCAAATGGAGAATTACCAGTTGACCTAGGATACAGCACGGTACAATATGTATAAATGTTGTTTATAACAAGTTGATTGGAGAAAAGGGAATCAACGTTCCGCGGGCGCTACAACACTCCTAACAGATGAGTAGCACGATGCCCGTCGTATCCGCCGGTCGCACGGCAAACCTCGTATTTACTATTCGGAAGCACGGAGCAGATCAAAGGGGAGAAATGTTGATGCGGATTTGGACAACAATACATTAACAGGCACCCTCCCATTCCGGCGAGTGGGAGCTGTAAGCATATGGTGATGGGCGCTGTAATTGGTACCCCATAATATGTATTGTTTACCTAATGAACTTGGGTAAATGTCACATTAGGGTAATTGGGCTAGACCCAAATCCCAATTGACATGGGAGGCCCAAAATTGGGCCTCCCCAATATATAGGCCGGCCGAAATAATTAGGTGGGGTAAAGTGGACTTTTGTCCACTTTACCCTCCTCCCACACCTCACTAGTTCGGCCGAACCATACCTACACCAAGGGTGTGCCAAATTTCTTTCGAGTAACTCTCCGAAGATCCGTCCCCGTGTCAAGAATTGATCTGAGGCTTTGTTGTGGAGCTAACACCATGTAGGGCTTCTTTCACAAGAATCTCTACGGGTTTCGTCCGGTGGATCGATAACTCCCTCGTACAAAGGATCTTGGACTACGGTAACTGTTGAGGTATGTGTAACTCTTCCGCTGCGTAATTTCGATTACATGCACGTACCATGTTTTGTGTTTCCGTAGTGATTACTCCCCGTAATCTAACACTATGAACTCAGAACAACTGATTTGAGAAAGACTGCAGTTTTACACTACGATGGGAACATGAAAACTTGGCTCGAGCTAGGAATCCGCAAATATAAACCCTACCGGAAGAAACATCTAAGTTGGAACGACTGGATTTTGACTGACTGCAACATAAGTCCGTGAAACTATCCGAATTTGCTTATACTTATTGATTTTGGGTTCAGTAAAATGGTAGAATTACTTCTAGGAGGGTTTATGGAATTATTGAACGACAATTGTTGCAACTATTCATTCTTGGTAACTTAAATTGAAGATTAACTTTACATTTTCTTCCACTGAAACTAGATTAAATTGAAGATTAACTGGGACTGACGGCGATATTTTACAGTAATTCATCTAAGTTTCGAGTGCTCAACAATAACACCTCAATATATACGTTGATCTTCATGATTATAATCTTTGAGAGTGGTGCAGGTGTGATTCAGGTCGGTGATGATTTTGGTGTGGTCCAGGTTTATTGATTGGTGGTTGGGATGATTTTGAGATTCGGTGCCTAGAACAACTGTTGAGGAAGCCTTAATTCATTTCGTCGCGCTTGTGACATATGATTTCATACAAAAACCATGTCGCCAGTTTAATTTCATACTATTGAGAAATTCATAAAAAAACAAATATAAAGCTGTCTATTTGTTGATTAAACTAAAAGATATTTGGAGAAATTTATGTAAAGTGTTGATTAAAGTGTATTTTTTATTGAAGTTTTATTTGTTTGAAAACTATAAAATCAAATAGTTGTAGTATATAATATTATATAGCAAACGAATAAATTAGTTATAATTTCGACCGATTTTGTTTTATTAATTATTGTCTAACCTATCAGTCCCGTGGGAAAGCATGCTAGTTCTTTAAGACATTTGGACAGCATTTTGATCGGTTTGTCTAACATCATTTTAAAGTATTGGTGCTTTCATGCATTATTTTTGTTTAGAAATTATTTTATTTATAGTTTAATCCTTCAATTTTTAGAGTATTATACTTTGTCTCTTATTAGTAATTATTTTATTTTTATTTTTGCCTCTGAAAATTTGTTTTTTGTGTTTTTTTTAAAAACTGTTATTTTTATTTTCTACAATGTAAACCTTAACATTTAAATTAAAAAAAAAAAATCTTAAAATTCACTTTTATAATCATTGTGATTATTCGGTTTAATTTTATAATTTTTTTGATAAAATTATAAATAAAATATTTGCAAAAATAAATTTAAAGCACAGATACTTTCAAAGTATCCTAACAAATCCCATTTTGATAGGCAGTTGAAATCTGTTGCCTTTTTTTTTTTTTTAACTTTTTCTACAATAAATAAATATAAATTATAAATTAATAATAACAATGAGAAAAAAATCTGGACGTCACTGCTTCCTTCCAACCAATGTACATTACATGGAAAGCTGGAGCAATTATTTTTAGCACCGAACTCTACCAAGTACCAACAGTATACCCCTTCCTCTCTTAAAGGGTGTGGGATCCACATTATTAAATTCTAATTTATATATTTTCTACAACTGTATGACATGAACGCGTAAATTATGAAAGAAAATATATTGAAATTTATTTAATATATATTTTATTATATTCTAATTATTTTTATCTTAATTATTATATTCTAATTGAGTTACTAGAATAATATATTTTAGTATCTTTATCAATATATTTTTTTTATTATATTATTACACATTTAATCTACCTTTTACCACAAGCCATCTTCCACTGTGTAATATAGTGTAGCAATTTCAGTGTATAAATTCAAATATTATACAATATTTCAATGTATGTATGTAATATTTTTTTTTCCATCGATGTAGCTGTAACTTTAAAAAATTACAAAGAAAGATATAAAAAGGAAGATTTAATTACTTAATATGGCGCACTGATTCATTATGTTAAATCTTAATTAAAAGATTTTTAATTTAAATCTTATTAAGATTGTAGAAAAACAAATATTATTATTTCAAAAAATCGTGTACGAAAAAAGAAATCAAAGAGTTTTAAAATATATAGATAAAATTAAGGGTTAAGAGTCTTTTGGTGCCATATGTTTAACTACTATTTGCTTTTGGTGCCACATGATTTATTTTGTAGGCTTTTAGTACCATATGTTTGCATTTTGTAGACTTTTGGTGCATCCGTTAGTTAACGGTTAAGTTCGACTGTTAAATAGTTTATTTTATTCAATTTACTCTCTAATCTTTTTACGCCCACCGCCCAAAATATTCCGACCACTACACAAGGTCGTCAGCCAACTCTCAAGGTCGCCGAAACCCACAACAAGGCCGCCGGCCACCATCCAGGCCACCGATGACCACCAATCGGGGCCGGACGGCTCTGTGGCTCCGATCTGGAGCTCAGTGCCTCCGATCTGGGCCCTCGGTGACCCAATCGGGGTCGGATGTCTCTAATCGGGGCCGCGGCCCCGATTGGTAGTTACCGGTGGGTTGGATGGTGGTCGGTGACCTTGTATAGGTTTCGGCGACCTTTAGAGGGGCCGACGACCTTGTGTGGTTGCCGGAATATTTTGAGCGGTGGCTGGAAAATGATTAAGAATTAAATGAACAAAATAAAACTATCCAGCGATCAAACTTAATTGTTGACTAACGAATGCATCAAAATTCTAAAAATGCAAACATATAAAATCAAAAACTAATATTCGCTAAATATATATCACAGAAAACTAATATTGTTTAAACATATACCACCAAAATACTTTTAACCCTAAAATAAAAAAGTGATTCCTTCCCTTCCACGGCACCGACAGAGTCATATTTATTTCACTTTCGAGAAATTGAAAATAAAAAAATAAAATAAAAATTTAAGAAAGACAACGTCCAGTGCAATCACCGACATCTTCTTCTTCCCCGCCACTAGCAAGGCGGCAATCTTCTTCTCAGTGACAAGCTCCACTTTACAAGAGCCAATGGCAGCAACCCCTCATTGCCGTAACTAATTCTCCCCTCCATTGCTGATCAACTGCGCAAGAATGGGTTCTTTGCCGCCATTTGCACTCGACTTCCTTTCGCATTCCGATTCCAAATCCAACCTCGACGAATCCTCCCTCCTCGATCTCTTCAAATCCCAGCAGAGCCACCTCAATTACTTCTTCAAGCACCTCGATCTCTCCCAGACCTTGAATTTCACCCAGACTCTCCTCAATTCCTCCGCCGCTGGCACCATCTTCTTCACCGGCGTCGGCAAGTCCGGCTTCGTCGCCAACAAGATCTCGCAGACGCTTGTATCCCTCGGGATCCGATCGATGTTCTTGTCCCCTGTTGACGCCCTTCACGGCGACATTGGGATCCTGACCGATCGCGACGTCCTCGTCCTCTTCAGCAAGTCCGGCAACACCGAGGAGCTCCTCCGGCTCGTCCCCTGCGCTAGGGCTAAGGGTGCGTTTCTCATTTCCGTGACGTCGGCAGAGGAGAATCTGCTCAAGAGTTGCTGCAATATGAACGTGTATCTGCCGCTTGAGAGGGAGCTGTGCCCGTTCGATCTGGCTCCGGTGACGTCGACGGCGATTCAGATGGTGTTTGGAGACACGGTGGCGATTGCGCTGATGGGTGCTCGGAATCTCACCAAAGAAGCCTATGCAGCCAATCATCCTGCTGGCAGGATCGGGAAAACCCTAATCTTTAAGGTCTGTGTTCATCATTACTGATTAATTTCCCCTTCCAGTTTTCTTCTTGTTTATCTCATCTAATAATCAACATCCTGTCGAAATCAAACTGCATTTCATGCCGATGCTGTTGTAATGCCATGATTCCTAAAATATCATTAAATTCACAAATTCAAAGTGTTAGAAAAAGGTATTGATTACATGGATGTGCTGGGAAATATCTGAAATTCAAATTTGATGGTCCATCGAAAATCAAGCTTTAAACTTTATAATACCTATCTAGATTAAATGGTGCAAATCTGATTGAAAATGCTTGTTCCTTTCTACCTGGGACTTAAAATCACACAGATGGAGCATTTTTTAAATTTGACTGTTGTTGATTCATCATTGGAAGGAGTTGTGTGTTGACTGGTGGGAATGCAGGTGAAAGATGTGATGAAGAAGCAAGAGGAACTTCCAGTGTGTAGGGAAGGAGATCTGATAATGGATCAGTTGGTGGAACTCACAAGTAAAGGATGTGGGTGCTTACTTGTCATCGACGATGCCTACCACCTCATCGGAACCTTCACTGACGGTGATCTGAGGCGGACTCTTAAGGCTAGTGGTGAAGGCATCTTCAAGCTCACTGTTGGTGAAATGTGCAACAGGTAATTTTTCAGATAGAATCATAAAGATTCATTTCTTGGCTTGTTTAGTAGTTTAAATTCTGTCACTTCAATGCGAAGTGGGATACTCAACCGTTTTCTGAAATAGAAAATATTTCTTTTCGGAGTTAAGAACCTAAAAACAGTCTCAACTATAGTCATGTTGCTGATCGTTGTTGCAGATAAAAATGTTAATATTATGTGTTTCAACTATCAGATTTGTTCTTTCCACTTTCTTCAACTGATTTTGGCATTAAAATTGGCATTTTAATAAATATAAGTATGATATTTTCCACGTTTTTGAAGCATCATATTTGTTGATCATGCTTTAGACTTATTTGATGCTTAAAAAACATGTTTTTAGTCCATCAATTTTAAGAGAAAAAACTGGAAATAAACTCATTTGTAGTTAAGACACCGAATATCAACATTTGAAATCTAAGACTGCGAATTAGCAACATGGCCTGATAGGTTCTTTACCCTTCTTTTTAACTACAAATGTCACTTTAAGTTTCACAAGTAACTTAAAAAAAATAGGCAAAATACCATAAGAACAATGATAATGTGGCAGAATCCTGTTTACCAACCCAGAATCAAACACTAGCTGGATTAATGATTGTCCAATGTTCATTGAAATTGTTTTTCCCCTAATATGCATTTTGGTGGGTGAATTCAACAGGAACCCTAGAACCACGACTCCAGAATCAATGGCAGTGGAAGCGATGAAGAAGATGGAGTCGCCACCTTCCCCCGTACAGTTTCTGCCAGTGATAAACGAGGCTCATGTGGTAATTGGCATTGTTACATTGCACGGGTTGGTATCTGCAGGTCTCTAATTCGGTTTATTCGATTCATTCTTTTTTCATTCTCTTATTATTATTATTCATATGGTATCAGTTTGCTACATATGCTGTATTTCGGTTCCTTGGTTATCATAGGATAGGAAGGGAACCCTATATTCCATTCAATAACATTCATTCAGGATTTTCATTGTAGTCTCCTTATTCATTGTAAAACTAGATCAAGTATACTAATGCTAGAATTTCCTGTTCTGATGAAGGTATATCTGTTGTAAAATGATTATGGTTACTTTTCAGAAGGATAGCATTGTCAATTCACTCCTTAAAACTATTAGTGCATAATTAGGTTATTTTTAGAGTTAACATGTTTTTTGGTCCAACATCTTTTAATAACGTTTGGGTTTTGGTCCAATATTTTTTTTCCCTAATTTGGTACCAGATGTTTGACAACTTTTGGCTTTTGGTCCATCCATTAGTTGACCGTCAGTTTGACCGTTAAATAGTCACGTGATTTGTACAGCCTAACCTCAAATTTTTATTTTGTTCAGCTTAATCTTGAATTTATTGTCCTAATTTTTTATTTTTGTAATTTAGCCATTAAACTTATAAACCGGACCTTAGAACTAAATTGACCTAGTCATGGGTCGGACCCAGAGTATTAGGCAGTTAACCCTAGGATTAAATTGACCTAGCCATGGTCGGACCATGACTAGGTCAATTTAGTCCTAGGTCAAAATTGGTAATTCCCAACTAGCTAGCTAGAGTAAAAATCAAACCCAGATGGATCAAGGTGCAACAAGGAGGAGAGTTGATATAGCGAAAGACATCAAAGTCCGATCTATTCCTCAGTCGCGAAGAGATTGAGCTGATGGTGAATGATGCGTCCCTCGGGCGATTGGCAGTGGGGGCGACTGGCAGTGGAGCGGTGGTGGTTTAGTAGGTGTTTGGAGTTTCCAATGTTAAATTGTAGTGTCTAAAGCTTCAATTTTGTTAAAATATGGTGTCTCGGTGTGATTATTATAGAGAAGTCAATTATGACGAAACTGACTGTCAAATTCGAGCTCTCATACACACTCCATTCTCGTCATTTTGTCGGGACCGTCACCTAAGAAGCTGGCCACATCCGCGCAAATAAATCTCGCTCTGTTGTCGTTGGAAATCGCTCCACACCACTCTACTATAAACATTTTATTTTGGATGTTCAACTTTTGGGTGAAATAAGATCCTGGTTTTCGTGCTTTGGTGATTTTATGAAAAGTAAGGAGTGATGGATTATGAGTGGGGTGACTGGGTTGATGAAAATGATTGAAGGGAGATGAAAAGACGCGTAGAGACACCAAATTTCAACAATAATGAAACCTGGAACAGTCCATTTTAACATTAACATAGTGTAAACTTTGGACAGTTTTTTAGTTATTAAAAAAAAAAACAAAAAATAATGGAGAGGATTTTTCCATTAGCCCTCGAGTCATTTTTTCAAGTTGAAATTTTTCGTTTCAATTAAAAAAAATTAAAAGATTGGGCAAGTGGGGGAAAATAATAATTAAAAGTTTGGGTTAGGAATAGGGTCGACAATGGTGAGGTGAAAATCAAATAGTCATGGTTTTTCGCAATGGTTAACCGCACCATTATGGTGTAGTGCGGTTATGGTGATGGATTTTGTACTCATAATGATTATGGTTATGGTATTAGGTCTATAATCACGGTTATAACCATCACCGCTATATATATACATTATTCTACTATAAGTATTAATCCAGTCTTATAATTCTTATTCCAGTTCACTTCATTTGCACTTAGTTGCCCTGCACCAGCGGTAGGTCAACAAACAACAGATCATGCATTAGTTTTTGCTCCGACAAGTCTCGCCACCCCGCTGCCCTGCGTCTTGCCTCTTAAATTGTAAGTATTGTTCTTGATTAATTTAGTTATTTCGTCTTGTTTACTGAGTCGCGGCCTCACCTCGCAGTGTCTGTTTACTATGTCTCTAAGTATATGCAGCAACTTTAATTTACAGGAGAATGTTAATTAGTTGGCGAATACCGGTTTCCATCCGTTCATAGAACATGTAACGTCGGTGGAGTAGTTCTTAGGAAGGTAAATATAAGCTGGTGTTTTATCTTATATCAAACAATGGTGATGTATTAGTTTGAAATTTGAATGGTAATGGTTAAATGGTTTGACCGTGATGAAAAACCATGGTTATGGTATAAAAAATTATAACCGTAGTGTTTATGGTTATGGTATGATTGAAAAAATATGGTATGGTTATGGTATTAGTAGTGCACTCACCATCGTCAGCCCTAATTAGGAACCTATATTATATAGTAATCGCTATTTTAAATTTAAAATGTTGATATTTGATGTCTAATGTTTTAAGCAACATTGACAAATTTTGAAATATCATATTTTTTGCTCATAATTTAATTTTATTTAATAATAATACTTAAAATATGCTTTTGTTTTATTAATTTTAAAAAAAATGAAAATTAACAAATCTGATAGATGAAACGCATAATATCATAGCAATGTAATAAACCATAGTTGAGACGTTTTATAAGTCACAAAAAAATCTCTAAGACATAAGTCACAAAAAAACCTACAAAATTAAACATATAGCACCAAAAACCTACAATGGTCAAACACGTGGCACCAAAAGTAACTTTAACCCTTATTGTTCTGATGCTTAAAACAGAGCAAATTTAAGATCATTCAACAAAAGATACATTCACCAAAAGTGTCATTACATCTATCCTCCTACCAAGGATTATCTAAACAAAAATTGCACAAGAATCTCAGTGACAAAACATCACAAGTGGACAGACAACCGAATTATAAACCATTCGATGAGGAGACACCGGATCATCTTCGGGTTTACAGGATCTGTGCAGCTGTATTCAACTTCTCTGCTAGACTGAGTTGTGTCCTTGTAATGCTTGCAAGATAAAGTAGCAGCAATTGGTCCTAAAGGTAATGAAAACCGAGCATTAGATTGCAGCAATTGATGAAATAACTTCTACTGAAAGTAGCAAAAAGTAAAATTTACTTGGATACTGTCATTTATGAGCTTATCGAATGATGCCAGTTTGGGGACTGCAGCTAATGCTTCAGCAATGATTCTTCCTATGTTATTGTCTGGGGCAACACGTCCTTCCTGAAAACAAAATCGAATCAAAACTACAACAGTAATGAAATCAAAAGGTTGGTTGATAGAATATATGGTTTTGTTCTTACCACAACATCATCAACATATTTGTAGACATCATCAATTAGAGACACTAGTCTTTCCATTGAGGCTTCCATTCCCTCCAAATCGTTCGGGAGTTTGTCAACAAGAGGTTTCTTCAAGATATCAACTGCCACCAATTTGGAAAAAATACAAGTCATCAGATATCTGGTGAAAATCAAGAAAAACAAATATAACATCCACTTGAAGTAAGATGGAATGTAATTATCATGATTACTACGGAAAGAGTATAGAAAAGATAAAGAACTTGAAGGAATGATTACATACATCCCACTCTTTCTGCATCCAACATGCGTAGGTCCAATGGAATCTCTTGAAATTGGGCAGCAAGTTGCCTGTCACCGAGTGATAAATTGGTTGAAACATAAGCTTTGATGGAACCTTGGCGATTGGTGAATCCAGTGTCAACTGTCAAGTGAACAGGGTTCGACACTTCTCTTGAGTAAAACTCATGGATTAATGAACTCCCACCATCGACTCCAAAACCAGTTGAATACCTGTGTATAATGCAATAAGAAAGGGTTCAATAATTTCTTACATATAGAAGGCTTGAGCCAATCAGTTAACTTGATAAACAGAATATACAATTTAGAATCAGTTATCAGAGCAATCGATTTACACAAGGATAAAAGGAGAGCCATTGGCAACAAATACAAGGTGACAGTGTACGAAAAAGAAAATAAAGTAAAGATAAATTACCATCCAACAATCACTTCTTTTGGGTTAACCTTTAGGTGAGATGACAACATGTTATGGTGATAATCAATATCCAGGGCAACCTGCAACCAATTTAAACATGTATGTTAATTGTTAAGCCAAGTCATCTTCTCAAACGAGAATAAGAAGCAGTTCTACCCTGCACAGTTGGAAAATTACATTGAGTTACTATATAGTAAAACAAAGACGGCAAGGGAAAGTTGTTATAAATCCGGGGCATGAAAATTTGCAAGGCCAAAAGGTAAAAACTCTACTCTGTAGTAGGCAGAAATTGAGATCAAAGCTAGTTCAAACAACAGAATTTTAGATATTTGAACACGATAACGGCTCAGACTGGTCAGGAAATTACTAAATCTAAGATCTGCAGCATTCAATCATGAAAAAATGCCTTCTTTTTCATAGTGCGGAATTACTTATGCTGAAACAGAAACGAAAATAACTTCTGCAAAATATCCGATGCCACGTGAGCTTCAGAAATCCAAATCAGAAACAGCGGATCGCGAAGGGTAAGAGAAGAACCAAACCTGATCAGAGAACTCATTGTGAGGAACAGCGTAGGAGTTGCGGATGTCGACGGTCCCGTCCGGCAGGACCGAGCCGAGGAGCGTGCCGATGACGCGCTCCGCACCGTCGGGACGCCGAACGTAAAAATCGCAGATGTTGAAAATCACCAGCGGGTGTACCTTCGCCGAAAATCCTGTAGAAGAGGAGGCGAATTGCAGCACCGTGGTCTCAGTCGTCGCCATGATTGAATGGATAGAAGCTCAGGGCAGAGGCCGATACAGATTAGGGTTCGAGCAAGACAGTTGAATACAGACGGCTTCACTTCGGAAGAAGAGATAGTAGAATAGGGTTATATTATATATATTAAGGGAAATCTTTGTTTAATTGGTGGTGGGCTTCTTGGGCCAAAAAAATGTGGTGGTGGGCTTGACCCAAGACCCGTTATTTTTTTTTCTTTTTGGTGGATGTTAGTATTTGTGGTTTTAATTATTTTTAAATACCACTAACCAACACTACACTCTCTCCGGCTCCGGCTCCGGCTCCGGCTCCGGCTCCGATCACGCAGGCGACTGTGCGGGCGTCCATAACTGTGGGAGATTCATTCTCGAATTTCGCCTGCTAGTGCGGATTCGATTTTCCTTCCGTCCCTGAGGGTATGGTGCGAATAGCACTAATACCATAACCATACCATATTTTTTTCACTCATACCATAATCATAACCAAAACCACTGCGGTTATGATTCTTCATACCATCACCATCACCATAACCATAACCATTGGCATTTGCATAGGTTGCATTGATAGTCATACATAGATTTGAAAATTTAAGGCTTTCCACGTCAATATTTCTAGACTATGAAATTCGTGAATTTTGTATGAGTTGGTTAAAGCAAATAGGCTGATCATCTAAACATTTAGAGATGTCCATGCAGGTGGAGAAACTTAATTTCTTACTTGTGCTTCCATTGAAATATAAGACCCATTTTTTACTAGATTAGCAGGTTGGAGAATGACAATCATAGAGAATGATAAGGATGGGTGATGATGTCAGTTTAATTTTGTATGTTGCCTTAGGAGTAGGGAAATCATGCCTTCTGATTCACTTCAACGAGAAACGATTCTGAACATTCCAAGTCCTGACTATTTGGGTTGAGTTTGGGAGAAGGATGATCACCATTGATACCAAATCAATCAAATTGCAGAGATAAGATATGGTTCGTCCTTTTCCAATCTTCATGTTAGTGTTTGTGTATGTATCTATGTTTTTTTCCCATATATATATAAGATCTTAGTACTCTTTGTAGGTTGTTTTTTGAAGCACCTCAAAATGAATTTCATAGTTCTTAAAGGTCATGAATATAGAAAGGGGTTGACTTTTTGCAATTTATCCTCCATGGCACAATAAATGCGCTCTGAATACTCGAGAGAAAAAAAAAAAACTAATGGGTGCATCTTGTTATCTACCATGAATATACATCGTGGATGGACGGATTGGTTTATTGTCAAATAAATGGGTTAAGCGTTAGGAAATTGGTTCAGAACTGTTTTAAAACAATTCAGACCCAAAAAAAAAATATTGTTGCTCTGGATTTAGAAAAAAACATGCTATTTTCAAACCCAATCCGGACCGGTTAGGAACCTTTTTTTTTTTCAAAACTATTTGTGTTCGGTACATAACCAGTTTGGAACCGATTCGGTACATAACCAATTTGGAACTGGTCCAGTCCGTTTTTAATTAAGCTTTACACTAAATTTTAAAACACTTCAATCTAAAACCACTTTCGATCCAGGTTTGGTCCGATCCTAAAAGAAGTATATTAACGCCCATGTAGACCTGGTATGTTTGAAACCAGTCCGAAACCGATTCCAAACGGTTTCGAATTGTTTTTTTTCACAACCCTACCTGGTGGTTTTTGAGTTTGATTGTGAAATTTTAATTCTAAAGTTATTATGACATAAAGTTGTTTGTTTCTTTCAACCGACTGCAAACTTTGTCTACAACGACATCAATTGTTTTAGAGATACCATCTCAAGATTCACAAGACAAACTTTTATAGTCAATGATTACATAAATTCGAGGCTAAACAATAATAGTTCTAATATTTTGTTCCAATTGAGTCAGTAACCGATGTACAATATCTTTTTTCATCTTGAACATATAACCATGTTAATTGGAAATTATAGATTAAATGGGATTAAAAGTTCTATTTCTAGTTGTTAATGTTGCAAAGCTTATATATTTATGAAATAAAACTAGACATGATGTAGAATTATAGTTGATTGTTCCATGGCATTACAATATATATACAATTGATTGTTTCATGTAATGTATCATATAATATCAGTTTACCTATTTCCATTCCATGATAAGTGAATTCTATTGTATGTGGAATTTGTGAATTTTTAGTTAATACTTCTTATATATCGATTGTATATAAGTGTTATAATCAACTAGATGGATGGCTATAGAATTAATATTTTAGATGAAAATCTGAAGCTAGAGCTTCTAAGGATCTCTTTACATATGTTTATGTAAATGCTGCTAAGTTTTATTGATATAGAATAAAGTAAGAATCATTCATTAATTATCTACTATCTATTATCTATCTACTATATGTCTACTATCTACTACATCTATCTATCTACTACATATTTAAAAGAGGGAGTGACCCTCACCCTCAAAAGGTGTTCCTTCTCTCAAAACGTTGCAGCTTAATACTCCCAACATCTATCTGTCACACTCCAATAATTCCCTCCCCCTTCATCCATATTCGTTTTCGCTTGACTATTCAAATTACTGCTACCACAATCCATATGCATCATATCTAAGTAATCTTTTGTCGGCGTCCACCTTCGTTGTCATGCGTCCAAACTAGAATCATACAGAGTCATATCACCTTTGTGATTCCTTGCCCATCGCTCTTCCGTTTTGTATGCTTGTCGCCGGTTACTCTTCCTCGCAGCATTAAGTACAAGCCATAATGAATTCGTCGTCAATTACGCCTTACTCGATGATTATGCATCCCTCAACGATTTCGCATTCAAATGACGTGCGAAACTAATTGTTGAGCCAACGAGGTGACTATTTTGACTTTTTTTTCCCAATTGAAGAACAAACATTCAATCAGGCGTATATGTATTGCAAGGTTTTTTTTTCAATCAAAGGGAATTTGCAATGTCATGCTTAGAGCATCCACAATGTACAACCCCAACTTCTATCTCACTTTATGCCACATAAGTGCCACATAATCAATATATAATAAAATAAAAAAGTGTATTGAGGTTGTCTATTACTATTTCAATGGTGTCTACCAACTTGGACCTACATATTCTTTTAAATAATAATAAAATTAACACTTTTTTCTACTATAGTCTCTCACAATATTAATGATGGGATGTGAGAGAGTGAATCCCTCCTTGGAGGGATTGGACAAAAAAAATTGTCAATCTCCAATGCAAATGGACAACCCATCTTACCACATGGAGGAGTTGTCCTTCATTTTTGTCTTGCATTGTGGATGCTCTTAGGTTTCTTGCTGGGATTTCCATAAATCCATGAGATTTCCTCGTGGATCTCGCAAAATGTACAGTTCACTTCATTGATAGCATTATGATAAACAAGCATGAGGAATTAAGCATCCACTTTGAGATTCTTGTTTATGCAGTCTTTTATCAAATTGAATTAAGCATCCACAATTTGGTTGAGGGTCTCAGGAAGCACGCATGTGAGGAGATGGAGATGAGATGTTGCCCAAATTTTGCTTATGTAATTGTTATTTGATATAAATATATATATTAACCCATTGGAGTCTATGTAAATATGGTATAAAATTATGGTTAGGTGGAATTATATATATATATTATATAATAAATAATACTAGTAAAACTCGGGACGAGCTCGAGCTTTCTGGATTTTGGCTCAAAAGTCCGAAGTCGAGATGAGAATGAAGTTCCCGCCTCGACCGAGTCGGGCCATTTCCGGACCGGGCTTTTTGGGGTCGCACGGGATCTCGAACTTCTCGGGTCTTCTGCTCAGCCCTAGGTGACTCCAATTTTCTAGATTTATGAGTAAATTTTTGGGTTCTCTTTTATTGAGACGGTACCATCTCAATATATAATGTGAGGACTGATAAACACCGAATATAGACAGAATATACACTGCACATATAAAAAATATATTTGGTGTCTATAAAATATACACTTGCAATAATAACATTATGCAATCTATCTGAACACTATTAGAAGAGGTAATTTCGATTTGCATAGTTAGAGAATATTAATTTTTCAAATATCGTTTTGGCAAATTTAATTTCTCGTTTAGCAAAACCGAACCCGCACGAGGTACTTCAATTATTCTTCACACTTTATGTGAAGGCCAAACGTCATTCACTACAACTATTGAGTCTCCGACAAACCCAATTGTCCAACAATCCCTCACATGAATGGTGATTGGAAACCTAATGGCAGCTCTAGACACAGTGTTTCAGTTCAACGATCAATACCTGCATAGGATAGGTATGTGTTACCCTTTGAACCTTCCTTTGTGAAATTGCATTGACTTTACTGGCTGGTCAGTAGACGTGATATTCTTAAACAGACTGTCGTTGGTGTAAAATATGACATAACTCACACATATAACTTCCTAGTATAGTTCGGTTCACGCCTTAATGTTCGTTATGTGTTGACATATCGGTCAATTTGGGCTCTGTCATGTCGTTGGTTCTAATATGTTATTGTTCCATGGGTTGTTGGTGGCTTAGCCCTTTGTTGGCTTCTTGGATTGTCGGATCGGTTACCGTTGTTGGCTTTATAATTAGTCCAGTTGGTTTATGAGGGACTATTTTAGAGGTTTGGTAACTTAGGGGACCCTTTGAGTATTATACTGGAGACCCCACCCATATATATAGTTGAGAACTAGGGTTTGTAGCCTTAATTCGATGAGCCACAATCCAGTCTAATTTTATCTGCTAGGGTTATATTTTCACATTATGGCTCTGGACATTGTCTGGTTCTGCAAGCGTTTCGAAGAATTGCGTCATCAACAATTCCTTTCGAAACGACACATCTTCTCACTCACATAGTTGATTATTTATCTCAACAGATTCATTATGACTCTAAATTAATTCAAGAGTTTCACTGCGTCTTTGAGACTTCTCACGAATCATTAAAAGTTTACACTTAATATTATCTCACTATTTCATATTTTTTTTTGTCATAAGAATGAGTTCGGGAGTTTGACTCCCACAGTGATCTCACTACCTCTTGTGACTATGTGTCCCATTGAACCTGGATCTTGGGATCTCCAGTTAAGTATGTTGGGTTTTCCTTATCAGAAGTGTTACTTCACGAGCTTTAATCTCAATCCTTTAGATAATTGGTCAAATAGCTCCATGTTTAACCTTAGGGGTAGCATATCCGCAATATTTATCAGCTAACTTCACTTTGTCGAGCGTGATATATCCAATTGAGGGCAATTGTCTAATAAAACTCTAGAATTTCCATTATACATGTTACAAAATGTCATACCAAGTGCAGATTGATTATCGCAACGTTGTTTCAAGGTCCCTAGACTATCATATCCTGCAGGAATTAGTTTTGTCAATCCAACAATTATATCCAGGCTGATTCTTCAGCGGACAATGGGTTTGCAACTTGTCCCACTAACCAAAATTTAACAAAAAAAAAAAATCAGGCCAAATGGTGGTGCACCAATTATTTGTCTTCAAACCAATCAACAGAAGATAGTAAAAAGAATATGATGAGATCTTCGTTGACCAATAACTTGAAGTTTACCAATTATAATGGTTCTTTTGGAGTTTTTTATGGTTTTGAGGATGATTTGGAATTCTCTTGTCGATGTCCTTGTGTATGTGGGGACGTTCTTTTTTTAATGGACACGGAGACCCCTTTCAATAGGAGCCCTGGGTCGGGCAGAAGATGAAGGGTTTGTGCACTAGGACGAGCTTCGACATGCAGACTGCGGTGAATACAATTTTCCTAATTTGAGAGTAAACTTTCAGGTTCTCTTTTACTGAGACGATGTCATCTCAATATATAGTGTGAGGATTAATAAACATCGAATATAGGCAGAATATATTATGCACATGAAAAAAAAAATCGGTATCTATAATATACACTTGCAATAATAACATTATGTAATGTATCTAGACACCATAGAACAGGTACTTCAATTATTCTTCACAATTTTTGTGATGGACAAATGTCATTCCCTACAACTATTGAATCTCTGACAAGCCCATTTGTTCAACAGGTCCTTCTATTAATTAGATTCACTTTGAACTAACCTAACTAGGCCGGGTCATTCTACTATGCTTCAACATGTTTGTGATACATTTTTTTTATATTTATTTATTACCCTAAATGTCAACATCGTAGGGTAGGGAAATTGATATTATTAATGGTATTGATACAAATATTAAGTGTAGTTCAAAAACTTCATCATTTTAAAGTTTTATATATGTTACAATTATGTCAACTTTAGTAGTGAAGAGAGTACAAGTATGAGATTTTCTATCATGCTCCACAAGCACCATACTTTTGGTACATTTTATATTAGGGTGGACTTAACTGTAACATCAGTAAAAGTTTAAAATTGCGATTTTTTTAATTACAACTCAAATTTTAATCACATTATTACTTAAAACAATTTCTCCTAGTGTTCACCTTTAGGGCAATAGAAAAATGTAAAAAAAAGTATCATAAGCATGGTGCTTGTGGAGCATGATAAAAAGACCCAAACATTGTGCTTCACAAACATACTAAAAAATCTCAACACGGCCTGTGACGCTTGAGGTCTAAATGGAAATTTCCCTCTCAACTTTGAAAAGTGTATCCTATTATACCCAAAAACTTTACAATTTTGTTGGATTTCCTACACACTCGAATATGTAGGTAAGTGTCAATGATGGATATACACCCGATTGGACCTCACTAAGGCTCAAACACGGTCGCCCCGCCGACCTCAAGGTAAGTCTGTTTATTTCTAAGGGTACGCGCTACGTTCCGGTTGCCACAAAGCGATCAGAATTGTTCAGTTGAGCCAGCCTCGTCCGGAGCAACCGGACTTGTCCGGTGCTTACAAGGTCGACACGACCCGTGTCGGCCCCTACCCCCGGACACCATCGTTCGGGGCGCGTGTATACCCGACCGCTCTCTTAAACTCTGTGCGGACCCCACTCAAAATGTGGGCCCTCCGATGCCTGGATCCAAAACTCTATAAATAGGGCCTAGGTCCTTCATTTCCAACTTAATCTCGGATTGAGACACCGGAGCTCTGACTTCTCTCTAGAATTACTGTCTGACTTAGGCATCGGAGAGGGTTCGCCAAAGACACCACCCCTTCTCTCTGGCACTGCCCTTTGTGCAGGTCCGCCAGGCACGAAGTTGGATTGACCGTAACACGAAGATTGAAGGAACGTGACTCGACGCAAGGCCGCCAAGATCGGACCCCAGACGAACTTGTTCCATCAGACATGGGGCTAAAGTTTAAGAAACGTCTAACGAACATTTTCTCCAAACTAGTAAGGCCTAAAGAACGTCAGTTATTGACTAATGATTGTATTAGCATGCTCGATAACTTTTGAAATGATTAGTATATGAGTTGATGTTGCCCGATTTGGAAAAATTCTCCTCTGGCACGGTGTTAACACATTTTTTTGTTGTAGTGTAGACCCTTCCTCTCATATCTTTTGTGATGTGGGACCTACTATTGGGTCCTACACTACAAAAAAATGTGATAAGCGAAGAGGCAACATATGTTAGCGCCGTGCCATTGAATAATCCCTTCTCGATTTGGGTGCCACATGTGAAAGTGATTAATTAGAGTTCGTGGATAAAAATTTAATATTTTATTAAGAGATTGATCACGTCATATAATTACCACGTTACAATAAGTTCAAACAATGCACATGAGAATGAATATCAATAACCACTTTTCTTTAGGATTAATTAATTCTTCTTGAGCAGTAGATTCGTTTCCTCTGCAATAAAATTGAACCAAAATCATTAGAAACATAATCGATTTTAGCCGACATGAAGATGATAAAATAATTAATAACTTTCCTCCAAAAAATGATTAATAACTTATTTGGTTATTTGCATGTATACAATCTAATTTTGTTTATTTATTATATTTTCTAACGTTGATGGATATTAACTTAAGTTTCAGGAATATTGCTTATTAAATAAGAGAGCTGATAGAAATTCCGAACTGGACATTCCGATATCTTCCGAAATAGAGACAGTGGCAATGCATGTAAATTATCTCCACTTTTTGGGCAAATTTGAATTCTCTCTCATTCGGAATTTTTCGGACATCCACTTTCAGAATTTATATCATTCCTAATTAAATAATTACATTGTTGACTGTCAATCTAATTTGGCAGTGCCACATAAACAAAAGATACCCAAATATAAAATATTATTTTGATCTTATTTATGCTCTTCATTTTTTCTTCAAAACCTGACCGGCCCCACAATCGAACCCAACAACAGTCCAGCTGGTTCGATCGAACCCAATAGGGTTTGAGTTTAAAAAAAAAAAATTTAAAAACTTGATAAAGCAACCACTTACTTCTTTTGTCCACCAATGTTAGTTTTTTTTTTGCCAAAACACCAATGTTAGTTAATGTAACAAAAAAATTATTTTGAAACATAAGTTAACAAGTAGCTTGCTAGCGCAATTTTGAATCAAAATGTAACATTATCAAACATAAATAATCAAATACGTAATTAACTCTTAATTATCCGAAGTAGGTTCATTCGAATAAACATACCCCAGATTTCCTTGGTTGTGCAGTCGTTATCACATCCCATCTCGCAGAAGGACGAGCCGCGGCTAGCCTTGCACTTGTCGACGCACTCATAAAAGCACGCCTTGAAATGCTTGGCTTCGGCTTTGGTTTCGGCTTCGCAGTGGCGGAATGTCGTGGCAAAAACAAGGGACACCAGAAGCACTGCAACCAACTTGTTGAATGCCATTTCAACCTTAGCTTTGTTTATTGCCTTATATTTTATTGATTGATTGATCAGTGCTTCTGGATTAATTGTGATGGTTTAAGCAGATCGATAATGCAAGTATTTATATACTTTCGTAGGTAGAAAATAGTTAGAGGAAGACCGTATTAATCGCGTGATTAAGTAGATAATAAAGGCCAAATTATCTCTCATTCACTATTCTCAATTAATTTACAAAGTCTTGCTAAATTTTATCTCATTCATCTTCTATATATTCTCACTACAACCAACAATCATATTCTAGTGGTTAAGAGCTCACTTCAATTTGATTTGATTCAGAAATCCCAATTTAGAAGCATTTCAAGAACGTCACCTCACAATGACCTATTCAAAAAAAAAAAAAAAGTCGTGCATGTTTAGCTCATATACCGCGTCAAACATCTGATGAGGCAAGTAAATTGAGCTTAACGAGACGACATCTTAACTATACTAGGGTTGCTAGTATTATTAAAAATAAGTCGTTAATACTGAACGACTGTTCATTTTTTGAATAATCGTTCGAATTCACTACATAGTTGACAGAAGTTAAACATATTTAGTTATATGTATATTTCTTTCATACACAAAATACTCAATGTACATATATATACTAGATTAGAATCTAATCACAATCCTATAAGATAGGAAAGATATATTATGGAGTAAATACAAAATATATCAATCTTCAAAGATGGTAATCATTGTTATGGAAGTTTGGTAACTTCCTTAAGAGGTTCCCTAATACGCCCCCGCAAGATGACGGATCCATCAGAGACGCACATCTTGGATCGTAAGAAGTTGAAACGCGCAGTTGGAAGTGGCTTAGTTAGACCATCCGCAATTTGGTCATTCGTGAATACATGCTGCACCCGGAGTAGCCCTTTGGAAACTAGGTCACGTACAAAATGAAAACCAAGCGCAATGTGTTTCATCCGTGAATGGAAAACCGGATTAGCACAAACATATGTTGCTCCAGAATTATCACAGAGTACTTTGGGTGGCATTGGGCAGGTGTGACCAAGTTCTTGAAGGAGGGATTGAACCCAAAGTAATTCTGATGTAGCCTCAGCAACAGCCGTGTATTCTGCCTCGGTAGATGATCGAGCGACGGATTTCTGTTTGCGGGAACACCAGGATATAGGGCAGCCACCAAGATAGATGACATACGCCGTTGTCGATTTATAGTCATCACAATTTCGTGCCCAATCAGCATCAGAGTAGGCTGTTAAAGACAGAGATGCTTGCCGTTGGAGATGCAGTCCATGATGAACAGTGTTCTTCAGATAACGTAGTAGCCGTTTGAGAGCCGCCCAGTGGTTCGTTGTCGGAGCGTGCATGAATTGAGATAAACGATTTACAGCAAATGAAACATCTGGTCTAGTTAGGGAGAGATATTGGAGTGCCCCAATAATCTGACGATAGAGCTTGTCATCGGATGCGGGAGGACTATCGCCGGGGAGAAGCTTTGTAGTTGAGGCCAGCGGTGTCGAGACCGGTTTGCTATCCGTCATTTTTGCTCGTTCAAGGATTGAACGAATGTATTGGTGCTGTGTTAGGAACAAACCAACTGATGTACGAATAACCTCAACTCCAAGAAAGAAATTGAGCAACCCAAGGTCTTTTAGGGAAAACCGCTTCGATAATGCAGCAATGAAACAACCAATAGCACTTTGATCATTACCTGTGACAATTAGATCATCCACATAGACCAGAAAATATATAGTGATGGCCCCTCGACAAAGAACAAATAGAGAGTTGTCAGATTGCGAGTTAGTGAAGCCATAATCAATCAAGTATAGGCTGAGCTCTTTGAACCAAGCTCGGGGAGCTTGCTTAAGACCATAAATCGCTTTACGGAGACGACAAACATGAGATGGTCGTGAAGGATCAACGAACCCGATTGGTTGTTGCATATAGACTTCATCCTCAAGACGACCTTGTAGGAAAGCATTATTGACATCAAGTTGTTGAATAGGCCACCCATGAGATAGAGCGATCGTTAGCACAACTCGAATGGTGGTCGGTTTTACGACGGGACTAAATGTTGCATGGAAATCGATTCCCGGACGTTGATGGAACCCCTTGGCAACTAGACGAGCTTTGTAACGCTCAATACTGCCGTTGGAACGTCTTTTAACCCTGAACACCCATTTACACCCAACAATATTAGTGGCCGTTGAAGACGGTACAAGTTCCCATGTACCGTTGTCAATGAGAGCATTATATTCAGCGGACATGGCTGCTCGCCACTCTGGTACCCGTAGAGCTTGAGTCACACCTGAAGGCTCAATACACGGTGATATTGGATGTTTCGTGGCCACGTAAAATTGCTTAGGTTTGTGTATATTATTGAGTGATCTTGTTGTCATAGAATGAGTACGTAATGGAGCTTGAGGACAAACCTTTGATGTGCATTCCTCTGAAGCCGATGTTGATGCAGAAACTATCTCAGTAGTTGAGTTGTCATCTATTGGTGAGGTGAGCATGGGGGCGTTTATAGGCGGAGACTGAGAAGATGCATGTTGGGAGGATGCAGACTTTGATGTAGTTGTTTGATCCATTAGCTCCAGACTAGGCTCAGTTGAGGGCAATAAAGTAGATTTGGGTATGTGATGAGTGGGACGCACATGAATTGTTGTAATGGGTGACAAAGATATAGGAGGTGATGGATTGTCTGTGGCCGTAGAGGGTGATGACACACCTGGAAATAAATTTTCGTCAAAAACAACATGGCGGGAGATAAATATTTTGAGACTACTCGGATCGAAACATTTGTACGCGCTTTGATTTAAAGAGTAACCAACAAAGATGCAAGGTCTAGAGCGCCCATCTAATTTGTTCTTGGAGTAAGGACGTAACCACGGGTAACAACGACATCCAAAAATCCTTAGTTTGTCATAGTTAGGCGACTCACGAAATAACATCTCATACGGCGACCGATGATCAAGAACCGGAGTGGGTAGACGATTTATTAGGTAGGTTGCCGTTAAAAACGCATGTGACCAAAATTTCGGAGGTAAAGTAGCACGATGTAATAAGGCTAGACCGGTCTCAACAATGTGACGATGACGTCGTTCGGACAAACCATTATGTTCGGGTGTGTGTGGAGGGGTCTTGAGGTGAGATATGCCGTGATGAGCAAGAAAGGTTGCAAGTTTTAGATACTCACCTCCTCCATCGGAATATAGACACCGAATTGAACATTGAAAAAACTTTTCCACAACCGATTTAAATTTCATAAAGATTGGTGAAACATCGGACTTGTGAGTAATTGGATAGAGCCATGTATAGCGCGTAAAATGATCGACAAAAATAATATAAAAACGATAACCATCAATCGACACTTCAGGAGAAGGACCCCAAACATCGGAGAAAATTATTTCAAGAGGTTTCGAACTACAAATAGATGTTTCTGAAAACGGAAGTTTGTGACTCTTACTGATGCAACAAGACTCACATAAACCAAATGGACTAGTTTTATTGTGTAAGGAAAATTTATTGACCACAAACTGAAGTATACGAGAGGAAGGATGCCCAAGTCTACTATGCCAATCACCGGTTTTGCTTGCTAAGCTTGTCATCGCCAATGGTCGCTGTGAGAGGACCGAAGGCACCTTGTATATTCCGCCACTACTTGGACCGCGCATGAGAGACGCCCCCGTGCTCAAATCCTTCACCAAAAAATGACAAGGAAAAAATTCAATCGATACCGAGTTAGTCTTGCAAAAAGCTGATACGGAGATCAAATTTTTGGCCATTGAAGGAACACATAGCACATTAGATAAGGCAAACGGTTTTGTAGAAGAGGTAATTAGAGCAGAACCCGTATGAGTAACTGGAAGTTGAGCTCCATCTCCTACTGCGACAGCATCGTGACCTACATAAGGCGAGGCAAGGGACAGATTATCAATTTCATTAGTCACGTGGTGTGATGCTCCTGAATCAAGGAGCCAATCACGATCGGGTGCACGGCCTGGAGCAGGTGTTGATGATGCCACGTTTGCAACCATCTCAGCGGGTGGGTGGATTTGATAACACGTCTTAGCCGAATGTCCAGGTTTGTCACAAAACTGACATACCACTCGAGGGCTTGAACGTCGATTTGCTGGAATGTTATTGTTGGGTTGGCCTCCAGAGCGTCTAAAATTGTTGTGACGATATGCAGGAGCTGAACGCCCAGATGTTGAGCGTGAGTTATATCGATGGTTAGGTGGGCTTACTTTCCCAACCAAATGAGCTGTTGGAGATATGCCATCATCAACAGCATGCTGACGCTTCAGAAAGCTCTCATAGTCGACCAATTGATCATGAAGTTCTTCAAAACTGATTTGGCTATCTCTTGCACGTATAGCCGCACCAATCTCCTTGAAGTCAGACCCTAATCCTTGCAGCGTATAGATGACTAAATCAACATCATCAAGAGGGGAATGGATGATGGCAATATCGTGTTTTTGGAGGACAAAGGCAATCCAACATGTTAGGTTTTGATAGGCATGAATTGTTGGATAATCTCGAGTGAACAAGAGTTTTGGTACATGGATGAGAAGTTGGGAACATCACTTCGAGTTCTAGCCATTTATGACTTTTTGAGTGTGACATTAAAAAAGCAATTGAAATACAAGTGCAACGTACGTGCATAATAACTAGTATATATATATATCAACATGATGGCCGACCTCATTCGGGTCTAAACAACATAATAGACCACATAGGCCGACCTCAATTAGGTCTTAACAACATAATGAGCTTCAAACTCTATTTGATAGGAGGTAACTTTTTTTAATTTAAAACAGCGTCATCAAGAGTCGATCCTGTGCGTTTTGATACCATGTGAAAGTTAAGACTAACAACTTAACCAACTGTCCTAAAACTTTAAGGTTATAGGTGAATGCGTGTTTTAGTCTTTATACATCAACAACCCCCACTTGTAAATATGGTTTCTTTATGTTGGCCCGTTGGGTTTGGCCCTAATGTGGAGATTAAGATGGTATAAGAGCCAGAGCCCGTTTCGATTATTAGTGGTGTTGGATTTGTGTCCCTTTTGCTGACTCCACGTACTAGATTGTATGGGTCGGGCCTGGGCGTGAGAGTGGGGTTTCTTAAAATTAGTCTCAACCCGTTCAGATTTGAAAAAAAAGTCGGTGCCTTAGTTGAATACCATACCGGTGGTAGTTGAATAAATAAAGTACAATATAAGCAAGTGGGCTACCTCCTCTTATTATCAATTGGTTTTAACCCCCACTTGTAAATATGGTTGCTCTATGTTGGCACGGACCCAATGTGGAATTTAAGACACAATAAAGTAACACGGGATAAGTGGATGAGGTCAAGTTCTTGTTACATTTACAAGAGATGCCTTTTTAATCAAAATATGTGCATAATTAACTAGGGTTAAGAACCTATAAACTGTCTGAAATTTCACCAATGTTGAAATTTGGTGTCTGACGATAAAATGGAGTGTCCTAGGTTTCATTTTTGTTGAAATTTGGTGTCTCAGTGTGATTACTTTAGAGAAGTCAATCCTGACGAAACCGACTGTCAAATTCGACCTCTCATGCACGCTCCATTCTCGTCGCCTTGGCGGGACTGTCATCTAAGAAGCTGGCCTCTTCCGCGCAAGTAAATCCCACTCCGTTATCGCTGGCAATTGCTTAACACCACTCTGTTGGAAACCTTTTCTTTTGGAAGTTCAAGTTTTGGGGGAAATTTGGTGATTTTGTGAAAAGTAAAGAGTGATGAATTATGAATGAGTGACTGGATTGATGAAAATGATTGAATTGAGTGAAAAATGTTCGTGGAGACACCAAATTTCAACAATAATGAAACTTAGAAGTGTACATTTTAACATTTCAAACTTCAGACACCAAATTTCAACATTGGGCAAACCTTGAACTGTTTATAGGTTCTTAACCCAATTAACAAAGCGTAAAGAATACATATCATTAAGTCGTAGTAAAATCTGGATGTCCTCCAGAACCCTAAAGAGATGCGACGACAACAGTAAGAGACCTAACATCACTGAACATCATGAAAGAATCCAACAAAAACGTTGTGGGGGGAAGAAGTTGGTTTTGCCGCTCTACATATTAGCGCCTTAGCCAAAAGCGGATCTGGTCCATGAAAAGAGCAAGTTGATACGGACATTAACAAAGTGTCATGGTTCCATAGGGAGGAAGCGTCAAAAAGGGAATTTGTAGTAGTATTATAGCACCATAGTGAACCACCGTGTGGAATAAGCTCCCGTAAGGATGGATTTACATAGACGACGGAGGAGAGTCGTAGGGCATCTCTGTTGGGGGTTACTAGTGGAAAACAAGCAAGTATATTAGTCATAAAAACATCAGAATAAAAATGCATAGTCGTTTCTAGAGTAGGCATAGACAATTTGAATACAACACTACTGAGTGTAACAAATGCTCCATATTAGTATACATTTGTGAGAGATGGTCTCCATAAAATCCAAGGGATCTCGCGATGGGCCATGTTTTGTCAAAAGAATCCAATCGAGGATGGTTGGAGAGCTGATTCGATCCTTTCTAACCGAGAATAAAGAAGTCTTCCTCTTCTCTTCAAAACACAAGAAAATGTGATCTCTTCCTTTTGGTTGAGTATTCAATATTTTTGGAATCCATATTTTTGAATCCAAGTTATATTTTCTCCTCATCTGTTCTTCGTGTTGACGAATTGCAGAGTTCTTCTTACGTTGATTTCAACTTATGTCGTGTTCGACCTTTCTAGTTTTTTTTTAATCTCTAGTCGTTGTCGTCGGCTTTCCCTTTCTTTGTTTGAGTTCAGGTACTTGGTTCAGTTCGGTTGAACGAATTTTGTGTTGGATTCGATTCGATGACACTGTTGAATCTTGGGAGGTGATCGCCACGTGATTAAACCTCGTGCACAGCCTGAGGGTGAGGTGGGGCGAAATTTCCTTAATGAGACTGTGATTCGCACGAGCCTCAGTATAAAACATACGCATTCGTTTTCGTGTCGATTTTACGTACAATTTCGGATTAGCATATTTCTTGCATGATAATTGGAGTAACTACTTGTAAGTAAACGAAATTCGACCAATTGCATTTTAGTCCTTGAATTTTAGAATATTTCATTTTCGACTTTATAAATTTACATATTTACCATCAATATTTACAACTATCCCTATATAAGAGCCTCTATGTATGATAATAAAATCATCCTCAAGTTCTGTATTCTATTACCTCTTTAGTTTTGTAACAATTATCTCATTATTATTTTTTAAAGAAAAATGGTGAATTTTCTCTATATGTTTGTGTTAATGCGGTGATTGTTGATGGTAACCCCCCCCCCCCCCCCCCCCCCCCGAATACACCTTCCTTATATTTCTTGAAAATGCTTATGAACATTTTAGCATTTTTCGGCCAAATCCCGTTGATTTATTATTTATTTTATTATTATTCTTTCAAAATAACATTAGGGTTCTAGATGACCTTTTTGTTAACTAACAGTTAACCCGGTCATGCAAAGTTTAGCTAGCAAGTTGTTAATTAACAAAAAAAAAAAAAAAAAAAAACTTTAATTTGAATTTGGGCTTAAAATTTCCCACTTCGCCTAGAAATATAGAAAGCTACTAGTCAATGTCAAGCATGTATTGAGTATCATACTAAGTTGAGAGGAAAATCTAAAATTATATAGAAACAGATAATTAAAATTAAAGAAAATTCATTAATTAAAGTTCACCAATTACAACTAGTAAGAAACACAAACAACTAAGGCTTAAAGAAAGAAAACAAATAAAACAACACATAGTCTCGACCTTCAATGGGAGCCACAACACTAAAAGTCGTTCTCAACCACGTCAAATATCACTAGATGGAGGCCACGAAGCTTAAGAAAAGGCAAAGAAATACTTCCTCTTTGAGCGATACTTCGAGTCAAATTATGTGTAGCGTTGTTTCATTCTCTTCTGACAAATATAGGCTTCCATGAGAGGAAACGCTGAGAAATCCTACGTATATCTTCAATGATGACTTGGGTACACCACTCTACGGCAGCCCAACCCTCTAACATCTAGATCATAACACGAAAATCACCTTGTACAAGTACTTATTCGAACTCCAACTCGCTTGCAAGTCGTACTGCTATCATTGCTGCATTAGCCTCTACTTGTTCTGCATAAATAGTGAATCCACTACCAATAGAAAAACCAGGGATCCTTTCAAGGTGGTCCCTTACAATGGTCGTATTAGTTGTAGCTCCATCAAAACAAGTGACATCGAAATTAATCTTAACCTAAGGTTGATGTGGGGGAGTCCGTATATAAACGGTTCTAGGAGCCAACTAGATTGGAGTTTCGGATCTTTCCGACGGTTTCACAAGTAAACACTCGGTAGTAGATGTTTGAATCTCTCTCAACACCTGTTTCAGGCAAGACTTTTTAGTCTCTCTAACAATTTCGTTCCTCCATTTTCAGATGGCATCTATTGTAGTGCATGCAGAGATTCTAAATTCATTAACTCGATCAGTGGAAATACCAATACGGTCCGACTCAATGGAAAATAAGATGACTGAGTTGCGGCGAGTCTATCTATATTATTTATCTATAAATAATGAAGGGGAGAATCTCACATTACTACAACATAGGGGAGCGATGCACCATTTTCAAGTAAATATTTAATAGATCGCATCTTCTTTTAACGGTTCCAAATTCTCATATGGTTGTCTTCTTGTCTGTCTGATTGGGCTTCTCTTCTCTCTTCTTCTTGTTTGTCTTCCATGGTCCCTAAAATCATGCATAGAATATATCAGTAATTAATATCACAATTTTAATGCCTAATATGCCCCTAGGCCGCGAAATTAGTGTTTCTTAGCGCCGAAGAAATAAAAAAAAATTTGAACATTAGATTCGGTCGAAACATCAAATTGGTTTTAGTGGTCAAATTTCTAGATCAAATGTTGCCTTAATCACAAATCAAAACTTCTAATTTTGATAAAAATCACGTTTTCATTGATAATCATGAATACCTATTTTACTAAAATCATGAATATAAGTTTTACCAAAAATATGAACATCAATTTTATCAAAAATCATGAACTCCCTACACATGCTCTGATACCACTAATGAATTTAGGAGATAGTTACTATGGATTAAACACATGTACATGCCAGATAAACTAATTACGAAACGGAAAGGGGCACATACCAGTTTATCTTCCGTAGCCCAAGATCGTTACTGAGGGAGTTCTCGATCTGCCGGACGGGTCCTACAGGAACTCTTGTTAAAGAGAAATCTGCAGGCAATTGTCTCCACAACAAAGTCTTTTCAATTCCGTGAAAGGATGGATCCTTGGGGCAAATTGTTGACACAATTTCGGCACATCCTTTTGCTGGACGTGGTTCGGTCGGAATTACTAATATTAGGGATAGTGATTTCTTTTCTTGTCAACTTAGGGAGAGAGTGATTAAGCATAAAAAATCTCCTAACACCTCCTATTTATAAGAGTAGGTGAGCAAAACCCACCAAGGGTTTAACCCTATAGTTCGACCGAAATACTCACAAAATAGCTTGCCCCATTTTGAGCCAATTGTCGCTCATAGGGATTTTGGCCTGAACCAAAATCCCTAATGTGTCTAATCCCAATTGTGCTCAATTTGTTGGGCTTATATTATTGGGCTCCCAATTACGGCGGCACATATACACCAAATGTCAACACCAAGTGGTCCCTTACAATGTTCGCATCAGTTGTAGCTCCATCAAAGTAAGTGGCATCGAAATTAATCTTAACCCAAGGTTGATGTGGGGGAGTCCATATATCAACGGTTGTAGGAGTCAACTAGATTGGAGTTGCGGATCTTTCCGACAACTTCACAAGTAAACGCTCGGTAGTAGATGTTTGAATCTCTTTCAACATTTGTTTCGAGCAATACAAATAAAGCCCGAGCTCGATGACAAATATGATGACGGAGTTGCGGTGAGTCTATTATTTATCTGTATAAATAATGAAGGGGCGAATCTCACATTACTACAATCATAGGGGAGCGATGCGCCATTTTCAAGTAAATATTTAATAGACAGACTGCAACTTCTTTTAACGGTTCCAAATTCCCATACGGTTGTCTTCTTGTCTGCCTGACTTTCTCTTCTCTTCTGTCTTCCATGGTCCGAGCTGAGTCAAGAGATGATTAATAAATATGCGTTAATTGCTGCAACTTTCCCTTTTCCTTTGACTCACTCGACTTCTAAGCTCACCCACTACTTTAGGTCACCTGTTCCGACAAGCTTCATCCTTGTGTGTATAGATGACCACGATGCTCTTCCATCCATAAGTTAGGGTTTTAGGGTTTCTTCTCAATTTAGGGGCAGTTATGGTGCGGAAGCATGGCTGGCAACTCCCGGCACACACATTTCAGGTACTACTAATTTCTTATTATGGTTTGAAATGCTGCTCTCATAATTATTCATTTTGATTCGGAAATACTGGTTAATGCTGCGGAAGTCGGATTGTTGCCAGAACTCGAAATATTCTTGTCCATAGCAGCTATGGACAACAATATAACTATAATTACAGATGACAAGCTTTTTTAGTATTTATGGTGCTTAGTGAACTACATCAGGGGTCAGCAAAGGAATCACCTTTATGTTAAATTGAATACATGCAAGAAATTTGCTAATTTGATTTGTCTGAGGCTGTTCTTAGTTCTGTTAAAATGATTCCTGTTCTTATGTTTTACTAATTGTCAGATTCTGTTATTGACAGGTTGTTGCAATCACAGTATTCTGCTTGCTAGTGGTTGCTTTCTATGCCTTTTTCGCTCCTTTCCTCGGGGGATCTCTCTGGGAATATATATTAATTGGGACATACTCTCCAGTGGTATGAATTATCTCAAATAACCAAATGTTTATATCTCTATCTAAAATAGAAACAAGCCTTTTGATTAGTATCTTATTTTCAGGCACTTCTTGTTTTCATTCTTTATGTTCGATGTACGGCAATCAACCCAGCAGATCCAGGAATTATGTCGAAATTTGACAGTAGAATAACTCAAACCGCTAACCCAAATATCGGGGATGATTTGAGGAAGAAGGAGTTGAATCAATCATTTGAGGATGATTTGCCTTCATCTATATCGTCTGCTTCCAGAAGCACTAGATTAGCAGTTAACTCTAGTACGAAAGAATCAACCGCAGGAAATAATGCAACTTTAGACATTACTACAGAAAATAGATCTGAAAAATCCTGCTGTGGAATTTTATTTGCGGTATTTGTGCATCAAGATTGTCGAAACAGTGATAAGTTTGGAGATGAACGAGGTGATGATGGTGAAGAGGCTCTGTTCTGCACTCTATGCAATGCGGAGGTACTTAATCCAAAATTATCAACTTTTTTATTTTTTATTTATTTTTCACTTGACTCGAAGAAAGTAACTTTGATGTTTCAGGTTCGTAAGTTCAGCAAGCACTGTAGAAGCTGCGATAAATGTGTAGATGGTTTTGACCACCATTGCAGAGTATATCTTCACCTACTTTACGTGCTTCTTTCTGTGTCTAAATATATTGGTGAAATATCTGAAAAAAAAAAAATTCTTGGGTTAATTTTAGTGAAATTTTGCAGTGGCTTAACAATTGTGTCGGATACAAAAATTACGTCACTTTCATTGCACTCATGGCTTGTAGTATTGTTTGGGTGAGTAACTATCCAATCCTATCCTACTGCTTTTTCTACGAAAACTATGCTGTTGTGATAATTTTTGCTTAATTATTTCCAGCTAGTTCTGGAATCTGGAGTTGGGATTGCTGTCTTTGTACGGTGTTTTGTGAACAAGAGAAGCATGGAGGCTGAAATCGTTGATAGACTAGGAAATGGCTTTTCCCGTGCACCTTTTGCATCTGTAGTGGTAAAAACACTAATTATTTTGCATAATTTCTTTGACTATGATGAATAATGTCGCTTACTTTTACTGTTTTAAATACTACAGGGAGTATGCACGGTACTTTCTATCTTGGCTTGTGTTCCTTTAGGCGAACTCTTCGTATTTCACTTTCTTCTAATGAGAAAGGTAATAATCTCGGTAATTTGTGAATTATTTTCTCGATTTTGTTAATTTTTTTTAAGAAAATTGTGTCATGGTTGTGGTTTCAGGGGTTGACAACATATGAATTTGTTGTGGCAATGAGGGCGATGAGTGAGGCACCAGCTGGAGCATCTATCGTCGACGAGGAGATGCAAAATGTGTTGTATTCTCCATCGGGATCGGCAACCACTGGATTGAGTGGTGGAAGCTCCACTTTCGGCATGCAGTATAAAGGCGCATGGTGCACTCCTCCTCGAGTATTTGTCGACTATCAGGTATTTGATAGATTCGATGTGTACAGTTAGTAGTTCGAGCATTAATGTGGTCATTTTGAAAGGGCTAATTAAAATAAAAGTTAAGAATCTATAAACTGTTTGAAATTTGCCCTATGTGAGATTTTAGTGTCTGAAGTTTAAACAAAGTTGAAAGTTAGACAGTCAGTATCAACAATTTAAACTTCAGATACAAAAATCTCACATTGGGCGAATCTCAGACAGTTTATATATTCTTAACCTTAAAAAAAACGAACGTTGAGTGTCCGTAAAAACAAAATGAACTTTTTTTTTGACAAAAAAGCAAACCGAAGTTTTAACCGTATTAAAGTGCAAACTACGTTGATTTTCTGTTAGGAGGAAGTTGTGCCTCACCTAGACCCCGGAATGGTCCCATCAACTATCGACCCCGATGTAGGAACATCTTCGGGAGGCCCGAAACTGGGAAAGAGACAACAAGTCCGGATCAATCCGTGGAAGCTTGCAAAGTTGGGCTCTGAAGATGCCATTAGAGCCGCCGCCAAAGCTCGAGCTTCCTCCTCAGTCCTTCGGCCACTCGATAACCCTCGTTCTTCACAACTGTACCCTGACATTAGCTCCAGTAGTGTTAGAAGCAGTGTCAGCACCGACACCGGAACCAACAGGTATTGAAACATCCTATTCATCAATTTCATCAACATATGATTTAGCTTAGGGTTAAGAACCTAATCACGGTCTCAAGTTTGCATCATGTTGCTTATTAGTGTCTCAGGTTTAAATTGTTGCTGATAGCTGTTCCAAATTTCGTTTTCGTTGCTTTTTTATTTTCCGTCCACTTTTTCTGTTAAATTTAACGGATTTTGGTCTAATTGCTATATAAAATTCAACCGAAAGAGCACTTTAAGAAGAGAAATAACAAAATGCACTTCTGTTTCCTTTTAACTTATGTTTACATACAGTGAAATTGAAGAACTAATACAAAATTGAGGTTTAATTTACTTAATTGGCATACATGTAAATGGATTGAAAAAAAAAAACTCATATCCAAATCCGTCAAATTTAATAGAAAAAACTGACGGAAAATCAAAAAGCAACGAAAACAAAACTTGTGACACCTATTAGCAACAGTTTAAACGTAGAACACCTAAAAGCAAATGATACAAATTTGGAACTTGATTGTGTTCTATAACCCTTTAACTTAATTGTACACTCAAGTTTTTAATGAGTCAGATGCTTCGATTATAGGGACATCAAGAACGACGACCCGAGACTTCCATCCTTCCGAAACTCCTCTGCTCCGAGCCAAGACGACTACGATGCAAGCACCCACAGTGCGAGCAGCTTCAGCAGCCCTAGCCACGTCCATGAGTCCGTCACCCTGAGCTCTCTCCCAAACCCGACTACATTCCGAACCGCACCACCTCGTCCCGATAACCTCAATTTAGCGGCTAACCGTGGTGGGTTCGACGAGAGAATCATGCAAAGAGGAACCGACCCGTTATCCACAACCTCGTTCCTCAGAGATGGTGGTAAGAGAACATCGGTGGTGTGGGACCAGGAAGCCGGCCGATATGTCTCTGTCCCTGTCTCTTCCACGGAATCAAACAAGAACAGCCGACCGTTAATGCCGTTACTGGGCTCTAAGGTTGTTGGGTATGCAAGGAAGCCGGCATTAGTGACACAACAAGAATCTTCTTCTTCTTCGATGAATCAGACCGAAAGTCGACTTTCGTATACTGGGGACAACATTTTCTTCGGCGGGCCACTGTTGAGAAACGATAGGGGTTTGGGTTCGGGTCAAAGAGAGACTCGGTTTAAGAGAGATGTGGGTTCGAATCAGCTGCCGGTGTTTATTCCTAGTGGGAGCAGCTTCGATCGGGTTCATCCACCACCTCCATCTGGGTCGGGTTAGAGGTGATCATTGATCGTAATTCGTAGATGCAGCTACTTGTATATATAGATGTGTTTTTTTTTGTGCAATTCCACGTTAACTCATGTTGTTCAAATTTGTAATTGTATTCGTGAGATTAGATTTTCTATTTCTAAGAAGATTTTTCTTTGGTTTCGGCCGCGTATCGGTTTATCGGAGGGAATTGAGAGACATTCCGTACTTGGATTCCGCCAAGGTCCGAAATGTCGCTATGAAATGATTACCCCAAAAGTTGCAATAAATTACCATGCTTGCCATTCTGAGACATTTTGGACCTTGGCGGAATCCAAGGTCGGAATGTCTATAACTCCCTTAATTGGAAGATCAACTCCCTTAATCGGAAGAGGAATGATAGGAATTCCGATGTTCGGTTTTGACATATTCCGATTTCTGAGAGAGTGGCAGAGTGAGTAATTTTTAGGGTTAAGAACACAATAGGGACTGAGTTTTGAGTTTTGTGTATAAGTGAGGTCTCCGTCTATTTTTTCTATTAAAAGTGACGGAAAGTGGTCACATGCCAAGCATGTGACCGAAAATAATTTGAAAACCCGAAAATGCCCTTTGACCAGAGTGTGTCCCTCACACGTTTGACCTAAAAAGACCAAAATACCCTTTAAGCCACCACAGCTCCGACGACCACCACCACCCGACTCCGGCGACCACCACCGGCGACCACCACCGGCCTCCGACGACCACCACCGACCTCCGGCGACGACCGAAAAGCTCCGATCGGAGCCAAAAAAGCTTCGATCGGAGCCACAAAGCTCCGATCGGGGCCACAGAGCTCCAGATCGGAGCTCTGTGGCTCCCGATCGGAGCCACAGGGCTCCAGATCGGAGCATCTGTGGCTCCGATCGGGAGCTACAGAGCCCCGATCGGAGCCACAGAGCTCCGATCGGAGCTTTGTGGCTCCGATCAGAGCTTTTTTTGCTCCGATCGGAGCTTTTTGGCAACTTTTCGGTCGTCGCCGGAGGTCGGTGGTGGTCGCCGGAGGACGGTGGTGGTCGCCGGAGGTCGGTGGTGGTCGCCGGAGGTCGGTGGTGGTCGCCGGAGGTCGGTGGTGGTCGCCGGAGGACGGTGGTGGTCGCCGGAGGTCGGTGGTGGTCGCCGGAGGTCGGTGGTGGTCGCCGGAGGACGGTGGTGGTCGCCGGAGGTCGGTGGTGGTCGCCGGAGGTCGGTGGTGGTCGCCGGAGCCGGGTGGTGGTCGCCGGGCGGTGGCCGGAGCGTGGTGGCCTTAAGGGCATAATTAGTGTGTAGGGGTATTTTAGACATTTCACATTTTATTAATTAAATTGATAAATTGTATAATAATTACAAAAGGGTATTTTTGTCTTTTCACGTGGTTCTGTTAGATTTAACAGAAAATTTGGACGGAGACTTGAAAAAACACAAAACTCAAAATTCAGGCCCTTAATAATACGTTTTTTCAATTCAGACCCCTTTTGGCAACATGGGCAAACATTCAGGCCCCTATTGTGTTCTTAACCCTAATTTTTAACATCTTTTAGGGCAATTACATGACACTCACATTCGGCATGCGGAGGATCACGAGATTCGGAATCAGAATCATTTCCGTAATCAGAATAGTGTTGGTGAGAGGTTGACTTCAATTAGAACTAATCAAACCCTAAACTGTATCCACAACGGTTTCTTAAATTATATTCTTTAAAGTTGTCACGTGTACATTTATGTATACTTTAAGTAATACGTAATGTTAAGACAACGTAAACAATATTTGCTCTGCAATCGTATTATTTAAATATATTTTATTATTTAAGTTTTCAACAACTACCAATAAGATATTAGCATTAATTATCAAATGAATTAATTTATAATTAAAAATTAGTTACGTAATACATAGTGCATTCCTTAAGTTAAAGGAATAGATCACGTAAAAATGAATGGGTCCCACTTTTAAGAAATACAATATAAAAACATTATAGCACGTTTTTATTTATTTTAAATAAAAAATATGTTAAACCCACATTTAAGTAATACTATGTTATACCATTGTTAGCATCAACAATGGTATAACATAGTATTACTTAAATATTGATTTGACATAGTGCCGTGGTACTACTTTTTTTTTAAACTTTTTTTTATATTTGTAATGTTTTAACTGAAAATGTAAAAGGTAATGTCTTAATTGTAATTCTTTTTTTCTCAATTACACATGCCAAAAAACAAATAATACTTCCAAAAAAATGACAAAACTCTTCATTTTATTTGCTTTTATTTGTTTCAGATTTTTGGTAAATATTATGCCAACTTAGTAACTTACCATGTATTTTTTTTTTATGAACAACTTACCAGACATAAGGAATTCAATTTAATCCACATTGTTGAGATAATTTTCAATATAATTTTAGTGCATTTTGATAGCATATTATATATTATATTAACAAATAGCTGAATAAAAGAAGGATCTTCTTCTATCTGTTACCTTCTTCGACTAATCAAATCTCTATCATCTCAGTAACTTATCATCATTATCTTAGACACTAATTTATTATTATTATATTATTTAATCACATATATGTATATATACTTTTTTCTCTTTGCAGTAAAGAAAGAGCTCTGCAGTTACGACAATGGTTATGAATCGAGTTGTGCGATCCAATCTCACAAATCAGGTTCGTTCCAAATTTGTTCCTTTTTAGGATTACTATGTCGGAATTTATCGTAATTTACGACTTAACTTGATTATTATATTATTCTGGCAAAAAAACAAAACTTGATTATCTTTCTGGGTTTGCTGAGAAACAAAAGGTGGTCCTTTTGGGGTTTGGACTGATCAGATATATAATGAAAGAGAAGAACACATGATTTGTATGGATTTATTCAATGGTTGGTTGATATTCTTTGCCACCTCATTCCAATAATTCATTCAACAAGAATATGCAATATCCTCTATCATTGAACAATGATTATTGTTAGAATCTCATTTGTTGATTATATATTGGCATAAGAATGTATAAACTGTTTGAAGTTTGCACTATGTGAGATTTTAGTGTCTAAAGTTAAATGTTGATATTCACCGTCTGAAGTTTCAACTTTGTTCAAATTTATCGTCTCTGTCCAAATTTGCTGTTAAAATTGACCGAGCTTAGTCATGTGCTTGTCAACCTGATAAAAAGATAAATCTCAAAATTGCCCCTAGTAGAGTGGTGGCCTGCCGGAGTTGGGTGGTGGCCAGAGTAAACGTAATAATATCAGGGGCAATTTCAACATTTCCCACCAATACGTCAAATTTGACAACCAAAATGGACGGAAAATCAAATTCAACAATTGAAACTTTAGACAATCAATATCAACAAATTAAACTTTAGACACCAAAATCTCACATAGTGCAAACCTCAGACAGCTTATATATTTGTCCAAAAAGTGAATATTCTGCAATTTATAATTGCTTTATAAATGTAATTTGCATTATCTTGTAACCTAAATTTGAAAGATAAATAATACTCAAATGGTGTATGTTTCATCTGATATGCTTAAATTCTTCTTGCTGCATTTCTGTTACTAATTAATTAAACTCCTATGTATGTTGTATAAATCACACACAGTTTGGTCAATATGCTACCAAGACCTTACCAGATTATCTCCTTGGGGTCCCTGCACTTTCCCGATTTTTCAACTCGAGGACATCTTCACAAACCGAAGAATCAACCAATCAGAATCAGGGCCAAGAGTATATACAATCTCAACTACTTAATTGAAGAATAATTCATTTATTTTTCATTAACTAACTTGTGCTACAAAATGCATTGTCAATATGCAGATTTAAGAACCATGGAATGTTGGCTCCTTTTACAGCAGGGTGGCAAAGTACCGATGTAAATCCATTGGTGATCAATAAATCCCAAGTATGAAAATATATATATATATGCATCTAATTTTTTTTTTATCTGCATTTCATTTGCATTATCTTGTACTTACTTTTGTTCTATTACAGGGATCATATGTTTATGAAATGAATGGTAAAAAGTACCTTGATACTCTTGCTGGCCTTTGGTGCACTGCCTTAGGTAGGTACTATACATTGTTTCTTTGTTGCCTGCCACTTGATTATCTTACTCAATTACTTTTTAACTGAAAAATAACTTCAAAAAAAAAATAGTGTTTTTTTTAAATAACTTTCTTGAAATATGCAGGGGGTAATGAACCGCGCCTTGTTGATGCTGCAATGGCACAATTGAAAACCCTACCCTTTTATCATTCATTTTGGAACCGAACAACAAAGCCCTCTCTGGTATGGAAATTTTTATTTCCTCATTTTTAATTTAAAAATTATTATTGATTAAGATTTATATACGTCTATCTTAGGACCTTGCTAAGGAACTTCTAGAGACTTTTACAGCATCAAAAATGGCAAAGGCCTTTTTTACTAACAGTGGATCTGAAGCCAACGACACTCAGGTTTGCAACTATTTAGTTCGTCTCTAAAAAACGAAGTATGAAACTTAAAATTAGGTGAAAAATGCAATCTTTATCCTGAAATTGTATTATTTTACAGTATGAAATAAAAACAAGAAAACTTTTTCTTAATAGGTCAAGTTAGTATGGTACTACAATAATGCACTAGGAAGACCCAACAAGAAGAAGTTCATAGCCCGATCAAAATCGTATCATGATTCAACCCTGATCGCAGCTAGACTGTCGGGGTAAGTCACAATGTTACAAAAAAATTACATGATTAATAAATATCTTATATTTCAATCTCTTATAAAAAAAATTACATTGTTTTTCATCAGCCTTACACCTTTGCATCAACAATTCGATTTACCGGCTCCATTTGTACTTCACACGGATTGCCCTCACTACTGACGATTTCATCAACCAGGTAGGTTCCCTTTTACTGCTGACAATAATTTGGTCAAATTTTGTGATTTAGTGTTGCTATTGCTAATGAGTAAAAAATGTATTATTATTCTTCTTCAGGTGAAACAGAGGAGGAATTCTCTACATGGTTAGCCAACAACTTGGAGGAGCTCATCCTTAAAGAGGGTCCCGAGACGGTAATAATTTTTTTTACTGCTAGTAAAAAAAATAGTTACTTTACAGTCAAAAAGCCAGTAATTTATACGTCTTGTTATCATCGTCTTCAGATTGCTGCGTTTATTGCTGAACCAGTGATGGGTGCTGGAGGAGTTATTCCTCCTCCAGCAACTTACTTTGATAAGGTAAATGACCCTTTACTTAAATTAAATATACAAAAAAAAAAATAAAAAATCTACAGTTTTTTTCTTTTTACTGCTGCAGATTCAAGCTGTTGTAAAGAAGTATGATATTCTTTTCATTGCTGATGAGGTAGCTTTCTCATCTTATAACCCAACTACATATAGATAAGCTTCATGTTTAAGTTTTTTATGGGATAGGATTTTACCATTCTTACTGCCTAGTGTTGTTAATTTTAGGTGATATGTGCATTTGGAAGGCTTGGAACGATGTACGGTTGTGATAAGTACAACATTAAACCCGATCTTGTATCCCTTGCCAAGGTAATTAATTAAATCTTCCCGCATTTGATCAAATTTATCTTCTTAAGAGAAGATTAACTGGGTTATTTTATAACATTTTTTTTAGGCACTTTCTTCGGCATATATGCCTATTGGAGCTGTGATGATCAGTCCTGAAGTAGCCGAGGTTATTTACTCTCAGAGCAACAAATTGGGTAAGCTGCTATATATTTATAGTAAATAAAATTATTTGTTTTTTTAATTATATATATATATATATATATATATATGTTCATAAGTAAAATATTGTTGTCCGACTTACCAGGTTCGTTCTCTCATGGATTTACATACTCGGGGCATCCTGTAGCCTGTGCTGTTGCATTAGAGGCTGTCAAGATATATAAGTTGGTTCTCTCCTCATACCTGAGAAACTTCTACAAACTGTGAAATATAATGTGAAACTCAGAAAGAAAGTTAAAAAAAAAAAATGCATTTTCAAGTAAATAGTGAAAACTGGAGTAAACAGTTTTGCTGAAATGAAAAAAGTTGCATTTTCTACACTAAGTTTCATTCAAGAGTTGCACAGTTTGTAGAATTACTCTTACATGGAAAACATTCTGATTTATGACCGACTTTGCAGGGAAAGGAACATACCCGAGTACGTAAAAAGGATATCCCCGAGATTCCAAGATGGGTTAAAAGCATTTGCTGACAGTCCAATCATTGGAGAGGTAACAAAATCTCATATTCCAGGAAATACTTTAATCAATTGAACATAATAATGTTTTGTCTTCCACAGATTTCGTGGAACAGGTTTGATTCTTGGTACAGAATTTACCGACAACAAGTCACCCAACAATCCGTTTCCAGCTGAATGGGGTACATTTTCATTCACCGAAGATCAAATATATGAAATGAAATAGAATAGAATATTTGGTGTATATCCTTTTGTAACCAATTTGGTATGTTTTTCAGGAGTAGGCGCATTCTTTGGAGCAAAATGCCAGAAGCACGGCATGTTGGTTCGGGTTGCAGGAGATAACATTATGATGTCTCCACCTCTTGTAATTACCCAAGAAGAGATCGATGAGGTAACTTGCATTTTAAGTAAAAAGGTTTCCCTATGATGGGCAGTACATGAAATTCAAAAGTAAAATAGAGTCTAACCACTGTAAAATCTGTTTCAGCTAATCAGCATATATGGCAAAGCACTCAAGGCAACAGAAGAGAGAGTCAAGGAGCTGAAATCTAAACAACAGAAGTAAAAACATAAGGTGTGTGGGCCGAAAATAAAAAATTTACTAGGTTGCCTTTTCATTTCAAGCATCAATGTATTTTTTCTTCATTCTACTATCATATGCCCACTGCCCAGTGCTTTGACCTAGAAGGATTGCATACACAAAACCCAAATTTCAAGCAGTGGACATCTTAAATGATCATTATTACGAGGTATTAATTAACAACGTACATACCTTGTGGATTAGCTTGTTAGATGTTAATCGATTTCTGCCTCTGGTTTGAGGAAGAACTCGATGAAAGCGATTCTACCAGCTTGCTGCTGCCCAACTGAATTGACGTATGGATGTGTTGTTGGTGCCTTAGCAACTGAAACCAGATGCTGTACTTTTAGCATTCCGCCTCGTCCCATGGTAAGTTTGCTTCCTCTGTTGTCCTTGACAACGCTGCTCGGTAAATTTGAGGTTGTTGCTCGGAGGAACTTGTATTTGTACCTGTTCGTGTCAAGTGCTTGGTAAAATAGTAGAAAACTACAGAAGTTTCAACATTTGATTGATTAAAGAGTACCTTTGGGACACAAGGTGATCACAGTGGAATGCTGTCAGGAGATCAGTATTTACATAATACATGAAGTCTATCTGGCAGAAATGCAAAACGGAACTGTTACTGCAAGAACAAGTAGAATAAAGGAGTTCAATTCAATCCTTGGTTACCAAATCGAAACAAAATCAAACCTGCAAATCTCCATGTCCCTCGCCTTTGAAGGTGACAGAAGGGGGAGATGGCTGTAGAGTGATCTTGATACTCGATCCAGGCCATTCAAGATCATCGATAGCTTCTTTCAGTGCTGCAGACTGGATTAATCACAATAATAATATGTTGAACCCATATAAATTATAAACTTTTGTTGTTCAACAGAAACTAACCTATAGAATGCAATATATGAGCGCAACTGATGTACCTTTACAGTAAAACTAAGTGGGGTACTTCCTGCAGGTTCAAAACCGTAGTCCCATGAAACTGTATCGGGGATCCTTGTCCGTATTTCTGCATAGATACAGGCCTCCATAGAATCTACCGACCTAGTAAAATAGTAGAAAGCGAGCAATCAATAGCAGCACTGATAGCTTCATCATGAATGGACAAAGGAAGCCAACTTAATACTGAAATAATTTAGCAGGCCAGCAAACAATAGAAGTATTGAAGAGTTTTTTTTATCTTGAATGGAATGGACACAAACTGCCAACTTAGTACTGATTTAATTTAGATGCCAGATTATGGGGAGATGCTGTTGATTCTTGTTGAGAAAAAACTTGCAGTGAAGACTTGATGCAATGGCCAAAAGAACACCTCGTGCTAACACAGATGAACAAAAGCAGAAGATAGAGACTCTACTGTAAAATGGCATTAAAGCCAAAAAACATAAAATAAGTACGCAATGCAGAGACAGTAGCCTCATATCACATTTGTAAGTTGCAGCAGGAGATCATTGAACTACAACCAAAATGAAAGATGATCCGAGTGAAGGAGGAATCTTTCAATAAATTCACAACCCAGCTGTTAGATAGTACAGATAAATCGACAGACCAGATTTCTATAATCTGATAAAATGGAATTGGTTCTTACTTGAGAAGAAGCTCCATGTCTGGTCCTGGATAGCGAATTTCAATTGTATTTGAGTGCCCTGGAATGGAGAAGGTGTTCAAGCAATCCACAAACAGTCCCAAACTCACCCCAAACCGTGGCCGACCTTGTGCGTTGTACTCATAGCGTATAAACAGCTAGATCAACAGAGATTACAAGTATTACGTTATAATCCAAACTAGTGCCTTTGAATTTTGACAAAGAATAAACATTAGGGAGGGATACAAGCTAAGATATAGAAGAAACAATATCCAAAGCAAGTGCTCGACTTTCCAATTCAATTAGTTGACAGAAACGTCACCAAATTCTGGATGCAATAGTTATTGATCTTACACTTCTAGTGAAAAAACCGTGATGAGATGCGAAATTCCGTACCTCGCTCTGGAGATAAACCTTTGCCTGAAGACAGCTGCTCTCCTCCACGATCAAAACAATTCCGTGTTCTGACAACTCGATCACTGCATCCTGAACAAATAGCACCAACAGATTAACCGCTAGTGCTTGAAGAATGAAGATTGGTACACAGAGTGGAGAGAGGGAATGCTAGAAAACTGTAAAATTCGGGTGTGCAGTAGAAGAGAAGGGGAAGCAAAATTACCTGCTGGCGCTTCCAGCGTACGGCGGAGAGGGCGTCGACCATTCCTTGAACATTGTCGAGCTGACAAATAAGGTCCGGCCTCTCCGCGTCAGCCGCCGACGAACTCATCCCTCTCTTCTCCCCTCCCGCCAGATTAACGTTTCTCAGAATTATCAAGGCCCGCGAAGAAGGAAAATTAGAGGGAAAAGTATTTTATTTGTTTTTCCACCAAAATCACTATTTACCCAATTTTAGTGTGTCTTTTATATAATATATATATATATATATATACCTTTTGTTTATAAATATAAAATAATATAATAATAAAATTTTAAAAATAAACTGTTATCAACCCCTTTCTAATTTTCCCAAAGCCCTTCTATGGTTTTATTTTTTTAGTGTCTCAATACGAGATTATCTAAATACACGGAAATTGTGAGCACGACTTATAAGAATTAAGAATCTCAGGAGCAACGACATCGTAGTCTAAAAATTGAGAATTGGTCTTGTAGGCAGCACAAATCATAAAAAAAAAAACGAGGCTTCTTGTTCGTAATTATAGGGACTGGAAAAGCGACATCTACTAAGATTCTTTCACTTGGCAAATACGATCGGGGAGAATTAGAGTTAATAAAGTATGCAATGAATTGGTTGGTCAATGTAAAGACTAGAGAGACGAATGAACATGAAAATTTTAGAAAGAAAACATTTTGGTGAAAATAAAGCAATTAAAAAGTGAAAATATGTATTTATAAGAGAAATAGAAGAAGACGAATTGACACCCCTAATGATTGCGCTCATTTTTACTGTGTCAATAAGAATTTAGAGAAGAAAATGAAACAAAAATCATAAAGGAAACTTGTGAAGAAATTTTAACAAAACCGGCACGTGGAAGAATTTCACTACAGAAAAACTCAAACATGTGACGCCACTTCGGAACAAGCAGAATTTCGGGATGACGCCACTTTGAAACAAGCATAATGTCGGGATAACGCCGCTTTGAAACAAGTTGAGTTCAGAGACTTTGAAACAAGCATAATGTCGGGATAACGCCACTTTGAAACAAGTCGAGTTCATAGATTACGCCACACGATAATAAATATGACTTCAACAAAGAGATGATTTCAGGGTTACGCCACAAGACAAATAGATAGTTAATCGACACGTGCCGCCATCTCTTCAGCAAAGCGTCGACTCTAAATGTCTCGGTGGCAAGTGTTGGAACCACTATAGATAGATGATAAATTCGATGACAACATAAGTATAAAACTGACGCCACTAGAAAGACAAGACAACAAGTATAACGTGGCGCCACAGAGGAAAACTCTGCATAGTAAGTAAACAAAAGGTGGCGACCAGCTTACAACCACCAGAGTAAAACCCCTTATAGTAAGTAAACATTAAATAATTGATAATCACAAACTAAACGATTAAGTAATCCAAGAATTCTAACTGGTTGTGGAGTGATTATCTCACATGTTATAGCTTGATGATCGGGCCATCATACGTGGTTGATCCCACGTTCTTGATCTTCAAGCTCCTTATTTCTCAGGCGTCTTCAACAAGGTTGCTTCGCGGTTCACTGACCGGGGTCCTTCAATTTCGCTCAACACGAAAAAGGAAGGCACAATTCTCCATGAACTAAACCCCACAAGTAGGAAGAAGTAAACTAGGGGTTCTAGGCAAAAGGCTTTTCTCTATTCACTATTTGTGGTGATAATGATTAGTTGCACAATAATAATTGTGAGGGTGAGGTTTGACTGAATTGTTCCATTTATATAGGAGGTATGTGATTTATTTTCAAGATATAGATTGTTCAACATGTTTGACCACTTTTTATTTTTGGTCCAACATGTTTACTATACGTTTGCAACTTGTATACTTTTGGTCCAACCATTAAAATTTCATCCATATTTTTTCGTTAAGTGACATGTGCAAGCACATGACCCACCATAAACTTTTGATTTTTTTAATTTAGTCCTAGAGTTCTGCAATCAACATCTAGACTCGATGGACCTAGTCATGGGCTAGCCCATGGCTAGGTCCGAACTCGGACGGGGTCACCTGAATCCGAAGACCTCGACCAGGGTCGGACACAGCCTTGGGCTTCGGGACTAATTGAACAAAAAAAAGTTAGGAATATATTAGAGGGACTAAATTGAACGAAATCAAATGTTTAGGGTGGGTCACATGACTTGCACATTTCACTTAACAGAAAATATAGACGAAATTTTAACGGTTTGACCAAAAATATACAAGTTGCAAACGTATGGTACCAAAAATAGACAAAAAAAAAACATGTTGGACCAAAAACAAAAAGTGGTCAAGCATGTGGTACCAAAATATCTAATAACCTTATAATATATATATATATATTTAGCTACCAAATATATCTCTAGGCTTAACAACTATATCTACTCATCATTAACTAATGATGTTAAGAAACTTAACCCTCAAGGAAACCCTAGGTTGGCCGAAACTAGCTATGGGTCACTCGTAGTGGACTTTAATCCTTATGGTTAATGAGAAAGTCCAATAGAGCCCCTAACCCTATTAATTAGGCACAACCTTACTAATTAGGGTTACTTACTCTTATTAACTTACACCTCAATTGGGTTTGATTAATGGGTTATCATGAAGGGCGGTCCAATTGTTTTAATTGCCAACAAACATGAGGTGACGACCAGCTTTCGACCGCTAGAGGAAAACTCTTCATAGTAAGTAAGCATGGGATGACGACCAGTTTACAACTGCCAGAGAAAAACCTTCATAGAAAGTAAACATGAGATGGCGTCCAGCTGACAGACTACCACCACTTTATTAACCAATATGAGGCCCAGCCACCATCTACATGTGAGAAACCCTCCAAAGTAAGGGCATGAACCGCCATAAGGTCGATTTAAGATTCTTAAAAATAGTAAGCTCTCTACATTCATTTTTGGGATTCCTATTTATTCACCACAATTGTACTAATTATAGCTTCGAAGTGGAATCTTGGGGCACAATCCTTCACTTTTCCTATTGTAAGTCTGACTCAGCCGAGACTGAGAAGCTGATTCTAAAGCCAGACTTTAAGATTCAAGACCTACATTAGAGAAAACCCCTCATATTAAATAAAAATGAGGTGGCGACCAACTTACTACTGGACAACCTACTCGTCACCATATGACTGATCACAACACAGACTTCATCAACCAATAAGAAATGAAGCCGCCAACAACCACAATGGAAACCTTCGTGGTAAGGAAATATCCCCATATATAGGTGGTTAAATATCCCCTATAAATAGTAAGCTTTACATGTTCATTTTAAGGAATGGAATCGGAGCGGAATCGGAGCACAACCCTAAATTTTCCTCTTACGTATATCGATCAAGGCGGAATCTAATCAAAGAAATCAACGCATAATCTAGACTAAAATATCCAACACATGATATATTATGTCATTAATATTTCTAGAGAAAGGCTTCATGGAGTTGCTGACCAAAGCTAATTAATTCTGATCCACATAGCTAGCATCTAGCGTAACATAATTAGGAATAACTAAGGTTCTCATATATATTCTCTTCCCAGTTTTAGCAAAATGGAACTAATTAATTTAGCAGTCTGATATCCATCGACCCAATACTTGCTAACAGGTTTGGTCCACATAAAGTTTTCAATGAATACATGCAAATGAAAATTGGTGTAGGATAATTTGGTATAGGTCACCCTCTAACTAAACCCAAATTAAAATCCCATCAAATAATAATTTTACTACTCTCTAGCACATCATTATTGTCGACTTCCTCTGCTCCCTCACTTCATCGCCACTCCTCCTCGCACTGCGGCATTCTAGAGGAATACCAATGAAGGCTACAAGGGCTGTGTCAAATCAACCCTTGTTCTGGGCACCCAAGTCCGCGACCAACACTACTCCCTCGGGAGACTCGTCAAGTCGCCGCAAGTCCAACTTCTTGCTTCCAGAACTTCCAAGAGAAACACTCACAATAACAAAAATGACGTCATCAACCTCGTCCTGACATCACCCGACGTGGCTGTCGACGGATCTACAGGATACGGTGCGGGACACACAACTCAACCAACACTGGGTCTAGAGTTATAACAAGCCGAGTATATGGCAAGCTCGACTCGACTCGACTCAGTTTACTCGAGCTCGAGCTCGAGCTCAAACTCGGCCGAGCCTTAATTTTTTAAGCTTGAGATCGACTCGATTCAATATTCGGCGAGTTCGAGCTCGACTCGGCTCGATAAGGTTAAAAAAATCAATTATATTATAAATGGTTCACCTTAGCTTGAGCTTGAACTCGACTCGATTAGACCTTTGACTCGAACTCGACTTGAACTCAATATATACATATATAATATTATTGTGTAAAGCTCGAAAAACTCGAAATCGAACTCGAGCTCGACTCGGATAGGCAAAACAAAAAAGCTCGATTAGGCTCGCGAGCCTCTCGAGTCGAGTAACAATGAACTCGAACTCGACTCGGTGTCAGAAAAAGCTCGACTCGAGCTCGACTTCAAAATTTAGCGAGTCGACTTCGAGTATCGACCGAGCCGATCTCGAGTAGGTCACGAATAGCTTGACTCGTTTACACCCCTAACTGGGTCAATGAAAAAATTTGCGAGGGTCAGCAACTCGGATCTCATTGTTTAGGAGAGAGAAGAACCCAAATGAAGGCCCAAGTTACACATTTTCAGAGGAACAGCTTAACATTTAGAAGACAATTTAGATTCCATAATTTCGACTAGAAGGAAGGACTAGCATTTGAAGAGGTATTATAGGAATAGTTGTGTTTTCGTTATATATCTGTATAGTGGATCAAATTGTAACTCATTTTTACCGTGTAATTTCCGGATATATGATGATTGCATAAAAGATGGTATGATGTTGGAAAGAATGGAAACCGAATAGTTTTGATGGAAGAGACCACAACTTCAAGAAGGAACAAATGCAGGCCTGGAGATTAATGTAGGATGAAACCGGGAGACAGGCAGAGCGGGAGGGTTATCTGGGAGGGAATACAAAGAAGCGAATGGGCCTAGAACTGCCTAACCATTCCCTATTCGCTAATGAGAGATTTGTATCAAATAATCTTGCAAGTTCAGGATACAACATCTTTTTTTTTTTTTTGCCAAAAGGAAAGTCATCTTATTCCGTAAATAAAATCTTAATCCGGATTACAATCCATAATTAATCTCAATCAGGATACAACATCAAACAGTAGATTGAGACTGCAAATATTTTGCTATCATGAAACCTCACATATATTCCCTTCCCAATTCCTGCCTTAGCCTTATGAGCATATCCATTTCATTTTCTTTCCATTAATAATATAATAATATTTGTTTGGCCAATATTAATATAATAATATTTAAAATAACATATCTTATTGGTTCAAGTGAAGCATTTTTTTTCGTAACAAATGCAGTATCTCTTGATTTTTTTATTCGAGAATCCATGTATGTAATATTCATAATTCAGTCTCTACCCTATTGAACCAACAATGACATTCGGTCATACATATGTCTCTTCATGATTATGGGCATAGTGTGATACTAATATATCATGCATTTACAAACATACTAATTACATATCTATCTAATATCAACGGTTAAAGTGAAATAAAATTCTTAAGACGAACTGAATTCAAATTCCGTTGAAGGCCCGCACCTTCCTTTTTAAGGAAATTTTTTAAACTTAACACTTCTGATATGAAAATTGTAAAAACATTCTTGAATACAACAACAAAACAAAAAATGATTTCTCGAGTCGAGCACGATTATACCAAATAGTGTCATCACGAGTACTCGAGCTATAGCATACAAAGATATATAAGATTGGACCAAGCTATATTGGAATTCAAATTCTATCATATAATTTTAGCTAAATAGAAGTAATTAATTTAGCAGTACCACATTGGAATTCAAATTATATCATATAGTTTTAGCAGAATAGAAGTAATTAATTTAGCAATCTGATATTTGTTGACTTTCAGTACTAGCTAATAGGTCTAGTCCTACTTAAAGTTTTTCAATGAATACATGCAAATCACAATTGTTGTAGGACAATTTGGTATAGATCACTCTCTAACCAACCCCAAATTAAAACCTAGTCAAAATAATAAATACCACACACATGCTGCTCTTATTATTCTTTTTTTTTTTCTTTTCATTTTTCCTTCATATACGACTAACTAGGTGTATACATACTCTCACATGCATTCCTACAAGAAAATATACATTGGAGTAAGTCCCCCACCTAACGAATAGATTAAATTTGAACATATAATTTTCTCTGGCCCACGTTTACCAATAAGAGAGATTAATAGAATGACCTGTTAATCCTGGATAAAATTCATTAGTGTTGAATTTGGAAAGTACTATCCATTTAACATATTACAACACTCATTTATTATTTTGTATGGATTCTAATCTTTGTCTGTTTGACATGAGAGGAACTCAACAAACACTATTTTTATAGTTTTTTATAGAGTTTATGTAGCTTTAATATTCATTTTCTAAATTCATATTAGAATGTGTGAACTAGTTGGCATGGTGAATACTTAAACTCTAAAATTGGATGAACTGTTTGGTAAGTGAATCGTAAATGGCTAAAAATCTGAGTTCAAGTATTTTTAAGATTTATAGATAATCTTAGAGATTTTTTTTTTCTAAAACCCTAGGTTAACAGTTTGGCAGAGTGAACTCTAAATGACTAAAATTGGACCTGGATGACCATACTAAAATCACTCCCTCACCTCTGTCGCCGCTCCTCCTACTCGCACCGTGGCAGGTAGAAAACAACGTACAAGAGCGTTAGTAAATTGACCCTCGTTATGGGCACCCAAGTCCTCGACCAACACTAATCCCTCGAGAAACTACTCAAGTCGCCGCAACTCTTACTTCTTACTTCTTCTAAGAGCAGCACTCACAATAACAACAATGAAGTCGTCAACCTCGTACCTCATCCAACGTGGCGGTCGGCGGGTTCTACAAGAGCCGGTGCAGGACCCACGACTCGACCAACGCTAGGTCAAGGGCAACGTTTGGGTGGGTCGGCGACTCAGAATCTCAGTATCCGGACAGTGAGCATGGTCGTTCCACCAGCCCATATACGGCCCACAGACGGTGCCGCCCGTGGCCCCAACAGTGACGTCGGCGTCAATGGCATGGTCATCAATTTTGCGGCGGTTCAGAACCGTGACAAACCCTTTCGCGAATGATTACTTCCAAGGGTCCGTTGATGCGCCACTTGAGGCCGGCGATGAGCATGTGTACGTGGATTTTCGGGAAGGACGCATACCATGACGACGTTTTAGTGGACATGACCACTGGGGTAAGCTACAATACTGTCGGAGTTGGTGGTCGGAAGTATCTGCTGCCTGTCATGTGGGACCCAAGGACCTCCACGTGCACTCGTGTGAAAATTAAGTTTATGTATGGACCTCGCAATTAAAGGTGGTCGAGTTCGATGCATGACTCATGTGGTTCTCTTGTTTTGGATGTACGTTCTCCATTTTATCTTGCATATATATATATATATATATGTTTAGCTACAACCAGTGGCGGATCGAGAAATTTAAGAAAGAATCACTTTTTGAAGAAAAATAAATTTGGATAGAAAATTATTGTCATACAAATAATGATAGAAAAATTTATAAAGTCAAATTATATGTTAAATTTTAAAGCGTTACAAAGTTTGAAGATAAAACAAATGATTAATTACCAAATTGTTAACTCATAATTGATTATTATTACAAATTGCTACCTAAAGTTTTTTTTGAGACAAATTGTTAGCTTAGGTTCAACTAAGTGAACATTGTCAGGTTTTTTTTTTTTTTTAACAATTTGCCAGCTCATATTTCGCTTAGTGGACAATTTACGAGCTCATATTTCTTTTATGGACAATTTGCTAACGCGCGTTTCGTTTTGTGGACAATTTGCTAACTACCAAATTGTCCACAAAGTAAAACAAAAGTTAGCAAATTCTAGATAAAGTGGAACCTGAGCTACCAAATTGTCCAAAAAAATATCCAATTAGTAAATTGTTCATAACGAAATAGGAGCTAGCAATTAAAAAAAAAAAGAACTTTAACCGTCAATTTATCAGGATAAAATGTGAGATAAAAGTTTACAAAATCACTTTGATACAAATTATTTAATATAATATTGGCACATTTGATTATATATATATATATATACAACAATTTACAAAATCACTGTAAACTATTTATATCTCATTTGTCAAAGTGTGATTTATAAGTTATCTATGACTTTGTTGGATCACTACAAATAACAAAGTCGACGACCGGATAATAAGGCAACACCACTCCTTCCACCCAGTAAACCTACATAGCAAGGGATGAACCGCCGTAAACCGCCGTAGAAACGGTAAATCTTAAGATTCAACATTTGGTGTCGTCTGTGAGAAATCAGATCAAGAAGTCATGGCTCCATTAAAGAACAAGGCTAACAGAGGCACTAAATTGAAGTCCATACGTACAAATCAACACTGCAACTTATGAGCAAATTGCACCATGATTCACTAGATCAATTAAAGATTCAAATGTAAAAGTTTGCATAATCTCTAGAAAACAGCTACACCATTACGTCTACATATATATGTACATACATCATCGAGCTCTACATTTTTTTATCTATTTATATTATATAAACATAGTAACTTCCAGCAGCAGCAGTATCAGTGTACAACTACAAGAAGTGTATAAGTAATCATCTGCAAGCTCTAGAAAAGCCAGTATTTCTTCTTCGGCTTTCTAATCGGAACTTCTGCAAAACACGAATCTCGACTAATCATTTAACAACTATTATTGATTAAGAAAGGATTTACTCGATTGATAGCTAGCTTAGACCATCATTTGTTACCTCCTCTTTCATATAGTGAGTTGTAATGAACTTCACTCCAAAAACTCATCCAAATCTCTGATAAAACACACAACCCAACACTTTGTTAATGTAACGACCTAAACACGAATCTTGATTACTCTATAACAGAATCCTTGAAAACTTTATCAAAGATTCGCATGTATGAAATGAAAACCATGAGCATTAATTTAGCAATGAATTTGGCAAAATAAGATTTTTTTTTTTTGCTTCTATAGTCTATAACCTTGATTAATCTAACAAAATATTGAAAGGACGAAGCTTTATGAAAGATGCTTATCAATGCAATAAAATCCATTACATTTTGCAATGCATAGGAAAGGAACAAAAAAAGACAATATTTTTGCTCGAATAGATCTATTCTCTATAAACTTGATTATTGAAACAGAATCCTTGAAAGGACAAGGCTTTATGAAAGATACATATCAATAAAATGAAGGGTTAAAGGCTAGTTCCGACGACCCCGACCCAAGGTCGGACCTAGGCCTAGGCTAGATCCAGCTACGTTAATTGGGTTTGATTGGTTCAATTGGGTTCAATTTTAAAGTTTTGGGACTAAATTAAATAAAATAAAAGTTAGGAATATATTTAATGGACTAAATTGAACAAAATCAAAAGTTTAGAGTCAGTCACGTGACTTGCAGATGTCATTTAACGACCAACTAACGGATGTACTAAAAGCCACATTTTTTCAAACGTTTAGTACCAAAAGTATACAAAATCAAACATTCAGTACTAAAAGTCACATTCAGTCAAACATATGGTGTGAAGGTACCTTTAACCCTAAAATGAAACCTGTTAGCATTTAGCAATGAATTTGTCAAAATAAGGAAGAACTTGTTTTTTTGGTGGCTTGGAATGGAGAAGGACTATTAGCTTGAAAAGTTGTATACTATTACTCTCTCATGAAGTAAGAAGCGTGATTCGAGCTTTACCTCTTGTTGGAGTCTTTTCATTGGGGATGATCTCGATATAACCGTTGTCTTTAAACGAGGTGACCAAACAAATCTTGGGTCCAAACTGCAGGTTAGATTCTGCATATAAGTCTACAAATTCTATAGCTCTTCATGATATCAAATTTAAACTAAGCCAGAAGATATTTATTTCTTAATTGAATGTAATTAATCATATGAAATGTTTGAAGAAAGCAAAAAAAAAAAAAACATTTACCCGATCTGCAGCTGCTTGTAACGTCACATGATCTCCCCATTCCCCAGATCTGGTAACAAATTTTAGAGAATAAATAACAAAGAAGATATATAATAATTATAAGAGAGACGAGCAAAGGAAAATTAATTTATAGTAACAAATAAAACCAAGAGAAGTTACTTCAGATGGCTAACTTTTTCATTTTCCTTACGTATCTTCTGTACTTCATCGGCACATAACCTTCGTATAATCTTTTGTTGTACTTCAGCTGAAAAAGTTAACCAGGAAGGAATTGTGAGTAGAAAAATATGTATGTCACAAATAATGTCATAATTTTGTGGCAAATAATCTTAATATTTAATCATGCTCAAATTTTACCAAAAGTGAGACTACAAATAATTATAAATCTGCTGTGGCAAAAAAAAAAATTTATATATATATAAATCTGTCAATCTACTAATCTCCTTAGAAGCCACAAATCGAACACATGCCTATTATCTCCATTGATTCAGCAATAGTATACAATAACCCAGGAAAAACATGATTTAAAGGATCAAGCAGCTTTAAAAATAGATGAAATATGATGCCAGATTTCTTACAACTTGAAGAAATTGAAGACAAATATTACCTGCTTCACAACTTGCTTTCTTACAGCTTTATGGTACTCGGGATTGCCAAAGAGTTGATCTGCTAATGCTCTAAACTGCAAAGTCACAAAAAACCGCCAAATTAATCCCAGAATTATAACATATATGTATTGAATTATTGATGACATATCTCTACATCCAAACCTGGCAATTCCCATCACCCTCCATTTGCAGTTCTTCCAAGTCATAGTTAACCAATCTACAATGAAATAAAACCATGAAACATTAAATAACATGATCCAAACCAGCTGTTCTTCGTAAATCCTGCTAATGGTTAGAGAAATTCAATTAGTTCTCATAAGATGACAAAAGGTTACCTTCCAGAGAGTCTCTCATGGTCCACTGTAGCTTCATTCAAATCGGGTATCTCCGTGATCACTCTAGGAGTGTGCTGCAAATACAATGCTTTTCTATGAACGGTCTGTTTTTGCAAAATAGCATGCACCCAATTTCATCCCTAGTTTTTTTTTTTCAAATAAAAAATCCGGCAAAGACATTGTGAAAATCCATTAAGGAAGCACAATCCTTCACAAATACAGTAACCAGGTCGCAATGAACACATAAAAAAACTATCATGAAGCTGAATATCCAATAGCTACTATCAACTAACCAGATGCATTGTTGGTTAATAGAAGAACACTAAATAGGGGTCTGCATCTAATAACCCCCAATTTAAAATTCGTGAATGAGAAATTTGGGCTTAATTATAGATACTATTGACAACTAATTTTTCCCCTATTAATAAATATGATGAAGCTTTTTCTTTTTAATGCTAAAGATTAATATATCATTAATGAAGCACCAAAAGAGGGTACTACAGTACTCATATACAACAGAAGAGGCAAAATAAGCAAAAGATGTATACAAGAGCATTCATGGACATACTAAGACATCTATTGCGTCCATGAATACATAATACCTATAAATTTAGAAATCTAACCCAGAATTATTCTACACTCCAATTTTTTTTTTTTATCATAGTAGCTCAAAAGGACATAAAGTAATATCAGGCTTTTCAGGTAATCGTGATTCAACAAAGTGTTAAAAGGCAAAATGATGCACATACAGGGATGGAGTCCAAATGGGAGAGTCTCCTCCCAAGCTTCCCATCGAACCTAGATTTCTCCTCTTCAGCTAAGATCTTCGCAATGGTCTGGTCATCTTCAGTCTCTGTTCTAAAGCTCCCACTCAAACTCGAACTAGAGCTCCCACTTGCATTGCTACAAGTATCTGTCATACTAATTCTGCATAAACACCTGAAATGCCAAATCTCAAATTTATAGCCTTAGAGCTCCAAACTGATAATTCAGTCATCTATCACTCCCAAAATCATCACAAATATCAAGATCAGGTGCAATTTATTAATAATTGATACTTATAAAATCAGAACTAGAGCTCTCACTTGCATTGCTACAAGTATCTGTCATACTAATTCCACATAAATACCTGAAATCACAATCTCAAATTTATAACCTAAAAGTTCCAAACTAATTCATTCATCTATCAGTTCCAAAATCACCACAAATATCAAGATCAGGTGCAATTGATGCTCATATGAAAGTTAACAGATTCCTAATTGCAGAAACACAAGGAGCGACATGGTTGAACAATAAATGTAAGCAATACCCAAAAAGATAATTGATGCTTATCTGAAGTAAATAGATTCCTAATTGTAAAAACAGAAGTAGCAACAACGTTTAACAATAAATGTAACCAATACCCACAAAGCGAAGAGATGAATGATGGAAGAGATGAAAATTGGATCGAAGCTAGGGTTTATAGAATCATGTGGAGTCAAATTTGAACAAGAAACCCAGAAAGGAAGGAAACCCCATGCAAATGAACTTACTTTGCTTGTGGGTGTCAGCTAATAGACAGACTTGAACCAAATGGAAAGGTAGATGACAAGAGAAAGCAAACAATAGCCAAAAGGAAGCTTTACCCAGTTGAATTAGACGACAGAAGACGAGACCTTCCTTTGAAGAAAGCGAATTTGAGATGGGTTCGTTGTAGTAGGGATTGGATAGGTGGCCTTCTGTATCTGTTTGGACTTTGGATAGCTACGGCAGGTACCTACCTAATCAATGAACTACTGTAAATGTAGGCAGCAGAGTTGGAGATTTAGAAGACGAAACTTGCGGCACGGTTTCTTCCAATTTGACCGTTTCTCTCTTCGTTCTTGCGTCGCTGGCAGAGCAAAACTGATTTTTTTTTTTGGAAAGCAAAACTGACTTCATAAGAAAATATAAAATAAGTATTATTCTCTTTCACTTCCAATTTCCAATGCATCCTATTTTCGGAATCTTCAAGACATTCCAAGCCGACATGTCCTTTCAAAAACTTCAACATTATAATTTTGGGAAGAATCGAATAGAATCCGAAATGCGTTTTTTTTAAAATAAAAAATTATGAATACAATACTTTTTTTTTGTTATATCCCATAAAAACTCTTCTAGGTTTGACATTTTTTTTTTCCGCGGGTGGATCTAAGGCCCATCAAGAGGGCAGCGTACCGTAGCATGCTTGCTCACCTAAATTAATATCCACTCGCATCGGGGTCAGTCCGTGAGAGGTAAAATACCGAACATGAATATCTTTCTATTTTCGTGGTCATTGGCGAGGTTGAAACCCTAACCTCTGGTTAATGGATAAGATATCACCCATATTTAAGCAACAACAAGATTGTTGATCTAGGAGTAAATTGAATTGCTTATTACTTGATAGCTTTCTCGCCTCCACAACTCCATTTTACTTTCGGTAAACATGTCAAAATCTGCATTTTTTAAAGCTCCTTATCGGTCCATATAATCATAAATGATCGACGTTAGAATATAGTTCGCAAAAACACTATCATATATTATTATTTAGAGTATCCAGATCAACGTGCAATGCTTGATTTTGGAGATTTTTTACAATGATCAAAACCATCCCTAAGCGCCCACAATGCGCTCATAAAACTCTTAGATATTCCATTTTTTCGTAAAAAAAACTTGATATACAATCCCCCACTCATCTCTTAGAACACCCTACAACAGAGATTTCATAATTTCCCTTAATGAAACCGTCGATGTTCAGTTTCGTAAATCCTGAATCATGTAGTTTACATCTGATGAAATTGGTGTCTTTATGAGAAATAATAGTTTCTTGACTTTGACAATGGATGAAATCGTTTTCTTGGGAAAGTGTCGATGTCGAATGTCATGGAAAGTTAGCAACAATTAAAAATAGACAAGTTTCTCTCTTTCCACAAGTCAATGATTAAAGTTGAACACATTAGGCCATTCAAAGTTAGAACTATGCAACACGGTGAACCTGTAATTCACGACCAATTAGTAAAAAAAAGTGTAAAGAATCCATATGAGTTAAGAGGGAAATCGATGGTGACCCAAAAAAAACAACTTCTACAATCTCTAAGGATGTTGAGAGTATCTTCCATTTCATTTGGACAATGACCACAAATAGGATTAAGATCAACATTACAAGCCATTCTCAAAAGGAGTTGAGCCGAGCAGATTTTATCATAATTGCAAAGCCATATAAACTTATTGATGCGAGGCAGAGTTTTGATTTTTCACATCCACATCAGATTAGTGTGTACATTCACATTCTCATTCACATGTTTAACATCATTAGAAAGAGCTACATAAACAGAGCTAGTAATATATTTGCTAGTGGCTAAGAGTTTCGAAGCCAAATGATATTTCACAGAGCCATCACAAATAAATAAGATATTAATGATTCTATTGGATATCAACTTAGGGAGATCAAATTACAAAATATTGAATTCTCGATTCCCATTTAGGTCCACTAAGTAGCTAACATGCATGAATGTTGAGGCCCATTGTATTAAATATTTCAAAGATATAAGATTAATCCAATTGTCATTCCAAACATTAATAATCTCACATGTGCCAACCATCCAACTAACACCCCTCATGAGGGTTTGGTAACCCTCTTTAAAGACTCTCCAAGTGCAAGTAGCACTCTTGGGAATGACTCTCTTGTGGTTAAAATATTTGTGAATTAAATAACCAGATCAATGAGCTTTCACATGAGTAGTACGCTAAAAAAATGCAACCAACATAACTTGATTTTGCTCTGAAACATTAGAGATACCTAAATCCCCAAGATGTTTAGTATCGTAACCATTTACTAGTTAACAAGATGAATTTTCCATCTTTTCTAAGAAGAACCACAATTGAAATATCGACTCAGCCTATCCAACTAGTAGCAAATAAGATATTTTCACATTACCAAGTTAATAAAAATCGTTTCCCCGTCATAGAGAGAAAATCGACCTTCCAACCCGATAGTTTACTTTTTACTTTGTAATGATGAATGAAAGAGAGCGTTTAAGAAGGAAACCTAAATATTTCTCAAGATTCTAAGTCAATTCAAATCAAAGCATATTTGTAGAGTGTCTTTTTGAATTTTCATCAAAGTTTTTTTAGAATACACTGTGATATTTCTCAACATTAACTTTCTGACCAAACAAACTAAAAAAATGATTAAGAGTTTCCAAAAATAACATCACATTTTGTTGTGCCATCTCTACTAATAAGAATTAAATCATATGCGAATAACAAATTGGATAAGGGGAGTGACTCACGCCCAACAAAATATGGGATCCACTCTCCATTGCAAAACTCCAACATCAATTAAGTAATTAAAGTATTCCATGCACATAATGAAGATGTAAGGGAAAATGGGTCATATTCCATAATACCTATTGAGATAAGAAAATAGTCTAACTGACCACCATTAAACAAAATAGCCATGGAAGTTGATGAAATACATGCAATAATAACCTCAATTAGATCAGGGGGAACTTGAAGTGCATAAGATTAATGTGAATAAAGTTTCATTCGATTTTATCACAAACATTTTTCAATGTCAGATTTTAATATCGTACAAGCATACTTGCCTTTATTCTTGTGTAGCACTTGAATTAGCTCACGAAGAATAACAACACTATCGTGGGCAATCCCGCCGGGAATGAAAATAGCTTAAAATTGAGAGACGGTTTTATTCATGAAAGGCCTAATGCAGTTCACAATCAGTTTAGTAATAACTTTATAAGAAGTATTGCACAAAATAAAATTGTTTGAAGATTTTGACACTTCAAGATCACCTGCCCCACTATTCGTGTCCAATATCGTGTTTCGTCGTTGTGATTTTGACACGTTTACTTAGTGTAATTAATTTTTTTTTTTTTTCTGAAAACATATTGGGAGTGGTAAACCCTACAAGGAAAATATTAAATCTAATGACACATATCAAAATCTTAACCGTGGTAGAAAGAGTGGAGTATGTGATCTAAATCCTTTCAAAATGAGACGAATAAGAGTACCACTAAGCCCAATGAGTTTTTTTTTTTTTTTTTTTTTTTTTTTTTTGTGTTTGTAGAAACTTTAATGTGGGACGCTCTAATGTATAAATTTGTCACGTGATTTTTACTAGAGGGTTAATAACTAATTTTATAATAACACATTTACTATAAAGATAGATGCAAAATCTAATCTGAATATTTCATGATATTAATAAAGTACAAGGTTTTCTCCCGAAACGAAAAACAGAAGTACATGGTTTTTTTGTTGTAATTAAGGGTTAAATGGTTTTTTTGTGCCATATGTTTAACCACGGTTTGCTTTTGGTGCTATAGGTTTTTTTTTGTAGGCTTTTAGTGCCATATATTTGGAAGATTGAATGTTTTTTGTGTTTTCGTTAGTCAACAGTTAGTTTGACCGTTAAATATTTTTATTTTGTTCAATGTAGTCCCTATTTTTTGCTCCAGTCACCGCCCAAGGCCGCCGACCACCACCCACCACCAACCAAGGCCGCCGACCACCACAAATCAGAGCCGGCAACCACGAAACAGGCCGACTACCTCAAATCGGGACCGGCCACCACCAGTTGGTGGTGGTTACAATCCTAATAGGGGCTGACCACCACCAATTTGGGCCGTCAGCCCCGATTAGGGCCATAGAGGGCTCCGGTTGAGCCCTCTGTGGCTCTGGTCGGGGCTCTATGGCACCGACCGGAGTCAGGGGGCCCCGAACTTGAGCCATCTGTGGCCCTAATCGGGGCCGGCGACCCCAATTGGTGGTGGCTGGCGCCTCAATTGATGGTGGCCGGCCCATATTAGGGTTGAATCCACCACCAATTGGTGGTGGTCGGTCGCGATTTGCGGTGGTCGACCCGTTTCGTGGTTGCCGGCTCCGACTTGTGGTGGTCGGCGGCCTTGGGTGGTGGCCGGTGGCTTGGGCGGTGGCTGTAGCAAACAATAGAGACTAAATTGTAAAAATTAAATCTTAGGAATATAAATTCGAGGACTAAATTGAACAAAATAAAAGTATTTAACGGTCAAACTAATTATTGACTAACAGAAAACAAAAAGCATACAACCTCCCAAACATATGAAACCAAAAGCCTAAAAAAAAAAACTTAAGACACCAAAAGCCAACAGTTGTTAAACATATGACACCAAAAGACCTTTTAACCATGTAATTAATTTTACCGTCTTAACAACCTACAATTAATCGGAACGGTGTGAATCCCTCAAGAAAAAGGTTATTTTATAATTATATTTAGGGTTAAAAGTACTTTTGGTGCCACATGTTTGACCTGTGTAGGTTTTTGGTGCCATATGTTTCATTTTGTAGGCTTTTGGTGTCATATGTTTGAGAGGTTGTATGTTTTTTGTATTTCCGTTAGTCAACAGTTAGTTTGACCGTTAAATAATTTTATTTTATTCAATTTAGTCCTCAAATTTATATTTCTAAAATTTAATATTTACAATTTAGTCCATATTGTTTGCTCAAATTACCGTCCAAGGCCTCCGACCACTACTCACCACCTCCAAGGCCGCCGACCGCCACAAAACGGGCCGACCACCACCCCACGGCACCGGCCACCACCGCTTGGGGCCGAAAACCACCCCAATTGGTGGTGGCCGGCCCCAATTGGTGGTGGCCACCTCAATTGGGGCCGGCCACCACCAATGGGTGGTGGCTACAGCCCCAATCGGGGCCGGCCACCACCAGTGGTAGTGGCTACGGCCCCAATCGGGGCCGGCCCCCACCAGTGGTGGTGAGTACAGCCCCAATCGGGGCCGGCCACCACCAATTGATGGTGGGTACAGCCCCAATCGGGGCTGGCCACCACCAATTGGGGCCGCCGGTCCCGATTGGGGCCACAGAGGGCTCTAATCGGGGACGGCGGCCCCAATTGGAGGTGGCTAGCCCCGATTGGGGCTCTACCCACCACCAATTGGTGGTGGCCGGCCCCAATTGAGGTGGCCACCACCAATTGGGGCTGGCCACCACCAATTGGGGTGGTTTTCGGCCCCAAGCCGTGGTGGCCGGTGCCGTGGGGTGGTGGCTGGTGCCGTGGGGTGGTGGCCGCCCGTTTTGTGGCGGTCGGCGGCCTTGGAGGTGGTGGGTGGTGGTCGGCGACCTTGGACGGTGACTTGAGCAAACAATATGGACTAAATTGTAAATATTAAATTTTAGAAATATAAATTTGAGGACTAAATTGAATAAAATAAAAGTATTTAACGGTCAAACTAACTGTTGACTAACGAAAATACCAAAAACATACAACCTCTTAAACATATGGCATCAAAAGCCTACAAAATGAAACATATGACACCAAAAACCCACACAGGTCAAACATGTGGCAATTAGTGTGTTCGTGCTTGTTAATAATTGTGTCGCGTTAAATATATTAAATTCGAACACACATGGTAAGCTTATTGTGCCACATTTTATAAATACGAACTCGATACGATTTTTTTTCGTGCGTTTCCATTTCATACTGTCGTGTTATATTAAGTTATTCAGTTCTACATCTCTATAAGAGAAAATCAAAATAAAGAACTTCATATAACAAAAAACTATGAATTATAATTTAAGGCTGACAAACAAAATTAAACACTAATTGGAGTTTTAAAATTTATTAAATAATTTGTTAAAAGATACTCAAGACATAAACTTAGTAGAACAATTTTATCATACTACCGCGTATGCCGTGTTGATGATGTGATACCTAAATACGAACACGTCACAAAAGTTTTATCGTGTTAATCGTATTCATGCTATCGAGATGGTATATACTTGCAAAAATACAGTTTTCTAGGTATGTGTTCGTGTAAAAAGTTAGACAATTCTAACTATGCCTAGGGGTGGCAATTCGTGCTATCGTGCGTGCTATCGTGTGCATCAGTGATTGTGTTGTGTTAAACTTACTGAACACGAACACGCACGATAAGCTTATCGTGCCACATTTTACAAACACGAACACGACACAGATATTTTCGTGCGTGTTCGTGTCGTGAAGGATATTCGGTTGTATATATATATATACGAGATCTTTGAGCAAAAATCAAAATAATTAACTTCATATTTAAAAAACCATGAATTAATATGTCACTATTCATAAGTTAGTATTATATAGTTTAAAAACACTAAATAATAAACCACTAATTAGAGGTAATAGATAAGATTTGCTCAAAAAATACTTAAAATTTAGTCTTAATAGCACAACTTTATCGTGTTATCGTGCGTGTCGTGTTAGGATACTCAAACACGAACACAACACGGAAGTTATATCGTGTTAGTCGTGTTCGTGCTATCGTGTTATAAGACTGCAATATGCTAGCACGAACACGGTTTTTTCGTGCGTGTTCGTGTCGTGCTATCGTGTCGTGTCACAAATTGTCAGCCCTAACTATGCCTTCATGAATATAATATAAGTAATATTACATGTACTATTCCTACTAATATGAATAATAATAATTTGTTTGAAGTAACGGGTTATCGAAAATGACCCAAACGCCCACAACTAGGCCCCAAGGTTGACTATATACAGCAGCAAGGCGCGTCCCAACTCCGTTTCCTGTGTGTAAGCCCAACATCATCAGGCTTCTCACAAGCCACCACGTGGCACTTCAGCCAGCTGTTCATCCCTCATTGGTTGCTGCCTCTGCGAAGTTTACACGTAGACCCATAAACCTCTCCTTGTATATTTTCTCCGCGCTTCTCGAATCTCTTCTTCTTCCCCACTCCCACTTTCTTGGTCTGAGATTTCGTTTCTCTGGAGAATGCTACCGTCCATGCTCAACTGGTAATCATCTGCTTCTATCTCCGATTTAATCCGTGTTATTCTTCACTGCTTCATTGTGATTTTGTTTTGCTGTAATGGAATGGAATGCTGTGTCCATGCTCAATGTGTCCTTGAATTTGTATAGATCAGCCTGTGAAGCATTTTCGGTTTTATAGTTGTAATCTAGAGCAGCATTTTACATAATAATAATTGGATCGATCATCTTTTTCATTCTGAGCAGAGGAATTTGAGCTTCCGATCGAAGATGAAGACGGTCGTTTCCAGGTTTGGGCTGCTGTTACTACTTTCGCTATCCCTGATTTATTTTCCAGCTGAATCTGCGGTGTCGAGCATAGATCTGGGCTCAGAATGGGTCAAAGTCGCCGTAGTGAATATAAAGCCTGGACAAAGTCCGATCAGCATCGCGATTAACGAGATGTCTAAGCGGAAATCTCCTGCTTTAGTGGCTCTTCAATCGGGGGAGCGGGCCCTCGGTGAAGAAGCCGCTGGTTTGGTTGCTCGGTACCCTGAGAAGGTCTATTCTCAAATCAGGGATCTTCTTGGGAAACCTTACAGCTACGCTAAGAGGTTTCTAGATTCAGTGTACCTACCGTTTGATGCTGTAGAGGACTCTAGAGGGACTGCGAGCTTTAAAGTTGATAGCAGTGGAACAATATACTCAGTCGAAGAGCTATTGGCTATGATTTTAGGTTACGCAGCCAAGTTAGCTCTGTTTCATTCCAAAGTTCCTGTTAAGGATGCAGTGATTTCAGTACCACCATATTTTGGGCAAGCAGAGAGAAGGGCACTGCTCCAAGCAGCACAGCTAGCGGGGATCAATGTACTCTCGTTGATAAATGAGCATTCTGGGGCTGCCTTACAGTATGGAATTGACAAGGATTTCTCAAATGGGTCGAGGCATGTTATTTTTTATGACATGGGTTCAAGTAACACCTATGCGGCATTGGTTTATTTTTCAGCATATAATTCTAAGGAGTTCGGAAAGACCGTCTCTGTCAACCAATTCCAGGTAACATTTTAATTTACATCCCCTTGGAAATGCAGTTTGATGAATTGTACTAGTTGCCACATTTTCCTTTTTGGGTCAGTTTCTAGCCCGAATATATGGTCATTTGTTCTAGTCTGTTAATTTCCAGAGTACACCACCAAGCAATATCTTGAACTTTTTAGATCTGATTAGGATAGAAGTTAAGATCATGAAAACTGTATCGTTCAGGTGCATGCTAATTGTGAGTAAAGAAATATTTGTTTTCAGCTCCGTGCTCTTAAAAGAGTGTCCTCCATTGTGTAGGTTAAGGAGGTTAGCTGGAACCACGAACTTGGTGGTCAGCATATGGAATTAAGGTTGGTGGAATACTTTGCTGATCAGTTCAACAAGCAAATGGGGAATGGTGTTGATGTGAGGAAATCTCCTAAAGCCATGGCTAAACTGAAGAAGCAGGTCAAACGCACAAAAGAAATCTTAAGTGCAAACACAGCTGCTCCTATATCAGTTGAATCACTTTATGATGATCGTGACTTCAGGTAATTTGGGCTTCGAACAGCTCAATTGAACTCCTTTATGAGAAAAGTTGCATCTTCATAATTTATATAATTTTATCATACTTGGTGGGTAACCCCATAGGGGTAGAATTGTAAACTTAAACTTTCTAGATTTAATGTACCAAAGTAGCCAATTTAGTGAAGACAACTTTCAAGGTTGGTTATTGATAGGGGTTAGTTTATGGACCTTATTCGAGCAAGGAATCGGGTCTTCTGCTTCCTTCTGTTCAATATCAGTGATCTGCATAACTAATGAATTCTTGGGTTATTAGAACTAATTAGTTCTCTACATTAGTTTTCTGTTAAGAGAGATAAAGATCTATAGGTTCTTTACAAAATAATAATAGATGCTGCCATCTGGTTTCAATTAATGTGTTGGAAACAAAAGCGTAGGATTAATCCTTTTTAAATGATCACTCATTTTCCACTTACAAAGGATGCAGACCTTCAGTTATTTTGGATATATTTATTTTAGGGATTTAGCTGTGTAAAAAATTGATTATCTACCTTCAAGTGTAGCTGAATCTGCAATCTAGTACCTTCAGTTGTTGTAACTTAATAGACGAAAGATATAAAATTGTACATTGATTTGTACATATTTGCTATCTGAGATATATTAGTTCGTATACATTCCTTTGGCAGCTGTAACTTAACTGCTGAGTTGCTTTATTTTTTGGCATCAGGAGTACCATAACTCGTGAAAAATTTGAAGAGCTCTGTGCTGATCTGTGGGAGAAATCTCTCGTACCGATAAAGGAAGTCCTGGAGCGCTCTGGTTTGAAGTTGGATGAAGTGTATGCAGTGGAGTTAATAGGAGGAGCAACCCGAGTCCCAAAATTGCAGGTTTGTACTTTGCCTCTTCCATGGTAGGTATGGATTTGAATGAGGATTGAATGACTCTAGTTACTGGGTTTGATCTCCACAGTTTTATAATTTAGTTGAATCCTTTTTACAATCAGCAATGGAAGGTTATCATTGACTTGTCTTGCTTAGTGTACTACAGTTAAAAAAAATCTTACTCAATATAAGCGTTTGGAAAGGTGCACATGAAATTTAATAATCGAGAAGCTGCTACCTGCTAAGTTGGTTTGTTTGCTAGTAACACCGATGCCCAATGATATTAGTCTACTTTCTTATAACAAATTGAATGCATATTATTATTTAGAGATATTCTTATACTTTTCGATGTTAACGTATTCACACAGTTTCATCAGAAGTCTAAAAGTAAGCAAATGTGAACACAAATTTTCTTGTCAAGATAATTAATTATCATTTTCACAGTAATATTTTGGTATGACTGCAATTAGTTGAGAATGACGATTGACAAAATTCCCCTTATTGATAGGCTAAATTGCAAGAATATTTTGGAAGAAAGGAGTTGGACAGACATCTGGATGCTGATGAAGCAATTGTTCTTGGTTCAGCACTTCATGCTGCCAATGTAAGTGATGGAATCAGACTGAATCGAAAGCTAGGAATGATTGATGGTACTCCCTATGGCTTCATGGTTGAATTAAGTGGCCCTGATCTTATTAAAGATGATACCACTAAGCAGTTACTTGTGCCTCCAATGAAGAAGCTTCCGAGTAAGGTAAGTTAGCAATTTAAGGCCTTTATAGTGAGAATACAAACCACTCTACCACAGCTGATATATAATGTTTATATACTGATGACTATTGATAATCTCACAGATGTTCAGATCCATTGTGCATAACAAAGATTTTGAAGTTTCACTTTCATACGAAAGTGGAGATCGTTTGCCACCTGGTGTCACCTCACCTATATTTGCAGAATATTCTATATCTGGTCTAACGGATGCCTCTGAGAAGTATGGATCTCCCGATGTCTTCAAGTTTTCTCTCTTCTCTTTTTTGCAAACTTAGTACATGCAGAAATCTCTATCAACTGATTTTTATCATACTTTGCTCCAGGTACTCATCCCGAAACTTGTCCTCCCCGATTAAAGCAAGCCTGCACTACTCTCTTAGCAGAAGCGGGATCCTCTCTTTAGATAGGGCAGACGCTGTTATTGAATATTCTGAATGGGTAGAAGTTCCTAAGAAGAACGCGACTGTCGAAAATTCAACTACGGCTTCTCCCAGTGCATCACCAGAGACCAACAGTAGCAGTACAGTTGAAGAAAGCAGCGACACTGCAGAAGTGGATGATGCGAAGAAGAATAATCCTACCAATAACAGTGAAGAAAAAGCGGCTGAGGATGTTGGCACTGAAAAGAAGTTGAAGAAACGAACATTTAGGGTCCCATTAAAGGTCAAAATTAGCTGAATACTGAAACAGCTGTTATTCTACGCTCCATAAAATGCAGGACTAATTTATTTATTTTGGCGCGTTCTGCTATCTATTTGTTGACATTGATATCTGACTGTATGTGATCACAGATTGTTGAGAAGACATCAGGACCTGGAACACCCCTAACAAAGAAATCTTTCACAGAAGCCAAAGCAAAACTAGAAGCTCTTGAGAAAAAGGACGAGGAGAGAAGAAGAACTGAAGAGTTGAAAAATGATTTAGAAAGCTACATTTACGGAACTAAAGAAGAGGTGAGTGAATCTGTGAAAATTAGTGTTCTGTGTGATGCTTCTATTTCCACGCATTTCCATAAAAAGAAACTACAAAACTGGAGTCTCGATATCTTTAAAGAAATATTTTCACTACAAAGGGCACTGGTAACTACATTGACAGAGACCTCACTTCACTTCACTTCACATGCAGACTACTCATATTTTCTTTTTCTTCTATCATTTTATTCATATTCATCTGGGCTTGAGTAAAACTGTGATTATACGTTGTTGTTTAGTTTCAAGAGAGTAGAAGAACAAACACTGTTTAGCTGCATCTAACAAATCTCTAACCACTTTAACCTAAACAGCTAGAAGTGTCTGAGGATCTGCTGAAAGTATCCACCTCTGATGAGCGCCAGTCTTTCCTTGAAAAGCTCGACGAGGTTAGCACCTATATTTAGTTAAAGTCTTTCGGTCGTTTCTTAAATGCGATCAAGCAATAGCATATTCTTCAACTGACGGGAGCTGCCCATTGAATAGGTTCAAGATTGGCTCTACACTGATGGTGAAGATGCTACTGCCTTGGAATTTCAAGAGAAGCTCAACTCTTTAAAAGCTATAGGCGGACCTTTGTTTTTCAGGTAAAAGAATAGTGCTGCCATTGTTATCTGATAGAAAGTTGAAACGCTGCTGTTTATACTAACTGACTGGTTATCCTCTTTAATTAGGTTAAAAGAACTTACAGCAGTACCTGCAGCTTTTGAGTTTGCTCGAACTTTCCTAAGCGAGTTGCAAGAGGTATGCAGCTATACATTCAGCTTGTTTGAGATAGATAGATCTGTGACTTTGGCCAGTGCTAATCATACTTGTATAATGTTTGCTGTTTGATTGATATTCTTCAGACCGTAAAGAATTGGGAGACGAAGAAACCTTGGATTCCAAGGGAGAGAATAGATGAGGTTTGTTTGTAGTCATATTTTAGTTAGTGTTGAGATGATGAAATGAAACCAATCCTGATATTTGATATAATGAACTTCACAGGTTGTGAAAGAGGCAGATGAGTTCAAGACCTGGTTGGCTAAAACAGAGATTGAGCAGAAGTAAGTTGCAATTTTTTGATTAGTAACATTTTCCTTTATATACAATAATAATTGATTTCGTAACACGAAATTTCATATATGAATCTACAGAAAAGCTGGATATATCACACCAGCAGTGACATCGAAGGATATATACGGGAAATCATTGAGCCTTCAAGACAAGGTATGATAAGTTTATGCAAATTTAGCACATGAAATAAAGGTCTAATTACCAAATTGCATACTAAACTGATTTTTTATTTTCAAACATACTGAATGTTGAACAAACTGCAAAAAGCCAACAACTCCGTTCTGAAAGACTCAACGATCGATCTGTAAATAATAATAACGAACATAATGCAGGTGACTAGCGTGAACAAAATCCCGAAGCCGAAACCAAAGATAGAGAAGCCAACAACAAGCACAAAGAGTGAAGGTGAAGAAGCAGAAGAGGATTCCAAGTCTGCAGATGATTCCCAAAAGGATCAATCATCTGAAGAAGAGAAGGGAAAACCCGAACAAGCTTCGGATGAAGGCCATGACGAGTTATAAAGATGTCTTTGAGTTATATAAAACAAACCCAGAAGAGGTAGTAGGTACAATTTTGAAAGTTTACAGATATATTTGTAGAAGTTCTCTTTTTTTTTTGGGTAGGGATTGATCTCTATCCACTGATATATCCATAATTAGCTCTATTTGGAGAGATACATTTTTAATCCTTCTATATTGTAGCTCAGCAAGGTACCACTCAGTCACATATAAAGATTTGGTAGAGACCCGACGTTGTAAGCGCATGCAATTACGCTAGTGTTTACGTCAACAATCTTCATTTCTTTATATTATTTTTGTCTGACTAAATTTGTGAATCCGACCATTGATTAGAGGGATAGGTCAATTTCTCATCTAAAGAAATACATTATTATCAAATTAAAAATAGGGTGGGTGAGTGAGTTGGTCGATTGTGACCGAACATGAGTTTTAAAATTACAAAAATAGGTCTAAATTCTTATATTTTCTACTATGTGTAATAAACAAATTGTTATCTCAATTTTGTCACAATTCTAAATAGCTACTTGAGTTTGAAACAGCGGTAACAAATTAAGAAGAGTTTGTGTAATAAACCGTTGCTGTTACTGAACAGTTTACTGTTCCTATTACTCAACAGTCTTTAAAAACATTTTGCGTTCTTGTAACTAATTTGGCATAAATAACCGTTTGAAAATTAAATCACTATATAAATTTTGACAATAGCTCGAACTTTATTTTTTAATTTATATTTTCACTAAGTTTGGGTAGCGATTTTATTATTAACCCTAACCGACGTGTTCAAGAATTTTCCCTCCAGAGAACATAGCAAAATAGATTGCAGCTTATTAGTCTCAAGCGTGCAAGTGATCATTGCAATAATGACGATGTTGGATTTTATTTATTTTAAGCAATATATACAAATCATTGGCCAAAATAATAAAATAATAATCATATTCAATTAAGATATTTATTTATTTTGGAAATACAATTAAGATAAATATACATTATATGTAACAATTTTTTTTGGTTAAAGATAGGAAAAATGAAAAGCCGAACATACCAAGAAACATCACAAGTTGACTAATTGATTTTTAAGCTTAGATGGTCTCCACTCTCCATACATCGTCAACACTGCTGTAATCATAAGGCGGATTCGTTGATTTGAGCTGAAAACACTTCCTATCGCTCCGCAGATCATCAGTCAGGTCAGGGAGAACCAACTGAATCATCCAATTTCTTGCACTTCAAGAAACTACCTCATCTATCCACCCTTCTGTTTGGTCTGTTCTTTCATACACTACAATCAGGAGGAGGTTGTTGATTCCCAGCTGATTAATGCACCAATTTCAAATTTTGAAGCAGACCCTTTTCTCCAATCGCATCGAATCCATCCGGTTCTCAATCACTTTTGAAAAATTCTCATTCAAATTTCTGAAAAACTAGCTCATCTATATATCTACTCTTCTGTTTGGTCTGTTCTTCCATACAATACAATCAAGAAGAGTTTGATTCCCAGCTGATTAAGGCACCAATTTCAAATTTTGAAGCCGACCCTTTTCTCCTATCGCATCGAATCCATCCGGGTCTCGATCACTTTCGAAAAATTCTCATTCAAATTTCTGAAAATCTAGCTCATCTATATATCTACCCTTCTGTTTGGTCTATTCTTCCATACAATACAATCAAGAAGAGTTTGATTCCCAGCTGATTAAGGCACCAATTTCAAATTTTGAAGCCGACCCTTTTCTCCAATCGCATCGAATCCATCCGGGTCTCGATCGCTTCCAAAAAATTCTCATTAAAATTTGTGCAGATTTCAGAGGAAATGGTAGAAAGCAGAAGCAACAGGGAGGAAGTGATTGTACAGAAGGTGGTTCTAGGTGTAGGGTTCTTAGTGCAAGGTCTGAGGTGTTTCCCATGGCGGGCGATCAAGTTCTACCTAAAAGATGACCTCGGCGTGGATGCTTCTACCCTGCAAGCCCTCAACATATCCGTCAATCTTCCGTTGGTGGCCAAGCCTCTTTACGGGATCATCTCCGATGTGGTTTACATTCGGGGTCAGCATCGGATCCCGTACATTGCTTTTGGAGGTATAGTTGTTCTTCATTTGCTACTTCTTGATTATCTCATGAAATGATTTCATTGTGAAGCTTAGAAATAAGGATTTTGATGGTGATTTCTGCATACTTGTTAAGTACTGTATTTGTACAAACATAAGAGGGACTGGATTTAAGGAAAACCATAATATTTAGGGGACAATCTCAGCATTGGCTCAAACATTGTGGAGTCAAAACATAAATTTTGTTCTCACTCTTTCAACTAGTACAATACAATTGTAGTTTTTTTTTTGGACTTCAAATGCAGTTTAATTTCTATCCGTTAAATTATGCATATTGACATCCATATAATGACTGAGATCTAATTATGCTTCTCTAACTTGAAATATAATTCATTCTCTTTTACGATCTAATAATTTCAAATTCAAATACATTTACAGTCGACTGCATTTTTAACGAGCTGAATTTTCGCCTCCATCAAGCAGCTTTTTTGCAGGCAGTTTCATGGCTAGCTTTAGCAATCCTTCCAATAACAAATATCAATCACATCTTCGTCTACCTTCTCCTCGTCAACCTCGGAACCGCCATCGCCGATGTCGCCAACGATGCCATTGTCGCTCAGTTATCGAAGTCGTCTCAAACCAGATCATCATCAACTACTGGTGGTGAGCTGCAATCATTTGTATGGATGGCTTCCTCTTTGGGTGGTGTATTGGGTAACCTTCTAAGCGGCGTGGCCCTGGATCGATTCTCTCCTCAGACCAACTTCCTAATGTTTGGTTTCCTGGTCACCACCCAGCTCCTCCTCACTCTCAATGTTCCAGAAACTTCTCTCCATCTACCTCCCAACCCTAATTCTCGGGTCGGAATCAACCACCGCCTCTCCGATCTCTGCGTCGCCTTGAAAAAGCCGGAGATCGCCTACTCAATTTTGTGGTTTGTAGCCTCAAATGCTATGATTCCCGATTTAGGTACTTAATTAAGGGAAAGTAACTGTTATCATCGTTTTAAAACATGTTATACATTTCAAAATATATTATTACAAAAAAAAAAACGTTCTTTTTCAAACATGTTGTATGTTTCATTTATTTTTTCAATCAAAAGAAAATTATTCAATAACATGTTTTTTTTTCTTTCCTTTATGTATTAAAGTTTTATAATGGTCACTTATGTCATATGGAAAAAAATAGAGATTTTGAGCTTAGTATCTCTATAGTTGAATTTAACTTCAGAATCACATATTAACACATATCGTTACTTAATTATCTTTACACTAGGAGGCACCATGTTCTACTACAGAACGCAGCACCTCAAGCTCGACAAATCGGTGCTCGGCCTCTCCAAGGTTTTCGGCCAAGCAGTGATGCTCCTATGGAGCTTTGTCTACAACCGCCGTCTCAAATCGGTCCCTCCGAGAACCCTAATCTTCAACATTCAAGTCACGCTTGCCATCTTCACCATTCTCTCCGCGCTTTCGGTGGAAGGGATCTTCACAAGGCTCGGGATACCGGAATCGTTCCACGCGGTGGTGTTCTCGGGATTCCTCGACGTGTTGACGGCGTTCAAGATCTTGCCTTTCACCATCTTGATGGCACAGCGATGCCCTCCTGGGTGCGAAGGCTCGTTGATGGCGTTCGTGATGTCTTCGATCGAGCTCGCTCTGATAGTGAGTGGGTATTGGGGGATCGCGCTTTCTTCGTTTTTTGGAGTAACACGGTATAATTTCTTGAAACTGCCGCAGGCGATTTCGGTTCAGGCGGCGTTTACGTTGTTTCCATTGTTCTGGTCGTCGTGGATTTTGGATGATTCGAAATCAAAACGGAGGAGGAGGCGGGATTAGCATTTATTTGAATGTATATGAATATATATTGCGGAAATTTTTTTAAGTGTGCATTTGAAAATGGAAAATTCTTGTTTAAATTTGGTGTTTAAATCAAACCAATAGAATAGTTATAAATATGTTTAGTAGGATTCATTCTTAGATTTTAGAAAGAAAAAAAAACTTCACAAAGAATGGAATATGTATCTTAATTGTATTGGCTTGGTGTAAATATATACAAAATCTACATAAGAATTGCCCATAAAATGTTAAAGTTTGTTGTAGATCAGAAAATGAAAAACACTACTTTCATTCATCAATTTGTCAATTACATTAGTTTAGCTTATATACCAAGTAAATATATATATATATATTACGCTAACTAACTAACACTTCATGACATTATCAATACATCATCAAATAACTAACTAACAAACAATTATATACTTCTATACTCACCCATCCTTTTATTCTTCGTTATTTTTCAGAAACGTATTTTATGACATAGCAATGAATCAAAAACTCATGTAGCTTGATCTAATGTCTTGGTTAGAAGATACGCAATATGTTCTTTTGTACTAACATACAAAACTGAAATCACCCATTTCACAACTTTTTCTCGGAGTGTGACAATCTATATTGATGTACTTTGTTCTCTCATAGAACATAGGGTTCTTGCTCATTTTTATTGCTGCTTCATTATCACAATAGATTGGAATCAAGTACTTGATCTAAACACCAAGTTCTTGAAGCAAACTCTTGATCCAAACAACTTCAACTGCAGATTTGCTTAATCTTCTGTACTCTGCTTCACGTGTTCATTTAAAATCTGTTTGCTGCTTCTTGATCTTCCACCCAACTGTGGCTTTCCCCCGTTTAACACAATAAGAATTGATGGATTTTCTAGAAAAGAGATATGATCCCCAATCTGACAGCTGGGAAGAAAAGTCTTTGGCCTGGTGCTGCTTTCATATACTTGATTACTCCCATTGCAACTTTATAATGAGATTTCTTTGGATCATGGACAAACTGACTAAGTTGTTGAACAACAAATGCTATATCTAGTCTAGTCATTGCAAGATACAAAAACTTCCCAGTAAGCATCATGTATTGCACAATGTTCTCAAACCTTTGATCTATCTTGTTCAAATAAATATACGCATCAAATTCTCTGCTTGGGAGCTTCTGATTTGTCTCCGTTGGAGTGAAAGAAGTTTTTGCAGCTCCCAATCCAGCCTCCATTATCAACTCAAACATATAATTTATCTGATTTAGTAGAATTCCCTAAGAGTTCTTGCCACTTCGAGACCAATGAAATATCTCAACCTACTTAGATCCTTAATCTTAAAATGCTGTTGTAAACTTGCTTTAACTCATTAACCATCTCCTTAGAAGATCCTGTGATAAGTAGATCATCTAAGTATACAAGCAAGAATACCTGATCTTTACCACCTGTCTTAGTAAACAAGGAATAATTAGAATGACTTTATTCATAGCCACTACTTTTTAAAGATTGTGTGAGTTTTATGTTCCATTGTCTCGAAGTTTGTTTTAGCCCATAGAGAAACTTGATCAACTTACAGACTTTTGGCCTACTGAGGGTTTGAGATAACTCTTTTGAAGATAACTTCTTTGAAGATACCCCTTCTGAAATTTCCATGTAAACTTCTTCAAATAATTCTCCCTCTAAAAGGCATTGCTCACATCCATTTGACAGATGTCCCATCCTCTAGCAGCTGCTATAGAAATCAAGACTCTGACAGTAGTCATCTTCACAACTGGAGGGAAAGTCTTTGTGTAATCTGTTCCTTCCACTTGAGTGTATCATTCAGCTACAAGACGAGCCTTGTACCTATCCAAGCTTCCACATGCTTTGTAATTGGCGTTAAACACCCATTTACAGCCTAGTGCTTTCTTTCCAAATGAAAAATATGTAACAAACCAAGTATTATTGGCTTCTAAGGCTGCAATTTCTCCTTTCATGGCACTTACTCAATTCTCATCCTGAACTGTCTCTTTGTAGCAGTAAGCCTTTTTTTAATCTTTGCCAAGCTTGCTAAAAAATTCAAATGCTCTTATATTCTTATAAGAAACGTAACTCTCAAGCCCAAAAAGAACAGCATTGTCAACCGTATTAGAAGAATTAGATCTCACTGGCATTACATAATCTTTCGACCAAGCTGGAGCTCTTTTTGTTCTTTCAGATCTTCTGATTGGTGGATGAGCAAATTTGCTGCATCATGAGTTGGTGAAACTGTAGGATTGAAACCACCAGGAGGTTCATTAAGTGGACCATGAGAAGGATCGGGGAAGGAATAGTTTCTTCATCATCAACTACATTCCTCACTTGATTAGGCATGTCTTCTAGATCTCCATAAAGAGACTCTGAAATAGAATCTTGCGTTGCAGGAAATTTGTCAAGAATTTCTTTTTACTCATCCTAAAAGGAAAAACTAAGTCATCAAACTTTATATCTCTACAAACATGGAATATTGAATCAAAGATAGGCTGTGGTATACACCAAACCCTGCCTTAAGACGTCCCACAGGTCCATGGCAGACTTCAAGTGATCATACCCGTAGATTATGTCATCCTCCAGCATCGAAAACAAGGCGGAACGAATTTTCTGATCCATAGCATCCCATTCATCATGGAATTCCTTCTGATCGGCCGTGAGGTCTCCCTCCGGCCTGACATGTTTTGTAGTAGATGCTCCAAACCTCTCATTTCAGTAATTACAATCTTCGCGCACTTGTTCCATATCTTATAATTATTGATATTCAATCTAACTCCCTTGTTCATTTGGGAGATAACATTGCAGATCGAAGCCATTGATACTAACACATTGATAATCATGCACAATCAGGGAGACAATAACATTTTGAGAAAGAATTGCATACATCAAATATCTATTAAGATAGAATACGACAAATAATGATTCCTCAACCATCTAAACCAACCGACCGCCAGTAAACCGAGGGAAGGGAGTTCGTGAAAGAGTTCACATTACCGTCGTCTTCAATCCAATAGATCAGTCTCTTAAAACGGTTTTGTTCGCAAATTACCGGAACTGAAATTTTAAAATAAGCGTACCCGATCTTGACTTTCTCAAGACCCTTTTGTATTTGAAAAATATTCCGATGAACTTACGCATGCATATACAATTCTACTTCACAAGCAAATTATCATAGCAAGCCAAAATAATCATCCAAACCACACATCATGCACACGCGTCATGCGTCTAATAATCTGAGGAACTCATGCCAGCATATACATAATTCTACTTTCTAAGTAAACTATTACATGCAGCTACATCCTCAACATTCAAGCATACGTGTCATACATGAAACTTCCACATCAAACATGCATATTTGGCGACTGGCTTTTGTTTTTAAAACATTTTAAAATATTAGGGGCTGACTTGCAATTCATGCTTACAATTAATCATGCGTGTTTCTAGACATGAATCCTAGGCAATCACAACCATCACAACATGTCTGTCATAGTGCACAAACCATATATTTAACCAGGGCTCTGCCCCCAACATCAAGCTAGCTTGACATAATTAAGACGACATTTCTAATAAATATATGTGACGAAAAGTAAACAATTGCAATTCAGCCCTCTAATTAATTCAGTCCCAAAATCATGCATTTCCGAGATCCATCCCCATAATCGAAACTAGGCATTAAGATTTAATTAAAACGTGAAAATTTTAAACCTTCGAGCACTGTGTAGACTATTTAAAGTTTGAAAACATTTGAATTTTAAAACTTGACCATCCCCTTTTATTAATTGACTTGAATTCGATTTTGAAAAGAAAAAAATCTGGTTCAGTTCAGTCAATTTCGGTTCAATCCGGTTCGGTCCCATAAATCCGGTTCGGGACGGTTTTATTTAAAATCTGGTTTGGTCCGAACCGGTTCAGTAAAATAAGATTTCGGTTCAACACTCAAAACCGGTTCAGTTAGATCCACTTAGTTACCTCGGTTCGACCCGACCCGACTAGGTCGAAACCGATTAAGAAAACCCGGTTTGGTTTAATCCGCTCCGGTTTTGAAAATTAGATCGGCCCACTAAACCCATAGGGTTCGGCCGAAATATTCTTGTGGGCTAAGTATGGTTTAAAGTCCACTAAAAACTTAACTTAGCAACCAAGAAATATTAACCATGTAAAATAATTTCCAATATTACATATATATAAAAAAATTTGGCCACATCTATATATATATATATATATATATATATATATATATATATATATATATATTGTCAAGATTCTATCTATAAGATGTAAATTTATCAACAATATATATATATATTTATTGTCAATATCTTTAATAGGGAAACAAATATACTGACAATATATTTTATTAATCTTTTACGTAACTAAATCTATCAATAATATCTTTATCCCTATAATTTAGCTAGATATATTGATAGTTATATATATATTTCTATATATTAATGTGAATCTATCCATATATAATTATAGATATATTGTCACCTTTAATAAAAATTAAAATATGGTAAACAGTATTAACCTATATTTCGGCCGAAATTAGTTAACTTGGGGCCTAAGAAATTAAAAAATTTACCTTGTAAATTTCCTAGGGTTTCGGCCGAAACATGTATTGGAAATAAGTGGTCAAATTTCAAGATCAAATTTTACTAAGATCTACAATCCAATGTTTGATTTTGATAAAAGCCACGTTTTTCTTGAATTTCATGAACATCAAATTTTACTAAGAACATCATGAAAATTTCGGCCAACATGTTAAAAATCAAGAACATCAATTTATCAAAATCATGAACTCCTAACACAGACTCTGATACCACTGTTGGATTACGGGGCTAAATAATACGGAAAAATAAACATGCTAGTAATCACTATTACGCAGCAGAAGATGCGCACATACCTTAATCGCTTTCCGTAGTCCCAAGATCTAGATGAGGGAGTTCTCTATCCACCGGACGGAACCCATAGAGGTTCTTCTTAAGGAAGCCCTACGCGGTATAGTCTCCACAGCAAAGCCTCTGATCGATTCTTGGCAGGGACAGATCTCCGGAATGTTTTGCTCAAAACAAATTGGCACACCCTTGGTGTAGGTATAGGTTCGGCCGAATATGTGTCTATAGGGATGAGGGTCTTTCTCTCAAATCACCACAAAGGAGTTATTGTGAATTACCCTAATAAAATCCCTAACACTCCCTACTTATAGGAGGAGCAAAGTGAACGATGACATATGAGTTATATCTGAAAATATGGTCTATGTCGACAAAATTATATTTCGCCGGGAAAGCTGAGATTCTTTACTAACAAAATTCTAATTTAATCGATAAAATTGTGGATTTTTACCTGTGAAATTTGAATTCGTCTTAAATATTGGTCACAACTTTCCTAACAAAAAAATTTGGTCGGCAAAGAATGTACATCACTTTAGCCAATAAATTTATAGCTTTGTCAAAAAAAATGTATTATTTTTGTCAACCAAGTTGTTTTATTTGGTCGCAAAAAAAGTACTTTGCCCAACCAAATTTTATTGGTCTGAAAAATCTCTATTCCAAACGAAAATTTTATTTTGTAATTAAATACATTTTTAGCGACGAAATTTTAGTAACACAATTTTATTCCGTTGCACACTCTAGGATTCCAGTAGTGTTCATTATATTCTATTTTACACCGTTTTCCACATAAATTTATAAACCATATAATTTAATTATAAAACAGCCCTTAACTATCTAATTAGCTCATTACCGTATAACTATTATAGTACTTCATATAATAATTCTTATATAAATATTATACTGTACGTTTTAATAAACTTTTTTTAAAAAAGTTTAAGATGTTTGTATGGTGACAGCACGCATGCGCATGCATGCATGATTAATCACGTACGTCAAGTTTTGTCTATAAAAATAAAACTAAACAAGTTAGACTAAGTATGTAGCTATAATATAGGACATGATTAGGTGGCATTTGTGTTATAGACTTATAGATTTATTTATTTCCATTTGACAATATATATAACAAAACACTGCCAAATAAAACATCAATTGTTCGAAACACAATTATATATCATAGTCAATCAATAATAGTGGGTAAAGACACCTAAGGTTTAATTTCAATTGTCGTTTTTTTATAAAAATAGATAGATGCGTGACGAAAGCAACCAAAAGTTCTCTGCTATATATATATATATATATATATAAATATTCAGTCAATAAATTAACAGCATGAGTACTATAAATTTAAAATATTCGTTGTTTAGAACAGTTGTAAATCTTTTTTTTATTGAATTATTATCATGTATACGTAGAAAGACTCATAGATGGGTGAGTTGGATTGGTGATTATATATATATAATATAATATATTTAGTTTAGTATAGTACATTGAGTGGCTTAGTTCATTTAAAAAACCCAAAATTGATGGAGCAGGTAAAATGTCTAATTCTTGACTTAGTATACTGATAATTATCCTATTTTATTATGGATAATGGTTACTTTGGTACCACTTTTTTGTGCAGAATCCACTTTTGGTACCACTTCTTTTTTTTTGTACATTTTTTGTACCAACGTTTTCCATTTTGTACCCTTTTGGTACCTCCGTTAGAATTCCGTCCAAAATGGCCGTTAAACCCCCATGTGAGAAGCACGTGACCAAAAACTAAACTTGGCTTGACGGATTTTCCTTAGGGATAAGGGTTCATTTGGTACCACTTCTTTAGGCAAAATACACTTTTGGTACCACTTTTTTTTTTTTTTTTTTTTTTTTTTTTTGCACTCGGATTTATATTGATTCGATATAGAATTGTCCCATATATACATTTCCAAATTTGTTCAGAGCCTTACTTAGTAATGTTGCAACTTATATTTTCGGTCTAACAAAAGGAAACGTCGCATCTTTAAAAGTTTATATTATTGTTGCAGAGTGTCGAAATGTTTATTCTAGAGTGGTAAGGAATGACGTATCTATTTGTGTTTATAGAAAACGTTATTAAATTCATAGTGATACTTTTCACAATACAAAAAGTTAATTTTAACGCCACGAACAAAATATTTTCTTATATATTGCACGAAATTCTAATACTTACAAACATATTTATCATACTATGCACCGAATTATTATCATATATCAACCGATACATGAAACATACATACATACATTACAATATTGGTTTTTACAACGACATATAAATTTCTTCGAATGTGTCAGACACAAAGTACACAAAAGAAGAGTCTAAGGAAGAGTTGTATGATGACAATAAAGTTCTGTAATTAACATAAGGTTCACCGACTGCAAACAAAGTATATATATAAAAAAAAAAGAACAAAAAAAGTGGTACCAAAAGTGGATTTTGCCCAAAGAAGTGGTAACAAAGGAACCCTTATCCCTAAGGGTAAATCCGTCCAGCCAAATTTAGTTTTTGGTCACGTGCAGCTCACATGGGGTTTAACGGCCATTTTTGACGGAATTCTAACGGAGGTACCAAAATGGTACAAAATGGAAAACGTTGGTACCAAAAGTGTACAAAAAAAAGAAATGGTACCAAAAGTGGATTCTGCCCAAAGAAATGGTACCAAATGAACCTTATCCCTATTTTAATACTTCAACAAACGGTTATTGATTTAGTATTTTTATTTATTTTTAAGTATCTTCACTATTTAAAAATTTAAATAGTGATTATTTAATGATGCATGGTTGAATTAATTTAGTTAGGTGCTCGCCATAGAAAGAGTACGTGCCAGACATAGCTAACTAGTTTGGGCGAGCTCAGGTCAATATGATTCATTTAGCTTAACTAATTCAGTCATGACCGATCTAGAGTTTTGATCAGTCAAGGTGACCTAGGAGATTCGATTTTGTCCGAACTCATGCTAGACATGGTCTCCCAAACCAGGTGACCATGTACGACATAATAAGGTCGGGCAAAGACGAATTTCTAACTAGGTGAATCGAATTATGAGTCGTTTAATAATTACATTTTAGATAGTTGAGACTTTTTTTTAAAGGTTAAGGTTCTAAAAATAATTAATAATAGATAGTTGAGATACTTAAAAAACTAATTTTTCCATAGACAGTGTATAAATCAGGAAATTCTAAATACTTTAGAAATAGTATTTTATTTATCGAGTTATTTCACAATGAAAATAATATTGTAATATAAAATTATATTTAGAAATAGAAAAAGTGTCTGATTGTCTCTTTATATTTAAATTTACAGTATTACTGTTTAAGTTTTTGTGTATTATACATCTGTTTATGTTTAAAAACGTGATGCTAAAAAATTGAATGGAAACGGTTAAATATATTTTGAAAATACTTGCGTTTAAATTTAGAACTATAAAGTATATGTCTTTATTTTATTCACTAATAGAGTTTTAGAACTTGTTTGATATTACTTAAAGTTGTCCTAATTTGTTTTTCTCATAGTAAATCCTTAATTTTTTTTTTGTGTCATTTACTTTTCCTTTTTATGTGAAGTCCTACAGTTTTTCAAAATAGGACCCTCGACTCAGTGGACCTAGACACGGTCGAGTCATGAGTTGGGTCCAACTCCAGTTAGGATTGTATGACCTAGACGACCCTAACCGTGGTTAAACCTAGGGTTGTCAACGGGGCGGGTCGGGGCGGGTATCGCTTGCCCCGTACCCGCCCCGCGGGTCGAGATGGTCGACCCGTACCCGCCCCACACAGTTCGCGGGGTGGGGCGGGTCGACCCGCGGGTCACCTATTAGTGGTACATAATATATTATTAGCAATTTAAACTCTAAATTTTATATTTACCATATACAAATTCAATTTAAAATTTAAATCACAAATAATAAATTTAACTTCAAATACAAATACAAGTCGCAAATCCTAATTATTTTATCTATGTATTATATTACCTATATAGTTTTATATAAATACGTGTAATATATATTTAAATTAACCACATACGGGGCGGAGCGGGTCAACGGGGCGGGGCGACCCCAAAACCGTACCCGCCCCCACGGGTCACGGATCGCGGGTCAACGGATCAAAATCGGGGCAGGGCCCCGCGGGTCACGGATTACCCGTGACCCGTTGCCACCCCTAGTTAAACCTAACTTAGAGCTCGACCCTGACTACGTCAATTGAGAAATAGGTCAATAGGACCTTAGCTTGAATCTAAATCAGGCATAGGTCTCATTTGATTTAGTTAGGGTCGCCCAGTTAGGATCACCTAACTTGGGTGACTCATATTGGGTTGAACCTAGTCCAAGGCTCGACCCTAGCTAAGTCCACCGAGTAAAGGTTCTATTTTCATAAAATTGAGGGAATAAATTATACAAAATAAATATTAATATATTCAAACCACACAAAATAAGAAAAGATAGAGACGTATTATGATAAATTATATTAGTACAAGACTATAATAATAATATTATAGTAGTACTAGTAACATTTTTTACCAAAAAAAAAAAAAAAAACTAGTAACATACTTCGACCAATACTAAAAGAAAGAATATAAAAAAATATTATTATTTTATTCTTATTCTTATTGGGCTCACCCATTAAGGGAAAATTCTTGTGTAAGCTTGGTGTTTACACCAAACCAATCTAATGGTGACAAGTGTCTTTTGCTCCCACCATTCTAGGGTTCATCCTTAGCGTTTTAGAAAAAACTTAAAAAATATACTCTACGTACATAAGTATCTTAGTAGATTACCAAAAAAAAGTATCTTAGTAAAAAATCATTATTTTAGGAGAACTTTTATTAATACTTTAACTAGAGCTATATTAGGTAGTAAAATAATGACATATATTTCTATGTTATAAATTTATAAAATGGTATTTTCAAATAATTGGAGTAGAGCTGGGCTTAACGGGTCGACAACTTTACTATACTAGGTTGCTGGTGGAGTTACGTTGACGGGCCAGTGTATGCGCTGGTTGTTCGCTAATTCTGGTCGGAAAAAAACCCAGACCGTGAGTAGAAGAGTCTGAACGCCCGAACATAACGTAACGTGATGGGTTTAAGGTTGCCACTACTAACCCATCTGTTCGATTTTAGCAGAAAATAAATAATAACTCACGTTTAAAACATAACTGGGATATATTAAAAAAAACATAAATGTTAGCAATATTGATTTTTGTGCAAATGTAAGAGAGAAAAACGACACTATTTCCTAAATAAAATCTATCTATTTATATATATTAATTGTGACGGTGATAGAATAAGAGACTAAACAACAAATCCACACGTCAGCTGTATTAGCCAATAAAATTGTGCCACGTCAATAATTAAAATTAACCCTCAAACTCTACAATTAAAATAGTTAACAATAAAATTAACTAATGGAAAAAATTCATAAAATTAATTAACTCTAATAAAACACCCTAAAACTATTACAACAATTTATTGAGATATTATTCTTATTATATAACATAAACTATTCAAAATTTTAAGTTATAAAAAAAATATAAAACCTTTCATATTCTCAAATATATATATATATATATATCATGAAAAAATTAAATATAAAATATTCATATTCCATAAATTACAAATTTCACCTACCAATTATAAGTTATCAACTACTTATCCCCAAATGCATCGATACTATTATGTAAACAATAGTTGACACCAATAAGGTGATGAGCTAAACAAAACTTGAAACTCTACGTTCAATACTGAGAAAAATAATAATAACTAGAGAGCATAGAGTACTTGAAGAAACTATACAACTTAGATGTAATGCAAGACACTTGTGGTTGGAACAAAGTTATCCTCAACTATCAAGCACATGACAATGACATTATATGCATGAACAACAATGACCCTGAACCCTTATTTAATTTAGCAAAAAAAAAAAGGATGCTTATTTGGTTTTGATTTCATAGTTTCAAAGAATAAATATTAATAGTTGTTTGGTACACTCTAAAAATACATAAAAAAAAATCATTCTGCCGTGCGGGGCTGACACTAAGGCTGGCAATTCATTCATTCGTGTATGCTCTCGTGTGGTGCTATCATGCATGTTAAACATGATATGTGAACACGAAGACGCACGAAATTTAACCGTGACAGGGTCAGACGACAAGAACACACATGAATAATTTTGGGCCAACACGACACGAACACAATAACACGAAAAAATTATGTGGTACGTCAAACATGCTTGCACGATAGCACAATAACTCATCATCATAACACGATACGATATCACAAAACAGTAATAAAATTCACGGTATCATGACTTTTATTATTTTAAAATTAGCCCTTATTTATAAAACTCTACAAATATAGAAATATAAATATTTAGACTATGCAATATACTAGTTAAAATAAATATATTTATAAGTAGATGACGTGCTACCGTATCGTGCGTGTTTTGAGACCTAAACTCGAACATGACACTATAATTTTGTCGTACTATTGTGTCATAAAATTCCATTATGAACAAAAAAAATCGTGCATGTTTATGTCGTGCTATCGTGTCGTGATAAAAATTGCAAGCCCTAGCTGATAGATTTAGATCACCTGCCCCACTCTTCATGTCTCAGATCGTGTCTCCCGTTAAGATCTTGACACGTGTCCTAAAATTAGTACTTTTCTTCTAGGGTTCACCTATCTCAATAGAGTTTCAGAAAAAAAAAATATAAAATTAATTACCCTTATGAGGTCATGATCTTAACGGTGATGTACAAACTGAAACATAAAGAGTGGGTAGGAGATCTGGACACGTAGTTGAAATACTAATTAAAATGAAATATAAGTCATTAAAACATATTGCATCTTTGCCTTCTTAGATAATAAATGATCTGAACAAAACAAAATGAGACATATTAAATCAGAATTGGTTTGGCAATAAAATGTGAGAATTGGATTTAATTCTTAAGATACTATTTTTGGCCAATAGTTCTCAATCTAATCTTTTTTTTTGGTAAACCAAACTTATATTAATAAAGCAGTCAAAGAGTTCGGGACAGTAAGGAAGAAGGAATGTTAGGATCAGTCTAAAGACCTAAAATTCCTTCCCTTGCCGCCTTTTTTCCTAACTGATGGGCTAACTGAACATTAGATCTAGGATGATAACTAACTATTACAGAAGAACAACAACATAAAGTCACAATATCCGAGAATAAACTAAACAGCGACGCGGGGCAATTATCGGGTTGATCCAAAAGAGACACCAAAATTTGTGAGTCAGACCACAGGTTCAAGGTTTCCGGAAAATGTTGTTGTAGAAGCAAACCAGCACGAACTGCAAGAGCCTCCGCAACCAAAGGATCTGATCCCACCATTTTTTGGACAACCACACCACGAGTAATACCGTCAAAAGCAACAAAGACCGTCGCACCAAAAAGCCAACCATTCTCGACATCCACCACACCATCGGCTATAATACATCCAAAAGGGAGGTGTGGTTGCGAATCGCCAGCTAAGCTCCGTCGGAGTGGGGTGGCTGATGGGAATGTGATTCTGATGGATCCTGTGTCAAGTTCAACAGTATCTGAGTAATCATTACAGACCAAAGTAAAGCGATACATGACAGACTCAATACTAGCACAAGCATTATTAAAGATAACATTATTACATTCTAACCAAATAGCCCACATAATTAAACATTTTTGAACAACTAATGCTAAAGCCCTATCTTTATTAATATGAAGATGTTCATATTCCAGCCATTGTTGAGCAGTAGAAACAGGAAGACTGTAAACACCTAATTTTGGACCATGCGCGACACGCGTGACATGTGGCGCGCTAAATGAGGAAATGTCTAAATTTGGCAAGTTGTGAAGCTTCCAAAGATGCTCAGAGCGATATTAGAAAGTTATATGTATTTATTGTAGAAAATATTTACTGAATATTTAATATTCAATTTCAGCATATTTAGCATTTAATATAGGAAATAAGTCAATAGGATTTTATTACCTAATTAGACTAAGCTCTATGTATTATATATAGCCTAGTCTAGTACAATGTAAAGGGGGTACAGAATAATAAAGGAGTTTTGTTCGAAGTCTGCCATTTATCTAACATCTTTTTTAAATCGTTTATCTTACTACAATGGAGATATAGTACTTCCAGTCATCAAATCCTTTGGTCTTCATACAGTCATCAAATTTCATCTCCTCCATCGTTCATATGCAGTGCTTGAATCAGAAAGCCATGCATAGAACAGCCCCGATGTAGAGCAGCAAGCCACCGCTTCGTCTCCTTCATCCACCGAGTTCCGGCCCTCCATGCTCGCCTTTGACCTGCCCCCCCACCGAGACGACATCCTCGACATCAACAACACAAACAAATCGATGGGGCTCCGCCGGAGCTACTTCCGAATCTAATAGTCCATCTGTTACGATCATCCTCGACGCTACGACCACGCTCGTCTATTTACTACGGTCAGCCCCATGCTCGTTCATCCACGTCTACTGTCTTCATCAACCATCGTGTCTCAAATCGACGACCAGTCACCGATGACCCCACACCTTCTCGTATCTCCAACGACCCAGTTCAGTTTCGATCTTCACCCAGTGACCAAGACATTCCGGTCGGACCATCAGGGGGCTAGCGAACCAAATACGTGTAGTGAACGGGCATGACCACATAACATGGTCCCAAGTCTCGAACGCCTTATGGCAGAAGCAGCAGAAAGGGTCAACCTGTCGAAGTCTGATGGCTAATGAGGAACCCAAAGGTAAGCCGTTGACACATCCCTTCCAGATGAACATCTTAATTTTCGGAACAATTTTGAGATTCCACAGAGTCATCCAAAAATTAGACTTAACAATCCTAGGGGATGTAGAAGCTGAGGTGATTTGAGGTGTTCGTTTGACAGAACGGATGAAGTGATAGCCTGACTTGACTGAATAATTTCCTTTAAGCGTATGATTCCAAAGAAGCATGTCCGAGCGAGGGAACAGTGATAGAGGCATTTCCTGTATTATTGATGCTACCACCGGGTGAAGCAGATGTTCCAACATGCTAGTATTCCAAGATCGTGAACCTTCATATCGGTAGACGGAATGGACGGATTTTTCCACTCCCGTAAGCTTGTGAAATTGGGAACCCATGGATCAGTCCAGAAATTGACAGACGCTCCTGTCCCAATACGCCACCTACTTCCTTCCACCAGAAACGGCCTAAGCGCCAGTAGAGTTCACCATGGAAGGGAATGGGATGAAGATGCATAGGTGGTGCTGAAAGATTCGTGGCTGAGGTACTTCCTCCGAATACATTGGGCCCATAAAGACGAAGATGAAGTGAGTACTCTCCAAAGTTGCTTAAGAAGCATTGCCTGATTAAAGGATCGCAAATCTCGGAATCCTAGGCCACCTATTCTTTTTGATTCCGTGAGTTTCTCCCAAGCCACCCAGTGTATACCCTTTGAATTGGAGGAAGTTTTCCACCAGAATGCTCGAATCATTTGCTCGATTTTATCAAGCGAGGAAAGGGGATTTGCAAGCATGACATTGCGTATGTAGGAATAGGCGCAATAGTGTTTTGAATAAGAATAGCCTTCCCAGCAGGGGAGAGAAGCGAGCTCATCCATCCCTGAATACGTTGTGAGATCCTATCCACGAGCTTTAGGCCAACAGCCTTTTTTTGAGATGACCAATCAATCGGAAGCCCCAAGTATAAATCATCGTCTCTCATCAATTGTACTCCCAGTAAAGTTTGGAATTTGTGTTGATCAGTAGAAGAGATATTCTTACTGAACTGAACACTAGATTTGGCGTAATTAATTACTTGACCAGATTCCTGAGCATAAGTGGCGAGGATATGTTGAACATTGGCGACATTAGTATCTGATGCTTCAAAGAACAGGAAGCTGTCATCCGCGAAAAAGAGATGGGTAATCATAGGGCAATCAACACTAGGTCTAATGCCTTTCAGTAGACCCGATTCTTGTGCAGAGGTAAGCTTGGCAGAAAGAGCTTCAGCGCATAAGATAAATAGGAAAGGGGATAAAGGAGCAAGAGAAGGGGTGGTAATACATTCCATAATCCATCTTTGAAAGATTTGGGGAAGTTGTAGTGCTTGCATGACCTGACTTATAAAGGGTCATTCAATTCGATCGTAGGCTTTGCTCATATCAAGCTTGAGAGCAATAAGTCCAACTTTCCCTAATCTCCGTTTCTTCATAACATGAAGGATTTCCTGAGCTAGTAGACAGTTGTCGGATATCAGCCTCTTTGGTACAAATGCACTCTGAAATGGAGATATCACAGTTGGTAGGATGTTTCTGAGTCTATTAGCCAGGATCTTGGAAATCAACTTGTACGTGATATTGCAAAGACTAATGGGTCTCCAGTCAGACAGAAGTTCAGGATGAGCAACTTTAGGAATAAGGACAATATGAGTATGATTGAGCTCTTTAAGGAGGTATCCCGAATGAAAAAAGGAGTGGATAGCAGATAGCATTGTTCCAGACACGATCTCCCAGGTTGCTTTGAAAAATTTTCCATTAAAGCCATCCGGTCCGGGAGATTTCTCCGGGTGCATTTCATTAAAAGCGACCAGGATCTCCATTGATGTAATCAGTGAAGAAAGGGGAAGTAGTTGAGAAGATGGGATCCTGTTATGAAATAACTGAGGAAGAGAATATACCACCGGTGGGTTGCCTGCCTGAAATACTCGAGAGAAATACGACATAACAAACGTTTGAATGGATTGAGGGTCTGTTAACCACTCCCCAGAGTCTCCTTTAAGCCAATCCATGCGATTTCGTGTTCTTCGAATAAGTACCGAAGCATGGAAAAACTTGGTGTTACGATCTCCTTGTAGCAGCTAGAGTTGTCTAGACTTTTGTCTCCAATGAGATTCTTGGATTTGATATAATTCATCTAGTCGGTGTTCTAGTGTTGAATCGGGAGGATCGGAGGAGACAAGGTCTGTTGGGAGGAAAGTTGTTGTAAAATCTCTTGGATTTGTTGTTTGAAGTTTCCAAACACAACCCTATTCCACCGTTGAAGGGCGAATCGTAGTCTCTTAAGTTTAGCTGACAGTGTATATTGGTGAGATCCCGAGATCGGGGCAGCCCAATTACACCTAACTGTTGGAAGGAAAGATTCATGCCTCAGCCACATCTGCTCAAAGCGGAAGGGAAACTGATGTGATACAGATTGATTTGCAATTTGTAGAAGAAGAGGACAATGGTCCGAACCAACCATTTCCAAGTGCAATAGTTTAGCGTCTGGATACGACATACGCCATTCCATTGTTGTTAGTGCCATGTCCAGCCTTTCCCGAATAAGATGCCCACCTTTCCTCCGATTTGACCAAGTAAATGGGGGTCCTGAAAATCCCAAATCCACAAGGTCGAGACTATCCGACCAGGAATGCGATTGAAGAAGTCGACTCTAGCTCACAGGGTTACCACCTTCTTTTTCAGATGAGTGACAGATATCGTTAAAATCTCCCACTAGGATCCACTTCGAGGAAGCAGTGTTTTGGAGAGATTGGAGTTTAGACCAGAAGGCCGGCCTATCACAAAATTTAAACGGAGCATACAGAAAGGATGCATACCAAGGATCCGAGTTTGGGGTATTAGATATAAGACAGTGAAAATAGTGATCTGTCTGAGAGAGGACCGACACGGAAAACATATCCCTCCAAGCAAGAACCAAACCTCCTCTAGTAGATTGAGGTTGTTGAACAAAGGTATGGGGAAACCCTAGGCGGGTGATCGTTGAGGTGAGACGGGGGATATTAGACTTCACCTCTGAGAGGAAGATTATCTTTGGACGCCAGACACCAACCAAGAACGGGAGGTGACTCAATGTCAAGGCTCTTCCCATGCCTTGACAGTTCCAAATAAGGGCATTCATTGTGATGGCGGATTATGCCTAGAAGGCACATCCGCTATAATAGGGGCGTCCTTTGTAATAGAATCACATGAAACTATGACCGGAATAACACTCAGGACAGTAGGGCAAATACAATTTTGTAGTTTATCTTCATCTATACAACCAGGACTCCCAGTTTTGAAAACAAATATACCAGTATAATAGAGTTCATGCCAAATACTAAAAAGATTTAGTACCTGCTGAAACGTGTTCATCCCCCCGTCGAAGGAATAAAGTGTCTGCCCCTCCTCGGTCGAGAACTCCTAGGCTGAGTGACAGATAGGGACCTCAAGGATCCTGGTTCCTCCATGACAGGTACATGTGACGTCTCCATGAAAGTAGCGGCTGGTTCCTGAATGATGAGGGAAGTCCTCCTTCTCTTCCTTGATGGAGCTTCTGGTTCATTTTCCATAGGTTCTTTTCCAGGTCTGTGCTTCCGTGGAGGTGGCTCCGACGGTCCGGGAACATCTGAAAGTGATTTGGAAGCCTGGGCCATCTGATTAAAATGCTCCATAAGGACAATTTGTTCTGCTAACTCCTGATCCTCCATAAGTCGACCTTGAACAGGTTCCGTCTCAAGACCTAAAGCAACAGAAAGAGCTGCCAAGTCATCAGTTGTTGTGTTGAAATGAGATGAAGAAGCAAATTGTGCTGGGGTAGCTGCTAGGGGTGATATCCATGGAAATAGGAACTGCATGCTCCACCGATATAGGAGGTTCATTGGCCAGATTGAAAGGTCCAAAATACTGCGTTGAGTGCGAGTGGGAGTGAGTCGATGAGGTTGGCATGGTATGACCTTGCATCGGTGGGGCTGAAGGTGAAGATTCTTGAGAATAGTATAGCTGCGAAGACGGCTGCTGAGATTGCTGATAGTGATGAGATGGTGAGGGAGATCCATGCATGAACGAAGGGCCACTTGGTCTTCTGTATTGCTGAGGCATCGGGTAAAACGCATAAGGTTGTAGTAGCCAAGGCATAGCCCACCCTGGGAAGTAAGACGGGATGAGCACTGGTATTGGGGGTGTATCAGTGGAGAATCCCATACTGGAGAAGGGTCGGATGAGGTGATCAGAATCCTCCGAGGACTGAGAAGAACGAGTGGCAGACCCATCCATATTGATAGGTCTCAGATTCGTAAAACCCGGCGGTGGTCGGGGTTCACCATGTATCGGGCCATTTGGTAAAGTGGGAGGCCAAAGATTAAGTGGCAAACCATTCGAGAAGATGTTGCGGTTCGAATCACCTGTTAAGTTTGAGGGGGAAGAAACCCTAGGATCTGCCCTAACTGGAGGTGGTGGGTGTTGGTTGACAGGTTCTGCATGCACCAAATTCTCCCTTTCAGCTTGCCTAAGTATTTCCGCATGACGATCTGCCCCCGAGGGAGTATTAAATGCAGGGTTTGCAAACAAAGGCATCCACCTTAGAAGGACCCCACTCCCTCGATTACCAAAGCTATAAAGATCCCTATCAGGGCGGTGACGAGGAGCCAACCTTGGATGAATAACTGCCGCTGCGATTCGACGATTGATTGCCTCCATAACCCTGTCGTTAGGGAGGCGACATTCTGTTAGGTGGTGACCATAGCTGCCGCAGCGTCGACATGAGAGCCCGAGTCTATAACTGATAAGAATGTCATGAGACTGGGAGCTGTCGAGGAGACCGATCGCCGTGATGATGGGGATTTCCAAATTCAGAGAAACAAGAACCCTAGGATAGGCAGTCTCCAGGGCAAGCTGTTCATCGAAATCCACATGCAGGATCGGACCCACCCGGCCAGCCACTAACCTTACATTCTCCGTCGTCATCAGACTTGGTGGAATACCCCTTAGTTCGATCCAGACAGGAACTTGCGTAAAATCGAAATTAATTTCATGTGTCTCCGGATTTACTCGTGTCAAAACCATGATCAAGCCATCTATTTGAAATGGACCGTTTTTGAGGACCTCCAATGCTTGGCTCTCCTCTGGGAATTGGAAAACCCAGAGGCCATCTTCACGGCGGTTTCCATGGACAGTGGTCGGAATCCTCCAGTGACTAGTAGTAAAACGTCGCACCAAGTCTGCCCTTTCCCGGCGAAGTCCGAAACAACGTCCAAAAAGGACGCGATTCCAAGCCACCATTTTAGAACGATTAGGATCTTGTGGAATACCTTGAACAAGTATGGAGACACGGTGAAGGAGAGAGTGGATCCCCCGGAAATCCTTCTCAGTAAATATATCTTGTTCCACTTGTGATTTTGGGAACTGGAAGGGCGCCTGGGATTTCAGAGTGACTGGAGAGGTTCTCGTGCACGGCATCTCTTCTCGGGCAGGCATGCACTCCATGGTCGAATGCCACGTAGGCGCATGCAGGGGATTTTGAGCAGAGATGTTTCGACTGCTCTCTGAACTGAGAAGACCAGCTAGAACTCCGGGAACGAGGCAATAATGATGAACTGGATAAGGGTTAGGGTTTGAGGATGTCAAGCGTCACATCGGCGGTGGGGAGAGAGAAATCTAGAAGCTGAAGAGCAATGATTTTTTGGCTGACATCTAGTTTCTGATCTCAATCTAATCTAATTAAGCATAAGAAAATAAACAAAATAATTTCCCTTGCCTTTCAGTGTCAACTTTTAGGGGTGAAACCGGACCGGTCGGACCGGTTTTTTGCTTGGTTCGGTCGGTTATCCATATTTTCGATCCGGTTTTTTTCCTTAAAAAAATCCGACCAAAAAACCATGTGAGAAAAAATAAACCGTCCATTGGTAGTACGATTTTTCGGTTCGGTTTTCGGTTTAAACCGAAAATCCAAAAGTAACAATTATCGTTTAAAATTCTCGTTATTTTCATGGAATTTATCAAAGCGAAATGAAAAATAACGTCAATTATTATAATTAAATAAATTATAAAACAAAATTAGAAAAAATAATCTTCATAAATGATTATTTCATAATTTTTATAAACCTAATGAATTAATTATATTGATTAATATCAACTAATATAATATATATTATATATATTTAGTTAGCATAACGGTCGGTTCGGTCCCACGGTCCTCAAAGATTAAAATCCGAACCGGACCGAAAAACCGAACTAGAGTAAAAAAATCCGACCAAAAACCAAACTGTGTATTTCAGATTCGGTTTTTTCGGTCCGAACCGGATCGGTTTTCACCGATTTTTCGGACCAACCGGATTTTGGTTTCACCCCTGTCAACTTTCAAGAACTCATTGACGTGTTTACCAAAAAAAAAAAAAAAAAAAATTCATTGACGTGGCCTACGTGGTCTTCTGATTAAACGTAATGTGTCAATTGAGTTGATTCCATCCAATGATGTACGAGTCCAAATGATCCGACGGCTCATGTTTCCTTGCTTTCTCACTTTCTGGGGTCTCTCTCTCAGGACAGGAGAGATAAACAAAGAAATAAAGAAAATGAGAGACGAAAAGCTGTAGAAAGAAGCCTCAGATCATCATCATCAGAAAAGTATAGAAGATGACGATGAATACTTAATGTTGTAAGTAACCTAGTAGGTAACTATGTACTCATAACCCAGCCTCATTGTCGAGCTCCGTCTGCTTTTCTCCACCTTCTGGATTCTGTTCGGAGATCGATTTGCATTTCGGAGGTACCAATTTCGATTTGATCACTTACCCTTTTCTTCTCTATGTTCACTTAATCTGGGTTTCAATTATTTCTGCATTCTTTGATTGAATCGGTGATGAACGGAAGTTATCAGATCAGTAGGCGCGGGAAAAACGGTTACTTGCATCTTTATCTTCGTCTGTCACTGCATACATCTGTATTCATCGTCCGATGGATCGCCGTAGTAGTTCAGTTCTCTCGCTTTCCTTTTTGCTCTTTACCTGTTTGTGAGAATGTCTAAATGAAGCTCTTCAGCTTTGGAAATTCTTACCTGGGTCCAGTATGCAAATTGAAACTTTGAAGTTGCTTCATCTTTTAAAAACGCATTGACTTGAAAGATGAATAATGTAAATCTCTCTGACTTTCTATTGATTGATTTCGATTTATTAGGCTGCAATTTTATTTGGTTATAAAATGACGGAGGAGAACACAAGTAGCAGAAGAAGCAACAGCCAAATGATCCAGAAAGCAATTCTAGGAATTGGGTTTCTAGTGCAGGGTTTGAGATGTTTCCCATGGATGGCTGTTAACTTCTTTCTCAAGGATGGCCTCAATGTGGACCCATCTACCCTCCAAATCCTCCAGAACTCTGCTAATATCCCCATGGTTGCGAAGCCTATTTACGGCATCATCTCTGATACTTTTTACATCAGAGGGCAGCATCGGATCCCTTATATTGCTCTTGGAGGTAACCTCAACCCAATTTCGTACAACTCTTTATCAAATTTTATCTTTTACTTGCTTGAATTGAAATTTACATGCTAAGTAATTGAATGGGAAAATATTCAAGTTATACACTTTGTAGGACTGCCCGTTTTAATAACCAAATTGCATACTCAACTTTCGGCCGGTTAGAAAAAATGTAGGAGTTTGCTGTTTGCAATTTGGAGTAAGTTCAGGTTGCTTTTTCTTCAAGAAAAAAAAGCACATTTTTTGTAATTGGTCCAAAGTAATGTATACAGTTAGAGAGTTGGATGATATTTCATCTGAAATCCCATAAATTCATTTCCTTTTGCAGCTTTCTTGCAGGCAGTTTCATGGCTAGCAGTGGTAATCCTCTCCCCAACAAACATCATGGTTATCTCCATCTACCTACTCCTCAGCAACCTTGGTGCTTCCATCTCTGAGGTTGCAAACGATGCCATTGTTGCAGAGCTCGGGAAACAACCGTCTTCTTCTCCTTCAGGTGGACTCCAATCTTTTGTTTGGATGGCTTCCTCCATGGGCGGGGTCCTTGGAAACCTTCTAGGTGGCATTGCCATTGATCGGTTTTCTCCAAGATCGATCTTCCTATCTTTTGGTGTCCTCGCCGGATTGCAGTTTGTAATCACGATGTGTGTTAAAGAAAGCTCAATGAATCTCCCTCGCAAGCCTTCCCATGGAGGGATCAAGAAGCAGCTTTCCGATCTGTGTTCTGCTCTGAAAAAACCGGAGATTTCGTACTCTGTTATATGGTTTGCTGCATCGTATGCTGTGATCCCCGCCTTGACAGGTGAGAAATTAGAGTTTGTTGGCCATTGATATCTTAGATTTAATTAAATAGTCGTAGATTTAACTGTTAGCTGCTCTATATAATCAACTTTGAGCTGATTGCAAAAAAGTAAAACATACTAAACTTGTTTTTCTTGACCAAACAACAAAAAAACTGAACTAGCATGAAACTGCAGACAACATGTACCGAAAGAGGACTCAAAAACCAACTTTTAAAAGAACAACTTTTAGTTTTCATCAGATTTTATGATCGAATTTAACAGAACAAGTGTAAGAAAATGTAGAAGTTTGTTGTTTGTAAGTTGGAGCAAATTCAGATTGTTTTTCGTTAAAAAAGTGAATCATGTTTTTTTTTTTTTGTAAGTTGCCTAAAATTGATTATCCAGTTTGGTAACTTCTCAATAAGCTCTGAACATAGGTAGATGAATGTCCGTGTAGTCTAATATCTATATCTTCAACACCAGGAACCATGTTCTACTACCAGACCCAACACCTAAAGCTCGGAACATCAGTCCTAGGATTCTCCAAAGTGTTTGGTCAAGGCTCAATGCTTTTCTGGAGCATCCTCTACAACAACCGCCTAAACCGAGTCCCACCCAGAACCCTAATCTGCAGCATCCAACTCCTAATGGCAATCTTTATGATCTTTGATGCGCTTTCAGTTGATGGATTCTTCCGGAAGCTCGGGGTTCCCAATTCGGTCTACACTGTCGTCTTCTCGGGTCTTCTAGAAGTTCTCTTCTTCTTCAAGATTCTTCCTTTCAGTGTCTTGATTGCCAAGCTCTGCCCGCCGGGTTGCGAGGGGTCTCTAATGGCGTTTGTGATGTCTGCCATTGCGCTTGCTTTCATTGTGAGTGGGTATTTGGGGATAGTGGTGGCTTCTTGGTTCGGGGTTAAGGGAGATGACTTCTCGAAGCTTCCGCATGTGATTATGGTGCAGGCGATTTGTACGTTGGTGCCTTTGTTTTGGGCGTCGTGGATTCACGATGATTCGAAGACAAAACGGAGGATGAAGAAGGAGTAAGTAGCTAGGGTTTGGTTGGTGTATGTATGATACTTGTGTATTCTTGATGTGCCATGTTATAGATAAGGCTACTTGAAACAATAGAATTGAGAAATTGTTGTATTGTATAACACACTTTAGGGAAGATCCATAACTTGTTAGGGGCAGTTAATGTTAGGTAAAGACAAGCAGTTATTTTCAGTTTTCTTTGTAACTTGTATGTCAAGTAAGTTGGTATACGGACAATATAGCAACTGCAGTTGTTTGTTTGGTTAATACAAGATCGTGAAGAAATCAGAACATTGATGCAAATAATTAAAACTAATTTACCCGACAAAATTAAAATAGTTTGTCTCGAGCTTTGTATGGAGAAGTATTAGGGTCATATTAGCTAATATAAAAGTTTAGAGTGTTTTCTACATACTTTCAGAAGTTGTTAGTTAATTATAACACTGCTATAAATAGCAACCGTGATGTATTTATTTGAATATAAACTACAACAACAACAAAATGAGACATTCATATTGGCCAGATTTGAGATGGAGGTATACACTAAAAGGGGATGTATGTTGTTTTGAACAACAAGAACAAGATGCATCAATCCTCAGGGTAAGAATCGAACTCTTGAAGTCTTAATAGAAAATACTTCTTAGAAGAAGACACGTAGATGATCGTTGAGTACTAGATTAAGAATAGTACATGACATTCTTTTAAATGAGTATATTTAGAACATTCAGATCATTATAAGGGTCGCAGTAGTTGAAAAAAATTTAAATATGACGATTACTTTAAAAGGTTATCGTGATTGTTAATTCTGTCAGATTTCTGAGCTGTCATGATTAAAAAAACGAACAATCTGTATCTACTCATATTATGGTAAAAAAAATTATTTTGTGTTAGATTAAATTGTATAAGCTCTCTATAGTCACTGATATTGCGTAAATTGGACTTTGTAGAGATTAAGTTATGGCCGTTTGAAGTTGGCCATTCAAACCTGTTTGGTGATGTCGTGATTTTGGACAGATTTGTTTAAAGCCATAAACGGGTTAGTTACAATTGGATTTGAGCCAAAATGACAGTAAAACATTAAATTATGTTACTTAATCTTCTCATTGATGTAAGGATCATTCAAAATGGAGTTGTATGGAGAAAGTTATGAACCAACCTTAGAAGTTTACTCTTCAAACTTTTTTTTAATGTTTTTAATCATTATGGACAACATGGTTTAATGAAAGAAACGACCTAGTTTCAGTTTGTTTTTTTGGAAAACGAATTGTGCAGACTTAAAGGAAATTGATAGACTCTTTGTGGACATATAGATCGCTTAAAATTGACTTGTATTGAGTAAGTTTTGGTATTTTAAATTTGACACATCAGTCTGAAATTTTGCAGTAAACGTAAACGTGTACAATAGTTTTTGGATGCTCATTCGGGTGAACCCGGCATCTGATTAATGCGAAGTTTGCGCCATTGTGACTGTAACTAAATGTCATATCTTCATTAAATTATTCAAATTTTTTTAAGATTGTCGAACTTGGTCAAGTATGTGGTGTACTAAACTTTTTTCGGATACTTATGGTGGTTGTGAATGATTCTACTGATTTTGATGCATGATTGAGTGTGGGATCATGATTGAGATTCTTTTAGATCAAGGTTTAACTTGGAAGTTCGATGATTGATATTATAGGAACTTGTTGGGATTCAATCTAAGTTATGGTTATGAGTTGGGGCCGGCCTAGCGCGGAATTGTAAATAGTAACATATGTTTTGGATTAAGCGTTTTGAGGTAAGTGATCCAAACCTTATTTCTACTATTTAAAAATGCTCACGAAATCTTTTATGCATATAATATTTCATGCATTTCAAACAAGGCTCAAGTATTGAAAATTTGCGTTAGACTATGATTTTATATGAAAGTGTTTCAATACATTACAGTTTATGACGATCTGATTCAAATCTGTTTTATTTGAAAATGATTAGACATGATATTGTTTAATGTGATGATGTTATTAAATGTGATTTGTCAAGAAACATCTCATGAAAATAGAGGATTCGATATGTATATATGTATGTTGTATGGATTTGTTTGAATGTGATGTTTTATAAATGAATTTTTTTTTGGTATACGTCCACTACGCAAAACAACATATTAATACAGTAAAGGATCCTATGTTTGAATAATACGTCAAAGAGATGTAGCGTTTGAGCCATCCTAAGGTTAAATGAAAGAGTTTCTAAAATGTTTTAAAAGTGTTTTGTACATGTTCTTAAATCCGTTTAAATACTCATTTTAAAGCGCTGTTATGAAATCACTTTCAACATTAAGTTTGAATCTGCATAATTATTAAATGATGCATAAAACATTTGTTTGATTTTTAATTAATCGGAAATGCATTTTAAACGATACTTGACACGGTAGGACTAATGTTAGGATTACTTACTAAGTTGTTCACGCAACCTAACCCCCCAACTAAATCCACGGTTTCAGATAGTTATTATCGTTTGTGGATCTTTAGAAGAAATAAGATGGTTCAGATATATCAGAGTGCGCATCAGAAACTTTAGTTGCAAGAAATGTATATTGATGTTTCAATGTATATATTTATGGATGATAATTTGGGTATTAGAGTATACGAATTGATAATATTGGCCCCGGTTATTTAATTTACTAAGGTTAAATAGTGGTTATCACCCCTGACTTCTAGAGTAGATTTTGGGGTGTGACAGATCCTCAGCTCCTTGTTTCATTTCCAATCTTATTCAAGTTAGTCCCAATCCACTTTAGTCGCATTCATCATGGTATTAGAGAATATCGATCTGATCTGTAGTTTCCGTCTTCATTGAGCTGATTCCAGCTCAATTCATCTCATTTGAACTACATCATGGCGACGTCGCAGCAATGAAGACCACATTTGCTAGGAAATTGATGATCTAATGCAAGCAATAATGCTGGAAATGCAGCACGCAACAACATATCTGGAGGAAATGGTTCAGGAACTATTGGATCTGCCGCTAATTCGTATGATGACATGTTTTATCTTCATCCTTCTAACTCCACCGGAGTTTATTTGATTGAATTGAAGCTGGCAGGAAGTGAGAATTATCAGGAATGGATACATGTCATATCAGATGCTTTGCTAGTGAAGAATAAGTTGTATTTTGTGAATGAAAGCCGTGTCTGGGATTATGTGGTAGAAAATTTGAGGTTAGCCCGGGATAGATGCAATGATGTAGTCAAATCCTGGCTTATTAACTCAATCTCAAAAGATCTCACTCATTGAATGCATTATAGTCCAACTGCGAGAGCCATTTGGAATGATGTTAGAGAACGTTTTAGCAAAGTCAATGGAACACGAATCTATCATTTAACTAGGAAGATTTATCAGGTCAAGCATGGGTTCTCTTTCAATTTCCAATTATTTTGGAAAGCTGAAAACATTATGGGATGAGTTGGCTCTTGTTGATGACGAATGTCTCTGCATTGATTGTCTGATCTCCCCTAGAGCTTTGGCCAAGAAGGAAAAATATAAGCTAATTCAATTTCTTGTTGGATTGAATGACACTTTTGCTTCCAATTGATCTGCTTTACTAATGATGCACCCCCTCCCATCTCTAAATTATGCTTATTCAATTCATATTCAAGAAGAAAATCAAAGAGTTATGTCAAACTGCATGCCCGCAGATGTGCCAGACACTGCACTATACTCTTCCTCCAACAATATTCAGATGTCAAAAAACTTCAATTCTAGAAATAAGTCAAAGAATAAGAGGGATTGGTTTTGCACTTACTGTAAACGTAAATGACATCAAGAAGAGAATTGCTGGAAAAAGCAAGGGGTTCCTGATAAGCTGAAGAATAGATGGGCATCTGCTGCTGCTACTGATATTATCTACATGTATGATAAGTGTGAGGAGCCAAATAAAGGAGGAGGAAGTTATCAAGTTTGGACTTGGCAAACCCGCTCAGAGGATAATAGTGGAGCCTATGAGTCACTTTATGTTGATTTTTGATCAATTACACGCCACCAAGGCTACGGGATTCCAATGGATTCACCATATGCTTCTTCTTCAGAATGCAAAGCCAATATGGTGAATCATGCTACATGTATTACTTTCACTGTTGCTTTGTCTAATGATTCCACTATTGCTCTCAATGGATCATTGCTAGTGGAGCTATCAATCATATGACTTCTCAACGAGGTTGGTTATTTGAAGTGAGGAAAAATAGCACAGGCACTATAGCTGTTACACTACCTACTGGGCAATCAGTGGAGGTTACACATATTGGAATTTGCTTAGTGAATGGAAACTTGGCACTTAAGAATGTTGTATTTGTTCCAGATTTTCAATATAACTTGATCTCTGTTTCTCAACTTTGTCGAAACCTTTCTTCTTCAGTAGAGTTCACTGTTGATTCTACGAAGTTTCAAGGTCACTCAATTGGGGGTTCAATGGTGATTGGTAAGCAGACAAGATGACTCTATGTGCATAATGGACACTCAGTCACTGGAGGACTTGTAGCTTTAGTGGATGAAGTTGATGCAGTTCCTTATGGCACATTATATAATGCCACATGCCTTTAATTCAGCTTCAGAAAGTTGTTAAATTCAAGTACATCCTTGGAGTTGAATTTTCCGGATCAGATGAGGGAATACTAATCAATCAAAATAAATATGCTTTGGAACTTATTGAAGAAGCTCGTTTATTTGGATTCCAAAGTGGCTTAAACACCAATGAGAAGAACCTCAAGTTAAGTTCTATTGATTATGATTGTTACTTTGGGATAAATCAAAATGATTACCTAATTGAAGATGTTGAAATATACAGAAGGATTATGGGTAAACTTCTTTATCTAACCATGACATGGTCTGACCAATTATGCCCAGTCAAGATTCTTAGTCAGTTTGTACATGATCCTAAGAAATCTCACATTGATGCAACAATGAGGGTGGTTATGTACATTAAAGGGAATCCTGGTCAAGGGTTGCTATTATCAGCTTCTTCAAATCTGCAAAACGTGGTAGTATTTTGTGACGATGACTATGGCTCATGTTTAGTCACGAGGAAGTCTATTTCAGGCTATTGTGTTAAGCTGGTAGATAATATACTATCTTGTAAAACAAAGAAGCAACATACAATTTCACTTTCAAGTGCTGAAGCTGAGTATCGCATCATGAGGAAAGCAACTGCTGAGGTGATTTGGATTGAAGACTTGCTGATGAAGTTTGATATTCAGGTGAAGAAGCCAATCATTTTATTTTGTGCTAACCAAAGCTATCCATGTTGCCAACAACCCGATGTTTCATGAGCGTACAAAACACATTAAAATTAATTGTCATTTTGTGAGAGGGAAGCTTGAAAAAGGAATTATAATTCCTTCTCATATCGATACCAAGGCACAAATTGCTGACATTGTGACAAAAGCTCTCAATAAGCAATAACACTATCTTTTTTTTGTAGAGCTGTGGAGTCAAGGATTTGTACGGAATCGAGGAAAGAGAAGAAGAGTAAAAATGAGGAGAAATTAAGAAGAACGAAGAAGTATTGTGGTCATATTAGCTAATATAAAAGTCTGTGGGTGTTTTTTTTTACATACTTCCAGGAATTAATTAGTTCTAATACTGCTATAAATAGCAACTATGATGTACTTTTCAGATTTGATGAACTCTTTAATTCAATGAATTTTGAGATTTGGAATTAAGGAGGTGAGTTTCTTAACTCCTTGTCTTATTTTCAATTATAATCAAAGCTAGTCTCAATCCATTTTAATCGATTCATTATCATTGTAAAGTAGACCTTTTGATTTTTAAATGACATATGATATTAATATATAAAATATATTAAATTTGGAAATGACATTATTTATTATGTAAGTCTTTATTAAAGTGTAGGATATCATAGAAACGTGACTAAATGGGGGTATGATATATTGTAATTAATGCAATATATTCAAGGTTATGGATTAATATCACTACATTTTTTTTCTGTAAGAATATGACTACATCAAAAATGAAAAAGACTTCAGAGAAAAAAGAGAGCAATTAAATATAAAAAATAAAGAGCAATTAAATCTGAAAGTAATTATTTACTCATCAATTAATGCTTCTTAATACCAGAAATAACCCTAAACCTCTTACAAAAAAAACCCTAAACCTGATCAAACTCATATTTTCTAACTAACAATAGATGTTGACTGAACAAGACCCATGGAAACTCGGGATATACGATATCGACGGTTCGACTATGCAAAATTCGTTATTCGGTCACAGACTGATTAGACTATCGACATGCTCAACGACGCGATAAGACTTAGAAGCTCTCATTATTTCCTGTCCAATGTTACCTTCGTCATTCGCAACCGTAACTTGCTCAAACTCCTCGCGACTAAAATCGTATAGATATAGTTGATCGGGACACTTACCTGCCGGGATCATGATCAATAATTTGTCGCGAAACAGCCCTAAAACACGGGTGATAAAGTATGGATAATTACTTAGGGTTGAATTAGGTGAGCAATAATAGGTATCAATAGAGTGTTTCATCCTCCAACTAGGGTTAGGGTTTTCAATCTCAATACCCTCTAGAACCCACAACTGTAGTTCAAAATTAGGGTTTAAGCTTCGTCCGAACTGGTAGAACGTCCCGTTTGCTGCAAAGAAGTTGTTGTTGTTGACTTCCATTACCAGATGTGGCGTAGACAAGCAAGTTCGAGTCTTTATCTCCTCAGTTTTGAAATTAGCAGATACAATGCATATCTCAGTAGTGTATACTTCTTCTTCTTCTACAATTTTAAGAGTGGTGACCCTCCCATTCACCAAAATACTATCCTTAATTGGGTCCATCGCCATGTTATCATCTATTTTCAAGGCTGTTGTTTCGCGAAGGGACTGCAATTGAAGACCTTCATCTCTGTGCACATCAACAACATACAACAAAACCCTATCCATATAATTCCTCAGTACAAACACTTTATATTGTTCCGAAACATCATCGTACGCTAACTTCCAACAACCAAATTCCGAAAAGCGAAAAAAGATCAAGGGGAGGAACTTGTATGATTTTGTGATTGGATTGTAGAGTAAAACCCTATCACAGATACGAACGAGGAGGATTCCACGGCACGAGTCGATAACACAATGATGATGTTTTAGGTCGTCGAAATCATGGGTGCACCAGTCACGGAAGCTTGGTTCATTACACCAGACACTGATTCTTCTTTTGTCGGGGTCGTAGATTTTATGATAGGGTGTTTGAGGATCAGTTGAGATGATAATGTGTAGTTGAACGAACAGCTCCTCGGAAATCAATTCGTAAAAGGACTTGCAGACGGCCTTGAGTCGGAGGAGATCAGCAGCGGTGGTTCGTCGGAGAATTTCGAGCCATATATCTGATGGCACCATTTCAACGCCGTCATTCATTCTCTATGAATGTTCTTCACGGAAAGAGTTTAATTTAGATTAATCTCCCTCTCTCTTCTCTATTGTGTCGTCTCTATATACAGAAACAAGGTCCTCAGTGAGCGGCGGTGTAATGTAATGTAATGTAAGGCTAGGGTTTAGGGTTATGCACTTGTGCTTTAATTTTGTTTGGCCCAATAATTTTTTATATATTAATTAAATATTAAAAATAACAATTCCAAAACCGGTTTTGGTCGGACCAGTTCTTAAAACCGAATGAATATACCCCTATCGGCTCTAGTTTGGCACTTTGAAGACTGATTTTATTAGAACCAGTTCAAACTAGTTTTATTCTCTATGAATCTTCTTGATAAAGTTATATTATTAAAACTTAAGGGAAGTCATTATCACTAATTCAAACTCTCTCTAAGATCAGAGATGGAGCTCACTCTCCAGCAAACGCCTAAGCCAAAGTCGGAAATCTTACCATCACAGACGGCCTCGCATAACCTCTTCACCACCCCACCTTCCGCCTCCGCCTCGCCAAATCACGGAGTCATTCCCCCTCTCTCATCCTTACAGCCCCACCATCGAGCCAACCCCGGCCTTGAGACGGGAACAACTCATCAGAAGTGCGGACATCGTCTTCGTCACCACCGCTGCCCCCGAGCGCGCACAAGAACCGCCTGATACCCCCTTAACCACCAGCATAAACAACACACTCACACCCACCAAACCCTAGTCGGCCCTTTCCATTCACCGTTGAACATCAACTCCTCAACCCAACCTCCACGCGCCTTGCAATTGCAGACGTGCCTCCTAGGCACCTATCGTGTGCTCAGCACACGCCACCACGCGCCACCACGTGCCTGACAAACACAATTTAACCGCACGCGTTTTTAAAGAGGGCGCAAACTAAATACAATTTTGTTACAGATTGCTACGGGACTCGAGAAGAGCGGAAATAAATGAGGACACCAGGAAAGTAGATTGAGATTGGTGAACATGAGATTTTTCTAATGATACTTTGTTATGGTTGTACTGGTACTATGTAATTTCTTCTTGTTTATATTAGTTTTTGTTGTTTCATGTATTTATGCTCTTGCTGCTACTATATTTAATACACTATTTTGTATCAATTATTTCATTAATTTTTTTGTTGTTGTAAAATTAGTAACTTTTACCAACGAAATTGATTTTGTCGACAAAAAGGTGTTGTCGATGAAATAATCTATCGGCAAAACCTTATCTGGTGAGCCCGGAGTCGGCCCATAAGTGTTTGCCGGCGAATCAATTATGTCGGAAAATACCGATAGATTAGGGTTAGGTCCCAATTGACCTAGCCGGACCTAGCCTAGGGCTAGGTTCGACCCTGGGTCGGGGTCGCCTGGGTCCGGCGACCATGACCCAGGGTCGGACCTAGCCCATGGCTAGGTCCGGCTAGGTCAATTTGGGGAAATGGTTTGATTTTGAAGTTTTAGGACTAAATTGAACAAAATAAAAGTTAGGGATGTATTAGATGGACTAAATTGTAATAAAATTGAAAGTTTTGGGCTGGTCACGTGCATGGCACATGCCATTTAACGGCTGTTTTTTACGGAACCCTAACGGAGGTACCAAAACAGTAAGGTTTGGAAACATATGGTACCAATTCGGTACGAAAAAATACTAGTGGTATGAACAGTGTAATTTTTGCAAACATGTGATACCAAAAGGACCTTTAACACTATAATTTATTAACAATATTAAAGACAGTGCATATATACATACAAGTATTAATTAAATTTACCTACAAACTATATGATAAAGCTATGTATAAATAAACTAGCTAGATAGAACAACTTTTCAATCGACTAAATTTATCATGAAATTAGAATTTTTTTTAGAGCATTAGGTTTATAAAGCTAGGAAAAAACCATCGGTTTTAGACACACGTGTGTTTCATGAATTGTTAGTTTTCTTCATTTGATTGATTGGGGTGTGATTGAACTGAATTAAATATGTTGTTATAATGTGGATATCAGTTATGAAGATGAAATGATTAACTTTATTGATATTTAGGTTTCATGTTTAAAATAGAATAAACTTAAAACTTATAATTTTAACTGATACTTTGAAATTGAGTCACTCCGGAATTTTGGAGTGGCATCTGTTTTTATCTAAAATCATATAAGATGATACATAATTTCAATCTTTTTCATACATCATGTTAATGTTTATGACTTAATCACTCGCCCCGCGCGTAGCGCAAATTATCAATGAAATGAAAAGACAAATATGAAACCTACATATGTGAAACAAAATTATGTGAAATGAGTCTCATCTATTTACCAAATAAATTCAATTCAGTTTAATAATTTCATTTCTATTACCTAATTATTTTTTTATTTAATCTTTCTAAAATGCGTATACTTTAGGGTTAATAGCAAAATTGCTACCCGAATTTTAACCAATTCACAAATTGCTACCTCAATTTTAATTTTTTTAAAATTGGCTATCGGAACTTTCAGTTTCATTGCTAGATCTGTTTCAATTCCCGTAAAATTAGATAGAAAATGAGCATGTTTCCGCCACATGAGGTCTTTTCATGTGTACCCAAGATAGATTCAAACACAAATTGAAAGTACTGGAATGAAATACCTTCAATTGGACGCTCAACTGAAAAACATCGTTCGAATTGAGAGGAAATCCAATTGAGTATCTAATTGAAGGTATTTTACTGCAATGTTTTCAATTTATCTTAATATATATGAAAAAACCCAACGTGACAGAAATATGCCCTTTTTTTGTCCAATTTAACGAGAGTTTAAATAGAGGTAATAATTTGAAATACTAACACTATATTTTTTGTATTTATTCAGAAAATAAATAAATATATAAGATAATAACATTAATAATAATAATAATAATAATAATAATAATAATTAATAAAAAAAAATGCTCCCTACTCAATCCAACAAAGCTTCTCAAAACTAATAATACATTGGCAATGCGTGTAGATTTTGGTAACGCTTATCCTAACCGCTGTCTAAAAACCCACCCCACCGGCTGTTTAGAGGGGTCTGATTAAGGTAATCAATACACGTGTCAGAAGCCTATTGAAAGGATTCCATGATGTCCTAATCATGTGTTTCGCGGTATACAGTAACAACCATACGTGGAGCCAACCAAGCCCAACCACGTAGTGACCCTCACGGAGCACGTGCTTACGGAGAATAGTGCCCATCTCTTCTCTTTTCTTCTCTTCCTTGCTTTAATTCCAAATGGAAGTGAAATACTGAAATCCATTAATGGAATTCTAAAAAAAGGAGCAGATTTAATCGCTGAATCTTGAAAGATGAAGATGAGGACGGTGTTCCGTTCCGTCTCGATCTCTCTCAGCTGCAGAGAGGGATTCTCTGCCGCTTCCGCGTGGGTTTTTCTATGTAAAACCCTCGGAACCCCCTTCTGATTCACTCACTCTACGGCGGCGGCGGCGTCGGCGGTACAGCTGCTAGCTTGTTTACAGCTCCCGGGGGCCGACCGATACGGTCTAGGGTTTTCCCCTGCTTCTGCTTTCTTCCTTTTTCATTCTGGTTATTTAGGGTTCCGAAGGTCGCGATGGAGAGATCTAACAGCAGGGATTACAAGGACTTCCCGGGGAGCTCCTCAGGTTAGCTATGCCGCTAATTTTTGCATCTTGTGCTTCGGTTCTGATTCTTTTGGCGTGGGCTGAGCTCATTTTGCAAGAATTTTGTAGTGGAAAATCCATTCTTTGATTTCTTTAATAATTATATTATTGAAGCGTTTCTGGCTAATGTTTGGGGTTAGTGGTGATGCAAAGGATATCCATATCGACTTTGTATGTGGGTTTACCTCTGTAATCTGGTTTGCTCTCGGGTTGATCATAGATTGAATTATTTAGAATGGATAGAACGTGAAGATGCAGACATCTTTTGTTGATTGCTTCTCGTAATCTTTGTCTAGTGTGCTCGGTGAAGCAGTAAACTGGGAAAGCTAGATGGATTTGTAGTCAATTTGATTGTATCTGGATGATGTGATGTCAAATGGAAATGCAACTTAATATATTAAATTTTACAATCACTTCAGTCATTTTGTTTCTTGCTTAATGATGTACTTGAGGTTTGTATTCAGTATTCATTCTTCAAGAGTGCCCTGTTACACTTCATAATCTGCAGAATCCATGGGAAGATATTCCCCAGTATCCTCCATATTATTAATAAGACTTCTGTTCTTTATAAAGTATTATTGACCTCTGCCTTGGTTAGGTGGATTCTTTTAGATTGTCAAATACTTTGTTTTAGAGTTAAGCTTCTCTGCTTTTGTGGCTTTTGCTCTATGGACAATGTAGATTCTTACTCTCCATTTTCTGTTTGCAAATGTTTCAGGTAAAGGACTTTTTGATGCATCACAGTATGAATTTTTCGGTCAAAATCTTGTTGAAGATATGGAACTAGGAGGCCTGGAGGATCTCGGCGAGGACACTACTACTTTTGGTGCCCCAGGTGATGAATATCACCTATTTGAAAAAGATGAGGTGCGTAGTTGAATTATTATCTTGTTCCCTGTAAATGCTTTTATTTTGGGGTTTATTTTAGGAGGCTCAAATTTGTTCCGTTTGCTGCAAACCAAATACACACACATATATGTGATAATCTTCATGTTTGATGACCATCGAACGGTTCTTTCTCCTACTTGACATTAAAAGCGTGTTTCTTTCTCAGGGTGGTGGTCTCGGGTCTTTATCCGATATTGATGATCTTGCTACTACTTTTGCAAAGGTTAGATCAACTACCTATACAATCGCCTTCAGTTGAAGCTTATTGACGTGTTGCATTTATTCTTACTAGACGAACCCATGCTATAATGGATGCCCATTTTATATTATCACAATCTGTAATGGGTTCATCTGCAAGTTGAACTTTTGTTTATGGTTCCTCTAAGTCTATGTGTACTATGATTCTAATGCTTGTCAATTTGGTATTAACTTGCTTATGCAGTTGAATCGGGTGGTTACTGGACCTAAAAATCCTGGCGTTATCGGTGATCGATCTGGATCTTTCTCTAGGGAAAGTAAGGAACTAATCTTTTCTTAAAGATATTGCTTTCTGCTGATACTGCACCTTTTGTTATTCTTGCTGTTTCTTGGTGAAGTCCAGCTTTGCCCACTGTAATCCTTGTGCGAGCTTGGTGTTTACACCAACAGCATTATACTAAGTGTCACATTATTTTGTGATTTTTTTTTTCAAAACGTTAAAGGTGAACCCTAGAAGGGGTAGGAGATAGAGGACACTTGGCAACTTTTAATTGGATTGGTGTAAAAACCGCCCTTACCTAAGATTTTTTGCTCACTGACAGATATTCGCTGTCTTTTAATTTGCCAGGTTCATCAGCTACTGATTGGGCTCAAGATGGAGAATTCCTGACTTGGCCAGAAACATACTCCTCATTCGATCCAGAAACCGACCTACAACTAAAGAGGTGGTCCTCCCAACCGCAATCATTGGAAGACGAAAAGCCTCTGTACAGAACATCCTCGTACCCACTGCCCCAACCTAATCTACAACACTACAAAAGCGAGCCAATCCTTGTACCAAAATCCGCTTTCACATCGTTCCCTCCACCTGGCACCCGATCCCAACAAGCCTCCCCCCGAAACCCAGATATTTACTACCCTAACCCTAGTAACCTTCATCACCAGCTTTCTGGTTTGTCCCAAGTGGAGTATGGTGGAAATATGGCACAGTTCACCTCCTCACCCGGCCTTCCTTTTAACAACGGGCCCCACAATCACTGGGTCAACCAAGCTATGTTACAGCAGCAGCTGCAGCAGCATCAGCAGAGGATGCACCATTCTCTCCAATCCTTGGCTCATCTCGCTGCTCTACAAGCGGCTGCTCCTCCTTTATACAGCAGCCTTCCATCACCTTCGTACCGAAAACCTAAATCCCAAAGAGGAAGGCATCAGAATAACGTTCGGTTCTCTCACCAGAACTCGGATGCTAGTAGCCAGAAGAGTGAAACGGGTCCCACTATTCAGTTCCGATCAAAGTACATGACTTCCGAGGAAATCGAGAGTATACTGAAGATGCAGCATTCTTCTTCTCACAGCAACGACCCTTATCTCGATGATTATTACCACCAGGCGCGCCTTTCGAAGAAATCGGTATCCGGGTCGTCCAGGATGAAGTCGAAATTCTGCCCGGCACATCTCAGAGAACTGCCTTCCAGATCACGGAATAGCTCTTCTTCCTCTTCCTCCTCCTCTTCGGATCATCATCATCATTCTGCATTGTCTTCAGTTCGTAAGCTTCGGCCTTTACTCGAGATGGACCCACCACTGAGCTCTGGTTCGGCTGCTGATGGTAATCAAAAGGCTACCGAGAGGCCTTTGGAGCAAGAACCGATGCTTGCTGCCCGAATCACGATCGAGGATAGCCTCTCTGTGATTCTTGATGTGGATGATATCGAGAGAACATTACAGTGTACCCAGCCACAAGACGGTGGGGCCCAGCTGAGGCGGAGGAAGCAGATTCTTCTTGAGGGTCTAGCCGGATCGCTCCAGCTGGTAGACCCGCTTGGGAAAACCGGCCATACAGCTGGAGGGTTGAGTCCTAAAGATGATATTGTCTTTTTAAGGCTAACTTCCCTTCCCAAGGGGAGAAAGCTCATGTCGAGGTACTTGCAGCATCTTTTCCCGAGCAGCGAACTAGCCCGGATTGTGTGCATGGTGGTTTTCCGTCACCTGAGGTTCCTATTCGGCGGCCTGTCCACCGACACGTCAGCAGCTGAGACAACCTTAAACCTTGCCAGGCGGGTTTCGGTTTGTGTTGGTGGGATGGACTTGCGTGCACTGAGTGCGTGTCTGGTAGCCGTGGTCTGCTCCAATGAGCAGCCGCCACTTCGGCCTATAGGGAGCCCGGCTGGGGACGGGGCTTCTGTGGTGCTGAAATCGGTCCTTGATCGAGCCACCGAGCTTCTGACTGATCCTCATGGTGTCCACCTCAGCATGCCGAATCGGCACCTGTGGCAAGCTTCGTTTGATGAGTTCTTTAGCTTGCTGACCAAATACTGCCTGACCAAGTACGAGACAATCGTGCAGTCCATGTTTGTGCAGAATCAGCAGCAGAGTCCCGAGGCGGGACGAGCTGTGGGCAGGGAGATGCCGGTGGAGCTGCTGCGGGCAAGTCTGCCCCACACAGACGACAACCAGAGGAAGCTGTTGGTTGACTTTGCACAGCGGTCGATGCCCATAACGGCAATCACTTCGCAGGCTGCTGGTGGCGGCCAGATAAGCTCGGAGTCGGTCCGGGGATGAAGAAGAAGAAGAAGGTGAGTGTTGTTCAATGTGGAATTCAAACACATTATTAGCTATAATTTGTATTAGTATGTCCTAATTAAGACATGGAAACAAACATACCCTGCCCTAAATGTGAAAATACATGTTAATTAATGCTTAGTATGTTTTGTTTTTTTTAGTTAAGAAGACAAGCTAAATGGAATGGAGAATGGTGAAGATATGATCTGCAGAGTTGGTAGGGGAAAGAAAGAGTGGTGATGGTTTAGGGTAAAAGATGTAAATTGAGTGAAATCCGAGCCCCTTTGAGAAGTATTGACAGACAGGTAGAAGTAGTTGTAGTAGTAATGTGAAATTGATGGAATGTGTGTAATAACATAAACTTGGATGGATGATGGAGAAAATAGCTCGCTCTTGTTGTTTGCTTCACTCCACTCCATCTGTGGCAGTTGCGATTTCTTCTTTATGCAGATTTTAATAATGTAGCATAAATGTTGACTATTCTGATGATATTTTCTTCCCTTTATTTATTGTAATAATAATCAACGAAAAGAAAACCCATAAACTATTACATAAAACACCCCAAAACAGATAACCATGTAACATCCCTTAACCAGAGGTCAGAGGTTTAGTTTCCGCCGGTGGCATGGGAGTGGAACACTGTTCAGGCCAGCACTTTATCTCTTACGGAGTGACCCGGTGCGAGTGAGATTAGTCTAGGTGTGGAGTAAGCATGTTACGGGTGCTGCCCTCCTGACCAGTTCACTGTTTTCGATTGGTTCAATCGTGTTCAGACCGGTTTGACAGGTTTTAATAAAAAAAAGGGAACATTAGAGCAGTTCAGTTTTACTGTGGTTATCTAGCTCAGCTCAATTTTATAAAAGAAATTCCATTCAAACTGGCAAATCGATATCGGTTTTCACTGTCCAACCCGGTCCGCCACTGGTTCAATCATTGGATTCGTTTTATAAGCATTTTAATTTTTGTTTGAGTAGGTCTGTTACTATGACCGGTTCACTATCTAATCCGGTCCGACCGTCGGTCCGGTTCAATTTTCAAAACATTTTTTTGTACTCTCATTTCCTGTTGTTAATTTCTCGGTTGTAATCCGTACACTAATATTACTTGAGGTATTCAGAATTAAAGAATCGTTCGGGTTGGGGTAAAAAAAAAAGAAAAAAAACAAAAAAAAGTCATGGATGACTTCAATACTAAGTCACCCTGGATGTCATCAATATTAAGTTTTCCATTTTTACTTATTTTCCCTCTGACTTTGTATTCTGTAGCATTCTTACCCCTTTAGCTAGCTCCAAATCTTCTATATATATATATATATGGGTGAATAACCTGGGAGAGGTCTGAAGTTTGGCCCTTGTTAATTTGAGAGGTCTGAAGATTGAAATGGTGATAACTGAGGTCTGAAGTTTGGACTTTGTGATTTTTAGGTTTTCCGTCCAAATTTTCTGTCAAATTTAACAGAACCGTGTGAAATGTCAAAAATACCCTTTTGTAATATTTGAATTAATAAAAAGTTTAATTAATATAAAGATGAAATGACAAAAATACCCCTGTCCATAATTTAAACCTAACCCAACTCCGACCACCACCACGGCTCCGGTCGGCCACCACCCTCTCCGGCGACCACCATTCTCTCCGGCGACCACCACCCTCTCCGGCCGGCCACCACCCTCTCCGACGACCGCCACCACGGCCTCAACTGGGCCCAAATCGGAGCCACATAGCTCCGATCGGAGCCACCGAGCTCCGATCGGAGCTTTGTGGCTCCGATTTGGGCCCAATCGGGGCCGATGGCTCCGATTTGGGCCCAATTGGGGCCGTGGTGGCGGTCGTCGGAGAGGGTGGTGGCCGGCCGGAGAGGGTGGTGGTCGCCGGAGAGAGTGGTGGTCGCCGGAGTTGGGTAGTGGCCGGCCGGAGCCGTGGTGGTGGCTGGAGTTGGGTGGTGGCCTTAAGGGCATTTTCGTCTTTTCATTGAATCATGTGAGATGCAAGAAGGGTATTTTTGGAATTTTTTTTTATTTCTGGTCACATGCAATGCACATGACCAACTTCCGTCAGTTTTAACGGAAAAAACTAACGGAGACCTCTATTATCTACAAGTCGAAACTTCAGACCTTTGTTATCACCATTTCAAACTTCAGACCTCTCAAATTCACAAGGGCCAAACTTCAGACCTCTCCCAGGTTATTGACCCTATATATATATATTGGATTTCACTTCATCGAACTCACTCACATTCAAGACACTACCAACACTAGCCATTTTCATCAATAAATGGAGGAAACTACGAACTCGTCGGAGAAAACCACCACCAACTGCCTCAGATGGGCGGCAAGAGATGAATCCGGGTTCCTTTCCCCTTTCCACTTCGATCGCAGGTGAAACGACTTTTATATCTGACGTAGTGTAGTAGTGTTTATATATACTCATAATCGAGTTTGTGCAGGAGTATCGGAGAAGACGATATTTCGATTAGGATCACCCATTGTGGGATATGTTACGCAGATGTGATTTACACTCGAAACAAACGTGGTGGATCCGTAAACTACCCACTTGTACCCGGGTACGTGCTCGATCGATATTATCTGTTTTACATAAAAAAAATCATACTTTTAAAGTTTTACATATTTTACAGGCACGAGATTCTGGGGGTGGTGAAAGAAGTGGGGGCTAAAGTGAGGAAATGCAAAGTAGGGGACCATGTGGGAGTTGGAGCATACTTGAACTCATGCAGAGACTGCGATTACTGCACCCAGGCTCAGGAAGTCCACTGCTCTAAAGGGGTCGTTACCACCATCAATGGTGTTGATGTCGACGGAACTCCGACACGTGGCGGATACTCGACTTTCATAGTCGTCCATGAAAGGTGGTTCAATTACTACTTATTTTCGATTTAACCCTTTAAAGTCGTATAACTAGACGTTCATATATATAACGAACACGTGTCGACTTCTGATTGCTTCAATAGTTGTTTTGTTTGTAATTATCCATTATTTTCAACACTTTCGTTGCTGTTAAAGTTGACTGACTGACAGTATAGACTAAAACCGGCCGAACCAAATCCTTAGTTTTCAGCATATAAATAAAAGGAGTCGTATATTTTCCCCAAAACCGGGTCGGTTAAGAGCTAGCCTCTTGTGTACCCAATTTGCGGATAACTGGGTTGACCCGATTCACAGGCCTACTAAAAATGTTATTTTCTATTTCAGTTTCATCCGCGTCCTAGGTGTTTAATTCGTTATTCGCTTAGTTAATTTAAGTTTCTAGTTAGCATTATAATTAACTAGTGGCGACTCTTTCAAAAATCCATTTTTTTAAAATAAAAAACATTCGCATTAGGTTAGTTTTAGGTACGACAATCAGCATCCTTTGTTAAATTCATGTTCTGTTTTTTTGCAGATACTGCTATACGATCAACGAGAGCTATCCGTTGCAATTAGCAGCTCCGTTATTATGTGCGGGAATCACGGTATACACTCCGATGATCCGACACAAGATGAATGCCCAACCCGGAAAATCGCTAGGAGTGATCGGACTCGGCGGCCTAGGTCATATGGCCGTCAAGTTCGGAAACGCTTTCGGCTTAAACGTCACCGTATTTAGCACGAGTGGCTCTAAGAAAGCAGACGCTTTGGATCTCCTCGGAGCTCATAATTTTGTTCTCTCCACTGACGAGGAACAAATGAATGCAAGTCCCTGTCCTTTAGCTTTATACTCAAATGCACCCTTAAGTTTAGACATGTTAAATTGATAGTGATTTTTCCAATGCAGGCTCTATCGAAATCGCTCGATTTCATCATCGACACGGCATCGGGAGACCACGCGTTCGACCCGTACATCACATTGCTAAAACCCGGCGGCGTGCTAGCCCTAGTTGGTGCCCCAAGTGAATTGAAGCTGAATCCTCTTAACCTTCTCCTGGGTATTATTTACTTCTCTCAAAATTTGTATAAATTTTTAAAAAAGAATCCTAATGAAGATTTTAAATTTTTTTAATTTGGATTCAGGTATGAGAACTATTTTTGCAAGTGCAGTTGGAGGCACAAAGTTGACACAGGAAATGCTCGACTTTTGCGCCGAGCGCGAGATATACCCGGAGATCAAACTGATCCCGATTCAGTACGCAAACGAAGCTCTACAGCGGCTCGAGAAGAGCGATGTTAAGTACCGATTCGTAATCGACACTGAAAACTCTTTACATAAATGATCATCAAGCCGACTGCGAAGAGTGTAGAGAATGCCCTCATGGTTCTCTACAATTACCATATATGCCACTCTTCTCTAAATAAAGATGAATTTGTTTCTCTTTTCTTGTGTACTCTTATTATTGGAAGCAGTTATTGCTTTCTTAAATAAACTTCTACTTTAATTATGCTGCTAAAAAGATGAGCTTCCATTGCTACATTTTATGATAAAAATGCTATTAAACCCTAAACATTGGAAAGTTGAAACAGCAATATTGTAGCAGAAAAAAAATTACCAATTAAACAGTAAGTGCGGTTGCTATGAATCGGCAGCTACGATTCTGAATGCTTCTTCTCTGCTGATGATGATTTCTTTCGCATTGTCCAAAAAGCTGCATAGTATCGATTCTGCAAATACCAATACATCATTTTATTGACGAATTAACAAAAACCCCATGAATTGAAATGAAGTGTTATGTTTTTGAAGACTTACTTGCATCATGGATCTTGGATTTGTGGTATATGTTGTCTCAATGGTCTTTTCCTTCTGTAAAAGAGTAAAATAAGATTACCAACCATACAATATATCGGCAATGTATCTATGAGACCGCAACATATCGATAATTTACCTCAATCTCAAACCCGTAACTAAAAGCAACTTTTTTTACATCTTCCAGACTCAACTCAATAGACATCTCCTATAATCAATACCAAGCAATGTAAAAAAAATTAAAAAATAATAATAAGTTGAATTGAACCGTTTGAAGAGGATATTTGAGTAAAATCCAAAAACCGGCTTACGTTTTCTTGGCCATAAATGTCTGCAAAGTGATATAGAAGGGGACCCAAATTAATCCAAACCTGAAATCAAAATGCATTATTAACAATGCTAAAAGACACTGCAGACACTAAATAATGTCTATAGTAGCTTTTGATGTAAGAGCTTACTCCCCCATCTTTGAGAATCCTTGATATGATTTCAATGTATTCGATGACATTGTGAGCCGTATCAATGAAAAAACATGTCACCACAGCATCCCAGATTCCTGTTTAAGCCAAAACTAACCTTTTATCATGATGCAGTAAGTAGAGGAATTCGATATTTTGCTTCATTGAAAATAATGAACTTATCAGGCATTAACAATGTAAAAAAGCTATTTTTACTTCATGTCAGTTAACTCAAATGAACAAGGAAATTCCAAATATGTTGCCAAGTGATAATATTTACCTTTCCTTTGTGTAGTAAAAAAAATGGGAGTCAAATGCATCCAAATTAGAACTTTGTATTACCTACGTGGCATGGATCGCTGTACACCTCAACAAAGTCACCACCACACATTGAGAAGCCTTCGGTAATCCCAGCACTGCACCGAGGATAGTACGGTCAAGTTGTTAACCAACATAACCATGTAAACACAATGACAAGACGTGTCGGATTTGTCAAGACGGGTCATAATAAATAACATTCATTATATGATTGACTAATTTGAAAGTAATAAACTAGAAACGATACTGAATGCTCTATAGAAGATTCAAGCGATAGTGACAGAAGGAAGCTTACCTAGCTGGGAGAATATCTGGAATAGAAACAGGACGAAGTTGGTCCTCATCGGATACTGAATTACAATTACTATGAATCCAAGGATAGATTGTCCATTCATCCACAGTTTGAGTTCTACAAAAACAATTAAATCCATCAGGAAATCATAGCATTAGAAAAATGTATAGATGCATATAACCAAACTCAGAAGTTCTTACTGGTTAAGAATGAAGCTAGAGCATATCATCATATAATAAGAAAATTCATTTCCCTGACTTATAAAACCTGCAAGTTCCGAATGGAAAGCATTAGGGAAAAAAATAAACATGCAGTTCACAGATTGGAAAGTACAGCATTCAGCGTACCCCGTGATGATATCTCAAGAGCCAACCTCCCAAGTCCGGCTCCTGGAACTAAGCAAGCAGGAGGGCTGCAAATACAAGTTAGTATTTTGCAGTTTCTTGGACTGAATGAAGCTCATGCAGTGATGATTGCCTATCTATTTAGTGATCACACTTTATGGAAGAATTCACACAAGAAGATCAAGTTCAACAGAAGTATTCACATTTTTTTTTTGTGTGACTCATTATCATATGTTAAAATGCATCAGAACCCTCTTGGAGATAGCACTTGATTTACGAGGTATATATTGATCATGGCTTTTTCAACTGTACTACCTTTTCACTCTACCCATACAACCAAAAATGGCCACATCTGAGAAAGGTGTATATTAGTTATAGAGATCTATGACTACCCCTGCCTTTCTCTTTGTGTTATTCTTTTAAATACTTATTATTATTACATTCAGGAAAGCAAAAGAGAGTTTGTCTGATACATGAAATTTGGTTAAAGACAGGGCAAGTGTTCTGGAAGTAGGTTCACCTTTCCTTAGTACGATGAGGGAAGAGGGAGTCAAGCTCGTCAAGAATAGGCTTGTAGCATTCATCTCGTTCTTTCCTGCCCTATCAAATTAAAAAATTATGATCAGAAAAGGAACATCGAGAAGAGCTATCAACCCAGCAAAAAATGACTGGTTACCTCAGCTGCCCAATCTCTAACTATGTTCCTTACAATACAACGGACCTGTTTCAAGTATCACAAAATTAGCTAAAAACCTAATCACATATCAAAATTAAGTAAATATCAACTAATGTAGGCTTTCAGAGGAGAAAAGGGAAAAGTATATTGCGTATATAAGCATCCATAATGGCAAAGTCCAACTTAGATATGCATCAACATGAATAGGATTAAGCCAGATGTACAAGTTTTGTGACAAGTGATGCCAAATCCACTCCACCAAATGAAGTTGGAAAAGATGCTCCAGTCAAAATTTATACGATGATTAACAATCATTCCAATATCCACATAAAGAAGCTAGATTCCAGTTCGACTGACTCATCCTAATATCAGTTATCTTCAAGCTTCTAGGCATGGATCTAGAAATGCTAGAGCTGAACGATAATCTGAAGCTACTGAAAATATGATTTTTGTTCTTACAAGCAAAACATAAGGAACAAGTTAATATAGAGGAAGTATACCGGGAACTTTTTGTTCTCTATCCTTGTTAAATGAGGCATTAAATAACTCTTTCTAGGATAGAGGGAAAAAGAACAGGTACTTTAGTTCTTTTAGGTATTTCCGATTTTGTAGAATTCCTCTCACTTAGATGCACATGTTTAGCTAGCTGTGGTGACGGCAAAAAGAATCCAGAATGGTCAATTTTTATAAACTTCAATGACATACACTTGAACCCTAGGACAACAACTTCATCCACCTACAAGGCATTGTGTCATTCACTCAATTTATCAGAGAGTATGCGAAGCTATTTCTACACGTTTATGAAAAGATCCTTTGAGTGTCTCCCCTCCCCCACTCATATCCATTCAATTTTATCAAGAAACATAGCCTTAACTTTTGGCTGACGTATATATCAGTGCATGGATTTGCCTAGTTATTGCTTTCACTTACCTTATCAACATCAACCAATGGAACGTCTAACTGCAATGAAGGATCCATCCAATCAGAACATGATGAAGTAACCTGAAAATAAGCAAGGAAAAAATAACAAAATGAATCTCTGCATAAAGAAGAAAGCACCCGCATAGCCTGTACAATGCATTTAATCGACACTAAATAAGACAATTTTCCAACTTTGAAGTTCCAGCATCAAATGATTGGAAAAAAGTAAAAAACGACTACACGTCTAAATCTGAGATGGGCATGGCAGGTACTCAATCAATTTACATAAAGAAATGTAATCAATTTACATATGACCCATCTAGCACTAATAAAATAGGCAACTTGTGTGGCAACATATACTAATATAAAAGTAATCGTTACACATTTAACTGTCTTTATCTTGTTCAACGTGGAAGAAGAGCAAATAAAAGGTGAAGTAGTGGCCCTGGCAAAGCTTCTTTACAGCCAACGTTGGTTACAGTAGTAACAACTTACTTCCTGGACACTATAAATCCTTTTGCACATCCACAAATCTACTATTTAAATATTTTGCTTCTCTCTCCCCTTCTGAAAATCTTGCACCTTATTGGTGCCTTGTTAATGATATATCTAACTTTACCATTCAAAAATAAAATTAATGACTAGGTACAAAAACTGTCATTAATTCAATATCTGCAAAACTTAATTGAACATTTGAGAGATAAATCCCATCATTTACTTAGGAGAACTGAAATTCATTCCATAGAGACCAAGCTGGTTGAATCATTTAAGCATTATGCCCATGATGGTAAGAAATGTCAAAACAAGAAAATCTAAAGACCACAAATTATAGCCAGAGAGAAAATAATAACTTACATGTCCATTTGAGCAAGCAATGTCATTGTCATCATGCCTGCACCTCTCTTCACTGTATCTCGATTCTAATGGAGGATTTTCCTTGTTCGAGACATGGCTACAACTACTTTCCACAGCCTGATATAATCAGAAATATATTTTTTTAAAGGTCTAACGAAACCTACGACATAAAAAGGTAGTAAGAATTAACTTTCTGGTATACCACAGTGCGAGCAATCCTTTCTGAAGTATCTGAACTCTGTACCGCATTGCATTGCTTACTGTGACCAGCCTCGCTGCCCTCAGATAAGCAAAGATCTTGGCTTGTTGCAGCAGTCTGAGAAGGGAGGGAATCCCTATTTGACGATAACAAGGGATCGTTAGGCTTTTCATGAGGCGCACGGTCTGCAATATCAACATCTTCGCTCAAATCAAGCGGAGGGTCAAAGGCCTGACACGGAAGAAGTAGCATAAAAGGAAAAAGAAAATAGTAAATACATAATTAGTCTCGATTAGTAAAACTGGTTTTGAAACCGAAAATATGGATAAACATATAACCCCTGCGCCTATTCTTTAAATGTTTTCCTAAAGATCATCTTTCATGTGCTCACCAGCACCATTTTAGTTCTCACTAAAGTTTTTAGCAGTAATAAAGCGAAAAAAAAGTATACCAAGGACGAAATAGAGTTCCAACTGACCTGAAGCATGCTAAAAATGAAGTACGAATTTGCAGCAATACACCTGTATAATCAACATCTTGAGTTGTTAAGATTTAGTACAATGCTTTTAATTAGAACTTAAGGGTCAGTCACAGGTAATGTTTATGAAAAAAAAAAAAAAAGGTCAAGTGAAAGACAAATCAGTTTACTATACACAAGAGAAATGTGCTATGCACCCATAATACTAGCAGCAACATAAACCTAAAATGGACGACAAAGACAGCACATAAAAATGTGCATCTCTTTTGGCCGCAAAAATACTACACGGCATTCATAGCAATAGCATTAGAGTATCGCAAACTTTCAGGTGCCTAAGAGCATCAAGGTTGAATTGCCGCACACTATAAAAGTTAGACATACAATCCCCATCCCCACAGTTCTTGTTTTAGTGAAAATGATCCAGAATATTAGCCACACATCTCTTACTAGCATGAACTTGAGGCCTAGCTCTAACACTACATAAGCAGCTGTAGCAAACCTGAGTGGGTTAACCTTGCAAGGTGCTTGTCAAACCGGATTTAGGTATGAAGAGGTAGGCAGAAATTCACCCCAACAACCTCCATATGTGGTTTGTTCCAGAAAAAAATAAAATAAAAACATACTTTTTGTTTTACCCTGTCGATAGATGTTCAAACATTACCTTAGCAGAAAAGGCACACTGAATATTGAAGCTATCCTATATTCCTATTCTACTGGGGCAGTATGGCAGCTACCAAAATTCTTTTCCAGAATATGCCATTACAAAAAAAAAAAAAAAAACTGTTTTTTTCGATGTTAAAGCTTTATATCACATTAATAAACCAAGAGGGTGGTAACTGGTAACTCATTTATAAAAGTGGGGCAAAATACCTAGAATAGCAAAATATAATTTTAAAAATCATGAACATAGATGAATGAATGTCTCATCTGTAATCATCAATAAACCATAAATATAATAATCTAACCCAAATTTCAACAAACATATTACCTTGTATGCAGAACCCATATAAACTAAATCTTTCAGTGATACTATTTTTTGGTTATTTTGCCATCTACCTTTTTGTAAATGAGTTCATTACAAATTATTTATAAAAAAAAACTTCACTGATTCCACCAAACAGAAATGGATTAAAACAATAGAATAAGTAGAAAGGAGAACATACTGTCTCAATTTACTGAACTTTCGAGGATAGTGTGGTAGTAACACCTGCAAGAACAGTAAGTGAAGAAGAATTGTGAAGATAACTGGAAACAACGAAGAATCATAAAGTTGGAAATTTTTCTGCATTCATCATAACAGAAGCAGATACCTTATGAGCAGGTGGGAGCTTCTTGTAGGATCTTTCATACCGTCTTACATCTTCTTCAGCCGCATCAGGATAACTGCACATTACCCAATACAGTAAAGGCATTTATTTGGTTACAGAACTCGAACCGAAACGAGCTAACAAAACGAAGTGCAACGAAAATAACAGCATTAGGGAGCATAGCAGCTGAACGATCCATAAAACAGCAATCAAGTTGTGCTAATTCATCCAGTTAGCAATTAAGGAGAATGGCAGCCTCCAATTCAGAAATCAAGCTTGGATACCAAACATAATCATCAGAGAACAAAAGGGTCAACTAGCTGGTGGGTGTCAATCCATTACATTGACTGAATGCAGTAAAACAACTACGGAATCGCCCATTTACAAAATTGATGAACAGAGGCGGCAAAATACGAATTGGATTGGTGACATACTTGAGATAGGCGCTGATGATACGCCGCAGAGACTTGATTTCGAGGGCTTCTTCGAGCTTCCTTTGGCGAAGCTGCTCTTCGCTCTCTTCCTCTGCATATCGATACATCTCCATCCCCTCCTTCTCCCTCTCTCTCTATATTGTACTTCACAGTTCACACTGCTTTTGATGTGAGCTCTCGTTCACTGTAACTGCAGCGATGTCATTCATGGAGGAAGGGTTATGTTATGGAGACCGATTTGTGGGCCGAAAGACTAATACACATTAGTAAGAGTTTTTTTTTTACTAATATAAACTTATATTAACATCTAAATACAAATATAGGCTACATAAACAATTATTTACCAATATAGGCCAATCTTAACCGAGATGTGACATCTCGGTTAAGAGAAAAAAAAAAAAGTAAATTTTTTTTCTTTGGCCAGGGCTGTCAGCATGCTGCCATGTGCATGCTGATAGCGTGACCAGATGCTTTTCAAAGCATCTGGTCCGGTCCTAACCAGATGCTTTAAAAGCATCTGGTCCGGTTCTGACCGGACCAGACACTTGAAAAAGTATTTGGTCCGGTCTGGTGGCTGCTGGAGGATCCGGCGAAGCAAAAATTATAAAAAAAAATTAAATAAAACTTCCAGTTGCATTTTCAAAAGGAGAAATCACTGTTTATCAAATGATAAACAGTGATTTCTGCTGTCGAAAATGCAATTGGAAGTTTTATTTAATTTTATCGTTAAGATAAACCATGGTGATTTTCTCCTCTTGATAAAATGTGCATCCACAAAATAGTTAAAATATAATAAAAAAAATTGAATATTCATGTATAATTTCAAAATATTTATTTAAAAAATAGGGATTTAAATCAAATTGGTAGCTGGGTTAACAGCCCAAAACGAATTGGTACCTCCATTAAATTTTGTGACAAATTGGTACCCGAGTTAACCTGGGTGTTGCACCGTTAGAATTTCTGGTTAAAACTAACGGAATCTCATTTTTGGTGCATGAAAAGACTAAAATACCCTTATTGCAGAATAGCTACGTAATAGCAATTCAAAACTTTGGAACCCAATATCTCACTCATTTCTTCATCTTTTTGGACAATTTTTTTTTTGAAACCGCATAACTTTTCGAGATCTATGCAAGCCAAATAGCCTTAAAGTGATTTGACCAGTTTTTTTTTCCAATAAACACCGGTTTCCATGTTAATTCGATCTTTTTTGTATAAAGCTCCACCGCGTTCTAACACTTATCAACTTTGATCACCAAATTTTTTTACTAATTGGATTTCAATCAAACCGTTGCTCTTGGATTCCAACACTTCTGTTTAAGAACCAAATTGATATTATACCTTTCATCCAAAAGAAAACAAAAAGCGAAAATCTGTCGAATTAATTATTATGCAATCTATAACTTACTAGAATTTTTCTTGATGTCTCCAGTAAACTATATTGGTGTGTCTCTAAATCAATAAACGTCACTACAAGAGAATATATGAATCTTAGCATGATAAGCTACCAATTTTTTTGTTTATATATTTTCTGGACATGCTGAAAAATTGACCAGTTCTGCAGGTCTTCGATTTTAAAAGCTTTACATGGTCCAACATAAAATTGCAAATGGAACAGTTTTGGCAATATCTCGAAAGAAAATTTATTGTTTGTCTCTAGCCACATAGTGGTAAAATTCTTTGTGTGGTTCTTTTAATGCAAGTTCATCTTATTTTCTCACATTAAGGTCATCCCTCATGATACTGAGAGTATCAATTTCCACATGTAGATTAAATGAGAAAATAAACTATTTCTTGTTGGTGTCCATTCTAAAAGTTCTTCCAATACCCTTAAAAGTACTTTTCATATTGTTCTATTTCAAGTATGAAACATATTTATCTATCTAAGATCCATATGTTCTCTTGCAGTGACGTTTATTGATTTAGAGACACACCAGTATAGTTTATTGGAGACATCAAGAAAAATTCCAGTAAGTTATAGATTGCATAACAATTAATTCGACAAACTTTCATTTTTGGTTTTCTTTTGGATGAAAGGTATAACATCAATTTGGTTTTTAAACAGAAGTGTTGGAATCCAAAAGCAACGGTTTGATTGCAGTATTGGAATCCAATTAGTAAAAAAATTGGGTGATCAAGGGTGATAAGTGTTAGAATGCGGTGGAGTTTGATACAAAAAAGAATGAATTAACATGGAAAACAATATTTATTGAAAAAAACTGGGAAAATCACTTTACGGCTATTTGGGTTGCATAGATCTCGAAAAATTATGTGGTTTCAAAAAAAAATCGTCTTAAAAGATGAAGAAATGAGTGAGATATTGGGTTCCAAAGTTTTGAATTGCTATTACGTAGCTATTCAGCAATAAGGGTATTTTAGTCTTTTCATGCGCCAAAAATGAGATTCCGTTAGTTTTAACCAGAAATTCTAACAGTGCAACACCCAGGTTAACTCGGGTACCAATTTATCACAAAATTTAGTGGAGGTACCAATTCGTTTTGGGCTGTTAATCCAGGTACCAATTTGATTTAAATCCCTAAAAAATATCATCGTATATATATTGTATTTTTTGCTTCGTCGGGTCCTCCAATAGAGACCAGACCAAATATGATTGTTTTCTTCTCTTGCAATTGGAAGGTTTATTTAATTCTATCGTTTAGATAAACCATTGTGATTCTCTTGATAAAATGTGCATCTACAAAATAGTTAAATCGATATGATAAAAAATTGAATATTCATGTATAATTTTAAAATATTTGTTTCTCAACTGTATGTATAGTTTTAAAAAATATCATCGTAAATATATATATATTTTTTTGCTTCGTCGGGTCCTCAAACAGCCACCGGACCGGACCAAATACTTTTTCAAGTATCTGGTCCGGTCAGAACCGGACCAGATGCTTTGAAAAGCATCCGCTGTCAGCATGCACATGGCAGCATGCTGACAGCCCTGGCCAAAGAAAAAAAATTTACTTTTTTTTTTCTCTTAACCGAGATGTGACATCTCGGTTAAGATTTAAAAATCTTAACCGAGATATCACATCTCGGTTAGGCCTATATTGGTAAATAATTGTTTATGTAGCCTATATTTGTATTTGAATGTTAATATAAGCTTATATTAGTCAAAAACTCCATTAGTAATGAATAATCCAGCGCCTTTAAGCTAAAAAAAAAAAAACAATTAGTAAATTTTTAAAAGGTAAAATTTCTGGTGAAATTTCAATAAAAAGTAAAAAAGAGAAAGTAAAGAAACAAATGTGTTGGTGTTTGGTGTATGCCCATTCCACTTTCTATAAAAATTTCACAAGTTTTTTCACATTTTGTAGCACCACCCTAATAATAATCGAGCACCTTACCCCGGGTGACTATATGCGAATAAAATTAATCTAGGTTTGGAGCAAGTAGTTACGGGTGCTGTCTTTCTGATGGGCTCACCTAGGACCACTGTAGGAAACAAAAAAATAAGGGTTAACAGGTCTTTTGGTCCATGATGTTTGACCACTTTTGAGTTTTAGTCATGATGTTTTTTTTTTTTTGCCTAATTTTGGTACCATATGTTTGCAGATTTTTCTAATTTTGGTTCGACCGTTACATTCCGTCTATTTTTTCCGTCAATGACATGTGCAAGTCACGTGATCCACCCTAAACTTTCAATTTTGTTCAAATTTGGGGGAATTGAAAATTTAGGGTGTCAATTCCCCGAAATTTGAACAAAATTGAAAGTTTAGGGTGGATCACGTGACTTGGACATGTCACTTAACGGAAAAAATGGACGGAATGTAACGGTTGGACCAAAACTAGAAAAATCTGCAAACATATGGTACCAAAAGTAAGCAAAAAAAATATCATGAACCAAAACCCAAAATTTGTCAAACATCATGGACCAAACGACATGTTAACCCAAAAAATAATAATAACTAACTGGTAAAGCGAGTTGTGTTCTCAATAACGACTAAAGTCAAATATCGTTGGAGACACTCTCTTGGAAGAGCTTTAACATTAACGCTACATGTCTGAAATTACAAAAACAATCTTGTATATTCCAAAAAAGTACAAAAAATTCTTATAAAATGATTCTTTCAACTTAAAAAAAAAAAAAAAAAAAACTTGCCAAAAGTTTTTAAACTTTTCCAGATCCAACGATTGTTGCAACAGAAACTTTGTAAATCAACAGAATACGAAGAGTCACAGATTAAACAGCAAAGATTCGCAACAGAATCGCAACGTAAAAACCATAATCGAAGAAAGCAAAGCAGTTAGAGCTTTGAAGCTCTGATACTATGTGAAATTCGGAATTTACCAGAGGAGAAACCTTAGCAGAGCAATTGTGAGAGAAGAGAGAAGAGTAGCGGTGCAAGAAATCAAGGGTTCATCAAGCCAACTCCTTTATCTGGTGACTTTCCCCTAGGGCTGGGCATGGTTCGGTTCTTGGCCGAACCGGTTCAGAACCGAACCGGAACCAGATTTTAGGTTTAGTTGGTTTTCTGTACCAGGTAAGAACCGAACCAGATTTTAGGTCCTAGAACCGAACCATAGGAGAACCGGTTTTGAACCTTTTTTTCATTTTTTTTTTTAATTAAAATTCAAAATATACACTTTTTTTTTACTAAAATTCAAAATATACGGCCAATATAGAACTATTCCTAAGTTAAGTTTCGAGTTCAAAACTAAACTCAATTGACTGTAGAACTGATATGAGCTAACATAATATATAATAACTATATATAAGTAAGAAAATCTGCTACGACCACCTATTTATCCAATATGAACCAAACCCAAATAGTGAAGGATCTACCCTATGGGTGTAAACGATTCAAGCTACTCGTGAGCTTCTCGAGATCGGTTTGGTCGATATTCAAATTCGACTCGCTAAATTTTGAGTCGAGTTGAACGTTTTTTGATACCAAGTCGAGTTCGAGTTCACTTGTACTCGACTCGAGAGGCTCGCGAGCCTAATCGAGCTTTTTTGTTTTGCATATTTGAGTCGAGTTCGAGTTTGAGTTTTTCGAGTTTTACGTAATAATATTATATAGGTATATATTGAGTCGATGAAGAGTTCGACATCGAGCTAAGATGCACCATTTATTATTTAATTGAATTTTTAACCTTATCGAGCCGAACTCGAACCTGTCAAGTATGGCACCGAGTCGAGCTTGAAAAATTAAGGCTCGGTCGAGTTCGAGCTCGAGTAAACTGAGTTGAGTCGAGCTTGCCGGATACCCGGCTTGTTTATGGCCCTTTAATCTACCCAAAAAAAAGATGCGAGAGTGTGTTACTATTTAACAATTTAGGCTTTATGTAATAAAAGTGGTTCTGAAAAACTGGTTCAAAACCGGTTCGGAACCTGTTTTGAACCAGTTGAAAACCGCTCCATATATTCCTTATCAAAACCGAACCATTTAAGAACCGGTTCAGTCAGAACCGGTTTGTATTGGTTCGGTTCCGGTTTGGTACCGGTTTGGTTCGCCCGAACCGGTTTTTATGCCCAGCCCTACTTTCCCCCTTAAATAGACCAACACAAAATAATATTTATAAAATGGTCCAAACGAATAAAATGAGTAAAAAGGGACAAAAGAAATATTCAAAGTTCAAACTAAACTAAGACAAATTCGGACTTGGCCAATGAACGAATATTACAGCCCAAATCACTAAATAATAGACAACTGGGCCGAGTACATATTGGTTGTGTTCATAATGAGCAGGCCATAATCTTTAACAATAAGACCTGGTAGTAACTGAACAAATGTTGTAGATGACGATATCAGTTGATACAACAGAACGATCATGGATGATCTAGTAAACAACAGGCCTGCTCGACAAACAGTTTGTACCTACAAATTTTAGTTTAGTTGTCGATCGACTATTTTTTTTTTCATACAATGTTTTGGGCCAACTGCCGGGCTTTGATATTCTAGGAATCTTGCAGGAGGTCGAAGAAATTTGCATTGTGACGTCCACATGTTCTCATAGTGGAAGTGTTTCGGCTTCCTAACATGTAATACCTCATATTTATGTACCACATTGATTGGAAATAAAAAATCCGAAGCCTTAATAAGTCAGAGAATTACTACTCAGCCGACATGAATTTCTCATTTCTAGGGCCCAAGTGAGGACAACAGACTCTGTTAGGCTGAGTTGGACTTAGTGGAAACATTCGCTCGTCCTTAGGCGTGACACAGCATCATCCGAGGTTTGATCATTAGCTTTTCCCACTAATCTGTTTCGTCGCAAATGCTTTTGCCAACCATAATCTACATTCTGTCGCAAAATATTGAATCATTGATTCTCAAATTTTCCAGAAGAAATTTTATTTTCGTTGGCAAATAGTTTTACCGACAAACATGCACATTCATAGTGCAACATAGGAATTTATTTTTTCATTTTCGGACTAGATAAATTTCTTTGATAGAGCTTTATCATCACTCTAGTCGATCAAATGCAATTTCGTCGGCAATAGTACATATTTGCCGATAAAATCCTTTCATTTTGTCACAGAAACTCTTTATTGAGTATGACTAAGGTTGTTAAATCTAGATATTATGTAAGTTTCTTTCTTCACGTGATTAAATCAAGACTGCCTCCAGAAATAACAGCAGCACAGTTCTGCAAATCCAGATTAATAACCTCAATGTTGGTTGGTTTCTACAACATTATCTGTTCATGACATTGACATGTTGCTACAAAAATTGTACTCTTTAAAAATTGAAAATTTTGGTCAAACAGGGCATGTATTAGAGAGGTGTTGGCATCCTTGATAGACTTCTAACCCAGGGTTATCGAGCTGATCTTCTGTAAAGCATGCGCATCGCTTACTCATCTTCCCCGTCAAAGCTATCTCCAGTGGCCTCTGAACTAATCGAGGGTAGCCCACATCACACCACACCTAACAAAATCATGTCCAAATAGTTATTAGAAGAAAAATAATGTAAAAATTCAAGTATTTATCGATCGATGAAAGTAATTTGAGAAAAAGAAGTCTACTTTTCCTCCTTCATCCTGACTCCACCGCGAATTGCAACTGGGTTGCTTCGCTTCTTCCTTCTTCTGCTTCTCTAATAGTTGAGCACCTCTTGCAGCCTTTGCTTCCACTCCTTTCAAGTATTTGGTCGGGTTGCCTTGGTTATCATAGTACCGACCCACCAATTTTCCGACAAATCTGATGAATGAGTGTAAAAGAAAGTGATTAGTTTTTCACTTTTTCGGATTTGATTCTATTTTACAATTTGGTTGGTTGGTTTTAAGGTAGGGTTAAGAACCTATAAACTGTCCGAGTTTTTGCCGGTGTATGAAGTTTAAATTGTTGATATTGACTATCTGAAGCACATGACAAGTTCTGTCAATTTTAATAGAATATATTGGATGGAGACAGCAAATTTCAACAAAGTTGAAACTTCAGACAGTTAATATCAACAATTTAAACTTCAGATACCAAAATTTCACATATGGCACTTTTTCGGATTTTATTTTACAATTTGGTTGGTTGGTTTTAAGGTAGGGTTAAGAACCTATAAACTGTCTGAGTTTTGCCTTATGTGAGATTTTGGTGTATGAAGTTTAAATTGTTGACATTGAATGTCTGAAGCACATGACAAGTTCTGTCAATTTTAATAGAATATATATTGGACGGAGACAGCAAATTTCAACAAAGTTGAAACTTCAGACAGTTAATATCAACAATTTAAACTTCAGACACCAAAATCTCACATATGGCAAACTTCAGACAGTTTATAGGTTCTTAACCCTTTAAGGTATAATAAACAATAAAAGGATTATTTACTCACATGTAGCTTCTGAAGTAGAAATCTCTCCACTCGACAATACTTTTCACCTAAGGCAGTAAAAAACACTTCAAATTACTCTTCTACAAGCAATATTGTCTAGTTCACCACACACTGAATCTGAAAGTTATGTATTTTACGAAAAGTATAATAATTTGGCAATTTTTTTTAATAAATGAATTACCTCTGTACTGGATAAACCTCGCAGTGAGTCAGTGAGTCCATCTCCTAGAAGTATAAAGATATAACCAAAAAAACACCACAAATGTTAAGTGAATTGGTCCTCAAATTTCCAAACAAGGGAATTTGACATTTGATATGCAATTTAAATATTTTTTAAGATTCTATGGTCTTCGGAAAGGTGTGGAATTAAGAATTTAACTGATTGAGCATATATATAACTGGAGGACATGAACTGAGCATTACATGTCAGAAATCAAGAGAGAAAAAAGTAAAAATTGACGATGATTTTGTACCTGTGAAGTTTCCGGAAACAAATGCACGAGAAGCGTCTCTGTATTGTTAAATAGTAGCAAGGCAAAAGATTTCAGTAAAACGATACAAAAGTGGAAAAGATACAAAAGTGAAGCTAAACTACATTACCTTCCAGCAAAGTGGTTGTAACCCCCTCCCTCGCCATAATGAGATTTGCCTTTCGTTACATCAAACACCGATCTGATGCAAGAGATTTAGAAGTTCATACACAATATATGAAGATACGCAAAACTCATTCATTTAACAGATGAGAAACACTTAAATAGATTCCCTCGTCTAGTTAATTCCTATTTTCCATCATCCAATTGAACATGGTCTCATATCAAAGTAACTATGATCTATTAGGTGTTTTATTACCCTGCAGATATCTATAAGCTTTCGGAAATTATACAGAGAATGAAACTTAGTAAGTGAAATAAGTTAGCTTTTAGGGTTAAAAGTGATTGAGTCAAGATTCAATTTTCACTATAGTTTCACTTGAACTTCATATACTTTCTAGCACCGCTCTTAAATTTCAATTTGAAAGAATTTTGTCTAGGGGTTCATATAACCAAAATGGATCAAACATAGACTTGCTAAAGCATTTATTTGGTCAGAAATTCATCTTATCCAACATTTCTTGTTTAAAAATCTACATTTTTGCTAGAGGCAAACCAGATCAATGGATAACAACATGAACAGATAGATAAACAAGAGATAGAAAGAGAAAGTACCCAAGAATCCCTAAAAGAATAGGTAGATTAGGATCTGTTCCATTATACAATGCTAGCTCTTCAGCTCTGTACAGTCTCTACAACACAATCAAGAACCATCATTCATGACTTCAACATTGCATAAAACAAGAATCCTCCAAAAAAATCAAGTGGGGAAGAGGAATTGATGAGAAAAGTCGAAACTTGAGATGGTAGTGGATACCTGCTGAGCGTGGAAGAAGTAATCTGGATAAGTTTTCACAAAGAGAGCAAATACAGTGACCAGAATTGAAGTCGAGATGGCCACAAGAGGGTATTTTGGTATCGACATGATCTGGTTGTCGATTTCAATTCGTCAAACCCTAAATTTCTGGGTTTACGGCATTGAATTGATTGATGTTAGCTCTAAAAATTACACTTCCTCCCCTAAGTTCTGCCATTCATTTGGAATTGTTGTTCTGTCGCTTTTAAAAAAACAAGGACTTTACTTTCAAAAAGAAAAAGATCTGGGTTCTTCTTGGTAAAATCAAGTCCTTTTTGATCAGCGAGCGGCTTACGAAAGAAAAGATTCACAACCTTCTCTCCTGAATCTCCTCCCTTCTCCCTCCATTCTGACAACCTCGTCACCGTCGCCGTTGTTGTCTCTCTGTGTCGGAGGTCCGCGGCGTCAACTGGTAAATACGTCCACAAAGTTTGGCCTCTTTTCGTTGATTGGATATTTAATATAGCTGCGATTGGTCTTTACGATGATCTGATTCCGCTGAATTTCCGATTTGCAGGGGCCAATTTCCGTTTTTGCCTTCTGGGTTGAGTCTCTGGAGCTGAAATAAGAGTGTCTATAGGAGAAGGGAGATGGGAGTGAAGCAAGCATTAAAGAGCCTAGATGCGTTTCCTCGCACGGAGGACCATCTGCTGCAGAAGACACAATCTGGAGCTCTCGGTACTTGTTTGTTATTGGATTTCTTTTTGCATCTTAGGATATGGCCTGTGAATTATTATATCTGCTTCCCTGTTTATTTTTCTTTTGTAATGTAGATTGATTTCTATGCCTTTCTTATTATTTTGGGGTTACATTGAAAGCATCATGTAGTTGGAAGAAGTTAGTAGTCATACTGTGGAGCTTAATGGTGGTAAACTGATAATTTGCCGAATTAGATTAGGGGTCTCTAAAAAATTGCCTCCATCTGTGGAGTTTGGGAGGGCGAATTTACAATATAAAGTTTCAAAAGTAGAAACTTTGATGTGAACTTGGCTCATGATTTAAAGCTATACTTTGAAGAAGGATTCTCTAGCCATTGTTCCAAAATTTGATAATTTTTTTCAGAAAAGTAAGACTCAAATTTGGAGCTGTAGCTGGATTTCGAACATACAGATAAATGGAAATCAGTAAAAAGAAAACTCAAATTTATGATTTTATGTTGGTTACAGTGTGACCTGTGCAGAATAGATAGAGCGATAACATTCAGTTTTATTCTTATGGTTGTGTGTGATTTGCTAATGAAGTTAGACTAACAGATCTTCCCCTATTTTGATTTACATTGCCCCTATGCAGTTTCAGTTATTGGGCTTGGAATAATGGCTGTTCTGTTCTTGCATGAGTTGAGATATTACCTGAGCACTTACACAGTCCATCAGGTATGGCTTCACTTCATTGCAATCTCTAACATTACATAATGCATATACATATATTCCTGGATTCTACCTATAAATATTGTCCGCACTCCGCCGCATAGATCATGGGAATAGGAATCTATATGCTCTTTTTCTTTATTTTTATTCCAAGTACTCAAGTTGAATATATTTTCATGATAACAAGTGGAAGAATCCACGAGTTTTTGGAAATTTACGCCCCTCGAAGTACAAAAATAAACCTCCCCCTCTGAAACTCCAAACTTTTTTTTTTTGACAAACTGAAACTCCAAACTTAACATCATCATTATTGGGTATATTCTGTTTTAGTTTAAAATCACATTAAAGAACCCTCTTTGGCGTAAAGCCAACTTTGCTCACTAAAACCTTTTTGGCTTCTAAGTCATTATTATTCAATATCTTCACAGTTACACAGATTTATCGACTATTTTTTCACAGTCTTATTGATTTCTTAATAAGTTTTTGTTGGTGCTCCATTCCTTAACTGAATTATTTTGATGACAGATGTCGGTAGACTTGAAGCGAGGAGAAACACTTCCAATTCACATTAATATGACTTTTCCATCTTTACCCTGTGAAGGTTTGTATACCGCGTTTTATGTGTGCTATCTCCCTCCCTTATCTATTACCATTACGTTTATTTTGTTTATTATTCCTGCAGTCCTGAGTGTGGATGCTATTGATATGTCGGGAAAGCATGAAGTGGATTTGGACACAAACATATGGAAAGTGAGGCATCTATAATGTCTTATCTTTTTATTATTCCACGTATATACCCAAGTGGATTTGTTGATACCAGGAAGTTTTACTAATTAGCGGCATCAATTTTAAATGCTTTTTTAGTAAAATTGCAGATTGATAGCACTATAATGTTTCTTCGATCTGTTGCCATTGAGAATTATTATTTTTGTATTGTGATTGTGCAGATTCGCCTCAACCGCTATAGCCAAATTATTGGTTCAGAATATGTATCCGACCTTGTCGAGAAGGGGCATGATCATAAACACGGTAATAGATTTTTGCTAGTAGTGCTGAATCTTAAGTTCAATGGTTGTGCATGATGATAATGATGAGCATCGTAGGAGAAAATCAATCGTTGATCTATAAATATGTGTCCTTGCTGATTTGACTTGAATCGTACAGTACTGTTTGGTCCATGCTTTATCAAGTGAAAAGGATAAGCAGCTTGTAGTCTTTTGCTTTATTCCCGTTATAAATATTCGTTTTACCCTCTATGCTTTGCCATCAACATTTGTTAAGGATACTTTTGAAAGAAGAAAATCTACGTTTTTAATGCTTTTAAACAGATGATGCTAAAGAGGGTGAGAAGGCACATGGACATACCTTCGATCACGATGCAGAAAAAATGATAAAGAAGGTCAAGCAAGCCTTGGCAGATGGAGAAGGATGCCGGGTATGATTTTTTTTTTAATTTTTTTTCTCGTCTAATTGGCGTGGTGTTAAAAAGAGAGGATTGATTTCCGAATGCTTCTTTCAGGTGTTTGGGGTTCTTGATGTCCAAAGGGTAGCTGGAAACTTTCACATTTCAGTTCATGGGCTCAATATATTTGTTGCTCAGATGGTAAGTTTCATTTCTTTAATTTAAATATGTTGTCTCATGTCTATGTATCCCCTGAACTACACTTTATATTTGTTGCTCAAATGATGTTCTCGTTTTTGGGTATTTAATCTATATATATATATATATATATTTCATTTTCATCCAATTGAATTTTTTTAATTCTAATTGCATGTGTCACTACATACCTCCAATTTTTATGTTTCTCTAGATTTTTGAAGGACCGATCCATGTTAATGTAAGTCATGTTATTCATGACTTGTCATTCGGGCCAAAGTATCCTGGACAACACAACCCACTTGATGAGACAGTCCGAATTATAAAGGATGGCAGCGGCACATTCAAATATTACATTAAGGTATGAGGTCTGGTAATACCTTATTTCGTGCTGATATAGATTAGTATTCCTTTTTTTTTCTTTTAACCGTTGCAGTTAAGATTGTTTGGACCAACTAGTAGATCGAGTTGCTATCTCCAGTGGCGAATGGAGTTCAATTCCCGCTAGAGGAGTTTTTACTCAGTTCCGATTCTTGCTCTCTAGTTCAATTTTTTAAAAAAAGAACAAATGTCACACCTTTGTAGATTGTTTAGCTCATAAACTGAAACACCAAAAATTTTAAAAAATTTCATTAAATGTTTAAATCCCATTAGATTAAATATTTGCCTCGGAACTCATCATTGGATATTTTTAATTTTTTTGCTAGACCTTTTGATATCTTTTTTATTGTTGTTAATATTGTGTTGCTTGCTTATATTGGGTTTTGTTGCAGATTGTTCCAACTGAATATAATTATATTTCAAAAGAAGTTATGGCAACAAACCAATTCTCTGTCACGGAATACTTCTCCCCCATGAACGAGTTTGACCGAAATTGGCCAGGTGGATTCTCAGTTCTTGAGGAAAATAGTGAAATTTTTCCCCCTGAAAGAAACCAAATTTAGATTCATTCATGAAGCCTGGATTTTATCATATAATGATTGTACTATCAATTTTTATGCAGCGGTTTACTTTTTGTATGATCTATCGCCAATTACCGTGACTATTCGTGAAGAAAGACGCAATTTTCTTCACTTCATCACCCGACTCTGTGCTGTACTTGGTGGTACTTTTGCTCTGACAGGTCAGCATCTTCCTCCACGAAAAATTCTTGAATACATCAGCTGCAACACATGGCAGCTGATGTGTTACATCTCAGCCAATTATCATGTGACATGTGGTAAAAATAGCCTAACACATTGCAACATGTCACATACTAACTGGCTGAGATGTAACACATCAGCTGCCACGTGTTGCAGCTGATGTATTCAAGAATTTCTCTTCCTCCAAACTAGCAAATCACCTTTATTGTCAAAGAAAATATTCACAACATATAATTTGAGTCTGGGTAAAAATTGCAAAATCGTGTTGCTTTCGGAATTTTTACTCCAAAATTTCATTAAATTTTGCAAATTTAACTCCATAATTTGGAAGTCAGCTGTCGGAGTAGTTTGTCTGCAGAAATCCATGAAATCTTGCAACTTTTACTGCACATTTTTAATAGGGTGTTGCTTTCTGGATCATTTACTCAGAAGATTCATGAAAATTTGCATCTTTTACTGCATAAGTTGTAAGAGGGTGTTGCTATTAGAATATTTATCCAGAAATTTATTAAATTTTCAACATTTACTCTGGGAATTCATGAAATTTTGCAGCTTTTGCTGCATGATTATTTGTAAGGTCTTTCTGTCAAAATCATTTTCTCTGGAAATTCATGAAATTAGCCACTTTTACTGCATAATAATAATAACTTGTAAGAGGGTGTTTATCATCTACTCTCAAAATTCATGAAATGTTGCAACTTTTACTGCATTTCTCAAGTTTCGAAATTTGTTCTATCTATCTGCAGGAATGTTGGACCGGTGGATGTACAGGCTAATCGAGGCACTAACGAACCCTAAAACCGCAAGAGGGATGAGATAAAAGGTCAGGCGAATCGAGATGAACCCTAAATCCCTTGTCATGATCGATCTTGATCGAGTTTGCTGCAGAAATTAGGGTTCTTTTAAGATCCTGCTCAACTTTCGCTCGAATGCTTAAGCTACGGGGAAAAGGGAAGGAGATTTGGAGACATTTATTTGCTCCGGCCACTAATGTGATGTAAAATTGACTCCTCCAAAAAGAAAATTTGATCTTGTTATGAGTAATCTTATATAATGGAAAGGAATATAATGTATTTGTCTGCTTTGTTTTCACATATGGCTAACCCCTGATCGAGCCGATTATCTAGCAAGCTCGACCGATTTATTTTAATGAAATACTTTTTAGGGTTAATATCTAAAAAGCTGTCCAAGGCTTACCCTATGTTAAATTTAGGTGTCTGAAGTTTCAAATGTTAAACTGTAGTGTCCACGGTTTTAATTTTGTTAAAACGTGGTGTCTCTGTGTGATTACTTTAGATAAGTCAATTCCGACGAAACTGACTATCAATTTGAGCTCCCCTGCACACTCCATTCTCGTCATTTTGCTGGGATCGTCACCTAAGAAGTTGGCCACATCCGCGCAAGTAAATCTCGCTCCGTTGTCGTTGGAAAATCGCTCCACACCACTCTGCTAGAAACTTTTTTTTGTTCAACTTTTTGGGTGATATTTGACGATTTTGTGAAAAATAAAGAGTTGTGGATTATGAGTGGGTGAGTGGGATGATGAAAATGATTGAAGGGAGATGAAAAGACGCGCGGAGATGCCAAATTTTAAAAAAAAAAAAAAATGAAACTTGGGACAGTCAATTTTAACATTTCAAACTTAAGACACCCAATTTTAACATAAATCAAACATTGGACAGTTTTTTTTTAGTTATTAACCCTTCTTCTTTTTATGTTTCTTCTCCTTATTTTTCTTTTTTGCACTGTAAGACTCATCTGAAAATCCTTTATGCTTAGAAAAAATAGTCTATTGGATTTATTGGAATCTCAAAAATAGACCATTTGTTCTCTGCAATGATCTCACACTTATATCTTCCAACCCACATTGAAAAATTCTTTTGCAAAAGCTGTCTCACACTTAGTAAGTTTGTTTGAAACCTGGTATATATAACACATTTGAGATTCTTTCAATGAAAGAATTTAAATATTTAAACTTAATATTACCTTTTCATTGCACTTTAATATATGAATTATCTTCAAAAATACAAACAGTATCTACAAACCAAACAAAAGTACCTCTTTAGCGCTTTTGTCTTCGAATTATGCATAATTTATTTCATATTCCATCTCACTGACAATTCTTGCCCAACAATATGACTGATAATTCATATATTAAAGTGCCTGCATTTTGTATACTATAGTTTGTTCATTTGAAGGAGAATCAATGTACATCTTTTGCTCATTTACAACCTTTGAAATTCATCAAGGGTCAGTTCGTCAAGGTATTTAGACTCTTCAATAGCAACATATTTCATATCTTTACCAAATATTCTCATTTTGTTACTTATCTCTGTTGAATATCACTGTGTTATTAATCCCACATCGGTGATTATCTAGTATTAGAGCAACCATATAAGCATGTGGGCTACCTCCTCCTATCACCAATTGGTTGTAGGATGGAACCCCACTTGTGAAAATGATTGCTCTAGTTTGGTCCGTTGGGTTTGACTCGGCCCAATGTGGAATTTAAGATGCTATCAGAGCCAAAGCCCAGTTCCGATTATTAGCAGTGTAGGGTTTGTGTCCCCTTGTTGGCTCCACGTACCATATTTGGGTCTGGATTGGGCCCTGGATTGGCTCTATGTTGGCCCGTTCGGCAACTCAAAATTTTCTCATAATATATTTCATCTGTAACAATTCGATTTTCTCTTTGATGCCTAACTGAAACATTTTCATTAGACATGTCAAGCCGGGACCCGCAGGTCGGGTCATCACCAGGCTGGGTCGCTAGGAGGCTAAGTTAACCCTGCCCATGGACCAAATAGGGTCAAGGATCAAAATTCATACTAACCCGGCGGGTTACCGAGCAACCCGTTACCCTTTTATTTTTTTATTTTTTTATAAATTATGTTGAATTTAGGGTTTATGGTGTATTCTTCAAAATTAGACTAACATCAACATCAATAATCATTATACAATACTACATAAAAAATTCAACATCAATAATCATATAATGACTTATTCAAAAATCATTTAATATTTTCGTTATTCTAATATCCTGAGTCACCGAGTCGGGTTCATGTCCACTGTTAGGACTCGAACCCGGCCTGGACCCAGGTTATTTCGGTTCGGCAAAAAATAATTGACATGCCTAATTTTCATGTGTTTAGATCATATTCCTAGTTTAGCATTTTTGGCTCCGATTCGGGCCAATTGGGGCCGGTAGCTCCGATTTGGGCCCAATCGGAGCCGTGGTGGCGGTCGCCGAAGTTGGGTGGTGGTCGCCGGAGCTGGGGTGGTGGTCGCCGGAGCCGGGTGGCGGTTGCCGGAGCTGGGGTGGTGGTCGCCGGAGCCGGGTGGCGGTTGCCGGAGCCGTGGTGGCTTTAAGGGCATTTTCGTCTTTTCAGGTCAAGCAGTGAGGGGCACAATTTGGTCGGAGGGCATTTTCGAGATTTAAGTTTATTTTCGGTCACATGCCAAGCATGTGACCAAATTCCGTTAGTTTTAACGGTAAAAATTGACGGAGACCTCTTATATCAACAAAGTTGAAAATTCAGACCCTTAATATTAACATTTGAACATTCAGACCTCTCATGTTAACATGTGCCATTATTCAGGCTCTTCTTATGTTCTTAACCCAAAAATATATGAAGTAATATGTCAGTTTTCATAAGTTTGTAATATAGGGTAGACAAACACTAGAAATTAAATCACTAATTGGAATTTTAAAATATATTAAATAAGATTTAATTTGTTCAAAAATACTCAACAATTAGAGTTTGTATCAGCACGTTATCGTGCTATCGTGTGTGTCGTGTTGTGATACCTAAGCACGAAAAGGACACATAATTTATATCGTGTTATCGTTTTGTCATATGCTTGTGCAATTAAGGTTTTTTTCATGCGTGTTCGTATCGTTTGAAAAATTGACAACCCTACTTTTAGTGAAGAAAGCAACGTAGTTTGCACTTGCTGTTTGCACTTGCTATGTTTCTTAAAGTTTAGTTTGTTTTTAGGGTTAACAGGTCTTTTGGTACAACATGTTTGGCGATTTTTTGCTTTTGGTGCAACATCTTTTTTGTTTTTTTATACTTTTGGTGCAATACGTTTGCAATTTGTACCACTTTTGGTGCATCCGTTAGTTGACTGTTAGTTTGACCGTTAAATAGTCACGTGACTTGCACATTCCTAGCCCTAAATTTCTAATTTTTTTCAGTTTAGTCCTCAAACTTTTTGTCCTAACTTTTTATTTTTGCAATTTAGCCCCTAAACATTTTCAACCGCACCCTAAAGCTAAATTGACCTAGTCATGGTCCGACCCATGGCTAGTTCTAACCATGGCTAGGGTCATCAAGGCCCGGTGACCCTAGTTATGGTCTGACCTAGCCATGGGCCGAAACATGGCTAGGTCAATTTAGCATTATGGTAAAATTGACCCAATTGGACCCTAAGGCTAAATTGGCCTAGCCATGATCCGACCCATGGCTAGGTCGGACCATGGTTAAGGTCGCCCAGGTCCGGCGACCCAAGCCATGGTTCGACCTAGCCATGGGTCGGACCATGGCTAGGCCAATTTAGCCCTAGGGTGCGGTTGAAAATGTTTAGGGGGTAAACTGTAATAACAAAAAGTTAGAACAATAAATTTGAGGACTAAACTGAAAAAAATAGAAATTTGGGGCTAGGCATGTGCAAGTCACGTGACTATTTAACGGTCAAACTACCGGTCAACTAACGGATGCACCAAAAGTGGTACAAATTGCAAACGTATTGCACCAAAAGTATACCAAAAAAAAAGATGTTGCACTAAAAGCAAAAAATCGTCAAACATGTTGTACCAAAAGACTTATTAACCCTTGTTTTTATAAAGAAAAAATATTAAGTTTGTTTTTCCTTTTCAAAATGCTCTAAACTTTGTCTATTTTACAAAAAAAAAAAAAAAAAAAAAAAACTATTTCATTTTTTTTTTCAAATTTTATTACTTGTAATTTTAGAGGTATGGCATTATCTGTGGAACTATGTATGTTCAAAATGAAGCTTCTATAAACAAACAAAGAAAGAAATAACTAATGTCCCAAACCATCCATTTTTCTTTCCAAACCACAACGCAACAAACTGTTCATTCCAGGTACCTTGCAGCACAAGTAACCTGTACCCAAGTAACTACCTTGCCACACAAGTAATATCCTAACTAGTCTCAATTACACTTGTTGAAGCAACCTAGCTACTACTTAAATCTCAACATAAAAAAATATATATAATCCAAATTACCTTGTTGAGAAGCAAAATTTGTGCCACGTGGAGGATCAGGGTTCTGCCATCTGGCGGTTCATGTGTTCTGGATGTGGATTGTTTCCTCCGACCATTATCGGAGGTGGCGTTTGTTGAGAAAATCGTTGTTGTTGCGTTCGCCATCTTAGAGCTTCGACGATAATTGAGTTGGTGCTGATAGCAATTACGAATCCACTAAATGAAGAAAGGAGAACTGATATGATCACATCTAAGTGAAGCTGCGTTTTTTTTATGTAAAAATAAAATCAGTCAATGAATTTATTTACTATAGTCGTGATATTTTTTTAATGTAGAGCCAGGTTGATTGATTTTCACTTACTATCTTAAAGAAGATATGAGAAAAGATGAGCATGGCACCAAATTGTAACGTCGCGTAAACCCAAATGTAACTGCGGTTTGCTGTCAGAATTGCACAGTACATAATAATCAGAATTGATGCTATATGTTTGGCCAAAGCTGGTTTTTGGTGTCATATGTTTTTTCGTTGGCTTTTGGTGTCGTATGTTTGCATTTTGTAGACTTTTGGTGCATCTGTTAATCAACTGTTAAGTTTGACCGTTAAATACTTTTATTTTTGTTCAATTTAGTCTTCCAAATTCTATTCCTAACTTTTAATTTATACAATTTAACCCCCCAAAGATTACAAATCAGACATATGTCAAAATTGACCGAGCCAGGATCCGACCAACGACTGGATTGGACCCTGACTAGGTTACCCAGACCAGGGTGACCCTAGTCAGAATCAGAGCCAGTCGTGCATCGGACCCAGGCTAGATTAAATTTAGGAATTAATTTCTAAAAAATATATTGTGAGAAATAGTTTTGCATTTGATATGTTTTGAATTCAATGTATACAAATAATATTTCAAGTGCATATATGACAGATAATATAATATAACATAAATAAAGGAGAACTCTCACCCATTGTGGAGGAGATTAAAGACGAAATAAGACCAAGGACGCATGACAATGGCAACGCTATCGCGAGTGCTTTCGGTCCCTTTACAGGAACCTGCATTTATAAAATAATCGACATATTTGTTTATAAGAATAGAATTTTGGAATTATAAAAAAATACGTTTAGCTACTAATGATCTGAATTCTCATTACATCTCAACAATGACCATAATTCATTAATCATTATTCATTTTCCTATTCTGTATTTCATATTATTTATTCCTTATTTAATTTAAATGACGCATTAGTCGATGTTACCATATAAAAATGTTATATATATATATATTTATATTTATATTTATATATATATTTCTTACAAGCAAAATCAATGTTTGAAGTAAGTTATGTGCATATTTCTGTTAACTTTTGATGGAAATATAACAAATGCATCACTGTAAGTTTACCATCCAAAACTAAAATGTTGATGCATTATGCTAGTTCATACCAGACATTAAACAGTTCATACCATAAGTTGTTCCAGAAAGCAGAAGTATGCCAACATACTAACTATGACAAGAATCGGTACATCCTGCCAAACCCTATCAAACAAAGTAAACAAAACTCGTTAAAACACAATCATTAATTATTCGATGGATTAATAAACGCGGCTTAATCAACAGCAACAAAAAATATTTATAGGTAAACTTGCCTGTAATTAGGGTCTCCTCTAAACATACGTGGGTTAGTCGGGGGTCGTCGTCTCGACATACTTCGGGTATTATTGTGTAACTTTAGCAAAGTCACAGGTAAGTTTCGAACATCTTGTCTGCAGACATCGCATGTTTTGTTGCCCTTGATACTGAACCATTTTACTGCACAGTCCTTGTGAGCAAGAGCAAGCTCTCCTTTGCAGCTGCACTCCATTTTCAATGTCTCACCGCCTTCGCAGAGCTCGATCATGCATATTCTGCACACGGCTTCTTCCTCTCGAATGTCTTCTACCGACCCCTCATTTACTAGTTACGTCGAAATAAGTCAGCAACTGATTAACTATAGACAGATCTTTTTATCATGCTCCAAGAGCACCATACTTTTGGTACTTTTTTTTTTTATTTTTCTATTGCCCTAAAGGTGAACCCTAGAGATAAATTGATATTATTAATAGTATGATGTGTGATTAAAAAATTTCATACTTTTAAAGTTTTACATATGTTACAATTAAGTCCACCCTATTAATAAAAAAAACAAAAAACATGGTGCTCTTGGAGCATGATAGAAAAATCTACTATAGAAGTTTCTATTTCAGAAATAAAATTGTTGGATTTGCACCAAAATTATTAGAGAAATGCTTCGCCATGCGATTTTTAACGTGCGACTGTCATGCGAGGATTCCAAACTGCATACATATAAAAGTAATGGACCTCTTTCAACTAATATTAAATGAGATTTTATCGTTTACCAAACTGCTCTTATTTCTTCCATTCATACCAACCACGTCACGCACGTGACGTCTTACAAAAAAAAAAACCAGTACTTACTTCATCCAACAGTTATATTTTAGATCAATTTACATTTTTCATGTTAACTCACTAAATCAAATTAGTCATTTTTTATATATATTGCTACACGATTTTCTCTCCGTAAATAAATAAATTTGATGCTTTAAAATTAGAAATCATAGAATTAATATTTTTTAAGCAATCATAAAATGAAATGCAATTACTCTAATTTCATACGGAACGCACATTTAACTATATACTTTCTAAATTGTATACTATCCACATAAATAAACTTTATTTATTTATGGATTGTGTATATATAACTAGTCATTTCATATGAAAACTTAGATTATATTATCGTTGACATACAAACTTAATATTTTAGATTAAATATCTATTCAAAGAACATATTAATCTTATTATTGATAATTTGTAACAGTGGTATACGTAAATTAGAAATATATGATGTCATATGTCATTCAGAAGTAGGGGTGAGCAAAATACATGATTGGAACCGGAACCGTTTAGTATATATATATAATTAAATGTTTTTTTTTTTTTTACAAAATTAAAATATTGTATTTCTAAGTTACTAACACTTTCTATTCAGTTACACTACACGATTTATAGATGTATATGTGCTTTTTGACATATCCATGAAAAAATCAAACGCTTAGATTGACGTTTGTAAAAAAAAAATAAGTACATGGATGTAACCGGTTCCAAACGAGTACTCGGAACCGATTGTATCTAAACGATTCCAATCGTAACGATTCTGGGTAATGGATGTAAGGAACCGTTTGGTATTGGTATGGTTCCGGGATACCCTAAAATTACAGGGTACCTAGAACTGCTCACCCCAGAATTCATTTCGATTTATACATGAATATCCTAAATCAGAGCGATCTAAAAAAGTTGTGGATCTTTAATTATAATAATCAGAAGTAAATAATATTATAGTAAATTAAAAAATGAAGCATATTTTTGCATATATTAAAATTATATTATTTAATAACGTAAAACTAATATGGCAAACTAGTTGATTTTAGTGCATTTTAAATCTTTACAGATTTGGCCACATAATTTTATTTTTCAAACTTAACTAAGTAAAATCAAACATAATTATATTATATTATATATATATATATATATATATATATATATATATATATATATATATATGAATGACTAATTTTGGTTTTTTGAGTTAAGAATAACAAATATAATGTAAATTCATATAAAGTATAATTATTGGGTGAAATTACAAATTAAATTAGTGTGGAAATATAAAACTGTGAAGTATAAAAGTTGCATCACGTGATTTTGTTGGTGTGAATGAAAATTAAAGACAGAAGTGGCAAAGAAAGAAACTCGTTTAATATTGATGGAAAAAGATCCATTACTTTTACATGTATGCATTTTAGTACCATCGCATGGCATTCGCACTTTTAAAGTTTTACATATGTTACAATTAAGTCCACCCTATTAATAAAAAAAAACAAAAAACATGGTGCTCTTGGAGCATGATAGAAAAATCTACTATAGAAGTTTCTATTTCAGAAATAAAATTGTTGGATTTGCACCAAAATTATTATTGCTCTCATTTTAGTTTTTTGTGTATTATACTCTTATGTTTCAAAACATATAGTCATTGCCAATTTTCTGTTAAAATCATATGGAAACTGTTAAATCCAATTTGGGTTTGCGTTTTGGTAATTAATCCATAATTGATATCGAGCACATACTGATTTCTTCTGCCGAAACGCCACTAAGAAAACTGGGCGTCGAAGCGCGTGGCGTAGACACAATGACGCGGACCAAGCCCCTCGAATCATCAATAGCATCCGGACTCGTCTTGACATTCACTGGAACTGAAAACGACCGTCGAATATGATGCTTCGCCTCTATTTTCTGCACATAAACGGTCAATTCAACTATATATACATTCATATACATAGATATGGTAAATTGCTTGAGTGTTGAGGTTACATATATATATATATATATAAGGGTTAACAGGTCTTTTGGTCCATGATGTTTGACAACTTTTGGGTGTTGGTCAATGATGTTTTTTTTACCTAGTTTTGGTACCATATGTTTGCAGATTTTTTCTAGTTTTGGTCTAACCGTTACATTTCGTCTATTTTTTGTGATGTTCAAGTCACGTGATCCACTCTAAACTTTAAAGTTAGTATCTCTAATACTTTGTTAACCTTTTTTTTTTGTTCAATTTAGTCCCGAAGTTTCAAAATTGACCCCAATTAGACAATAGGTCCAATTGAATTTTTGAAATTTCGGGACTAAATTGAACAAAAAAGGTTAGGAAAGTATTAGAGGGACTAAATTGAACAAAATTGAAAGTTTAGGGTGGATCACGTGACTTGTACATGTCAAAAAATGGACGGAATGTAACGGTTAGACCAAAACTAGAAGAAATCTGCAAACATATGGTACCAAAACTAGGTAAAAAAAAACATCATTGACCAAAACTCAAAAGTTGTCAAACATCATGGACCAAAAGACCTGTTAACCCTGTATAAAGTAAGTTATAATTACTTACACGAAATGGTTTTTCCTTTTCATTGCCGTGTTTAGTTGCAAGGGGTGTAACTGGTACAGAATGAGCTGCTGCTACTTTGAATGAAGATTGTAAGAAAAGCTTATTCAGAGAGAAAGACCTCGATAACGACGATCGTTTCTCCCGCCGCCCCTCCATCGTCGCATTATTTTCCGTCATCTCAACTTCCTCCTTAATCTCATTTGTGTTTTTGCACAGAAAATGATATACTATTAAGAAATATTTGAACAATAAATATTTACAGATATTTTGTAGATACTTGATTCGTTCTTGTTTATCACGATCGGAAAGTGACATTCAATCATTTTGCAGTTCAATAGAAGATCCTAACATTTTGGGGGCATTGAATTGATTGAAGAAGAAAGCAGTGTCTATCTAGTTCCTTTCCTATACTATTGGGAGTTCAATTGACACGTGGCGTAGATTGCATCTTGAAAAAAGAACCTTTTTTTTGTTTTCTGCTGAACAGATCCGACCAAGTGATGCGTTCTACTTACCTTAAATAAACAGTTTCGCAACTCTTTTGGGTGTCTGGTAATAATGGATACAGAAAAGGTAATTCTTCTATACCATTTTGAATTCATATCGTGTGAGAAATGTTATAATTTGTACACTAAGTAGGGTGATGGAACTTGAGCTTCTGAGGCGAACTTGTATTCGACTTCGGCACTCATGAATATGCATAAAGGGAAAGGCCCCAGTGATTAGGGGTGAACCGGACCGGACCGGTCGGACCGGATTTTTGCTTGTTTCGGTCGGGTATCTAAATTTTCGGTCCCTCTTAAAAAATCCGACCAAAAAACCGTTTGAGGAAAAATAAACCATCCATTGGTAGTACGGTTTTTTGTTTTCGGTTTAAATCGAAAATCCAATATTAACAATTATCATTCAAAATTCTCTTTATTTTCATGGACAATATCATATCGAAATGATAAATAAGTTCCATTAATATAATTAAATAAATTATAAAACACAACTAGAAAAATTAATATTCACAAGTGACTATTTTACAATTTATATTAATATAATTAATTAATTAATATCAACTAATATAATATATATTGTATATATTTAATTAGCATAACGGTCGGTTCGGTCTCCACAGTCCTCAAAGCTCAAAATCCGAACTGGACCGAAAAACCGAATTAGAGCAAAAAAAATCCGACCAAAAACCAAATCGCATATTGCGGATTCGGTCCGGACCGGTTCGGTTTTCACCAGTTTTTCAAGCCTCCAGTGATACCCCGTCTAAAACTTAAGTCATTCACTGATCAAGAGAATTGTAAAACTATATTGTAGAGATTTATTATTATTATTATATAGTTTTAAAAAAGCCAGGGACACAGATACTACAGTCTAAGATGATTGGCAAAAGAGTAAAACTAATAAGCGATTAACAAACATAACAACCTCGTGATAATACATTACAGATAAAGCACGTAGGCTATCGTATTGGCTGGCCCAAAAATAAAAGATGGGTAATAAACTTGGAACATAGAACTGAACGTGAACTGTTTTGTTTTCTTGGTTTCTCCAGATAAACAATAGTGAACTAGTACGACTATTACTAATGCATATTAATATATCTATATAGACAGCTCCTTTGATTTAGTTGTTGGCAACTACTCTCACAACCTCTTTTGCTGCAGAAAAATATAAATCCTCATGACCCTTGTAACATCTTTCTCTCTGTGTCACGCTCTGCCCTGCAAACACAACCAAAATTAACGTGCGTAGTATATAGACACAATACAAACATACAATAACCAACACTACTACAGAGTAGTAACCCGGAAAGGAGAATTTTTGTCCTATTATTGTTGCTATTAGGTTTTCCGTTAGATTTTGGAGTTAATTTTAACAAATTGAGTTGAAAAGACTATTTTACCCTCTTTTTTTAAAGCCTCCGATTCCAGTCACCCACCCGACTCCGGCCATCCATCTCCAATCGGCCGGAACCCTAAATTGGAGCTGCTTAACCCTAAATCGGCCAGAATAGGCCGTAATCGGGGTGTGTTTGGCCGGAATCGGCCTGGACCCTAATTTTAGTCGGGGGTATTTTTGAAATTTTGAAAATTGTTCACCAACGTGACCGTCACGAGACCAACTTATGTTCAACTTAACCCCAAAATTTAACGGAGAAACCAAATAGCAACACATGAAAATTGGGACATTGAATTTCAACATCGGACACCAAACTAACACATGGGTCAAAATTGGGGCAGTTTTTAGGTTCTATTCCTTTTTTGTTGACTTGAGAATGTAGATAATGAATTACTTACCACAGAACACATTCAACAGGATCAGTCCCCATGCTTAAGGTAATCATTTGTCATCACCAAAGCGACCAGAACCCCCTGAGCGGCTTGAACCGAAGTCTCCAAACCCACTGGACCGCCCTGAGCCAGAGTTCCCATACCCACTTGAGCGGCTCGAACTGGATTCTCCAAATCCACCGTAACTGGAACCACCAGATCGGCCACCACTTGATTGGCCTGAGCTAGACCCACCAAAGGATCCAAAACGGCTACCAGAACCACCACCGTAGCTGCTACCACTGCCACCACCGCCATAACCGCCGCCACTGCCACCACCACGGCGGCCATAGTCGGACCCTCCAGACCTACCACCATATCCACCACCAGATCGACCACCTCCTGAACCACCACCAAATCGGCCAAAACCAGAATCCCCGCCGCCACTTCTCATCTCTACACCTACCTCGGGAGTGACACTTGCAAGCTGAACACCAACAAACAATACAGTTGAAGTAACTTGACACATCACATTATATAACATAAATCCTGCAATTTTCAACACTTGCAAACCATAACTCCAGCGGTCTTCACTAATTACTAGTATAAAATTTTAAAGTCAGCTAATCAAGGAAAACATACGTATGATGCTTTTTATTCATGTGTTACAGTACTTGGACATCCTCCTGATAATTTTTTCATGGAGGGACCCTGTGATTAGGTTAAGAAAGGCAAAACAAGCATCGTGGAAAGATCCTCCTAACCAAGAATAACATATCGAACAGAATCAGCTAGGAAGGGTGCATACAGAAAATAGCATTATAACGTGCGGATTAATTAAATGAAAGAAGAAGGTTACTGATCAGACCTCTGTGAATCTGCATCCAACATCCCGCTCAATTCCCTTGACAGCCCTGTTCTGATCACGTGAATACATAAGAATTGCGCTTCCTTTCTTTCCAGCCCGGCCTGTTCGCCCAGATCGATGGACAAAGATCTCTGAATTGTTTGGGAGCTCGTAATGTATTACCTAAGCAAAAGTAGAAGCACAGTAAGTTTAGACACATAAACACAGGAAGAAGAGAAGAGGTTAAGTGAAACAAGCATAATTTCAACTCACAAGATCAACATTCGGAATATCAAGACCACGAGCAGCAACATCAGTGGCAACTAATATATTGAAGTTCCCCTCCCTGAAGCCTTGAAGTGTTCTTTCCCTCTGGCTTTGTGTAATATCTCCGTGTAAAGCCTCGCATCGGTGCTTTTGACCCAAAGCATGAGCCAATCGGTCGGCGTCTCTTTTTGTCTGTGTAAAGAGAATGCATTTCCCACCTTTACCGTGTTCCTGTATATAGTTTAAGAAACCAAAAGGATCAGACGAAAAACACTGTTGTCCACAATCTACATATGTAAACTACTAAGCATCCCAAATGGGACAAAGAGAAAGTTGTAACTTGAGTCAAAACGCATCAGTGTGCATACCGTTATCAAAGGTCCAATAACAGATGCCTTTCCGTGCGTGTCACACGAATAAGAATAAAGGGAGATTCCATCTGCCAACTTCTGATCAGAATCTCCAACCTGCCAAATAAATGGTTAAGATCATTATCTGGGTTTTCTTAAGCACTTGGAACCAGGACAATAGAAGTAAAAACCAAAGTCCGCTGGTTAATCCATTATTTGGATAAAAAATCAAGATCATCGCCTTAGAAACAAAATTGCATCATACTTCCAAGGAAAGATGCAGCTCTTTTATTTGCATCCAATACTCGAGATATTTCATGAATAAAGCACATAAATTTACTCACAAGATCAATTGTCAGTGGGCTTTTCAGGTACTTCCGGGTAAGGTTTTTAATCCAAGTTGGCATTGTTGCAGAAAACATCAAACTCTGCCTCTTCTGGGGCAGCTTTTGCAAGATAGTTTCGACATCCTCCTCAAAGCCCACAGCAAGCATCTGATCAGCTTCGTCAAGGACAAGAAACTGCACTTCTCCTAAATTCAGTGCACCTCTCTTCAGCAAGTCAATGACACGTCCAGGAGTTCCAACAACCACATCAACACCATAGCCAAGTTGCCTCATTTGTTGAGATATGGGTGTACCACCGTAAACACATATTGTATCCAGGTTTGGAGCAGACTCACAGAACTCTTTCTCCACTTGACGTGCAAGTTCTCTTGTTGGTGCCATAACCAATGCTAAGGGGTTCCTTCCACGTCTGTATTCATTTTCATGAACAGAAAATATTCAAATTTCAGAGCACAGCCTCTCCCAATACCATAAAGAAAATGATAAATAAACTTTCAAGCAGATATGTTCATTTACTAGAAACAAGAGATAGTGAAGTTAACCAACCCGTGCTTTGCATTGAACTTAATGATTTTGTCCATGATGGGGATCCCAAAAGCAAGAGTCTTTCCTGTTCCAGTTCTAGCTCGGCCAATCAGGTCTCGCCCTTGCATTGCCGGTTCAAGGACAGCTCTCTACAGCACACAACAAAGACAATATTATAAAGTATCAGGAAAATAAGTTCACGGTATTGGTGTAGTATTGATTCTTATCACCACATACAGAAAATGAACTTACTAAGTAAGAACACAGGACGGCAATATGGAACATCAAGTGAGAATGTGACATATTCAACCAAAACATTATTGTAGGCACAAACAGTAAAACACTGATTATCAATAGGCTTCTGATTATTCACGAAGGGAAGGTAATCATGTCCATCACTAGTAACCCTCCTGCCTCCACAAAATGAGTTGGATCTTCCCTTCAAGTTTTCAATTCAACTGTAACAGAGATCATTTTCCAATCCCTACTTGCAGGTACTACCGCACCACTTTCAACAGTAAAAAACCAACCTTTACACTTCAGACAAGAGTTAAAAGGATCAGAAATGCTACCTGAATTGGGAAAAGATTAGCGATACCCCTCTTAGCTAAAGCAGAGACAATCTCCTCCGCAATCCCAAGCTTCGCAACCTCAAGACCCTCTTCGCTGCTTTTGCCTCCTTTCACCGGCTTATCATCGTCGTACGCCGAGTAATCCACAGCAAACTCGGCCTCCGTCACAGTCGACGCCCTGAAGTTCAACGGTCCAGACGCTGCGTGGAATTCCTTCGCCGAACCAAACCCGGAAGACTTCTCCAACCTCCGGAACAGAGAGAAACCAGCTGCTTCACCCCCTGAGCCGCAGGAACATGGAATCTGAGACGACGGCGCGGCGGTGCCAATGGAGGAGACGGCAGCAGCAAGCGCGCGGTTCAAATGGATGGAAGAGGAAGATGACTTCCTCAGAACGGCACGCATCATCATATCTGCAGACTCGAGGTGGATTCGGATAGAGAAATGGGAAGGATAGGGTTTGGTTAAGCCCTACTGCGTGAGCAAGTAGGGTTTATGAAATGAAAGGATGGGAGCGAGGCGGAGAGAGATGACGAAGAAATGTAATAAGCAAGGGGTTTTAGTTTAAGTACTTTAGGGAAAGCAGATATTTACGAGAAAAAATCCTGTGGGGTAGGGTAGGCTGCATTGTATCTTACTATGGGATGTCTTTGAGTTGGGTTGGATCACCGGGTGAAACCGGACCGGTCGGATCGATTTTTTTCTTATTCCAGTTGGATGCTTATATTTTATGTCCGCCTTTTTTCATTAAAAAAAATTGATAAAAAATACATGTGAGAAAAAATAAACCGTCAATTGGTAGTACGATTTTTCGGTTCGATTTTCAGTTTAAACCGAAAATCCAAAATTAGCACTTGTTTTTAAAATTCTCATCATTTTCATGAACTATATCAAACCAAAATGATAAATTACGCTCATTAAAATAATTAAATAAATTATAAAATAAAAGTAAGAAAAAAAACTTCCTTTTTTAGAATTTTTTTTAACATGATTAATAAATGATATTGATTAACATTAACTAATATAATATATATTGTATATATTTAATTAGCATAACGGTCGGTTCGGTCCTCACGGTTCTCAAAGCTCAATTTCAGACCGAAAAACTGAATTAGAGTAAAAAAATACGACCAAAAACCAAACCGGATATTTCAGATTCGTTTTTTCGATCCGGATCGTTTCCGTTTTTACCGGTTTTTTTGGACCAACCGGACTTTTTTTTTACCTCTAGTATACAGTGCGATTTTATAGAGGGAATACAATTTTTAGCCGTCTCACTCTCATCATCTATCGAGAATTTTTAAAAGATTTTTTTAGTAAGTCGTGCCAGATCTGATTAGTATGAGTCTCGATGTTGATGCACGTTTTCAACTACTTCCGAGTCTCTTCTCTGACATGAGAAGATGCAGTACATATTGCTCAGTACGATGGGAAGGGTCTGCGACACATGGGAATAGAAGTGGATCCAGCCACCAAGAAACTGGTGTAGGTGTATGGGAAAAAGATGCCGAAGAAACCAGTATCGGGTTCGCCCTCTGCGACTATGTCAGACAAGCTTCAGACCATGTGCAAGACTTTGGAAAGACAGACAAACGTTTGGGTGCATTGGAGAGAGCGGGCAAGACGATTAAAACGAAGATAGATCATCTGTCTCTGGCTTCTACACGCATACTGGATGAACAGGCCGATGGCGGAGAGGATGAGGCAGAAGATGGAGATGACGAACAGGAAGTTGACGATGTTGATGAAGAGGACGCTGACGATGTTGACGAATTGGACGCTGACGGTGCTTGAATGGAGATACCTTTTTTTTTTTTTTCAAACAGCGACAATGTTTGTTTTTTGTGAAGACTTTTGTTTATGCTTGAGTTTTGTTTATTCTGTTAAGACAATCGTGAACGATGTGATGTTATTGACCTTAAGTTGTCAGATCTGTTTTAGACAAGACGTTTATCGTTTTTAGTCAACGATCATATGTGGATTTACATGGCGTTGGACCATTGTCATCAACTTTGTACTTACGCGCACAGAAACAACAGAAGGGACCAATCGGCCAGCACATGCAACACAAAATAAGTTACTTAATACAATCAGTTTAAGCACAAAAAATACAACCCGAGAATTACTTCAACAGCCACACGCCATATATTTGATTTTGCGTGTTTCAAATAAGTTAATACAGCTGTCAGCATATCCATTGAATGTGTCAACATGCTTACGGTATCTGAAGCGAACACAATGTTTGCAGCCCGAAAACAGTCGGCCTGTTACATGCCCGTAAGCAACTTGTTTTGACACATTCTCTTCTTCTTCTTCTTCTTCTTCTTCTTCTTCTTCTTCTCTCTCTCTCTCGACCATAACCAGCTGCACCGCTATGGCCGAGGTGGCCGGAATCCGAGATGGGGTGGCCAGAATCGGGGTGGGTGGCCGAAATCAGAGGTGGGGTGGCCGGAATCAGAGGTGGGTGGTCGGAATCGGATGTGGGGTGGCCGGAATCGGGGTGGGTGACCGGAATCAGGGGTGAGGTTGCCGGAATCGGGATGGGTGGCCGGAATCGGAGGGTGGGCTGGCCGGAATCGGAGACTTAAAAAAAAAGAGGGGAAAATAGTCTTTTCAACTCAATCTGTTAAAATTAACCCCAAAACTAACGGAAAACAAATACACACAAAGTTGAAAATGAAGACACCAAATATCAACAGTTTAAAATTTAAACACCAAACTGACACTCGGAGCAAAATCCAGACAGTTTTTAGGTTCTATTCCCCTTTAAAAAAATGCTAATATAAGGTTGAGTGTCTTAGGATTGTATTTAAAAAAGTAATGATTTTTTAAATGTTATTATAGTGCAAATTTGTTGGGCCCTACTCCACCCAAATAAACACTCTCCCTAAATTGTTGTTAAATTAGCTGTTGGTGATGGTGAGAAGTAAAACTGAATTACATGTTCTACTTCTTGTTCTTGCATTGAACTACTCCGCTTTATTTCGATTTCATTTGGGGATTAAAGTAGTGATGATGTGCAGCAAGCAGGACGATATAGTCGAAGATGAGTCAAGAAACCCCATCAATTTGCTGCATCATCAAGATATGTGTACACTGTAGAAGCCGTGTCGAATGTGATAGAAGAAACCTAAGCAGTAAAAAACGAGTTTTTACGTAGAGACGGAAATTGGTAGGTAAAGTCGGGTCGTAAAAACGGAACGTAGAAACGTAAGTTTCTACATATTTGCTAGAATAACCTTAGAAATGATGATTTTTTTTTTTTGCCGCCATTAGAAATGAAATTTATAAATGTAATTATAAATAAGTAAACACATATACTCATTAATAGTTGATAACATAATTTTAATAAAAAAATATGGACCCATTAGTAGTCACTATAGTCGTCACGGTGATCAATTTTTGTAGATTGGCATGAAGAATTTACAGGTCAAATGAATTTAGAATTTAAGATTTTAGGATTTGAGAAACATAAAATAGAAATAGACGTCAATGGAGTTTAAAAATTTTGAGTATTATTATTAAGCGATTAATGAAGGTTGAACTTGAATGTCATATGAATAGGTTTTGAGTAAAAAAAATTGATTTGCCACATAAATTACAATCCGTGACAAAAAAAATTGTGTTTGGTTGATAATTTTTTTTTGGGTTTACATAATTTATTAGATTTGGAAAATTTTTAGCAATTTATGGTAAAAATTCTAAAAAACGGTAGAAACTTACGTTTCTACACGTTTTTACGACTCTACACGTATTTCTACCTGTTTCTACTCAGACAACGAGTTTTAACTGCATGAAAAGAAACCCAATCTGAATACACTCAAGATTGAACCGACTTACAGTTTTTTTGCTATGGATAAGATATGATCTCATACTCTATGGATTTTTGCTGCAACTAACAACTACTCTTTGAATAATGCTGGATACATATATGAAATGACATAAGAGTTAATTAATGAACAGAAGAAGATGCCAAATGATCTGATATCTAACTCTCTCCATCCTTCACCAATACTGAGTAAATGTATTTTGGATCCTTAGTTTTACACATCCACTATAAGATACCAAGACACCAAACCCATAAACAAACCACTCACTCAACTGATCTCATTAGCAAAATGAAGTTTGCCTATATATTCGCGGCTTCGGTTGCACTGATGGTGCTCGGCTCGGAGGCGCTGACATGTGCTGATGTCAACACCTCCATCGGACCTTGCATCTCGCACCTTCGGAATGGCGGCTCGCCGAGCCGTGATTGCTGCAACGGGGTGAGTAGCCTCAACGGTATGGCCAAGTCCACAACAGACCGTCGTGAAGCTTGCGAGTGCCTCAAACAGACGGCCAAAACGTATAGTGATCTCAAGCCGGATGTTGCGAGAGACCTCCCTGGGAAGTGCGGTGTGGACATCGGTGTGCCGATCAGCTGGGACGTTAAGTGCAACTCGTAAGTTTTCTGACATTTAAAATCAATTCTAAATAGAGTGTGAAAGTTTTAGTGAAAAATCCATAGGAAATTGTCAAGAAACACATGTCAAGTAATGGCTGTTCATAAAGTGGAAAGAGAATGTTGTTATGCATTGTTATGTAGACCTAGAAGTACTTTCTATTGAAATTTCACAGTTTTTTTCACATGTTCTAGCATCACTCGTTCTAAATATTTTGGGTCCAGACTTCTAATATTGCAATTAATCGAAAATTATGAAATTTAAAATAATATTAAATATTATTTGAGTTTCTAATATCGATAAATATATTTATTTATAAACTAATACTGAATATTGAATTGTAATTAAAGAGTTATAATTTTTTTCATACTATGATTTTAAATACTTTTATTTAAAGTAAAAATGTATATGCTAAAAGCTTTCTAATTCCATATATTTTTAATATACATACATTATTGTAACAACTTAATCAAGTTACTACGGTTTGAGTAATTACTGTATGGTATGATAAAGTTGAATTCCACTTAACACATATCTATATATATATATCTATATATTAAATAAGAGAAACGATACAAATTCAGATTTTGAATTTCGTCAAGTTGTGAGGGTAACAGAATTATTACCCTAAAGTTGCTCGAAATTACAAATCGGAATTTGTATCATTTACGATTTAATAAACATGAAAATGGCTTAATTAATTAATTAATTTGAATCCGATGATACCTTACATATTTTATACTTTCATGTGTTTTTACATATTGGCAGAATTTCGTAAGTGAAAAGAAGAATAAAGATGGAAGCTACGACATGGAGAGAGTTGGGAGTTTCTAAGTGGGTGCAATGCAACAGTACTGTCTTTTATGTTTTGGTTTTGTGTTTTTAATTTTCAACCGAGTGTTTTAGGAGTTGGCATATATAGAATAATTCGCATTAGCACCGAATGTGTCAGTTTATGTTCTAAATAATGTAACTCTCTTTAGACGGTACATAAAATGAGGCCTCTTTTCTCAACTTATTAATATTATTGTTATTATTACTATTATTAGGTTAATATTTTTTTACAACAAATTTGGACTATGTCATCTTTTGGTACAACATATTTTTTGTGCAACATGTCATATTGTCTTTAGCCTTTAGGTGCATCTATAAATAAACCATTATTTTTTACTCTTAAATATCACATGATTTGCCTTCTCAAGTTTAGTCCTTCTAATATTTTCTAACTTTTTTTAGTATAATTTAGTTACTAAACGTGTTCCCATCAAACTATTGACTATATGGACATAGTCTGAGTCGAGCCAATGCTAGGTTCTACTATTTCAGAACTAAGTTTACTCAAGTCACGTTGTACCCGAAAATATATTATACAAAATTAACATTAACTCAAACATGGTATACCAAAAAATAATTTAACCTTATTACTATTATAAATTTTACTATTATATATGCTAATTTAGAGAATTAGCAATAACAATAGAATATAATTATTTGTTTGTTGGGAGTTTTTATTTTGGCACTTGTAGGGAGTTAAAATAGAATTTCAATCATATTTAAAAAAATCACCATAAATTTATGTGTTGATTTTTTTTTTAAAATAGAGTTATATTTCTCTATTTTTTACTGTAGATATTTTGATGATAATGCATAATACTTTGTTGAGAATGTAGACCGCGTTTGACTTACTTCATTGTTGGTTAAATTATTAAGCATCTTTGGTTTGTGAAATAGGGAATAAAGAATATGAATAAATAATATGGAATATGTAATATTAATATGATGTTATTTGATTGATATGAAGAATATGGAATGGGGATTACAAATACAATGTTTGGTTGATAAATGTTATACGTAAAGTAACGGAATAAGTCTTAATTGACAAATATATCATTTTACTATTTCATTAATTAAAGTATTAATATTAAACATGATCAAATTATATATTATCAATAAACGAAAATTGAATTATTTATTTCAAAAGCGATTATTTTAAAAAAAAATGGATTTTTTTTTCTTCCAGATATTGTAAAATTCACTATAATAACTAATATAATGTGAATTGTAAAGTAAAAACATGTTAAATTTGTAGTACGTAAATGAATGAAATAAGTCATAATTGACATATATACCTTTTTGTTACTTTATTAATTAAAGTAATAATATTAAACATGAAAATGTCAAATCATATATTATTCAACGAAAATTAAATTATTTAAAAAAAAACTATTGTTTTTTTACAAAAAAATTTATTTAAAAAAAACGTTTTTTATTTATAAATATATTGTAAAATTCACTATAATAGTATAATAGTGAATTGTAAAGTGAAAACATGTTAAATTTGTATTTGTATTTTTATTCTTAATTCTAGATAACATAGAATAGGTAATCCTATGGGTTAGACTAGGATTATGTATTCATTCAAAATCAGTAATTAGGATTCCTTATTCTACACATTCAATTGACCAAACACCATAATAGGTAATATCATTCTTAATTCATAATTTCATTCCATGACTACAAATGATTGAATTCTGTCTGCATAAAGGTTAACAACATATTTGATTCGTGGAAATTGAATAGGAATAGGAAATGAGTATTCTTATAGCGGTGTTTGGTTATTTAATTGTGTGGAATATTATTCCAAATTCCTAATTTTGAAGGAATACATAATCCTAGCATAACCCGTAGGATTAACTATTCCAAGTTTTCTGGAATGGGAAAATAAAAAGAAAATTCTAAACTTACACTTTAATTGAAATTACAAACCCCGCCCCCGCCCGCTTGCCGCCTACCCGCTGCCGCTTGCCCGCCGCCACCTGACTATCGCTGCCGCCAGCACGCTTGCCTATCGCCGCCGCCAGCATGTCTGCTTATCGTCGCCGCCTGCCCGCCGCCGTCCGCCACTCGCCTGCCGCATCCGCCGCCTATCTGTCATCACTACCGCCTCCCTACCGTTACCACCGCCTACTTGCCTGCCTTCCGTCACCGCCGCCTGCCAACCGTCGCCGCCTCCTACCCACCTACCAACTGACGCCTGCGCGCCTGCCAACTGCCGCCCACTCGCCGCCACCGTCTACCAGCCCACCCGCCGTTGTCTGCCTGTTGCCACCAATACCGTCGCTCGCATGATGACGCCCGCCTGTTGATGCCCGCTGCTGCCCGCTGCTGCCCACTGCCGCCGCTCGTTCCGTCTTTTTCATGTTTAATTTTGTTGATATAGATAACAAAATGATATATGCTGCCAAACGTCACCGCCCCCGCCGCCCTTCTTGCTTGCCGTCACTGCTGCCTGCTCGCCGTCGCCGCCTGCCAACCAACTGCCCGTCTGCCTATCGCTGCCCTCTCGCTCGCCGCCACCATTGCCGCCGCTCGCCCGCTGCTGCCCACCGTCGCTCCGACTTTTTCATGTATAATTTTGTTAATATAGATAGTAAAATGGTACATATATTTATTTGATGGTATTAAATTCATTTGCTTATAACATTCTATCAACAAAATATTAAATTTGGAATCATCATTTTATATTCCTCATGCCAAACAATATTATATTGGGTTTATAGGTTTTTTGGTACCCTACGTTTGCCCACTTTTGGCTTTTGGTACCACATGTTTGATTTTGCCTATTTTTGGTACCATACGTTTGCCAATTGTATACTTTTGGTCCGACCGTTAGTTGACCGTCAGTTTGACCGTTATATAGTCACGTGACTTGCACATGCCTAGCCCCAAATTTTGATTTTGTTCAATTTAGTCCTCAAATTTTTTGTCGTAACTTTTTATTTTCGCAATTTAGCCCTTAAACATTTTCAACCGCACCCTAGGACTAAATTTGCATAGCCATGGTTAGACCGTGGCTAGGTCGGACCATGGCTAGGGTCGCCGGACCCGGGCAACCCTAACCATGGTCCGACCTAACCATGGGTCGAACTATGGCTAGGTCAATTGGACCCAATTGCTAAATTGAACTACCCATGGTCCGAACCATGGCTAGGTCGGACCATGGTTAGGGTCGCTCGGGTCCGGCAACCCTAGCCATGGTCCGACCTAGCCATGAGTCGAACCATTTCTAGGTCAATTTAGTCATAGGGTGTGGTTGAAAATGTTTAAGGGCTAAATTGAAAAAATAAAAAGTTAGGATAAAAAATTTGAGGACTAAATTGAATAAAATCAAAATTTGGGGCTATGCATGTGCAAGTCACGTGACTATTTAACGGTCAAACTGACGGTCAACTAACGGTCGGACCAAAAGTATACAATTGGCAAACATATGGTACCAAAAATAGGCAAAATCAAACATGTGGTACCAAAAGCCAAAAGTGGGCAAACATAGGGTACCAAATGACCTATAAACCCTATTATATTATTAGTATTAAATATTCCTTATTCACTATTCCTATTCTATATTATTTATTCCCTCCTTATTCTGCGAACCAAACATGCCGATTTTTTTTTTTTTTTTCAAATGGTGTTTTACTTAAACAAGGTGCACCATACACCGGGCGTACAAATTGGTCTATATGCTCTACCTCTAGCTCTAACTTTCGAACCAATAATATTGTTACACGTGTAAACTGAACCTAGATTTTACCGCTCCTAACATCCATCCATCAACAACCTAGGCTAGCGCCATTCTCTTCTCTTCTATAATTCCACACGTGCTTTCTCTCTCTCTCTCTCTGTTCAGCAAAGTGCAGTTCGATCGCAGTCGAAGAGTGCTGCTGACAACGAAGAACAATCAACAAACACTTTGGCTTGCAACTACTCTTCTAAGAATCTCCGAATCTGTATCCATTGCTGATCTGCCATTCGGAGCTCGGCGCCGTTCGCGTTTCGCCCTCCCCTCGAATTGCCAGCGTTTTGGTGGTCAGGCCATGAAGTAGAGAGTCTGCGGCGGAGCGGTGGATATGAAAGGAGGTGGAGGCGGAGGAGCCGCTAGCAAACGGCGATGGAGAGGTCTGGCAATTGCCGCATTAGGCCTCATTATCATTCTCTCGATGCTCGTTCCTCTTGGTTTCCTTCTCGGCCTTCATAACGGAATCCTCTCTGTTTCCACTGGTACCTCCCCTGCCTTTTCAGCTCAGATCTGCACCCGATTTTTTTAATTTTGACCGGATCTCCACTACTGCTGTTTTCTGCTTTCTTCCATCTTGCGCTCATTGTGTTTTGATTGCATTTGCATCATCTGTCTGCATCCATACTTTTCCAAATCTATCATTTTCATATGCATTCTTGTCAATATCAGTTTCTTAATACGTAGTTTTTTCATTCTCAGGTTATTTGACTGAACAACATAATTCAGTTTCAGTAAGCATCTGTATACCTCTTTCCATCGTTTCCATTTTCGTCCCGATTTTATAAGTAGCTGATATTCATGTCTGTGCTCATACTTTGTGAATTGGAAGAAGAATGACCTCAGGGATTTTGACAATTATGAGATCGGCAGCCCTGTTATTCGGCCAGTAACTGAGGTATGCATCTTTTTTTCTTCTTCTTTATTTAGATCTTATATGTGTGCTCAGACTTTTTACTCTCTGAGAGTGAGAAAGTTAAAAAGTTCCCATTTTTTTTTTGCAGTTTATAGTATGGTTTTGATTATCAATTTGATCATTTCAATACCTTCCATCCCAACATAGAAATAAGTTTCGTGCTTTATATGTTGTTTTCTCCGGTGCCACATTTCTGTAGATGGAATGGACTAGACAGTTGCTTTCCAAATTAAAATTATTCTTTGGTGATTTCCAACCAAAATCATATACATGATTCAGCTCAGTTGAAGTCCTCCTAATGATTTCGTTTTGGCGGTGCAGAAGGATAAAAAAAGCCCGGTTGAGGATCTTATACAGAAATTTGAACCGGGCATACCTAAGGTGCGGTCACCACCCTTCTTTATTTTATTGAATAATGCAGTTATTACTTTTCTAAGCCAGTATGTTGGAGTGCTTGATTTCTGCGTTAAAAAACTTCAAAAGGCACTTGCATCCTTATATAATTTCCACAGCTCTCAAATTATCTTGGATTCTTGGTTAATCTCCACGCTGTTCTTTATCTATGATATGTATACCCAATATATTGTTGCTTCATTAAAGCTCCAGAAGAATGTGCAAATATAGATATACCTGAAGAATAAAACTTGTTGGGTACTCTTAGATGTAGAAGTAGCTTTGTGGTTAGGCTTCATCGATCCCCTTCCTTTAATGAAATCAATTTGTGGGTTTCCAAGACCTTACTGAACTTTACTTAAGCACACATGATTGGATGGAGAAATGAAGTGTTTATGGGATTTAAAACATTCCCAGATTGATGCTTTTTATGTTTTTCTTTATAGATTATCTCTTAGTTTTCTATATGCCTTTAAAATTGCAACTTATGATTGTTACACTACTCTGTACATAACACTTTTAGCAGACCATTTTCTGTCACCTTGTCATACTCATGTATACCTTAAATAATAACCGAGAAATTTAAAGCCGTAGTGCACAAATCAGGAAACAGCAAAATATTGTGTATATATTTGTTAATTAAGAAGAGTTAGGGAGTTGACTTGCTACCAAAAGAAGTATCTTTACATTCAACATTTAACCAAAAAATGGATGAAGAAGACTGTTATATTGGTGCTAAATCATATGCAATTTATTTTCTGTTGTCGACTAGAATCTATGACTGAGGTGACCCTCTTGGTTATTCAAATTTGTTATAGAGTGTACCTGGGGATTTGTATACTAAAGATAAGCAGCAGATCATCAGTAACGGGACACCGGATGGAAAACAACAAAGCAAAGGTCTGCTTGTTTGCGTTTTGTCAAAGATGCTGCTAAATGAAACTATCTTTTACCATAAAATATTTGCTAACAGTTACTTTTTTCAATCCCATTTCACTTCATCTACAGGTACTTTGTGGTCTCCGAGCTCAAATTATAATGTATGTATATATTTATGCTGTGTTGCATCTCCTCGCTTGTTCTTACATTTATATGAGTTCGAGATTTTCTTCTGCCCTTACAATGCTGCTCAATTTGTTATTAGGCAACTACTGTTCATCCAACTCCTAAACTGGAAGCTAATAGTAAGGGGTCTGTTGATGAAAGTGGCAAATCATGTGAGCTACAATTCGGAGCCTACTGCCTTTGGCGTCAACAACATAAAGAAGAAGTCAGGGATTCTTTGGTGAAAAAAATGAAGGATCGGCTTTTTGAAGCCCGGGCATACTTCCCTAGTATTGCAAAGCTTCCATCTAAAGAAAACTTGACTCATGAAATGAAGCAAAATATTCAAGATTTCGAGCGTGTACTAAGCGAATCTTCAACGGATGCCGAACTTCCATCAAAGTATGTATATAGTATAGCTCATTCAGATGTTATAATATTTACATTCTACTCGAGCAAAAAAACCTTTATCTTTTTACTGACAGACTGAATTTTATCTCCAGGATCCCGGAGAAGCTGCAAAAGATGGAATCTGTAATAACCAAAGCTAAATCCTGTCCAGTAGAATGCAGTAATGTCGACAAGAAATTCAGACAACTATTAGATTTAACAGAGGATGAAGCTAACTTTCACATGAAGCAAAGCGCATTCCTATACCAGGTGGCAGTCCAGACGATTCCAAAAAGTCTTCACTGCTTGTCTATGAGACTAACCGTCGATTATTTTAGATCTCCTCCACATCTGGAATTTGATGCAGAGAAGTTCTCAGACCCTTCATTACACCATTTTGTCGTTTTCTCAAATAATGTCCTCGCCGCATCTGTGGTGATTAACTCAACTATTGGTCATGCAAAAGTAAGTTTGATTTGCTGAATCATTTAGATTTTGAGTTTCTCAAGTTTTATCCTTTTTGAATGACAATGTTTACGCTGCACCTTTTCAGGAAACTCAGAATCTAGTGTTTCACATACTGACAGATGAAGAGAATTACTTCACAATGGTGCTGTGGTTCGTCAGAAATGCTTATCAAGAAGTTGCAATTCGAGTAATAAACGTTGAAAAACTCGATCAACACCTTAAAGGCTTAGACAACCCAGCTCTTTTGTTGTTGCCTGTGGAGTTCCGTGCCTCCATTCCAATCAATGATGGCAAATCCACCCTCAATACAAAAACAGAGTATTTCTCCACTTTCTCTCACTCACATTATCTCCTCCCTCAGATTTTCCCAAAGTTGAAGAAAATCATAGTTTTGGATGAAGATGTGGTTGTTCAGAAAGACTTGACAGCACTGTGGAGTCTCGATTTGGAAGGGAAAGTGAATGGCGCTACACAGTCATGTTCTCTTCGCTTAGGTCAAGTTCGGAGTTTCTTAGGCGATGATGACAAGCTTAACAAGAACTCATGTTCGTGGATGACCGGTCTTAATCTGATCGATCTCTCAAGATGGCGAGAGTTGGATCTTACCAAAACCTACAGACGATTTCTAAAGCAGGTGAATTCATCTTCCAATTTGCATTTCTTCCTATAAAATTTAACAGCAATCAATTATCTCATGAGCAACCCTATTAAGTTCTAGAGTTTGTAGTAAAGGAATTAGGGAAACGCTAAAATACGATAGAGCATATATCTAGTGTAGTTTTTGAGTCATTGCATTTGGAAAATGGACCAATGATGAATGAATATATAAAAAGACTAATTTGTTAAATCAAAAGCTCAAATATTGGAGCTTACTTATTTTAGGATATAACAATACAGTAAAATTGGATGTAAAAGAAGGATATAATACTATTAAAGGGAAAAGATTTTAGGTTATATAAAGTTGAATTTTTGAGCCATGGATTTCAAAAAGTAGTAACTTTTTCCCGTGAATTTTTATTTTTTTTAAATTTTTCACTAAGTTGCTTACTACTACATAGAATTTTCTTCTATCCCCCAACACTGATTTACTTGCATTCGCCTTGAATCCATGATCAGGAAATCAATGCAGAAACTAGCGAATTTGGTGTTGTTCGTGCAAGTATCCTTACTTTCCAAGACCAAATCCATCCTTTAGATGGATCATGGATGCTATCCGGACTAGGGCACAACTACGGCCTCAAGACATCAGACCTGAAAAAGTGTGCAGTTTTACACTACAATGGAAACATGAAACCGTGGCTCGAGCTAGGCATCCCCAAATATAAGGACTACTGGAAAAGATTTGTCAACTGGGACGACCAAATCTTCAGCGACTGCAACATTAGTCCATAAAAATGAGTGCCACACCCACAGACAGTTGAAATTTGTTTACCCTAATGAAAATCAGGTAAGTTATGATGGTCAGGCAAAAAGCTTAACATTGTGTTGTTTCCAGAGAGTCGGATTTGAAGTTGAGTTCTTCACGGATACAAGCAGTAGGGGAAGAACCAAAGCAAGGGGTCAGGATTTTAGCTGCAGCAAGCTGAAAGCAGGTTGCATTGTATAACATGTTATAGAGACGTTTCTTTGAGAATCTTCATTTTTTCTTCTTTTTTGGGATGATAATGCCAAGAAAGGGTCTGCAAAAGGGACTAGCAATTTTTTTTTTGAAAATAATAAAGATTATAAAAATAAACACTTACATTTTTTTGATTCGTGATTATAACTTATAAATGAATGAGAAGATGAGGTAGTTAAAGCCTTCTGGTCTGATAGCTATGAAGCCGCCCATTAACCGTGGTTAAGTCTGACTTTACTAAGTTTACTTAAGGGTTAATAACCTGGAGAGGTCTGAAGTTTGCCCCATGTTAACGGGAGAGGTATGAAGTTTCAAATGTTAATTTGAGAGGTTTGAAGTTTTAACTTTGTTGATTTGAGGTTTTCCGTCCATTTTTAGGGTTAAATTTAATAGAATTATGTGAAATGACATTCTTGCCCTTTTAATATTTTGTTTTATTTAATATCTTATTTGAGTAAATGTGAAATGACAAAATTACCCCTACAGTCAAATTACTCCGGCCACCACCACCCCAGCTACGACGACCACCACCGATCACCAACACGGCTCCGATCGGAGCCGTGTTGGAGATCGGTGCTGGTCGCCGGAGTTCGGTGGTCGTCGCCGGAGTTTGGTGGTGGTCGTCGGAGTCAAGGTGGCCGGAGTCGGGTGGCGGTGGCCGGAGCCGTGGTGGCTTTAAGGGCATTTTCGTCTTTTCCTTCAAGCATATGAGGGGCACACTTTGATAGAAGGGCATTTTTGGAATTTAATTATATTTCTGGTCACATGCCAAGCACGTGACCAATTTCCGTCATATTTAACGGTAAAAACAGACGGATGCCGTTATTATCAACAAAGTTGAAACTTCAGACCTCTCAAATCAACATTTGAAACTTCAGACATCTCCCGTTAACATGTGGCAAACTTCAGACCTCTCCTAAGTTATTAACCCTTTACTTAACTATGGTTAGTTAGTGTGAGAGAGATGGGTACCACGATCGCGTTATTATGTTGGGACGCCGGAGGATCGTGACACTGGTGGTGAGTTGGCACTTGCCACAATCATAGTCCTAGGGAATAGTTGAAGTGTTTGGATGAGGAAGTGATAGACCTCCAAGTCTAGCAAGAGTTTTCGGTGTGTACATATCTATGTGTAATTTGTATGGACTTTTTGCATTATCAGTCATAAATCGTCATAAATAATAGGTGTGTAATAAAAAAATTATTACACACCGAAATTTTCTGTGTGGAAATTTGATGTGTAATCAGTATTAACGTATTTTTTTCTCGAAATCAGTCATAAAACAGTCGGTATGTAGTTATTTGTTTTCTTGTAGTGTACAACAGCATAAGCTAAGACTGAAGTGTGGAGAGCTCCTGAAAAAGGAGTTGTTAAACTCTAGTGACCTCGTTGCTCGAAACGATCATGGTCAAGTAAAGGGAAGTATGAATCGCTCTTCATTTCTTAAGGGTCACGGCTTGGAAACTGCAATTCATGAGGCATTACGACTCGCCTTGCAGAAAATATGAAATCATGTTATCATCGAGTCAGACTCGACTTGAGCGATTTAATCTTCGTCGAATTGGATAGTAAGAAGATGGAATTTTTGTGCAGATCTTCGAGTAATGGCAGGCAAGGGTTGTTTCGGCGATCAGGTATCCGTCGTAATTCTTCATGACGGAGCTCGCGCAGTATCTTCCATATTGAGGCATTCAGAGGCCGATGGTATAAACGATAAGGCATTATAAAAAAAAAATATACGTGCTGTAAAATATCAGAAGAAATAGTAAATAATGTTGTATTATTCACATGTACAATGACCCTTTATATAAGGTATACGTAGACTTTTGGGAACAAAAAAGCTATTTACATAATATCTACAAATAGTATATACTTTATAGATAGTGAACATCCACTACCTATATATTCATAACAATAATAATTTTTTTTAGAGCCAAGGTTATTCTTTCGAAAAAAAAAACTCAAAATTTAGGATTTTCCTTTAAATTGTTTTTGCTATATTTTCGTTTTCTAAGCTTTCAATGGCCAAAATAAGTATTTCCATGGTTATATCACATCTATCAGTGGTTTAGCAACCACATTTATGAAGCTGGTTTATATTTGCATAAAAATTGGATTTTGATGATGATATCTATCTACTATACACAATTTTTCCATGGCAGCATTTGGAGTTGGACCAAGAGACTGGAAATGTAAGAGCTAGAATGAAGACTAAAAATCTTAGAAATGTTGCCATTACAAGAAATTTACTATCATTAATGAGATACTCTTTTGAGCAGGCAGATTCTATGAACACAACAGATAGGTAGAGATATTAGGAAGAAATACATTCCTTTTCATTCTTCTGAACTGCCTGCTGATGGCTCCACCACTGGAGGTATGCAATCCACTTTGTAGCGCAATGCCTATGAATATATATGACCACAATTTTATACATTCTTTCTTCTTTTACATAAACAAAATAAATTATTAACTGCTATGCATTCTAAATTCCTAACCTTTTTAAAGAAGGATGAATATGAATTGTCCCAGGTGAGCTTGTAATTCCCGATTGCGACTGTGCAGAAATTTCCCTGGTTGGGATATTATAACATTATGTATATATATACAATCCGACTCGATCATGAAGCTAGCTATATGCAGCAGCAAAGTAACTTACTTGATCGGACTCGTAGCGTTGGTACGGTAAAATCATCTGCGGGTAAAAGGGATCATTTTTACCTACCTAAACAAATTGAACTGCTGAGAACAAGAAAAGTTATGGTAAAACTCACAGTTTTTTCACCGGATGGAGTTGTACACTCGATGCTGAATCCAATATCCTTGACCATGATGACAAAAACAGTAAGTTATTCGGTTCTTGATATTTACGGTCAATTTCGTAAAGTGTAGTAATAGGAGCAGCACAAAGAGTGTTATTCGGTTCTTGATATTTACGGTCCATTTTGTAAAGTTAAAATAGATGTAGTGATAGGAGAAGCACAAAGAGTAAATTCTAAGATACAGCTGACAGTAAGAACGTAAGAGTCTTCTAAACAATGAATTACCACTTACCATATTCATCTTGCCTTGACCTATTGAAAAATCCCATGCAATGTACGAGTTCAGTGCATCCACAGGGAATGATATCTGCACGTAATGTGTCGTTTTTGTGTGTGTGTCAAAGGATTAAGATAGAGGAATATATAGAATGCTATGGCGAGGCCCAATTGACACTGACCTCATGAGTTTTACCAGCTGCAATGGTTATTTCTTTGAAGTCATCAGTTTTCCTAAAGAAAGAAAAAGCAGACCAAATTAGTATATATATATATATATATATATACACGAAAAGCATAACTGAATAACCAATAACAAAAATCGAAGAGACAGCTAATCTACCTTCCTTCTATTGCTCCAGCTTCTTCTGCTGAAATGAAGAAGGGGGAATTTACAAACACCTCACTAGTTAAAAAAATAAAAATAAAAATCAACTGTTAGTAGATGAAACAGCCAAACCCGCCAGTATAAAAGCACTCCGTGCTGAAGCGTCATTTAAAAAAAAATTGTGAATAGACTTTAAAGTTACATCGTAAGAGATAATATCAATATGGCCCTTTTGAATAGATATAATCAGAGTCAAGCAAATTCCATGAAACTTTTTGCTAATGATTGATATTAGCTTCTAAACAGAGTTTTTACAATACAAATGTCATTAGCAGCAGACTAACATTAAAAATTAGTAACAAAGTCTGAGTTAGCTGAGATCATCATTGAGAACAAACACTCGATACCTGATAAAGGTGATGAATCTTTCAAATTCTGAGGTATAGACATTAGCAGCTTGCTCCAGAATAGCTACTTCATCTCTTCCTCTGTCATATTTTTAATAGAGCAAGCAGAAAAAATTAATGAAAACATTATTAAAATCAAGTACGAACAACTACTGGATTGAGTAGAAAATGTAAATTCAAATTTGAGTTGAAACAGAGTGGCCACAAAAAATATTGAGTTGAAACAGAATGAAGGAATATTATTTCTCTTACAATTTTCTAGTATCAAATCTTCTCCAAGATAGTGCCATGAAGAGTCGAATCGAAAGAACCATTGAAGTGAGGCAGTACAATGGAGGACCATAGCGCTGTCTTTGCTCTTCCATGGGACTGTTAACCGCAATTTACCACCAAGTAATTTGTTAACAGCTTAGCACTAAAAACAAAAATTATTCGTTTGGGAAATGGACACCGTACCCGTCATCATCATTTATTTGTCTAATAAAATCCAATAAAACCTGCATAGCAAAATTAACCGAATCACAATCAAGAAATCATGCATGAATTAGGAAAAAAAGTGTCTTAAATCCGAAGAACTGAGTATGTATGTAATCTTGAATGGTCCTACAAACGAAAATAAAGAAAGAGCTGTGCATGAATGAGAGAGGAGATAAAACATACTTGAGGGACTCCCACCAAGTACTTCACTAGGGTTTTATAAACCCCTGTTGCAGAACCAAGTTGAGCTAACTGTCGTCTCCTGAAGAAAGCAAAAATATTACATACAAATAATCAGTACGGAATAACTGAGAAAGCGAATGCCATACCTATCCATTTGTTGTCTCCACAACATAGCATATATATCACGTATACTTCCTCCTGCGTTAATAATTGCATCAACTTCAGCTTGCTTGTTCTTCTCAGATCGCTCTCTTTGCTGTTTAATTAGTGTGCCTCGGAAGTCTTGGGGCATGTAAGTCATAACTGCAAGTATCAACAAATTTCTACACCATAAGGTATTTAAGAGGCATTATTACCAAAAAAAAAAACAAGGGGCAAGAAGTAATATATCACAATAGAGAGTTGACTAAGTTAAAAAGTAAAAGTAAAACATATATTGCCCATCAGAAGATAAATTGTGAATTTACAATAGTTGATTATGATTCAACAACTCACTGAGCGTAAAAGTGATCAAATTCAAATGTTGGAAATTACCCTTTAACGGTATCAGAAGTATCTGATATAGATTATATTTGCATAAAAAGTTACTAGTTTACACTAGACTGCCTTCGAGCTGGATTTACTCAAAAGTAAAACTTGGATAAAATAAGTAGGCTTCCACCAACTATTAGCTCAGAAAACCAAATTAAAATAATTCAGACATCTAGAAGATTTGCTTGATCAGTTAAAAGCATGGCCTCAAAATAAGGAAGCTTAATACTTTCAACTAACACTACATGATAGTCACGTTTAATAATATTAGTTTCTCAAAACTACATATGCATATGAAGAAAGTCTTATCATCATATTTTAAATATATGAACAACTTGGAACGTAGAATCACTTCATTAAGAATAAGGTGAAGATAAATTAGTTATAAAGACCTTGTAAACGAAACAAGATCATGGAAGCCATCCTTACAATCACTTACTGCAAATCTACTACGCTTAACAGATTCAAGCAAACAGAATCGGGCTTCGAATGAAATTCCATCAATGGAAAAAGAAATGAAAACTACATGCAACAGACAAGAAAATTAAACTGCATTTGAGTCCAAAGCAAGCACACTTGGTACAAAAAGAGGTTACCTGTATTAAATATACGCTCAGAGTTTTTAGCTTGAAAGGACACCAATGCATTCAGAGTTTCCTGAAATCGCTCTCTGATACGGTTGAAGAAGGTAGCAAGTTCTGCAGCTTCCGGTGTTGATTGCTGCTGAAGCTGCAATCACCAAACACACATTGGACATTCAAAAGGAGGCAATAACTACAATTCAATTTCGCTAAAGAAAACTACAAATCCACTATTCAAGAACACAAAAAGAACAGAAACTTACAGCAGGCGGCCAATGAGATCTGTCGAGCAGAAATATAATTTCCTCAATCTGTTCCCGATTCCTCCACATGTTCTCGTCAATCTTATGAGCACTCCGCTCCGATTCTTGCACCAATTCACTCTCATCTGCAAGAACACAACCGCAACTTCATTAATTGCGGAAGTGAAATGCACAGACTCATAAAATCATAACCAAGAACAAGGCGAACCTTCATTAGGGGGCAAATGAGCTAGCAAATCAGAGGAGAGAGATCGAATCTGAGAGGAGAGGAGGGAGACATCATCGGAGAGGGGGGAGAAGGGGTACTTGTTGTAATAGGAGGATAGGAAGCTTCGCGTTATAGGGACTAGACCGTCGGTCGAAGCCATTGGAGGTCGCGATTAGCGGAATTGGAGGAGGAGGAAATACGCTCTAGATTTTGGGTGTTATCTTGCAAGTTGACCCCTGCAGAAACAATGGAGATTACGGAAGAAGAAGAAGCTCGGCGACGAAGAAACTGCCGACGCCGCAAGCAGATGTTTCACGGTGAGGTGGCGCCAGAGAGCGTCGCTTTTAGTTTTATTTCTATTTCTCTTTTAGTACCTCATGTATTGGGTTTGCCAAAGGTGGTACCTAAACTTGTTTTTTTTTTCGACTTTTGATGATCCAAACTATTATGGATGGATGCATTATTTTCTTTGGGCCAAATTATGGATGATTGAAATTTTGATGTATCTAACTAGTAACAACTTCTAAGTGCTAACTTCTAAGGGGGCGTTTGAAATTACTTGAAGTGTGAGATTACTTGAAATGTGTGTTATGTAATGTGTAATGTTAGATTGTATTGTTTGGTTGCGATGTAATGTGGAATGTAATGTTAGATTATAGTGTCTTGTATGTATTGTAATGTACATTGTAGTGACTTTATTATTATTATATTAATCTATATGATACTATATTATATCTTAATATGATAAGACTTAAAAGAATATATATTTTGACAACAACTAACTTCTTAAAGATTATGTGTGTGGTTAGTACACATAATCTCAAGTTTTTTTTTTTTGATGTTAACCTGCCGCAATATAATATAATAATAAAGCCAAAATAGGCGCTTCTAAAATTCCCGTAACGAGAACGAGATATCAGAAGCGGCCCAAGATCCTGTTACAGATAGATCTGCCGCACGTTTAACAAGAGTATGTGCGCGGGATACATTAATTCTAGGAACATGGTAAATGCAAGCCGGAATAATACTTAAAAGATGTTGGATATCCTGGACGATGCCGAAGACATATGTGTTGCAGCTTGTAGGAGAGGAGTCAATCTGATACAGCAGATTTGTCGAGTCTGTAGCCACCGTAATGGTGTCTTGTGGAAACGACTGTGCTAACAGTAATCCTGCCCTGCATGCTAAACCTTCCGCCAAAATGGGATCATCTCCAGGAGCCGATACTACCGAGGCCGCAATGACTCTATACGAATCATCTACCAAAATAGCGCCTCCAAAGACTAAGTTCCTGCTGGCCCTTACTGCCCCATCGCATAGTATATTGGGACTCCTGTGCGATGGTATTGGTTCGCTGACTGTCAACCTGCCACTGGTGGGGATTGTGGCGTCTCCTCCTGTTCCTGGATTACAAACATTGGCATTATAATTATCATTATTTACAACTCCTATGAACTGTAGGGTGGAAGAGGGGTTCGGAATTTTGTTCCTAAAGATAACAGCATTGCGTTCTACCCATATACCCCACATCACTATACACTTGAGAACTAGGAACTCATTTGAGATGGTGACACTAAGATCGGATTGGGAGTTAGGGAATAGCCAATCTTTGATTGTGGATTGTGGCTGACGATCCGCGTTTGTTCCGAAGATTGACCCGAACCAGATTCTTTGGGCGAATTGACACTTCCACATTAAGTGCTCCCAGTCTTATGTATAATGGCTACAGAAGTGACACCTAGGGTTGAAAGAGGGAACTCGTTTGTGTATGGCCTGCCCGAGGGCCAGCCCGTTGTTAAACCCCTTCCAGACGAACATCCGAATTTTTTGTAATAGTTTGGCTTTCCAAATTTCTTTCCAAAGAGACGAATTAACAGTCGAAGAGGTTGACGCAAGTATCCCCTGCTGCTCTGGGTTGAGCAGTGCTTTAATGAAATGGTATCCTGATTTGACCGAGTACTTTCCGGATTTATTGTGTAGCCACAGGAATTTGTCATCGGTGTCAAAGAGTGGTAAATGCATGGTCTGGATTAAATCTTTGATCATCCGTGGGATCATCGTTTGTGATAGGAGATCCATGTTCCAGGTACCATTTAGGATGAAGTGAGAGACCTTGGTATTAACGACGGTTTGCGTTAATCCTGGCGAGTTCATGTAGGCCACCCAGTCCTTTAGTAGGCCCATGTTAGGGACCCATGGGTCGGTCCAGAAGCAAGTGGTGTTACCAACTCCTATGTGCCATCTCCCTCCTTTGCATAGGAAGTCTTTGGTTTTTGCAAGTGTTCTCCAGACCGGGGAATGATACGGTTGTACCTTGGCTGTGAAGAAAGACTCGTTTCTTAGATATTTGTCCCTAATGCAATTTACCCATATCGACTCCTTGTTCGTGACGATTCTTTTTGCCTGTTTGGTGAGTAGTGCCAGGTTAAATGCATTCATGTATCGAAACCCGAGACCCCCGTCGTTCTTTGAGCGGCACAGTTTCTTCCATGCAATCCAAATGATACCTTTTTTCCCCGCATCTTGGTTCCACCAGAATTGTCTGTGGAGTTTCTCGAGGTTTGCCGTGGTTTTTTTTGAGAGGTTCATGCATGACATAACATAACTTGGTATTGAGGCTGCTGTGGCTTTCAGTAAGACCTCTCTACCGGCCGGGGAGAGTAGCTTGGTCATCCATCCTTGAATCCTGGATGTTGTGCGCTGAATCAGGTTTTCTCCCACTTGTCTTTTTTGCTTTGCCCAGTCCATCGGGAGTCCCAGATATATCTCAGACGGCATCATTACACGTACGCCCAGCAGTTGAGCGATCTGGTTTGTTAAATCTTCTGGGACGTTTGGGCTAAATCGAATACTGGACTTGCTGTAGTTAATGAGTTGGCCTGATTCTTTCTGGTATTCTTCTAACAGCTGCTTCAGTTGGGCCGCATTGGATAGTGTTGCCTCGAGAAACAGGAAGCTATCATCTGCAAATAGTAGGTGTGATATTTCCTGGTTGAATTTTCCTTGTTTGATACCTTTGATCTTCCCTTCTGATTGAGCTAAAGATAATTCCTGTGACATCATTTGTGAGACCAGAATGAATAGATATGGGGACAGTGGGTCTCCTTGTCTTAACCCTCTAGATGGTGAGAAGTCTTCAGTTGGTTTCCCGTTGATTGATACGTTAAGAGTGGGTGTCAAGACACATTCCATGATCCATTCTATAAAACGTTGCGGGAATTTCATGTTCTGTAAAACACTTTCCAGAAAGGGCCATTCGACTCTGTCGTATGCTTTTGTCATATCCAGCTTTAGTGCGAGTAGTCCTTTTTTTCCCTTCCGTCTCTGCTTAATCGTATGTAACAACTCTTGTGCGAGGAGTGTGTTATCCGTTATACTCCTTCCGGGGACGAAAGCTGTTTGAAAGGGCGATACTAGCTTGGCAATTACGGATCGCATCCTGTTGGCCAGGATTTTCGAGATGACCTTGTACGTGGTATTACACAGGCCAATCGGGCGCCAATCCTGTAATCCCTGGGGGTTCTCTTTTTTGGGGATTAGGACAATTTCGTGGCATTTAGTTTTTTTTTCCAGCTTCCCCGTTCTGAAGAACTCAACTACTGCCGCTGATACTTCTCTGCCTGTGTCGTCCCATGTATGCTGGAAGAATCTGGGGGGGAAACCGTCAGGGCCTGGTGCTTTGTCTGGCTGGAATGAGCCATGGCCTTTGTTATTTCTAGGTGTGTTACCTGAGCCTCGATGCTTGCTTTTCCCAAAGGGTGGATCGTTACCCTGACTCGTGGGGGGATATTTTGGATAGGTATGACACTCCTCGCTGTGAACACCTCTCGGTAGTATTGTTGAATATGACGTTGTATTTCTGCCTGGTCTGTCAGCACGTTGCCGTCCGGTAGCACAATGGTATCTAAGTTGTTCTTGCGTCTTCTTGCAATCGAGTATGCATGGAAAAACTTTGTATTTCTATCACCTTGTTCTAGCCACGTCTGTCTTGACTTCTGTCTCCACATGATTTCCTGATTAAGGTATAAATCTTCCAGGGTCGCTGTGGCTTCATCCGCCTGAAGGGAGGGACCATCCTGTTGTTGGGCTGAGTTTAACTTCTGCAATTGTGACCTAATTTGGGTGTCAACGTGACCGAAAGTTGACCTATTCCACTGTTTGAGTTTTTGGGTCAGGTTTCTGAGATTATTATGTAAGTGTAACTGGGCCTGGTTATGAGAATTTCTAGGCCAGTTTTGCCGAAGTATCTCTGAGAAGTTGGTGTGCCTGAGCCACATTGATTCGAAATGGAAATGACGGAGTGGGTTCGAGTGTGGCGTAGGTTCGTTTGTTGAGAGGATAATAGGACAATGGTCAGAAGCTATCATTTCCAGGTGTACCACCTTTGCGCTAGGGAAGCGTATATGCCAAAGTGTGTCTGCCAATGCCCTGTCCAGACGTTCTCTTACTCTATCCACTCCCGTTCTACGGTTTGACCACGTGAATGGTTGCCCCGTGAATCCCAAATCTAGAAGATTTGCCCTGTTACTCCAGTCATGTGCTCTTAGAATTCTTGCTGCTGATGCCGGAAGTCGGCCTTCTTTTTCTTCGAACTCCCAAATATCGTTGAAGTCCTCAATGACGACCCACCCTAGGGGAGAGTTACTGAGTTCCCTAAAGGATAAGATTTGCTCCCAAAATCAGGTCTGTCTTCCGACTTTGGGGGGGCGTATATAAAGGAGGAATCCCAGATAGGGGTCAGTTGTGGATTTAGAATCTGTGCATGGATCACGTGTGAGTCGCTATTTAGAATATCTAGCCTTATTGAGTCCTTCCAAACTAAGAGGAGGCCCCCTCTTGTGTCCTGAGGCTTGACAGAAAAACTATTCCCTAAACCACAGGATGACAATTTGCTACAGAGTCTATTCAGCTGGCTCTTAACTTCTGAAATGAAGCAGATATCTGGTTTGTTAATCTTAATCAGGGTAATTATATGACGAACTGTCAGCAGGTTCCCAGCTCCTTGACAGTTCCAAGCTAATATTTTCATGATGATTCCGGCAGTGTCCCAAATGGACCTGCCGTACTGACATAGTGTGGAGACCCCATACAATCACTAGATAACAAGTGAAAATAAAGGTTCAATGGTGGGGGTGATAGTGCAAGTACCTCGTCAACTCTGGTGAGCTTGGTCGCCCTTTTGCGATCCTTGTAATAGCGTGCGGGGCGAGGTCCAATAGCTATCCTTGGCTTGCGGCTTACATTGCTCTTCGGTAGTGATAGCGTTGTGGGTTCCATGCTGCAAATCCGGAGTCTTTTCTTGGGAGGGGTGAGGTCCTCCGTATCCACCTCCTTAATGATAATGCCTCCTTTGGGTAGGGGGTAGGGGAGCGTCAGTTGGGAGCCCTCTCCCAACCTCTTGGGCTCCCTATCGTCTTGGTTTGCCACCACATCGGATCCTGCCGGAGACATGGGCTCTTTTCCTGGCCGATGTCGTAGTTGGGAGCCCTCTCCCAACTGCCTATCCATCGGGGCTCTGACAGAGTTGGTTCCAGTTTCACCCAGTCCCATATGATCTTCCGGTTCATAGATGAAGGGTGGGGATTGGTTTATTTGCCACTGTGTAGACAGTCTGCCTGCCAGGATGGATAAAGGTGATGCTGGTGGGGTGATACTAGCATGTAGTGAGCGTCTGGCACAGTGGTACTAGAATCTGAGAAGGCCTGGTATTCTGAGAAAGACTGACAAACACCTAGTAGCGGAACCGGTTCATCGAAGACTGTTATAGACGTATCCGTGTTCTGCCCCATTGGGTCCCAGTTCATATTTTCCAGCTGTGGGTAATGTGGTTGCATCGATGTTGAAATGTTTGGGTCTATCGGCACTGAGGGCTCCGTTTGACCCGGGAAGAGTGACTCCCGATACTCCTGGATTTTCTGCTTGATCCATTGGTTTTGTGCTGCGCGTTCTGAATTGTTTTGCATTATCCAGTCTCTTTCAGAAGCGATGGGGTTATGTAGTCCGGCAGTTTTCTGTGGGAGGTCTACCGGAACTTGTTGTGCCCCCTGTGCTGAGTGTGTGGAGTCGGAGAGGGACTGATTGGGGGTTTCAAACGGTTTATCGAGAAGCTCCCTTTCCCTCCCTGCAGGGGTGTTGAATTGTCGCTCGTCCGCCCAGGTTATCCAGCGGCACAGTTGGCCGGTACCTCTGTTGAGCTTGGAAACATACCACGGCTGACCCTCCGCACCTAGCACCAAAATGTTTGGGTGCTGCTGAACCCGCTTTTGCATGTCCATAATGAGAGTTGTCGCATCTTTTTGTGTACGCTTGCAGTCTGGAGTGTTATGTCCAAGACATCCACATCGATTGCACGGTAGGCCACCGCGGTAGCGAATGTATATGGGGCCCGGAAAAGGGGAGTCAAGTAGCTTTATGCCTGGAACCGCAGCACGCTGCAAATCCATATGAACCTGGACTTTCGGGTAAGCAATTGCAAAAGGTTCATTCAATATTGCCGTCAGATGTTCTATTTGAATAACCTGTCCTATAACCCCGGCTACTCTCATGATACTGTCAAAACAGACAATATTAGGGTTCATACCCCTTATCTCAATCCACATAGGCACCTCATTCATTGAAAAAGTAGTAGGTATGCCAAAATCTCTGCACTCAAACATTACAAGCAGGCCTAAACCATTTCCTACGATAAAAGGGGAGTTAATGACTACCTCCCGTAGGTGCAGTTCCTCATGGAAGACGAAAGTCCAGTATTGGTCGTTCCGGAAATTGACCCTCGGTGGAGGGTTGAAATTCCACGACTCTACAAGGCGGTTAACCAAGTCTAGTCTCGGAGGGGTGGCTGAGTGCATTTTTCCAACAAGCATGCGGTTTAGAAGGTTCAGGGAGGTTGGATTGCTTCCGGTTCGATTCATGGGGTGTGCTTGGTTTAGTGGCGAGCGGTTTGGTTCCATTGGTTCCGGTTGGCACTGTATTAACTCCCAGAGTGGCGGTTTGGCTGTGAACCGGATTTCTTCCAACCGGTTGCAAGCTTCTGGATTTTTGGTTGACTGAATGGAGGCTTGGACTTCTGATTGAGTTGGGTTTAGCCCGATAATTAGTGGGCCGGTCGCAAGTCTGGGGCTAAGTTGGGTTGTGAGCAGTTTTGGGCTGGGCTTCAAGTCAGGTCCGGTCACGAAAAAAGGCTTGGGTTGGGCTGATTTCTTCGGAGAGCTGGGCTTGGCCTTTGGGCTGGCTTCTGCGGTGGACTGAGAAGGAGTCTTGGGTGTCTTCTTCTCCGACAGCCTGTTTGACGCCGGGGATCCTTTGCAGTCACAAGGAGATGAAGGCCACGGCGAAAAGACGAGACGAACAGGAGCTGGGGTGTTAGGAGAAGACCTGTTTTGGTACGACGTCGTGGTTTTCTTCAAGCCAAATAACCCATACCTATCCTGCTTCTCCAATGAACTCCTAACCGGTGGTTCCTTTAGTGTCGCCGGAGTGCATCTTTGTTTGTCTGGTGGTTTGGATCTTGGCTTGCGTGGAATGTGTTTATGAGGAGGTGTGAGGGATTTGTTGAGCACGGAGTGATTTAAGGGTGGGTTGCTGCTGCTTGTTTCGAGATTTAGGCTCCTCTCATAAATGTTGGCCATTAGGATGTGACAAGCATGATGATTAGGGAAGAAAAGGTTTGGAGGATGAACAGGCGATGGCTTGCTGACAGAGGACGCAGAGTTGGGAGAGTCCTCCATTGTTCTTGCGTGGACTAGTAGTTGGGGAGGGAAAGGTTGCAGCAAGAAAAGCAAATATGAGAGAGGGGGCTGTTTATTGCAGAAGTCGTTGAGTTGCAGAGGGAAAAGGAAGTCTGCAGTGTATGGAGTTATTGCATATGGTTGATAATTCTTGTCTCTGAACTAGGAGAAGGTTGGGAAGAGTTCCTGGTTTTTTGGGGGAGAAGATTAGAGTGGGAAGTTGAGTCTAGTCAGCAGGGATGATGAAAGTTGGGGTTGGGTTCGTTTTTGGGTTTGTTTGGTGAGGGAGCACCAGAACTCATCTGCGGTGAGGTTATCTCCGCCGTGGACGTCTCAAATTTGAGAGCGTCCAAATAGTAATCCTATGATGAAGCTTGACTATTAATGGAGGACTGACTAATCTCAAGTTAGATGATACCTAAAATTCATTCATAAAAAAGAAAATATTAAAAACTCTTTTTTTAAGAGTTAGGTGTATAGGGAAGAAAAAAAAACCACTGAGTAGTTATCCTTATCTCACCCGTGTTGATTCATCATTATAGAGAGGGTTTATAGGTCTTTTGGTACCCTATGTTTGCCCACTTTTGGCTTTTGGTACTACATGTTTGGTTTTGCCTATTTTTTTGTACTATACGTTTGCCAATTGTATACTTTTGGTCCGACCGTTAGTTGACCGTTAGAGTTGACCGTTAGATAGTCACGTGACTTGCACATGCCTAGCCCCAAATTTTGATTTTGTTCATTTAGTCCTCAATTTTTTTGTCCTAACGTTTTATTTTTGCAATTTAGCCCTTAAACATTTTCAACCGCACCTTAGGACTAAATTGACCTACCCATGGTCCGACCAATGACTAGGTCGTACCATGGCTAGGGTAATCGGACTTGGACGAACCTAACCATGGTCCGACTTAGCCATGGGTCGGACCATAGCTAAGTCAATTTACCCAATTGGACCCAATTGCTAAATTGACCTAGCTATGGTCCGACCCATGGCTAGGTCGGACCATGGTTAGGGTCGCCCGGGTCCGGCGACCCTAGCCATGGTCCGACCTAGCCATGGGTCGGACCATGACTAGGTCGATTTAGTCCTAAGGTGCGGTTGAAAATGTTTAATGGCTAAATTGTAAAAATAAAAAGTTAGGAAAAAAATTTTGAGGACTAAACTGAACAAAATCAAAATTTGGGGCTAGGCATGTGCAAATCACGTGACTATTTAACGGTCAACTAACGGTCGGACCAAAAGTATACAATTGGCAAACGTATGGTACCAAAAATAGGCAAAACCAAACATGTAATACCAAAAGCCAAAAGTGGACAAACATAGGGTACCAAAAGACTTATAAATCCTTATAGAGAAGCCCAATGGAGAAGCTAAATTCATTAGAACTCTCAAATGGTTTTACTGGGGTAGTGGGGTCTTTTTACTATGCATGCTCTACAATAATTATGCTTGTAGTAGCTCTTTTTATATTTTTTTTATTGTTCTGAATGTGAAATTTATAGGGAAATGTCGGGTCTCCGCACGTGTCTGAGTGCGTGCGTCTCCTGATACCTGCACGAAGGATAATATTGCACACCACGCAGAGAGAGAAAGTTAGAGAGAGGTCAGAGCTTCCTTGTCAATTTAAGTTGTGAAATGGGTGACTAATGCTCCTATTTATAGGGAATTTTGGACTCTAACCCGGTTTTGAATGGTCCGACGCTCGTTTAACGTAAAATATGAACCGGGCGTGGACGGGAGTAAAGTCGACACCGGGAAGGTCCGCGCGTGTCGTGTATACGTAGGGGTTTGCGCGTCACCGGGAGGAACAATCCAGACCACACCGAGGTATTACGACAATCCGGTGTGGTCCGGATTGTCTAACAATCCGGACGAGTTTTCGGTTCGGGACACGCGCGTACTCGTTCCGAACCATTTTAAACTCGCGGGTAAATATTTTAGAGCCGTTGGTGCGTTTTACGTGTAAACGAAGTCCGAATATATACAAAACGAACCCGAATCGGACGTATACCCATCAAAGTCAACTCTAGTAGTAAAAAAAGCACACACAGGCATAGTTGAAAGACCTTGGGTTAATGTGTTGTTTTATCAAGGTCGAGAGTGGGCAACCAATGTCAACCATGTGATGAACTGGCAGTGGCAGTCAACCCCAACAGGTTGAACCTATATGAGATTTTATACATGTTTTGAAGCATCTGATCTACATATGCTATTTCTATTTCACTTCAAGCAAAGTAACCATTAACCCTTGTTTAGAAGACAGATCATTCATAGGAGGAGATAATAGTACTTTATTCTTTTTAGAGGAAAAAAGAAAATAAAACATCATCGCCGTTCAATTGTAAATGGATTTGATAGGCATTCCAAATATTCAACAAATGAACAAAATAAACCCATAATTTGGTGTAATTCCTTTAGTTAATTCAAAAACGACGAACCCAAATGTGAATTTGACCTCCTTTGTGTGCTACACTCCCATCACCTTGCCGGAATAGTAAACTGATGAAGCTTCCTTCTTTCCGTCGGAAATCGTCGATGGAAGCCTGGAACGGATCGAAAGTCACCGGAAACCACGTTAAAGGAAACCTTAGGTTTTGGGGGGAATTATGAATTTGTGTGAGAAGAGAAGTATTTGGGCGATTGTGATTGAAGTGACAAAAGTGATGAAGAAGATGTGCGGATTCTATTTGGCTTCCATGAGTATTTTCGTCTTTTCATGTCGACACGTGAGTGGCACACTGTCATACATGGGCATTTTTTAGATTTATTTTAAAACCAGGCCACGTGACAAACATGCGACTAACTTCTTTCAAATTTAACAATAAATTTTGACAGAGATACCAAATTTCAACAAAAATAAAACCTGAAACTTTTCATTCATTTGAAACTTCAGACACCAAATTTCAAATGGGTGAAACTTCACACAGTTTTTGAGGGGTCTAATTTATTTTTGTTCACTTTACTAATTTAATTCATCAGTGAATTCAATTAATTGCATAATTAGAGCTATCACTTAATGGTCTATTAATTGTTGAATTAAAGATCTTCTACCTTTTCCTTTAATTTTGAGTTAATTCTATTAACTGCAGAATTAGAACTTTGTCCATTTAAAACTTGATTCATTTCATTTTTTTCAAATTTGTTATTGACCTTCTCCCTTTAGCTTGAAAGGTCGGCATTTTTTGGCTAAGAAAAAAGGTCAACTTTTAATAATAGCGCCTATATGGTGACGGTAAGTCTTAGATATATAACTTAAATTATGTTAATCAAGTTGGCATCCAACCAAAAGTTGTTTGAGAGATGATGAGGTCACTCCACTTATAAAATTTATATATATATATACATACAAATACAATAGAGCTGTATATATTTATTAGCCTCAGTACACACATATATATAGACGTCAAAGAGCAAGACAAAACACTAGGATGATATGTCACCACCATGTATACCATTTAGTTTATTAACATTAATCTGATCCATTTACTAGTTAGTACTAATATGGAGGAGTAAACATGATTAAATAGTATAATTAGAACATTATTATATCTAGTTAATTACTTTGATAAATATTGGCAACAACGGATGTTCAGTCAGCGACGGTGGAACCTGGAGGTTCAGTCGAAAACGGCGGAAGTCCGGAGATGTAATGACAACGACACATAAGAATGGAAGCATACATGAAGATAATATGGATCACCAATGTGACAGCGTCGTCGGTTGGCGTTCGGTGCAGAAACAGAAGTCTCAACACGGAATGTGGGGGTTATCTCTTATTAGAAATTAAAATGGGGTAGGGGACGACCAACATGACAGCTGCAGCTGACGGCGCGCGGTACCGACGCCCCTGGACAGCGGCTACTGTGGGCGGCGATTTGGAAATTATACTTGTTAAGACTAGAAAGACTCTGATACCATATAAAGAATGAAAATGTATATTATTTTGTTTAGAATTGATTACATGTATATGTTTGTATATGTACTTATATATTATTATATATAGATATATAAGACTAAATATAGTAATAATATAATAAAGAAAAACTTAATGATAATATATTAAAAATATATTTATTTCTAATATAATTTAATCGGAATATAACAAAATATGTTTTTACTAATAAATTTATTTTCTAATACACGTATTATTATCTAAGTAAACCAACAAAATTAAAATTATATTTTCATATATAATTATTTGCACAAAAGTTATTTTAAGTAATAATAGTATATATATATATATAAAAGCATTGTCTTTTGATTAATTTAGAATTATAAATTTGTTAAGTGAGTCTACGTGGTACGATTCTTAAGGGCTACATAGGGTTCATATGCTATATGGTCACCAAGTCCAATCGAACAAATTGTATCGGGGTTTAACTAAATACAGGTAAGGGTTGAATTTTACTAAAATCGTTATTTAACTAAAATTCAACATTTAATTAAATATAAATTATAAAATAAAATAAGTTTAAACGATTCTGTCATATTCTGAAATGTATGTAACCATTAATCCCTTAAAAAAATTAATCATTCGGTCACATGGTGCAAACGTAGGTAACTAAACAATGTATTAACACAAAAAAATAAATAAAACTACATAGACAAATAAATATACAAAGTTTAATTAATTTTGACAAAAGTCATTGTAGTGTAGTGGTAAGAATTTTTGCCTATCATGCGGGTGACTTGTGTTCAATTCTCAGTGACAATATTTTGGTCGTTAAACTAACATTAAATATAATTAGTTTAACAAGTTCTCAACAAAAGACATTGTTGTGTAGCGGTTAGTATTCATGTCTATTATCTAGGTGACCAATGTTTGATTCATGGTACTAGTAGTATTTTAGTGAATTAATTTAAAAAACGGGTAATTAATACTAATTAATTGTGGCGCATCTCGGAAATGCGTCATGTTTATTGTTTCGCGAACTCGTTTTTTCTTATTTTTGTGTTTGAGTTATAAAATGTGGGTATTTTAGTGATTTTTCAAGTTGCCTTTAAATGGGTTGTCGTCATTTATTAATTTACTATACTATTATAACAAACATTTGGGGATTACATATAATTCCAAAATAAATATTAGTTTTAAATTAACATATATATTCGGCCCGTGACGAAGACAATCATTCTAAATCTCATGTGGAATATATAAGTTGCTGTAAACCAAAATGTTATGCATATTGCATGGCCAGTGGAATCTGACTCGGTACGTGCAACTTGCAAATTAAACCCTAGCCATTATGTATATATTGTCCATTAGTGGGTACAGCTTATATATAATTAGTGCGTAGATAGATTAAAAATCATTTACACAACTTGTTAACCACGTTAATCATATACAGTTTCTTGTTGGATAACTATTAATACCCAAAATGTCTAATTATTATATTTTGAGTTTTTTTTTGGGTAAAAGTATGATGAGTTAAAGTTTGTTGAAATGTTATTTTCGAGTTTTTTTATTTTTATACAAATTGGATCATATATATAATAATAACAGAACCAGGTTCAAGACAACAAATAGATAAAACGAGATCCCAGACATCCCTTCTCGTGCCGCCTTCTTGCCTGAGTTATGAGCTAGGCAAACACCGGACCTACGCAACAAGCTAACTAAATATCCAAAAACAAACTAAACCGACTGGAAGGACAAGAGTCAGGTACAATAATAAAAGAGTGCAAAAGAAGAGAATTTTTAAACATATGTCGAATATTGTTTAAAAATTATTTAACTTTATGTATTCTTTAAAATATATATAAATAGTTTATATGACACTTTTAAAAAATAGAAAATATGTAAAACCACTGCGATTATATTATTCTTATTGGAAGTTTCCAAATGTATACAATATTGTCTCTATAAATCTCTACAATCTAAATCGATTAAGTTTGGCTATATTACATTATTATTCAAAAAGGCGACAAATAGGGACAGTTTGGCTGAAGTGCATGGACATTAAGGATTTCATTACATGATCTATCTGATTAATTCCGTGGGACTTTGAATTAATATATATTTGTATTGTCGACGCAACTTTATATATGATAGTGGAAAAGTAATTTAAAGTGCGATGATGGCTTCACCATTTTTATCGACCATTTCCTCATTCTCCGCCTAATTTAATCGACATCATTAACTTGTTCATTAACTTTATTATTCAAGTGGTGATCACACTTATTAATTAAGCCATCTTCAGTGTTGCATACACGGCTCCAGTATTTGTATTCTTGAATTAATTTGTTGCATTGTAAATTTAAAATATATCATATACTTACTCTTACATAAAAACTTCATCGCAAGCACTGAAAAAAGTAATAGTCCTTTAATTATAATATTGAAAATATATAATATTACAGTAAAATAAAAAATATATATATATATATATTAAAATAATATAATATTATTTAACGATGTGAATTTTTCTTAAGCATTTAAAAAAAAAACTAAAATATATAGTCGTGAATTATACTATAGATTTAAGCAATAGATTTGTTCTAAAAATTTGACAAATAATTTTAAAGGTTTGGAAATTGCTAACAATAATGTGTTAATATATGACTTAATTAATTAAATAAATGGAATTATATTTCCTTAGCTACAACTCTCATATAATTTTTACTGAATATTTTCTCTATAAAAAAATGGTGCAAAAGTAACTAATAAAAGTAAAACAGTATCATTACAGAAAGAGAAAATGTTAGAAGCAAAAGAGACTGGTCCTACAAAATTGAGCATTGTTTGGCATTAAGTAAGACAAGAGCCAAAACCAAACAATAATTAACTTACTCCCCCAACCACTATAAAGCAGACTTGACCACCTAGCTTTCTAAACTTCACATACCACCTTATTATGGTTTTCCATTCTAATTTCAAAACCACACATTGATAATTTTCACATATCATCATCAATATCTTCTTCTTCTTATTTTTCTAAGCCATGTCTAGGATCCATCCTGCAGCAGATAGTCGAAGGCGGCTAAGGTTCGATAATAGCCGGGACCCACAATGGAGGCTCGATGGTGGTCAACAGGGTCAACGCCCGAAGAAGCTGACGGTGTGGAAGAGATCGAGCATGAGCTTTCAAGGGACGGACGGGTTCACGGTTTTCGACGAACACGGGAAGTTAGCCTTTCGGGTCGATAACTATTCGAGGGCCAAGTGCTGCGGTGGAGGGCTTGTACTCATGGATGGATCTGGCAATTCTCTACTTACTTTGACATCTCAGGTAGTTTTATAATCCTTCCTTTAAAAATAAAAAATAAAAAAGACATCTATTTATTTTGTCATTTGGCTTTGCTTTTACGTACGGCAACTCCTAGGAAACAATAATTTTGTTCTTAGTACTGTCATGTTATAGCATGGTTTATATGGTATTAACTTTAATCTGTTGGGACCAGAGCGCGCAGGTTCTAGTACTTCATAAGATGTAATCTTTTTTAATTTCTTTACAAATTACCACACATACGTAAATTCTGTTAAAGTATAAGAGTGTGTTGATACTTTCACCTATAAGCTCAGACTTATGAGACAGTTGGTTAAATCGTGCGTCTTATTATTAACATGATACCAGAGTGCACAAGTTCTAGTCCTGGTACGCTGTTTTAAAGAAAAATTAACCTTCTATGGTGAAGCCCATTATATTTGACCCCGAGATAGCTGGGCCGATATCCATTATTTGACCCAGAGTTGGTCAAGGCCGCGAGTTGGCCTTGAGGATATTGAAGTATAAGAGTGTGGCACAAGTTGTCGATGCCTTCATCCACAAGTTCGGACTTATGGGACAGTTAGTTAAGGCGCACATTTTACTATTAACAGATTCATTTTTTATATAATTGTAGGGTTTGATAATATATGTATGATATTTAAAGATTTTAAAATTTGTGAATCTGCCACTGAGTTTAATTATTTGTTCATATATGAATATAGATATGGAGCTTGCATGGGCAATGGAATGCACATAGAGAACAAGCAGGAGGAGCAACACTACAACATGGAAACAACTCCAAATCAAGGATCTTCTCAATGAGGAGAAGTTTCAGCAACCTTTTACACAACAACAAGGAGGAGGCAGTTGTGTTCCTTCAATCACAATCTCGAGAACCCGATTTCAGAATCCAAGGTTCGTTCCATAGACGGAATTGCTGCGTCTTTAGCTCGGGAGGTGACCTCGTGGCTAAGATCTCTAGGAAGCGAGCGAGCCTCAATGTGGTGTTAGCGAACGATGTGTTCACCCTCGAGGTGAGACCCGGGTTCGATGTTGAGATGGTTATGGGGTTTGTCGTCGTGTTGGATCGGATCTGTAAGAAGCCGTTCGACCCGACTTTGTGTTCGTGATCTTATTTTTGCGATGAGTGATTAATTATCATGAATGTATATAGTGTTGGAAATATTGAGGGTAAATATGCAAATTTACAAAGTTCGAGGACCAAAATGCAATATTCTAAAATTCAATGACTAAAAAGCAATTAGTCAAATTTCGGTTACTTACAAGTAACTATACCAGTTAACATGCAAAATATAGGCAACACCGAAATTATACGTAAAATCGACACAAAACGAATACGTATTTTTTACACTGAGGCCCGTGCTAATCACAGTCTCCTTAAGGCAATTTCGCCCCTCCCCACCCTCGGGTTATGCAAAGGGGTTTATACAAGGGGCGATCACCTCCCAGGATTCAACAGTGTCATCGAATTGTATTATGCATGCAACACGCTCGACCGAACCGAACCCAATACCTGAACTCAAACAAAGAACAGGAAAGCCGACGACAACGGCTAAAAACAACTAGAAAGGTTGAACACGACATAAGTCAAAATCAACCTAGAAGAACTCTGCATTCGTCAACACGAAGAACAGAGGATGAGAAAATATAATTGGATCCCAAGATTATGGGTTCCGAAAAATTGAACTCAACCAAGAAGGAAGAGATTCCATTTCTCAATATTCAAAAAGGAGAAGGGAAATGCTTGTTTATATAGGGGAGGAGAAGGGAGGAGGAAAGTAAAACTTTCGATGTGGTACAAATCACAAATTCCATTCACAACAAAATAAAATTGAACTTGAGAAAATTTGGGCTTAAGTAAAAAAGAGAATAAAAATGCCCAAATAAAATTAGAGAAGCCCAAATGAAAATTTGTGTAGCCCATTTTCTAACAATCCCCCACATGAATGGAATTTTAGAAACTTAGACACGAAATTTGAGTTCAACGGTCAATACCTGCAAAGAATAGGTAGGGGTAACCCATCCCTTGTGAGATCATGCATTCTCTGCTGACTGGTCGGTAGCCGCGATGTCCTTGAACCGACTGTCGTTGGTGTAGATGACGACATAACCCACACAGGTACCTTCCTAGTATGGTTCGGTTCACGCCCTGTGATCCCTAGGCCCTGGATCACTCGCCTGGTTCTGCAAGCGTTTCTAAGAATTGCGCCCTCAACAATTCCTTTCGAAGCGGCCCCACTTCTCACTCGCATAGGTGATTCAATGTCTCAAGAGCATCATCACGACTCTGAGTTCTCCTTACGAATCATTAAAAGCTTTGCATAAAGTGTGATTTCAATTAAATAATTTGCAATTACTATGCTCGGTTTAACCGATATTTGAAGATCAACACAAGCTTAACCTTATCTCCATCACTGTATGCATCATAGGAATGGGCTCGGGGTTTAACCCCCACAGTGATCACACTCACCCTTGTGATTAGGTTGTCCCATTGAACCAAGTTCTTGGGATCTCCAGTCATCATGGTTGGGTTTTCCTTCTCAAGAGCGTTTCCTACACGGGCTTTAGCCCCATTCCCTTCGATGCTTGGCCAAATAACTCTCTGTTTAACCCTTTCGGGTAGCGGATCCGCTATTTATCTGCCGACTTTACGATATCGGGCACAATAAATATATTTGAGAGCAAATGTCTAATGGAATTATGACGTATATGTCTAAACATTCCATTATGCAGGTTATACTATGTTATACTGTGTTATACAGATTGATCGTCGTAACGTTGCATCAATGTTCTCAAACCAACAAAGTCCTCAGACTATCATTTCCTGCAGGAATAATTTTGTTAATCCAACATCTAAATTTAGATTGATTCTTTTGTGGACAACAGTTTCGCAAAGTGTCCCATTTCCCAACCTTTAACAAAGGTTTTCATGCCAAATGGGGGGTGCACCACTTATTTCTGCTTTAACCTTGTCTCTTAAAGAAAATCTTCAACATTTCATTAGATTGGATTTAATTTGGATTAAACCAAAACAAACTCATCAATCTTTGCACTAACACAGGTTTTGGCCAATTAGTAAAATCCTCGAGAAAATGACAAAGCCATTCTGCATCTTCGGCACATTTCTCCAGTACAATAACTCAGACTTGATCGTCGATCTGGCTATGACTGTTTGTTTTGAGGATTTTCTACGACACTGTTCCACCTCGTAAGGTGAATACGTAACCCCTTATACTCAAGGTGGTAGTGTCTAATCGGATATAACATTCTATCACATAAGGATATCTCTTTGTGTAGACCATGATTACGAATATGTCTCAGATACCTAAGTACCCTGATTACCCCATTCTAGTGGACAACACTAGGGTTGCTCGTATATCGATTCAATACACTTACAACGTGAGCGATATCTGGTCTAGTGCATGACATTAAGTACATGTCACTTCTAATAATCCGAGCGTACTCAATTTGGGACAATCATTCTCCCTTATTCTTTGAAATTACTTACTCGTATCTATTGGAGTACTGACCTCGTTCTTGTCATCTTTGTTGAATTTATCCAAATACTTGTCAATATATGAGTTTGACTTAGAATGAGACCTTCTGATGATCTAATGAGTTTTAATCCAAAGATCACATCGGCAAGATCCATGTCTTTCAGGTCAATACTCAAATTCAACATAGGTCCAGTGGACCGGACCACCTCATCGTTATTTCCAACGATTAGTATGTCATCAACGTAAAACGTTTTTCATACTTATTTATTATGAAACATTTCTCCAATAAAGCGCTGTCAAATTTATAAAGCCATTATCTAGGCATCTGCCTAAGACTATACATAGATTTGACAAGCTTACAGACTTTCTTTTCTTGCTCTCGCGCAGAGAAACCCTCAGGTTGTTCCATGTAGATTTCTTCCTCTAAATATCCATGTATGAAATTTGTTTTCACATCCATTTGATGTACTTCTAGAATTTGCAAGGCTGCAATCGCAAGCACCATCCTTATGAATGTGATTCTAGTTACTGGAGAATATGTATCAAAATAATTCCACCATTCCTTTTGTCTATAATCTTTTATGACAAGTCGGGCTTTGTAATTATCAATTGATCCATCTTCTTTCATTTTACGTTTGAATATCCACTTGTAGCCTAACGGTTTGTCTCCAGGCGGAAGATCCACCAGCTCCCAAGTCTGGTTCTGCAAGATGGACTCAATTTCACTATTGATTGCCTCTTTTCATAGAGGTCTCTCAGAAGAGTTTACGGCTTCGTGGTAAGTCTAAGGTTCGGCTTTAAGCATATAGGTCAAAAAAAAAAAAAAAACTGGACCACAGGATTTTTCAATCCTCGCCCTTTTACTCATCATGGGCTCGACCTCAACATGCCTTCCATGTTCTCGGTCTTGACTATTTTTCCTCTATAGTCTCATATGCTTGCCTCTCCTCTAGACTTAGCCACAAATACATTTTCCAAAGAAATATGCATTTATTGATTACATTAACGTATCTTTGTGTTTATTTGACACTTTCGGTTCAAATCGATACACGTTACTATTCTGAGCAAACCCTATGAAAATGCAATCAACGGTTTAGGGAATGTATGCGTCTTTTGCATAGAGGAATCATAACTTTTAGCAAGACACCCCCCACATTTGAAATCACAACTCAAACAGAGTTTATCTTCCTTTTTATGGGTTACCTTATTCAAAAGGTAATTGCTAGTTAAAATAGCTACCCATATTAATCATAACTCTAAAATAAACATGGTCTCAACCATATTATTTAATTTCTTCCAGAAAAATATAACATGTTAACACACGAGTTTGGTATAAAGTTATTACCAATTCTCAACCACATCATCATTGATCCTCGAATCATCCTTTTATTATTGTAGATCCTCAGACCATCAACACATCAACAAAATTTTGTTTTTTTCTTAAACCAATATGAGATCAAATTTGGCCATTAGACCGTCGCGTTTTTCAAACGGTATGATCCTCAGACCAATAAAAGGCATCGACCTGTTGCACCGCAAGTGCCAAAACAACATTTTTTTTTTTTAAAGGAAATGTTGCGGTTGGATTCATGTTTTTATCTAATTGCCTAATGACAATCCATTCACCCACTAAGCCAAAACCTTGACCGTCGGCAACGTTAATAATACTAATCAGTTCAAAAAATAAACTGGAAAACGTTGCCCGGTTGGATCGAAATCGCGACCCAACTAAATCGGAGTTTTATGCGGTGCAATGACTTCACAGATTAAATCGTGTTTAAGTCAACATTCTCTAAACAGAGAATAATTGTTGCCGCATTTCTCATCGCGAAAACAATTAATTATTTAGTTGAAACTCAAGTTTTTATTTGTAAACCATGAATTTGTTAAATGTTTCATCTTTTCCTTCATCAAGTATACCTAGCAATATTTCGTACTATCATCTACGAAAGTAATGAAGTACTTATTTTCCGCCTCGCGTTTGGACATATATTAAGTCGTAAACATCGCTATGTATTTAGACCAAGACGTTCGGTAATCCTTTCGACCGAATAAGTTTCGCTTCAACGCAAACTTCACATTTAAGTTCTTGATCTATTTTGATTTTAGGAATATGAAACATGTTAGATAACCTCTGCAAGGTATCGTAATTAACATGTTCTAAATTATTGTGCGACAAATTCAGCACAAGAAGGAACATTCTTATCTCATGTTCACTATAGGCACTACGACCAATGCAAAAATATTTTTATTCATGTTTACTTCAGGCACTACGGCCATTACACTTAAAGTAATTCAACTTCATCCAATCAAATTTTTCGTCTATCTGTATTTAACGTACAGTTCTTTTGACGATTTCGTGTGCTCCCAATAGGGACGCTTCCTCCTCATTTTTTTTTAGACTTGTCAAAAAGAATTCCATCTTTTGACTTCAACTTTTGAAGTAAGTCTCGGCGACTTTCCCTGCATTATAGACGGCGGCCTAAACGAGTGTCCAACCTCGGTAATCAAGGCGTCGTTAAATGGGATAGCATCACTCGCTAGAATAATAACATTTATAGACCACATGGTGGTCTTTCCCAATTTTAGAGTTGTCCGCCAAGTGTTAGCTACATTCTCATTGAGTAGCGTTCAAACATTGGACCTATGACCAACTCCTTGGGATTTTTTTTTTTTTAAGAAGTCCGAGCGGTTCGTACCCGACCCCACAATAGTAATCCGGGACATCAAATTCAGATTACTAAAATTCAAATAATGATTTGAATTTCTGATTTCAGTAATTAAGTTTAATCACTTCAATTACAAAATCAAATTTTTTTTCTTCTGTTGGACAGAAAATAAACCTGGACACGGTTACTTTCGGTTTTGACAAAACCAAACCCTCACGGAGCTAACCTTCTGAGTAAACACTCATGTACACATATCGCGGCGTACATACGTGCCAAGGTTCAGGTGTGTGCAATCGATTCGTTGATTCACACGTACATTTATATCAAATGTAATAGTCAGTGTTTTAGACAAGGAAATAAAATTTCCATAACAAATGTCATACACTCTAAATCGGCTTTAACCGACTTCTTAATCCAATTTTCAACAATGGATTCAACGACCCCATAAGCCTCAACGACTAAAGTGGGTCAAGTCACCAAAGCCTCCTTAGCAAACATATCAATTTCGGATGCCTTAATAGGTTTAACAACCTTGACCATCTCGATTTTTCATAGTAGTCTCAACTTCTTAGCGACCTCAACGGTCCTAATAGCTTCAACGGCTTTTGACGACTTTACCAGTCTCGACGACCTAAATGGCCTTAGCGATTTTATCAGTCGCATGTGCTCTCGAGCATGTTCACATTTTCAACATCATTGTTCGACAATATTTGTGAACTTTTAGAGAATAAATAATTTTCTCCAAAAAATTGAATCTCAAAATTCAATTAAGCATCCTCTCATAAAACCAACAAATAAAAATTGCCTTAAGATTGTTGGAAATATTGATGGTAAATATGCAAATTTACAAAGTTCGAGGACCAAAATGCAATATTCTAAAATTCAATGACTAAAAAGCAATTAGTCAAATTTCGGTTACTTACAAGTAACTATACCAGTTAACATGCAAAATATAGGCAACACCGAAATTATACGTAAAAGCGACACAAAACGAATACGTATTTTTTATACTGAGGCCCGTGCTAATCACAGTCTCCTTAAGGCAATTTCGCCCCTCCCCACCCTCGGGTTATGCAAAGGGGTTTATACAAGGGGCGGTCACCTCCCAGGATTCAACAGTGTCATCGAATCGTATTATGCATGCAACACGCTCGACCGAACCGAACCCAATACCTGAACTCAAACAAAGAACAGGAAAGCCGACGACAACGGCTAAAAACAACTAGAAATGTTGAACACGACATAAGTCAAAATCAACCTAGAAGAACTCTGCATTCGTCAACACGAAGAACAGAGGATGAGAAAATATAATTGGATCCCAAGATTATGGGTTCCGAAAAATTGAACTCAACCAAGAAGGAAGAGATTCCATTTCTCAATATTCAAAAAGGAGAAGGGAAATGCTTGTTTATATAGGGGATGAAAAGGGAGGAGGAAAGTAAAAGTTTCGATGTGGTACAAATCACAAATTCCATTCACAACAAAATAAAATTGAGCTTGAGAAAATTTGGGCTTAAGTAAAAAAGAGAATAAAAATGCCCAAATAAAATTAGAGAAGCCCAAATGAAAATTTGTGTAGCCCATTTTCTAACATATAGTACGTTTATAATACGGTCCATAATTTGTAAGAATCAATTTTGCCTGATTCCATTTCCCTTTTATTATAGCACTGATTTTGGGTTAATTATGTGATTCACTATTTTGTATCAGAGCAAGTTGATACGATACCTTTTATTAAAGGGTAAAGAACCTATGAAATGTCTGAACTATCACCCATGTTAACGGGAGATGTCTGAAATTTAAAAAGTTAATAACAGAGGTCTGAAATTTCTGTTTTGTTGATAACAGCGGTCTCCGTTAGTTTTTTCCGTTAAAACTAACGGAAGTTGGTCACATGCTTGGCATGTCACCAGAAATAAAATAAATTTCCAAAAATGCCCTTCTATCAAGTGTGCCCCACATGCTTGAAGTGAAAAGACCAAAATGCCCTTGAAGCCACCACGACTCCACCAACCCAGCTCCGGCGACCACCAACCGTACTCCGGCGACCCCCACCGTACTCCGGCGACCACCACCAAGGCTCCGATTGGGCCCAAATCGGAGCCACCGGCCCCGATTGGACTCCGATCGGAGCTTTGTGGCTCTGGTCGGAGCCACAGAGCTCCTTTTGGCTTAGACCCGAGCTTTTTTTGGCTTACATCGAAGCTTTTTTTGGCTCCGATCGGAGTTTGTTTGCTGATGTGCTGGCCGGAGCCGAGGTGGTGGTCGTCGGAGTCGAGGTGGTGGTGGCCGGAGTCGGGTGGTGGTGGCCGGAGTCGGGTGGCGGTGGTCGGAGTTGGGTGGTTTTAATTTGACTTTAGGGGTAAAATTGTCATTTCACATTTACTTAAATAAGATATTAAATAAAACAAAATATTAAAGGGGTAAAAATGTCATTTCACACAATTCTGTTAAATTTAACCCTAAAAATGGACGGAAAACCTCAAATCAACAAAATTGAAATTTCAAACCTCTATTATTAACTTTTTAAATTCCAGACCTCTCTCGTTAACATGGGTGATAGTTCAGACCTTTCATAGGTTCTTAACTCTTTATTAAACGTTCATGTACCGTTTCTAGTTTATGTTTGGGATAGAAACTTAGCGAAGTAAGAAACTTTAATTAATAAAAATGCTATACAAATTAAGAGGGATAGATAGATGGAGATCCATGGTAACCTGATAATCTCAAGTGAAGAAAAATTATTTAATGAGTTCCAAAAGTCTAAAAAGACTTGAAATATAGTTTTTTCGAACCATTATAAAAATACTATAACTTTAGGGTAAGTTGAACAACATTGATCGGAGGGTTGAGAATGTACATAGCAACATCTGGCAAATTGCAGTTAGCATCCCACCGGTTATCTGGAATTTCGTCCAGTAAAACGCTAACACATTTGCCAATTGGTTTAGTATACAATTCAGAAAGGGAATTTCTGTTGGAAAATTAACTTGTTAATACTAGATGATTAATGTTGAAGAGTCTAAATAGTTAGGAATTTTCATCGAAAGAAGTATCTAAATGATGCAGCGTGATGGGGATAGAATGGACAAAAACTCGTTGATTCAAGAGGAATGCCGAGAATTTGTTGGATAGAGGCGCAAGAATTCGTTGATTCTAAGAATACTCGAAAATTGACGCAGATTTGAGGAAAACCTCTATTTTTTTCATTAATCAATAATCTGAATGTAAATGACGGCTAACAAAGTTTAAATAGAAAAATCTAAAACCCTAACCCTAGGACAAAATCCGAAATTAACAATAAAGCCCCAAACAAAACAAACAAATTATAAAAAAAAAAAAAAAGACCGAAAGAAACATAAAACTGCAAATTTGACCATCTAAACGAAGGAATTTGGCCAAAAAACGTTAAACTATATAGTTTACTATAGGTCTTGCTCAGATCGCCGTTTCCGCCTGAAAAAGTGTACTTGCACGCCCAAATCCGAGACTTCGCCCACATCACTAAAACTCTCTATATTCCTTTAAATAGATATATGATGTAATTAATGTTTATAAATCAAGTTGAGTAAATAAATAAGAAGTCTCTCATTCCTCATTCACCTCACTCGCACACTTATATACATATACATCAACAACTGGTATCAGAACAAGGTTCAAATATCGCGATGACATCAACAAGTATCCAAGTGTTGAGATTGAAAAAAAAAAAAAAAAAACTACGATATACAGTGTATCCAATTGAAGACTCTTTTGGAATCGATTGAGGTGTGAGAGCTCGTGAAGTTTGAGTTTGAGGAACTCGATGCGGTGGATTAGATGAAAAAAGAAGAGAAATATGAATTGAATAGGGGTCGAAAGAGGGAGAACGATGCATTGTTCACAATATATCAAGGTCTTAGTGAAGCCACATTCGAGATAGTCGCTACGACTAAGACATCAAATGATCAAAGCATGGGAATACTTCAAAAGGATTTCAGTGGCATCGAAAAAGTAATTGTCTACGAGTTCTTCGTGCTCAATTCAAGGCCCTCCATCAAGAAAGCTCCTAATCCATCTTCAGCGGGTTCACGAGGATAATTTCAACCGCCCATCAAATGCGAAAAAATGGAGAATTTTTGGATGATTTTCGTATCATAGGTAATATCTTGAGATCTGTCAATTCTAAATTTTACTTTATGGTCGTGCCGATTGAAGAATTCAAGAACTTAGAAGAGATGTGCGTGGAGCAGCTCATGTGTTCTACAAGCCCATGAATAACGACTTATGAATAGAGGAGAAGATAAATCTTTGGAGCAAGTTTTAAAAGCGAAAATGACGCTGAAAAATAACGAATTACGAGGCAAGTTCCAAAGAGGAAGATTCACAAATCTTGGAGAAACAGGTGGTCGAACAACAAATACCAACGAATCGGCTGATAGAGTATTAGGTGAATGAGGAGCATGTCGTGGTCGCAGACGAGGTTGTAGTGGATGAAGTAAAAGTAAATCAGAAGTTCAATGCAATGTTTGTAAAAAAAAATATGGCTTGGGCAGTAAAATATTGCTATAATACCGGTAATGAAGATGAATTTGCGAATCTTGCGGAGAAGACTAGCGAAGATGGAGTATTTTAGATGGTGTATAATTGAGCAAAAGTATCAGAATTTGTTTCAGGTTCATTGATACATAAACATCCAATTATATATGTTGACGAAAAGAATTTTCCGCGGAGCTCGACGAAATGTGTGATATACATGTTACATTTGGTGATCTTTATCGGTGACCTAAGGAAAAAGTAAAATATATTTTGCACGAAGGAACAGGAAACAACTATGCATACCTTCGATGTCTATTATATTACATATATGAAAAAAAAAAATGTTCTGAGTGTCAGACAATTTCTCGAGAAGGGATACGACGTCCACATGAATGATCACGCTATTAACATCCATGATAAAAATAACAAACTTATCACGAATGTGACTATGACTAAGAACATGGTGTTTTCTTTATGGTCGAGCACACACGAGGATAATCACTTGAAGGTGAGAACCATTGACAAATCATCTCTCTTGCACATCAAGTATGTGCATCTCAACTTTGTGTCGTTAAGGCTACTAGAAAGGAACAATATGGTACGATTCTTGCAAAAGATCGAGCGCCCCAATGGCTTATATGAAACTTGTGTCCTTGGAAAGTAGCAAAGAAAAAATTCAGTAAAATCATTCAAATAGAGTGACGATCAATCTCGACTTGATCCCCTCGAATGTATGCAGACCATTCAATATAAACAATACTAATCGGTGTGCTGTCAAGGGAAATCAATATATATACTTGTACAAATCTATCAATAAGGGAAATCAATATTTCTTCAATATTTTTAACATTATACATATATATAAATCTTCGATGTTGACAATATATCTATTTATAATTATATATATCTACTATACCAATATATAATTTGTCTTGGGTCCTCACCCCCAAAGGACACCATCCCTCCTCCAAGTGGTACAATTCTCGGACCGGTTTAAAATACAAAAAATCCAGTTCGAACCGATTTCACCTGAACCGGCATTAACTCTCAACAGCCGCTAAACCTATAGCGTCTTGTCTCCTAATTACTCCATTCTTCCCAATCGCTAGCCACCACCGTTTGTCGCTCACAGCCATCTGCCACTCCCGACCAATTAGCTGCCGATTCCTTCACCCACCGCCCTTCCGTCAATCAGAAGACTACCGTCTTCGTAGAGGAAGATCAGAAAGTGGTTTCGACGTTCAATGGTTTCCTCACTGCCTGCTGGCCGCTGCCCGTCGCTCCCCACCGCCCGCCGTCAGTCCTCCATCAGCTGCTGCATTCCCACTACGGCGATGTTCATTCGGCACCCTATCTCTTACAAATTCAACAATATTGGACTCCGCATTTCCAATTCTCGACGATGTCCACCCATACGATGTTGCTACTTCCGTCTCTCCGTGCTGCTTCTGATTGGTACGCTGATGTTGCTTATTTTCAGTACTTGAGCCTTATTCTGATTCGATTCTGATTCAGCTCTGTTGAAGTAGAACGAAAAAGCGTACTTTGGTAAACGCAGTGGTTCCGTTGCTCTTTGAACTTAAGTGCTCTTGATTGTTTCTTCTTAATGTTGGCTATTTAATTGGTGACTATAGTCTTTTAAAATGTGAATGGTGCGATTTTGCCATTGTCTCACTTGGTTAGTGATGGTTCTGGTGCGACCAATCCTCTTACTCCTCTTCTCTTGGCTGCATGAAACATCATGGAGGATATATGTGGAGCTGACAATGATTCTGGTGATGGTTCAGGTGTCATGACTTTTTTTTTTTTTTGGCCAAAGGTGTCATGACTTCAAGTTCATGAGATTTATTGAACATTTGGGGCACGGAGCAAGGGATTCCAGCCATGGGATAAGGCACACACTGGTGTAGGAATGATTTTTCTCTCTCAAGATGATGGTCTTATTGATGAAAAGGTCAGTTACTATGGATTTCTACATTAGCTATTTCCAAAGTAGGATATGTCATGCTTGCATAGTTGCATCTTAATCCATGTGGAATCAGGTGTTTGATTTCATTTTTTTAAATTCCAATATATGCAGCCAATGTTCAAGTTAGGTTCTTTTGTATTCCCGAATCTCACATGCATCAAGTTGAGTACTATTATAATATGAAGTTTTTTATGCGTTGTTCCTGAGGCTCTGCATACACAAGGATATGTATACAAGCATATTTTACATTACGGGTTATTATAGCGAAAGTAATCATGTTTAAAACTGTTAATTATAGCAAGTGTTATCGACATATATTATTAAACTTCTCTCTTTTTTTAACCAACCATTAAGGTAACTCATTATAAGTAGATACAATATGAGAGATAGAAGATTTTTATGATCGGTTAAGAATATTCATTAATGATTGGCTATGACATACTTAAGTTTCCCAAAAAAAAAAATCAGTCTTTCTTCAATTAATGCGAAAACGGCACTACTAAGTGAGAATTAGATCAGCCTATTGAGAATGAACATACTTTTATTCTCAATATTTAGGGAAAAATTTAGTCTTTTAACAGTTTTATTATTTTTAGTTTCAACTTGTGTACTGCAACAACTCTCGATGCTACGATGATAGGAGTACTTTTGGTTTTATAACTCTCAAGGAATCTACAGCAACATGTGCAAAATCAACACACAATTCTGTTAAATTTAACCCTAAAAATGGACGGAAAACCTCAAATCAACAAAATTGAAATTTCAGACCTCCGTTATTAACTTTTTAAATTTCAGACCTCTCCCGTTAACATGGGTGATAGTTCAGACCTTTCATAGGTTCTTAACCCTTTTTTTAAAAAACCAATTTTAGATGCACATGTCTGCAGCTCTATAGAAGAATTTATGCACTTAAAAGTTAAAATTCCTCAACCATGGGAGATTTGTCGAGGATTGGGGTAAGGTACTGTGAGTATTGTAGATTGCAGACTTCTGGTAAGATGTGCATTCTCACTTATTAGTGAATTTACACAAAAAATTGAAGCTATTTGCAATTTACAAACTATGGTCGTATTCATTTATAGTATAGCCTCACACTAATATGTTTGGCATTCATGACGTCCAACTTTCTCTTGCAAATTAGTGTTGGAATTTACAAATTCATTCAGCTCTTTACCAGTTCAAGTTTTTTTCATCATATCCATGCGTTCTTGGATGCTCGGAATGTTTAACATGATTAAGTTTTCTAATAGTCTATTGCATATGTTTTTGCACTTGCACATATAAATGTTCGGTTCTTGCAAATGATGTAGATATGCGCGTGCAACGCATGCGCATAAATAACTAGTATAATATCAATTACTTGTGTTCCAAGTTTCTCTATCTTCTATCTTTAATCTCATCGGTTGATATCTTCAACATATCTTCTTATATCTTACATATTCTCCCCTAACGTGAACACACTTGTAAATAGTTTAGTTTAAGACAACAGAAGCAACATCGAGCTTCGATCTCAAATGCTCAAGCGCATAAATCTTTAAGGGCTTAGAGAATATATGATGTGTTATCATCACTCAGCAAACAATATCAACATCCACACAAACAATTGATAAATGTTCACTTTTTTTTTTTCCAGAAGCAATATAGAGCTTCGATCTCAAATGCTCAAAAACATCAATCTTAAGGGCTTAGAGAATATATATGATGTATAATCATCACTCTTTCAGTAAACAATATCAACATACAAACTAATAAATAATAAATCTTCACTCTTTTCAGACTTGATAAATAAGGTGTGTTCATAAGGTCGTTTTTTTAAGCCTTCTGCACAAAGTGTGCTTCTAACCTACTATACCAAAGGTGGTGGGATAGCCGTTGTGATTGACCCTGTTTATTCTGGAACCAGAGGTGGTGGGAGTTATGAATTCTGATTTTTATTAGTCGTCTCATTGCCCTTTGGGGCGGCTCCTGTCTTGTTTCTTCACCAATTTGTTGAGAATTTGTGGGGTCTAAACGATGCATCGTTGTTTCCTCGACCACATCAGATACTCATCTGGGCTTTTTCTTCAAAGAGTCCATGACTTCTTGATCGCCTTCCCACGGTGCCAAATGTTGGATCAATATTTTTTCGGCCTTTCTTCGAGAGTGAACTTCTAGGATCTCGCATTGGTTGCCTCTAGGTGTCTTTCGTGACCAAGAGTAGGTACTTAGTTTCCTTCTTTGGCTTTGAACGTGGCGAGGACCTAAAATAGGGGGTGCGGATTTTCTCATAATTCAACTCTGAAGCTTAAGTTAGTATATGGAATATAAGAGAGATAATGTGTGTAATAATGTAAAAACACATTGGTATTTATAGGTTTAATTTTACCGAATTTGAGTGGCGGTTTGACCATTTAGGAAGGGTTTCCTCTTGTGGCTGTTGGAGTAGGTGACAAGCAGGTCGCCACTTCACCATTCTATAAAGAGGGAGGTTTCTTCTGGAGGTGGTAACAAGTAGGTCGCCACTTTATCATTCCTTTTGCGGAAGGTTTTCTTCTGGAGGTGGTGACAAGTAGGTCGCCACCTCATCATTCCTTAGGAGGAAGGGTTTCTTCTAAAGTCGGTGAGGAGTAAGTCGCCGCCTCCCCGTTTTTCCTTAAGATGATGGGTTTTAGTGAGGGGCATCGCACTCTCACTCATTGTCGTTGACTTAATTGGTGTCGACTCTTATGAAATAGTTTTTGAACTTTTGTCTTCATATTCTCATATTTAGCTTTGTTAGTCGTCGACTTTGGGTTTGATTTTTTAAGATTCCAACTTGCTAGTAGCCGATCTTAAGTTATCTTGAACTAGGATCTAATACTTGCTCCTGAGACATGAGTCATTAGTCCTTTTAAAGTGGATGAAGGCTTGTGTTGAGTATCTCTTCACAGTTAGCTTCTCGTTTTGAATAATTTTTTAGGAGATTCTTTCGGGTGTTGTGAGGCGTCGTCTTTTAATTATTCTTGTGATCGTTGGATTACAGAAGACGCTAAGGATCCGTAACAGTTACTTTTTGTGAATCTTCCCATGGAAGTCTTATCGTCCCAAGACGCTTATTCATAGGTGCAGTGAATGGGGATTCATGATTAGTTACCGTTAGGGATTTTATTTCCAGTATAAATACCTGGATTCACTTCTCATTACTCATCATAGTTCTCTCGCTCTTCTTCTTCAAGCTCTCACTCTGGCTAACCGGTATAGTATTTTCTTCGTCAATCTAAAATCACCACGATCGTGCTCTCCAGGGGAAAGAATTTTAGTCGGGATCGCCTCGCATGGACTCAACGACATTGCTCAAGAAGCGTCTTTTTTTAAATCGCTTTCTAAGACTTCGATGGCCTCAACTGGTACTCCCACATGTAATACTTCTATTTTCTTTCCTTCTCCTTCCAAGAGCCCTTGGAGAAACAAACTTTCTGGTCCAACTTTCATGGAGGTGGTGACCCTAGCCAATCTTTCGAACGCAGAGAGGCCTAGTTATGGCGCGTCAAAAACCAACCAACTTAAAACCATATCAACTATTGATTCTAGGTTTATAGGCACTAAAAGTGCGTCGTACAATTGGGACGGCTACACCTTTTATTAGAGAACTTTACAAGTTGGCCAAAACAGGTATGAAAATCAATGCGGATATTGATGAGATTATTTTGGTTTAATCCAAATATGTATATAATCCAAACTATTATAGGAGTTTATCTAGGGTACATGGTTTGAAGCAAAAATAAGTGGGGCACCCCCCATTTAGCCTGAAAACATTTGTTTAGGTTGGTTAGTGGGAAACTTTGCAAACCAGTTGTTCGCCGAAGAATCAACCTGAATATAATTGTTGGATTAAAAAAAATTATTCCTGCAAGATATGATAGTCTGAAGACTATAACGGTCTGAGGACCTTGAAGCAACGTTGTGATAATCAATCTGCATTTGGTATGACATGTTGTAACATGTATAATGGAAAAATCTAGACATATCCGTCGAAGACATAACTCCATTTGCTCTCAACTGGAATTATTACGCTCGATTATGTAAGATCGGCTGATAACATTGCGGATCCGCTAAAATTAGGGTTAAAAAGAGAGCTATTTGGCCAATTATCTAAGGGAATGAGATTATAACCCGTGAAGAACACTACTGAGAAGGTAAACTCAACCTAGTTGACTGAAAATCCCAAGATCTAGGTTCAGTGGGATAACCTAATCACATGAGTGAGTGAGATCACTGTGGGGGTCAAACTCCGAAACCCATTCTATGATGTGAAACAGTGATAGAGTGAGAAAATGTTAAGTGTAAACTTTTAATGATTCACGAGAAATCTCAAAGACACGGTGGAACTCTTGATTTAAATCAGAGTCGTAATGAATCTGTTGAGATAAAGAATCACCTATGCGACTGAGAAGATGGGTCACTTCGAAAGGAATCGTTGAGGGCGCAATTCTTAGAAATGCTCGCAGAACCAGCCAAATGTCCTAGGCCATAACGGATATTGAGGCGTGAACCGAACTATACTAGGAAGATATTTGTGTGAGTTATATCATCATTTAAACCAACGACAATTGGTTCAATGACATCGTGTCTACTAATCATCCAGTAAAGTCGTTATAATTTCACAAGGGAATGTTCAAAAGGCAGACCCCATACTAATCATATGCAGGCATTGAATGTTGAACTCAAACTATCGAGTCTAGAGCTACCATTAAGTTTCCAAACACCATTCATGTGGGAGATTTTTGAACAATTGAGTTTGATAGTGATCCAATAGTCATAGTGAATGACATTTGGACCATCACATAAATTGTGAATAATAATTGAAATACCTCGCGCATGTCTGCTGCTAAATAGGAAATTAATTGTTGCCAAAACTAAATTTAGAAAGTTAATATTCTCTAATTATACAAACTGAAATTGACTCTTTTAATAGTGTCCAAATACATTGCATAATATGATTTGTGTAAATGTATACATTATAAATGCATAATATATTTAATATAAATAAATGTTGTTTTATTTATACGAGAGTAACTCGAATCTGATTTTACTAGAAATATAAAAATCCCATAATCACGCTATAATACTAGGCCATCATCATCTATGCAACTGGGGGTGTAAACGAGCCGAGTCGAGCAGAGTATCTGGCAAGCTCGACTCGACTCGACTCACTTTACTCGAGCTCGAGCTCGAACTCGACCGAGCTCAAATTTTTCAAGCTCGAACTCGACTCGATTCCATACTCGACGAGTTCGAGCTCGACTCGGCTCGATAAGTTTAAAATTCAATTAAATCATAAATTGTGCGCCTTAGCTCGAGCTCGAACTCGACTCGATTAGTGTTTTGGCTCGAGCTCGAACTCGACTCGACTGGACTTGAATATACATATATATAATATTATGTAAAGCTCGAATAAACTCGAGATCGAGCTCGAACTCGGCTCGAATAGGCAAAACAAAAAAGCTCGATTAGGCTCGCGAGCCCTCGAGTCGAGTACCACTGAACTCATACTCGACTCGAATTAAGAAAAAGCTCGAATCGAGCTCGACTCGAAATTTATACCGAGTCGATTTCGAATATCGACCGAGCCGATCTCGAGTAGCTCACGAGTAGCTTGACTCGTTTACACCCCCTATACAGCCACCCTCCATCTCCAACATATATTATTATATATATTCGTCAGCACAAACCACCAATGCCATTTTTCCGATCGAGATTAAGGTCGATAATGGTGTCGTCCTCGCCATGCAACACTATCGAAGGACAAGTGATCGCATGCAACACCGATGAGACCTGGAACGAGCAGCTCTAGAACGCCAACAGATCGAAATTGCTACAAATTTTCAATTAACGGTTCCATTCAATTAATTTTATGGTCTAATATTCTCGTTTGAGTTCAATTATTAGTTCGGTTCGGTTGAACGAATTGCGTGCATAATTTGTATCAACGACAATGTCGTATTATGGGAGGTGATCGTCTCTTGTATAAACCTCGTTGCATAACCTGAGGGTGAGGTGAGACGAATTTTTTTTAAGGAGACCGTGATCCGCATGATCTCGGTTAAAAATACCGTCTTTCTCATTCGGTCTGCGTGTCGCAATTTCTGTTTCACAATACTCTTACAGTCTTACTTGTTAACTGTATGTTGAATACTTGAATAAAAACTATTTGGAATTTAGTTCTACGTATATTTTAGAATACTACTATTTTACCCTGCGTCATCCAACAACTATCGTAGTGAAGTTTTTTTTTTTTTTTGAAATAATAGTGAATTAAACATAACAACAAATATAAGAAGAAAAAAAAACCAATTAAAATTTTCACCCGCCCCTTCGTAAGGCACCGCCGAAAGACGGGGATCATGCAAATGGAGAGGAACGCAGATTAAGGGTTCACATGCTTGGTGTCTTCACATGCAAACCATAAACTTTAAAAAAAAAATTAGAAGAATTTTTTCGGCATAATTTATATGTTAATTTAAGATTATATTATCTAAACTTTAATTCACCTCATTTCTCATTAATTGTTGATAAAGAATGAAGACAACTATAACGGTGCCGACAAAGGGGAACTCGACTATATAAATGAGACTATCTGTCATATTCTTATTATTTCATATCGTGTCCCTGTTAAGATTTTTTAACAGATATTATTAAATTTAATATTTTTTTTAGGTTCGCCAATTTTAATAGATATTATTAAATAAAAAACTATAAAATTAATTACAACTTACACAAGTACACATATCAAAATCACAACAGCTAGGCATGATCGAGAAAAAGTACACATATTTCTACATGTAATTTTTTTATTGATCAATTACCTTCTAAATTTATATCACGACTAATTATATCCAAACTTAGACGTAGCTGGATCATGTCTCAATTAATTGTGATCCAAATTATCTACTCTAACTCTTTTTATTCCAGATCGTGTCTCGTTGATGTGATTTTGACACATATACATACTTAATATAACTAATTTTGTGGTTTTCTTTTTTCTATGAATTTATTGGGATTGGTGAACCCAAAAAATATATTAAATATAACAACATGTGTCAATATTTTAATGGTGAGTCACGATCTGAAATAGAAAGAGAAACGATAATCTGAATCCAATTGTTTGAGCCATGATGTCTTCATAATCCAAGCTCGGGTCAGACTTATCAAATAAAACTTTAAAAACTTGATCTAAACATTATATTATGATATTCTAATATTTAGTTTATTCAATTATGGTATTAACAAATATATGCAATTAAACGGAATCTTATAACTTATAAGACTTTGTATGAGCATGAAATTAGAGTTCGATGACTAAATCAAATTATAGAAGTAGTTGGGTCATTTGATGCGGGCGAAATTGAGTAATTCTGCGATTTCAGAAATTTTGAGATTTTCTAGTTCCGAACTTTGAAGTGTTCGATTTTGGCGCGTGAATAGTGTTTTTCACGCGGAAACGATGCCTAGAGCAAAAGCCATCTCTTCGCAATGAAATGCGCTACTTTTGGGCCAAATTTTATCGTTTAGAGGGTTAAAATCTTATTTTTGTATTATCTGTCTTTATAATTTTCGGTTTGTTTGGACTTTGTTGTTATTTTCGGGTTTTTCTAGGGTTAGGATTTCTATTTACAATATTTAAGACTATATTAGCCGTCGTTTACCGTCAGATGAATTATTAATGAAAAAATCTAGGTTTTTTCTCAATTAACGTCAAACTTTCGGTACTTTTTAAATTAACAATTTTTTGCGCTTTCTATCCTATCACGCTGTATTATGATCAAATTCAGACATTTTTTTTCAGACATCAAATTCAGAATTAACCCAACTTTATATATATGGAATTAAATATTTGGCACAAGGAATTATTATTAGGGATAATGTAAATCTTAATCAACCAAATTAATGACTTCCAACTGTTGTAGTCGTTGTCTTTAATTCATCTCCCTGTTTCGATCCCCATCCCTACAACTAACTCTCCGAACTCACTCCAGCATTAAAAAGCTTGCTGCTTTTTTCTCTTTCCTTAAAATGGCCATGTTCAGACTCCACAGCTCTCAACCCACATACCCGATCGATCTTCTCTGACCATTTCTTCTTCTAATCGACTCCATGGAACTTGAATCCGCCAACCAGAAGACAGCCAAATCAAACAGGACGGAATCCGCCGCATCCCCCGGCCACCGCCGCTACCGGAACCTCTGCATCGCCGCCGCGGTCACCATTATCTTCCTCGTCCTCCTCATCGTCATCCTCGCCGTCACCGTCTTCAAGCCCAAGAAGCCCATCACCGTGATCAACGACGTCAGCGTCCAGGACCTCGATTTCTCCGCCGACGTGCTCCGCCTCAAGGTCAGCCTCAACGTGTCGCTGCTCGTCGATCTCACCGTCAAGAACCCTAACAAGGTCAGCGTCACGTACAAGAACAGCACCGCTCTGCTGAACTATAGGGGGAAGCTCGTCGGCGAGGCGCCGATCCCGGCCGGCGGGATCTCCTCCGGCGAGACGAAGCCGATGAACCTGACGCTTGTGCTCATGGCGGATCAGTTCTTTTCGGAATCGAGCGCTTACTCAGATGTATTGGCCAGAGAGCTGCCACTCAACACGTATATGGAGATGAAGGGGAAGGTGAAGATCATGAATTTATTCAAGATCCATTTCGATTCTTCGAGTTCTTGTAATTTCACGCTGTTCTTGTCCAACAGAACTGTAGGGAATCAACTGTGTCACTACAATACCAAGTTGTAGGTGGAATCATTCTGCAAACCTCCATAGATGTGATTCTTTGTTTAGTGTTCTATAGATATGCTATGCTTCTGTTTATTGGTTATATATATATATGCTAGAAAGTTCTGAAATTTGCAGCATCTCAGTATTAAAAATTGGATTTTTAGAGGAAAACGAATGTCAAAATTAAACATTCTTTTGTCTAAATTTAATGGAATTGCCATGAATGAAAATCACTGTTTTTAATGTATGAATGATAATCACATTTCAGTTTAAAAAATTGCAGTCCCAGTTTTAAGATGAAGTTATTTCTGCAGGATTCTAATCTTGTTTGTCAATAGATTTGCAGGTTTACCAATCATTATTGATTGATTCTATGTAATATAATCTTATTAAGAGCATCCACAATGGTATTACAAAGAATACGTAAACGTGGGTCCTACATGTTTATTTAAGTAAAGCAACAAAAACTATCTACAGTGGTTTTATATAGCATTTCTTAAAAATGAGACCCACACGTAAATTTATGTTTTTACATAAAGCATTCCTTAAATTTAAGTAATGCACTATGTATTACGTAACCATTTTTTTATTATAAATTAATTCATTTTATAATTAATGCTAATATCTTATTGGTGGTTGTTGGAAAATTTAATAATAAAATATATTTAGGAATATGTTTAAGTAATACGATTGCAGAGAAAATATTTTTTACGTGTGTCTTAAATTTACGTATTACTTAAAGTGTACATAAATATCTACGTGGCAACTTTAAAGAATACAATTTAGGTAAAACTATCGTGGATGCTCTAAGTCTACACTGAAAATGGTAGTTGTGACTTTGCTGGAAAGCAAAGAGGTCAACTGCCTGCAGATTTGTAAACATAGCAAACTGATGATGTAAACACTGTTTTTAGGTAATCAAATACTATTTATTATTGTGGAATAAGATTTATTTAAGTAAATCATTTTTATAAACGGGAATCTAAAGATATCTGTAATACAATAATTCCCAGTACATACCTTATTGTTTTTTTTTGTCACATGAAGAAAAATTTTAAAAGAAATTTTATTATGTAGATATAGTCCTATCGATTTTTTTACCAACTACTATTAGTAGCGTAAGTATAGAAAAAAAAAAAAATATATGTCTTACCTTCTGCTAGGTGAAATTTTCTAGAAGAATCATATTATGTAAATTAATAAATGAAAAATAATTTATTTAGTGTCTCAGGTTTACTTCATGTGTCAATTTGGTGTTTCGGAAATTAAATTGTTACTTTTAACTGTCTCAGGTTTCAACATTGTTGCTATTTGGTATATCCGTCAAATTTTAGGTTAAATTTAATAGAAACTGGTCATGTACTGGTCACATGACCAAATAAATTTGAAAATTCCTAAATTACCCCAAAAATGTTCGGAATCGCCAGAATCGGGTCAGCCCAAAATCAGAGGTGGGTGGCCGGAATTAGACGGGTGTCTTTGGAAAAAAAAAAGTATAAGGGACAAATTGTATTTTCATATTAATCTGTCAAAGTTAACCGCAAATTTGGACGGAAAACCAAATCGTAATAAAATTGAAACCTGAAACACCAAATATTAACAATTTAATTTTAAGACACCAAACTGACATATGGGATAAACATGAGACACTAAATAAATTTTATTCCATTAATAAAAGAAATTAGCCTTATTGAATTTTTTTTAACCAAAATATACCCCTCCCGCAGGTACGCAGTAGCAGCAGAGTGCCTTTTTTTTTTTTTAGAAAACACTTTGTGGTAATCTTAGTAGCTCAAGTAGAAAAAAGGTTTATTTACTTCCGCTCAATATCAGAACGGGCAGTCTGTTTTTTTTTTTAGTTAAAAAAGTGAACATATATATAACAAGAATAAGAGCAAAAGTAGTCTACAATCCCCTTTCAAAAGTAGAGAGGTTGAGGACAAATCAGTATTCAATTACACCAGTCGTAGCAGCCCATGCAAAATGTTATGTGCTACGGTACGCGAGTTCTAGGAACAGTAATAACAACAATAGATAAAATACTTAAAAAGAAATCTAATGTCTTGAGCAACCCCGAAAAAGGAAGGATTACAGCCTACGGAGGATGAAGAAATCTGCTTAAGCAAATTGGTCGAATCCGTGAACATAGTATGGGAGCCCTGTCTTGATTACCGTGCTAGCAGAAGTCCTGCCTTGCATGCCAAATCTTCCGCCATAAGAGGATCGTCTCCAAAAGCCGATACTATAAAGACCGCCGAGATTTCCCCACTCTCGTCTAGTAAAATCGCGATCCCATATACGGTGGTAGTACTAGTGCAGACGACCCGTCACAAATGATGGTGGGTCTGATGTGTGACGGGGTTGTGGCTCTAGGGGCTCTCACGGGAGTCGGGGCAACGGTGGGTCGCCCTCCTAGTAAACGATCAGACGTGAAAGCGTTAGTACAACGGTGGGTCGCCCTCCTAGTCCTGTTTTTCCTTTCACTAGCCCCATTTTGTTGAGGAGAGTAAGGAACTGTCAGGTGATGCTCAATCCTTGCATCTTTACAAAAGTCTTCAAATCTATCTGAGGTATACTCAGTCCCATTATCTTATCTGATGACTTGTATCTTGCAACTGTTTTGGTTCTCAATCCAAGCTTTAAATTGCTTAAATACACCAGCAACTTCTGACTTGAACTTCATAAAATAGAGGGAAAAGAACCTATTTACTGTCTCAAGTTTGGCTCATGTTTCAGTTTGGTGTCTGACGTTTAATTTGAGTGTCTCAGGTTTCATTTTGGTTGAAATTTGGTGTCTCTGTGCGATTACTTTAGAGAAGCCAATCCCGAAGAAACCGACTATCATATCCGAGCTTCCAAGCATGCTCCCTTCTCGTCACTTTGTCGGGACCATTACCTAAGAAGTTGGCAACATTTGCCCAAGTAAATCATGCCTTGTTGTCGTTCGAAATTGCTCTGCTAGAAACTTTTATTTTTTAATGTTCAACTTTTGGGTGAAATTTGACGATTTTGTGAAAATTAAAAAGTGATGGATTATAAGTGGGTGAGTCGGTTGATGGAAATGGTTGAAAGAAGAAGAAAAGACGGGTAGAGACACCAAATTTTAACAAAAAGGAAACCTGAGACAGTCCATATCAACACTTTAATCCTGAGACACCAAACTGAAACATGAGGTAAACCTGAGACACTAAATAAGTTCTTTTCCCTAAAATAGATCCAGCACATTCAAGTATAATCATCTATTAATAGGATGAAATACATGCTCCCATTCAATGAAGGAGTAGCTTGAGGTCCACACACATCAGTATGGATGAGCTGAATCTTTAAAGTTGATCTCCATTTTGAATTCTCGAAGGGAAGTTTGCTTGTCTTGCCAGTTAAGCAAGCTCTGCAACTTGACAGCTCCTCCTCCATTTCAGGTAAACCTGAAGCCATTCCTTCTTTCCTAAGCTTCAGCACTGCATTGTGATGAAAGTGACCAAGCCTCTTGTGCCATATTGCTTCATTCATCACCTGGCTTGGGCAAGCTTTGATGCTAGTCTCAGTAGGGTTCAACGAGAAACTCTTTCCCTTCATTTTGATTGTAAAGAGTTCTCTATTATGAGGGTCTATAATCAGGCATTGGTTATCCTCAAACCTGAGTTTAAACCCTTTTTCAACTACTCGACCCACACTCAATAAATTTTGATCAATATCAGGTACATACAACACTTCTTCAATCAGTTTAGTTCCTGAGCTGCACTCTATAGCCACTGTTCCCTTTCCTTCAACTAATATGAACTGACCATTTCCAATTTTAACTTTGGAAGTAACTGACCTGTTTAGCTGCTTAAAAAGGCCTGCATTGCTAGTCATATGACTAGTACAGCCACTATCAATCAGCCACCCATTACAGGAAGCCTTGGCTATGAAGCAAGAAGCCACAAAGAGTTGCTCTTCTTCTTCATGAACTGCTGCTTGACCCTCCTTCTTTGTTCGACTATTTTTCTCATGACATATCATCTCAATGTGCCCCATCTTTTGACACCTCCAAAACTTGATGTCAGGTTTCTTCCAGCATCTGTAGTGAGGATGATTGTCCTTACCACAGTGTTTACATGAAGTTCTTCCTTTGGACTCTTTGTCTGAGCTAGATCCTGCTTCTCCCCCATTATTCCTTGATGACGACTTCTTTTCTTTTTCTTTTGGCCTGACATGAAGTTTGGCCTTCAAAGCTCCTTCAATGGCTCCTTCCTCACGCATAAGTCTCATTTGCTCTTGTGCTTGAAGAGCACTAAGTAATTCTGCCAATTTGATATCTGACAGATCCTTAGTGTTCTCAAGAGAAGCTATTGTAGCCTCGAATCTTTCTGGAAGTGTCACCAAGATCTTCTCCACGATTATGCTGTCTTTCAACTCTTTACCAAGAATTCGAACCTGGTTAGCTATGTTGAGTAGACGATCCGAATACTGCTGGATAACTGGATTAACTCAGACTCCTTCATCTGCTCTCTTTCAAACTCTCTAATTAAATTTAGAGATTTCATACCTCGAATCTTGTCATCTCCTCTGTATTCATCCTTTAGGAAGTCCCATATTTCTTTTACAGAAGTCAAGGACATGATTCGATTGAATATTGCAGGAGTCACTGCAAAGAACAAACATTACTTGACTCTTACTTTCCTCTTCTTCTCCTTGTGATCCTTAATCTGGCAAGAGTTGGGTTGTTTGGTAGAGCTTAAATCTCGTAATCCTCATCTACTGCCTCCCATAAATCTGCACCTTCCATGAATGCTTCCATCTTGATCGACCAAGCTTGATAGTTTGATCCATCAAACTTTGGTGGAGCGTTTGCGGAAAAAGCATCCTCCATTGATTAGATTTTGGTTGATGATTTCGAAATTGACAATCACTCACCCTCACAAGTCCCTCAAGATAAGATACTATGATACCACTGTTGTGTTTTCAAACAAAATTGATATGTTTGCAAGTGAACCACAATTGTGTTAACACATGAAACTACTATGCTTGCAAGTGAAGGAAAGCACAACAACGCAGCAAGAATTGCAGAGCAATGTGAAGAAGATAAAATTACTAGGGAACAAAATAATTCATTGATCTGAAACAATAATGTTTACATAGCAAAAAACTGAAACAGAAAGCTACGAAATAGCTAAGCACGACTACATTATCCCAATTATCTGATCTGCACTATCTTCGTCCCTAAGAAATAGGCGACTCAGCTAAAATAAGAAAAACATGACAAAATAGAAATTGAATTAAGTAACTTAACCGCTGAACCTGAATTAATTTCAACACCAACAAGAACCGGAAATTTTTCTCTCCCTACAATATCAAGAATGAATACAGCTGTTTGTTTAATATTTAAGCAAGTTCCAAGAAATTATTTTGGCTAACATAAAAAGAGAACTGCACCTTGAGAGAAGTTTGTTTTCGTTGTATGTAATTTGACTTGAGCAAGACAGCTGCGATCCATATTGTTACAAAGAAGCATGCATTTCTTGTAGAAAATACATCAATCAATGAATAAATTTAAAGGAAGAACCTTAAAAAAATGTAGAAAAACTTATAGGCAGAAATTACTATCTAACTCAATCTCCATTTTCCACTCGTACAATTTTCAAACAGTTGTTTATGAAGCAGTGTTTTCGCACACATGCCATAATTAGTATTGCATAACCAGCTGGCATATACTGATGGAAAAGTATGTAAAACATGCAACATGTTTGAAAAAGATGATTTTATGGATCAATATGTTTTAAAACGTACAACATGTTTAAAAAAGATGGTTTTATGGACCAAAATGTATTAAAATGTACAACAAACTTATAAAAGATGGTAAAATGACGTATCATCTACTTGTTGTCACTAGTCTCATTAAGTGGACACGTGCGGATCACGTGTTTAAAAAGCAATAATAATATTTATTATTATCTACATCCACCCACTAATAATAATTGCTATGTATAAATTAATTTCTTGTTTTAATTATTTTTTTTCTAAAAATGTGTTCCACACGTGTCCACTTAATGAGACTATTGATAAAAAGTTGACGGTATGTCATTTTAACATCTTTTGTAAGCTTTTTGTACATTTTAATACATATTGATCCATAAAACCGTCTTTTTTAAACATGTGTACATTTTAAAACATATTTGTCCATAAAACCATCTTTTTTCAAACATATTGGATGTTTTACATACTTTTCCCTATACTGATTTCAACGCCGATTTCGGTACCCAAAAGTGATTATAGTTATACCTTGCAAATGCTGCGGAGTGGTTGGCCATTCTGAAACACGCTCCTACTTTATCTAGATGTGATCATTTGAAGATGGTCGGCGATTGGGGCCACTTGTTGGAATATTTGAAAGGATCGTTGTCAGGCCTTTCATGATGTTGCTTCCCTGAATCCGACACAGGTTGCGGCTACAATTTTACGAGATCAAGTGGAATTCTGGGGTAGTGAAGCTGGTCGGCGAGGGACTTCCGATACAGAACTGCGAGATGATGAGCCTATGCGTTGGACACCGCCACAACCCAATGCGATCAAGATTAACTGTGATGGTTCGTGGGACGATCGTACGACTAAGGGTGGTGTAGCAGGCATAACACGCTCGTCAGATGGTCTGGTAGTTGGTGGTTTTAACATAATCATAATGGTGCACGGTAGCTTGGAATTGGAGATGAAAGCTATTCGGCTTGGGGTGGAGCTTGCTGTCAGCCATGGGTGGAATCGGGTGATTATAGAACCGGACTCGCAGGTGGCGATTCATTTTCTCAACGGGGTCTGTCGAGAAGTGGATTGGCGTATTGAAACGGAAGTGCAGAACGTTCAACGGCTTATTCGACAACTACATGTGGTTACTTGGTCGTTCGTGCGCCGTGATGCAAATGAATGTGCGAATTGGATTGCGGTCCAGACTCGGAAGAGGTCGTGTGAACCGGATTGTGTTCTTGAACCCCCGACCTCTCTTAAGTATTTTATTGATAGGGATAGGGAACATATCCCACCCCGAACTGTGTACTGACTTTTGTTACTCTTGCTTTCTTGAATGAAGTCTCGTTTATGGCAAAAAAAAAAAAATATATCTTTTATAGTTTTATTATTGTGAAAGTTAAGACTAACAACTTAATCAACTGTCCTAAAACCTTAAGGTGTTAGATGAAGACTTTGTTTAATCTTTATTTCAACACTTCCCCTCACGTGTGGGCCGATACATTTTTTTAAAGCCCATCACGTGAAACTTCTTTTTTTCGTGTGGGCTGAGAGATTTTTTTGAAAGCCCATCACGTGTTTGCTTGACCAGATCACAAACATGATGAAATTGGAGTTTATAATTAATGATAATCTTTTATGGGTGGTTGTTGAAAAATTTAATAATAAAATATATTTAAAGAATATAGTTAAGTAAAAATATTAGAGAGAAAAATATTGTTTACGTGTTTCTTAAATTAACGTATTACTTAAAGTGCACATAAGTGTCTACGTACTAACTTTAATAAATAAAAAAATTGTGATGCTCTAATTACTAAATTGTATGTTCATTTAATTGAACATAATAGTATATGGTTAAATATTAAATAACTAGCTGGACTTTTTTAAAAGTGCAAAGAGCTAGCTAAACTTATTTTTGGAGCAAATAGTTAATCGTACTTTCCTAAAGTAGCAATTAGATAACTCTGTTATTTTTTAGGTTAAAAATTAACAGAATTATATATATGAAGAGCAGTTGACCAACTGAAATTGGTGCCAACATATTTCCGTAACCAAATGTACACGTCCCTTTTTTTTTGGGCTAAATGTCACTCTTTTCGAAGCAGTTCAACATTATTTTCTCTGAATCAATTCGCTTCCTAGAGGCGAAGTCATCTTATGAAATTCTCGAATGAGCAGTTCTCTACCGACCGCAAACAATTAGGGTGTACAACATGTAGTTTTTTTTTTTTTTTTTTTTGTGTTCCCATGTTAGGAATTCTATTGGTTTTTAACCAAAAAAATTGGGTTTTTCTACCATGTTGTTGTTTTTTTATTACTAGGGTGGACTTAATTGAAACATATGTAAAACTTTAAAAGTATGAAAAACTATGAAATTTTTTAACTACACCTAATATTTGCATCATACTATTAATAATATCAATTAGGGTTCACCTTTATGACAATAGAAAAATACAAAAAAAATACCAAAAACATAATACTTGTAGAGTCTAATAGAAAGACCCAAAAAAATTAACATAACTAAATAATTGCTACTTTAAAAATATTCAACTAACTATTTATTTAATTCTAAAATAGATTCAGCTAGTTATCTGCACTCTTTTAAAAAATCAACTCGTTATGTAGTATTTAACCTAATAGTATATTTTTTTTGGTAAATATTATTTGGCCAAAAAAAACCTAATAGTATATTATTGATTTTGGAAACCCCAATAAATGAGTCACATTGCTTTCAAGTTAGTAGGTAGCTTGGCACAAACCCCAAAGTGGGGAAAGACAACATTAATGAAGGCACCCTAGTCCACTCGGAGGGCACTTTCGTCCGGACAGACAAAAATTCGTCGTCCGGCCCCACCACTGTGTCGTCTACTTCTGTACACTCTGTAAAATAAATGTACAACCTTTTTTTCCACTACATTTAATAAAATCAATATTTATATAAATATTATATTTCTTCATCATCAAGATCCTTCTCTCTGTTCACTCTTTGTCTGCACCAGTCTTGGCTTGGCTCCACTACGCTGCCGAGACCCGAAGCTTCACCTTCATCTTCCCCGTTCACATTACTGGAATTCAATTTTTCCTTCCATGGCGTTTTCACATGCCTCTCTCGTCTATCGCTTCAATTGAGCGCAAATGTGGTTCGTCTCTGCCCCTGATTCCGCCATTCTTTGTCAAGGATCGTCGAGCCAACAATGGTGATTTACCTGAAGATTCTACGGCCTTGTTCCATCTCCGGCTCTTATCTTCATCGGCATTATTTCTGGTTCAGCTCTTACGGCCATCATTGATTCCAGCGAGCTGAAAAGTTTCCAAGGTCAGGTTTCTAGGGTTTAGACTTCAATTCCTTGGACTCATCTTCAATTCAGTTGCTCAGTAGCTGCTGACGTTACTTTCTGCTGACTGCGTCAAAGTTGGATTTTCTGGGGTTGATTTTGGGATTAAGATGCCGCAGAAGCAGAGGTGATGCTTCTTCTGAGATATTGAGATTGTTGCAACAATCGATTGTTGGAGAGGCTTCATCCACAAGGGTTGCAAAAGAGAAAAAGCGGCCTTGAAGGTGTTACAACGGTTAAAACCTAACATAGCACCTTTCTTCCCCATTTTAGTATCCGTTGCTTCGTTTCTTGCACTGCTGCAACTGCCTCAACGTTTTTGAAACCAGAAAGCAGAAATTTACATCTCTTTTCCCCCTTGTTCTTGATCTATATTGCCAGAACCTTGTCTTGCTGGTGAATTTATCTGTTTTAGTCAATTTGAGAGCCATTGGATTGATTCTTGAGCTAGAAAGGAATCAATGGGGCTTCTTGGAAGTATCAAGATGCATGGTCTGCTGTTTTTCATGTTTGGTCTCTCAACAAGCCTCGCTGCTCAACCGATCGTTCAGGCTAGTACCCTCGATACCCTCCTTCAAGACTATGCCTATCGAGCTTTAACTCGTCCAAAAACCGGGATTCCCTATGATGCAGCCGTCCCCTCCAATTTGACAGGAATCAAGGTATCTGCATTGAGGCTAAGAAACGGAAGCTTGAGAAAGAGAGGGGTTAAGAGTTACAAGGAGTTCGAGATCCCAACTGGTATCTCCATTACCCCTTACGTAGTCCGCCTTGTTCTTGTCTATCAAAACCTAGGAAACATGTCCACTGCATTCTACCCATTGTCTGGTTACACATTCTTGTCTCCTGTGTTGGGCCTTCTTGCTTATGATGCATCTAACTTGTCCGCCAAGAATCTGCCCGAGTTAACCCTGAAACCGACTGATAACCCTATTTTGATACATTTCAGTGATTACAACCCTCCTCCATCGGGGTCTATCCCTAAATGCGTGTCGATTGATTTAAACGGTTCTGTCAATTTCAGCAATGTAATGAGTGGAAACATCTGTTCTGCCATGGATCAAGGGCATTTCTCTATAGTGGTGGAGTCCATTGCTCCATCACCTTCCCCTAATAACGCGTCTCCATTAAGTCCTAAGAATGACAAAAGTAGTAAGGTTTGGATCGTTGTTGGTTCGGTTTTTGGGGGATTGGCATTGTTGATCTTATTGGTGCTGTTGATTCTGTGTGGAAAGAAGTTCAAGCAGAGGAAGAAGATGGAGAAGATGGAGAAAGCTGCAGAGTCTGGAGAGCCCTTGGAAATGACCTATGTTGGGGACACTAAGGCACCTGCTGCCATGGTCACTAGAACACAACCTACCCTAGAGAGTGAATATGTCCCTTAAATTCCACACCCAATAATATTCTTGTTCAAGATCTCACCATGGTAAGTAAAAGTAGAAACTTTTGTTTTTGTTCTCTATAAATTGTGTTATTGTGTGTGATTAGTATAGGAATTTGGTTGTAAATGCATGATTGTTTGTTGTGTGATTCATTTTCCAAGTTGATATGTTATTTAATGTCAAACTAGTTGTTCAATTTGAGAAGGGAATAACAGTTGAAAGCTTTTTACATCTTCTCTCATTCATGGCATGGCATGGCATCTACCTCTTTGTTTTGTTGCATTTGATTTGAGCAAGAAAGGGAGGGACCCCAGGAAAGGCTAGGCTGTAAGCATCTCTATTTTTGTGTTATATAATAATAATAATAATAATAATAATAGTAATAAGGATACTATTTTCTAGGGGTGAGCGGTTTTGGGTACTCTGTAATTTTGGGGTATCTCAAAACCAGACCAAACTAAACCGTTCCTAATATTCGTTACCCAAAACCGTAGCCAAACCGTTTGGATCCGGAACCGTTTGGAACCAATCGGTTCCGGGTACCCATTTAGGAACCGCTTACCAATTTTTAGAGTTTATCATGTTTTGGCTACAGTGGGAACTCTGAACCGAAAAGGAAAAACCACTGTACACAAATAATATTAACAATTGTAGGCGAAAGCTCTATTTTGTTATCTATTTCAGTTATATACATAGGGTTAGTAATTTATTTAACTATTACTATATATATATATATATATATATATATATATATATATATATATATAAAATATGTTAAATGGATCCAGTTCCGGGTATTTGGGTACCCGCCTACTTATCCCAGAACCGGAACCGAAAATATCGGTTTTTGAAATTTCAATCCATAATCATACCAGAACCGATTACCTCTACCCAGAACCTACCCAAATTACCGGTTCCGGTTCCAATCGGGTATTTTGCTCACCCCTAGTATTTTCTGTAAGTTTTTCTTTTTGTAAAATAATAATTAAAAACGATTAATATTGCCGACTGAAAATTAGGAGATAATTTTTGTAAAATAACAAAATAGAAAATATGCAAGTGGGAAATGGAATGGAGCTGACAATTATTATTATTATTATTATTATTGGCCAAAGAAAGAGCTATTATTATTATTTTTTTTTTTGGCCAAAGAAAGAGCTGACAAGAATATTGACATTGGCATTATCTATCTCTCCAAACTCCACCAAGAAAGTATAAGAAAGGTGTCTTCAATTTTTTTTGGTAAACAGGTGCCTTCAATCAATTCATTCTTTTGCTCTCTTTATTTATGTAATATATGTATGTATGTGTCTATATATGTATGTATGTGTCTCTCACAGTTGGATTTCTTTCTATGCTTGTCACTTGTGCTTTCTTTCCACCTAACCCTTAAATTGAAATGTCCCAAAAGTAGCCTTTGCATTTTTTAGGGACCTAGGGTGTTTGAATGGATGTAACGTAGGACGTAATTTCACATTACGTCCCACATTACATCAACATTACGTTGTTTGGTTTGACAAACGACGTAACGTGCATTGTAATGTAATGTCCATTGTAATCTGAGATTACGTCCAGTCTCCAATCAACGTAATGTGAGATTACATCCAAAAACGGATGTAATGTGAGATTACGTCCAACATTACTGAGTGTTATTATTTTATTATTATTTACTAAATAGATAAATTATTTTGTATTATCTTTATAGTTTATTATGATAATAATATTTTTATTATTAATAGTTTTTTATTTTTTATATACTTCATAATTTATTATTATAATAAATAATAATGCACATGATATTCATATAAAATGAGTAAGTCTTTTTCGTTATATTTATTTATGAAAATTATCTTATAAAATTATATATAATGTTTTAATTAATAAAATTTTAGTAGTTGTGCGTATTGAGATTAAATATTTAGTCTTTAGATTTGATAAATGATTATAGTATTAACCATACACATAATCCTTAAGAAGTTAGTTGTTATCAAAATATATGTTCGTTTAAATCTTATCATATTAAGATATAACATACTCTCATATAAATTAATATAATAATAATAAAGTCACATTACGATGCACATTACAACACATACCAAACACTGTAATCTAACATTACACTCCACATTACAGCACAACCAAACACTGTAATCTAACATTACAAGTAATCTCACATTACGTCTCACATTACTTGTAATCTCACATTACGTTCATCCAAACGCCCACGAAGAGTATATGATGTTGTTCGGTATTAGGGTAGGAAAAAAATAAGGAATTTATAAATTTAGCTTTGGTTTAGTAAAATGGTATTTGTATTGGAAATTGAAACCGAACACTTTTTTGGCTACTAAACCGAATGTCACTAAATAAACAAATGATTATTAATATATATGTTGGTTTTTTTGTTAGTTTTCTACTGTTAATTATTTCTGTTGGCAATTGTTCCACTTTTACTATTAATGAAGTAAATCTTCAAAGCTAAGTTTGTATGATAACTGGGTAGAGTCCGAATACAAAGTTAGGGACTTGTTTATAATGGATAACATATAGAAATCACTAAATTTACACTGTAATTTGAAATAGGAATTAACTAGGTAATCTTATATATATATTATATAATAGATTTACACTGTAATTTGAAATAGGAATTAACTAGGTAATCTTATATATATATTATATAATAGAGTTAAATGTACTTTTCATACCACATGTTTGGCCGAATGTGGCTTTTAGTACCGGATGTTTGGTTTTGTATACTTTTAGTACCAAACGTTTAAAAAAATGTGGGCTTTTGTACATCCGTTAGTTGGCCGTTAGTTTTTTCCATTAAGTGACATGCGCAAGTCACGTGACCGACTCTAAACTTTCGATTTTGTTCAATTTGGTCCCTCAAATATATTCATAACTTTTAATTTGTTTAATTTAGTCCCAAAACTTCAAAATCAATTCCAATTGAATCATCGAACCCAATTGACCTAGCCGGACCTAGCCTAGGGCTAGGTCCGAACCTTGGTTGGGGTCGCTGGACCCAGCCGACCCTGACCCAGGGTCGGACCTAGCCCTAGGCTAGGTCCGGCTAGGTCAATTGGGACCTAGCCGAAATTCGACCCAAATTGGGCTAGGTCCCAATTTACCTAGCCGGAACTAGCCTAGGGCTAGGTCCGACCCTGGGTCAGGGTTGGCTGGGTCTAGCGACCCCGAACCATGGTCGAACCTACCCTTAGGCTAGGTCCGGCTAGGTCAATTGGGTTCAATGGTTAAATTGGAATCGATTTTGAAGTTTTGGAATAAATTAAACAAATTAAAAGTTATGAATATATTTGAGGGACTAAATTGAACAAAATCGAAAGTTTAGGGTCGGTCACGTGACTTGCACATGTCATTTAACGGAAAAAACTAACGGTCAACTAACGGATGTACCAAAAACCATATTTTTTTAAACGTTTGGTACCAAAAGTATACAAAACCAAACATCTGGTACTAAAAGTCAAATTCGGCCAAACATGTGGTATGAAAAGTACCTTTAACCCTTATATAATATAATTTCAGTCAAATAATTAAATAAATATATGGTTAACAAGTAATGAAACGGAATAATATAAAGTGATTAATCCAATCTCATTCTCATCCATTCTTCACATAGCATGTCAATGTCCACAATCCTAAAATCTATAACGTTCTTCATAAATTTCTTCACAAAAAATAAAAAAACCAATATTATTTATAAAGAAAATATTGATCAAACTTATATTAAAAAGAAAAACAACCACCATAACTCTTCTTTCAGAATTGGTCATTTTTACGTCATTGCGTTCAACCAGTGTTATCAGAACCGGACCGGACCGGCGGTCCGAACGCGGTCGGACCGGAACCGGACCCCTCCACGGTCCGGTTTGCTCATTTCCGGAGGATGTAAGCGAACCCGGTTCTGAAGTCCGGTTTTTACCGAATCGGTTCACCGGTTCGGACTTTCTTTTCATAAAAACAAAAAACAAAAAAACCAGGTCGAACCGGCGGTCTGGATTAGATATTATATTATATGGACCAGCAACCGAACCGGGTCGGACCGGCGGTCTGACCGGTGAACCGTGAACCAGCACCCTTGCCGGTTCGACGTCCGGTCCGGTTCTGATAACACTGCGTTCAACACTCTCATATTTACAACCATCAATTGTATCTACTATAGCCGCCTACGTAGTCCTCTGCCTCAAATTCAACTTTCTCCTTGTCGAACTCGGATTGCAAAGCTAGATTTTCTAGTAATATATAATTATGCAAATTGAAGTATATAATGCATCTCGAAACTATATAAGAGCATTTTATTATTTTAAATTCCTAGTTTAAATTATAAAATTCAATAATATTTTTTTATCATTTTTCTTGATATTTTTATATATATAAGAGTACATGTACATTACAAAAATATAAATAAATATTGTTACATAAAATTATTTACTTTCGTGCTACGAGCCAATTATCTACTAATTAATAATAGAATGATCAGTTATTAGAATCGGATAGGACCGGTGGTCTGACCGGGTTCGAACCGAAGCCTTATACGGTTCGATTCACGTAAAAGACGGAGATGTAAGTGAACTCGGTTCGACAACCCGCTTTTCATCGAACCGAAAGGTTCTTAACGAACCGGACGATCTGCCGGTTTAACTTTTGGTATAAAAATTGAAAATCTTAAATTAAATCCTTTAAACCCTAAGCTACTAAAGAGTGAAGTGAAGATCGCCGTTTCTTTCATCATCTCCAGATCTAGCTCCTCTGCACTGCTCCTCACCTCCCATCTGTTGGTTTCACCTCCTCGCCGCCAGCCTCGTTGTCATCCTCGTCGCGAGCCTCGAAGCCAGTCTCGCCACCACGCTTCGCCGCCAGCCTTCTCTCCGCCACGACTCGGTTTATTCCTTCTCTCTGCCATTAGTCGGTATGTTCCTTCTCTCCGCCACGAATCGGTCTTGTCATGTGCTACTTAATGATTTTGTTTATCAAATTTTGATTGCGTATCTGCTTGAGATCTGCCGGTGGGTTGAGAAAGAACCAAACTATTGGACTCGATGTGAGGAAGGGGACCAAAGCGGAGGTGAGAGGAGAGGGAGTTGGAGGCAGTGTTATCAGAACCGGACCGGACCGGCGATCCGACGGGACCGGCACCTCCAACGGTCCGGTTCAAGAAAAAACAGATGATGTAAGCGAACCCGGTTTGATAGCCGATTTTTTGGTAACCGTTCGGTTTTGAGCAGACCGGGCGGTCCGCCGGTTCGGTATCAAATATCAGTAAAATTAAAAAAACAAAAAAAAAAAAAATTGTAAAACCCTAGCCAACCCGCCTCACAAACAGAGAATTTGAGCAGAGGGCGTCGTTGATGCAATCCAAGCAATACATATTGCACTCGCTACTGTGGGAATCGGCGTGAACCTTACACTGCACGAGAAACCGCTCTCCGAGCAGAGGATTCAGCCACGGCGGCCACCTGTTATCGCCGCCGACGAAATTTTCGGCACCCTGCACCCTCATCCAGGGAAAAATCACTCAAATACCCACATTTTGAAACGGGAAATGCTAGAAGTGAAGAAATTCCTGCCGAAATAAACGACGACAGTTACAACACCGTTTATCTACCGTTTAGTCGTTTTCCACTTTCAGATTTGCATCTTCTCTCTATCTTTGTCACTTCTCACATTTATTTTCTCTCTACCCTTAATTAATCTCTTATTTCTGATTTATGTTTATATTTTATGTCTCTTATTTCTGATTTATGTTTATGTTTTATGTTTAATTTAATTAATTAGATAATACTAATTATTCTTGGCCAAAAAAAAAAAAAGATAATACTAATTATTAAGTAATTTTTAAAAGCATATTATTCTCTAACTAAATTATTATTAACACGATTTAGTGCAGAATTATATTAGGGCTAGCAATTCGTGCGGGCCGTGCGGGTTCGTGTCGTGCCAGGTTCGTGTCGTGTTCTGAGAGTCAGCCCAAACACGGCCCAACCCGGCCCAACATGAAAACCTGGCACAACATACTATAGTAAATTGAATAAAAAAAATTAATATTTAACAATTTTAGTTTAAAAAATTGTGTTATATCGTGTCGTGCCGTGACACTAATATCAAACTCAAACCCGTAATTTTCGTGTCGTGTTCGTGTCGGCTCATCGTGCCAAGCCCGAATTGCCAGCCTTAAATTATATTAATCATATAAAAGTTAAATTGTAATATTATGACCTCTTGTAAATGCATTAATTATTTAAATTTAATGTAATAATATATTATTATATTTTTTTTAAAAAAAATTGAGTTTGAGCCATTTAATGCTATTAAGTATTATATTTAATTTTTTTAGCGGAATTCCACACCAAACACGGTTAGTAAATTATTATATTAATTTTAAAAAATGAGTTTGCAAGTGTTAATGATATTATAACTTAAGTTTTTATATTAGTAGAGTTCCGCATAGAACGCGAGTCAATAACTAATACGATAATTAAAAGATAAATATGTTTTTAAAGTTATTTCATAAAAATAAATAAATAAATAATTTTTTTTGTTGTTTCTTGGGGGGCGGTCCTATGGCGATCGTATATGCATGCTCCACAATTAGACTAATTTCTACTCACACTGGATCAGCCCGTAGATGGTAATGTGCTAGTCATAAATATATATTTTTTTATCCCTAGACTCTCAGTGGGATTCAAACTCGATTTGCTCTTGAAAACAAAATTTGTTTTACTAGTTGGTCTAACCAACGTTAACTATATTTCACTATATTACATGATTTGAATATATATATATATATATTGGGTTTTATTAAATATATGTATTTTTTTGCCAAAAAAAATATAAACATAAATTGACTAAATGTAAGAACTGACAACAAAAACTGAAGGGGTGGGTAGAATTCATATATGCAAAGATAATAAATATTGAAAACGGCGAAAGTAATAATGAGTCAATGACGGAACGGAGCCGTAATTACCGTTCTTTATTTCGGTTGGATTTTCTGCACATATAGCATTTCCCTTTTGAAACTCAAACACAAAAATAAGGAACCCAGGTCAACATAAATAAACATGAATACTAACCACTACACTACAATATCTTTCATTGAGAATTGATTAAACTTTTTATATTTAATGTTAGTTTAACGAACAAAATATCGTCACTGAGAATTGAACACAAATCACCCACATGATAGGCAAAAATTCTTACCACTACACTACAATGACTTTTGTTGAGAATTAATTAAACTTTGTATATTTATTTGTCTATGTAGTTTTATTTATTATTTTGTGTTAATACATTGTTTAGTTACCTACGTTTGCACCATGTGACCGAATGATTTCTTTTTTGAAGTGATTAATGGTTACATACATTTAAGAATATGACAGAATCGTTTAACTTATTTTATTTAATAATTTATATTTAATAAATTGTGAACATCGGCAATCAACGGGAGTCGACAAAAATCAGACAACGACAATCATGGTAACGAGCATTAAATATCTCAAAAATATTTTCTAAGTATTTTATCATGATTGCAGACAACGTACGATGCTCAATAAACAAGGAGCAATATGCGACAATATGTCCGGACACCGACTAACAATCAACATTAAGCATGCCAAAACATCATTCAAATCATTGTGCAACATGTTGACAATAATCACTATGCATAAGGGAAGTTTAACAACTTATTTCCATTTTTCTAAAAATTTCAGCACTTAGTAAATTTTTGGCCGATTTGAGAAACTAACTACTATGGGGACTTTTATCAAACACCTTATGTGCATGTTAAGGTAATCAAATTCATGAAGATTCCAAGAGTAAATCAAGACTAAGCAAGGTCATAAAAGGCGAACGATACACGGGATTGGACTCACCTCGCCGAGACAATCAAACCACCGTGCAAACCACCACTAACCACCGCCCGAAACTTCACGTGCCGTCGTCGAGGAGTACACTCGCCGCCGGTGATGAAAGAACCGCCGTCGCTCCGCCCGAGACAGCTGCCGCACCACCAGAGTCCACCTTGCTCGGTCTCGCCGCGATCGGGTGGATTAATGGTGACCGGACTAAGTTTTTTGGTGGCCAAGCCCTTTACTCCAAAGTGTCTTCTTCTTCAAGAAACGAGAGGATTCTAAAAACTACTAAGGGTGGAGGATTAATTAATGGGTATTCTCTCTCCTATATCTATCCACAATTATCTATGGGTATTTCCTAAAACTTTCACTATTTCTTGTTAAGTCCCTAAAATGGCATGACTATGTGTTGTTATCTCTTTTTTACAACACTTAGCATTTTCTAGACTCATTTTAGCAATCATGACCACGTGCTATGCGCACATAATGTAGTGCGCACTACGTCATCTCATAATGCATGATGCATATCATTACATGATCATTTTCATGATTCAATTATTGATTACATGTTCACATCATTTAAACCATGTCATCACATTCATGTTAACATCATATACCATGATTGCACATATCCCTGAAAATTATTGTTTAAGTCCATCATCATGTGCGCATTATCCGCTGTCCACTACTATATGTGCACTGTCTATTATTCATTGTTATATACATACTGCTTGTTTCACTAACCCTGTCAACAGTTAAAAAGTCTCCCGGCAAGATTTAAACTACAGCAAAATCAAGGCCTTCGCGCCCAATTGTCAAACAAGCCATCCCTGAGGTCAGCATCGAACCTAAATTGGGCTTATATCCTATCTTAAAATAGAGTCAAGTATGGTCTGAACCGTTACTTGACTCGGGGGCAAGTGATGGATATCTGCCCAATTCGGGCAAGGAGTCTCCCAAAGCCAAACTTAATCAAACCAGACGACGGTTCCTATCTTCCTTTAAGACCGGCGTCGAACCGCACAACCGGGCTCGGTTCTAAGGTTGCCTATAAATAAGGGACCTTGGCCACCCATTTCCACTGATATTCTGAAGAAATTGGCTTTGGAGCTCTGACCTCTCTCTAGAAACTTTCTCTCTCTAGATCCTTATTTAAGCATCAGAGAGGGTTCAACCAGCACCACAACCCCTCCGTGCTTGTTATTGCCTTTCGCTCAGGGAAGGAGTACGTGAAGCCGGCAAGGCGCGTATTGTCCACAACCCACTATCGTCTGCTGACAGCCTGCAGTCGCCTCCCGACAACCCGCAGTCATCATCCGACGACCCGACTCAAGCATAACCCGAAGTACCGAAGAGTCCGACCCCCCGGTTGGATTTGGACGTAACAGGTTCAATCGCAAATTACCGTAACGAGATTTTTTTAAAACAAGCATACTCGATCTTGGCTTTCCCAAGGCCCTTTTTATTTTGGAAAAATCATTCCAATGAATTTACTCATGCATATACATTTCTACCATCCATGTATATCATCATACGCAAGTAACATTCATTACACAAACCACACTCATCCTTACGCGTCATGCGTCTAATGTTCCGAGGAACTCATGCTTGCATATATAATTCTACTTCCAAGTAAATGCGGCTACATCCTCAATATTCTAGCATACGTGTCAAACATGCGACAATCACATCAATCATACACATTTGGCTACTGGTTTTCGATTTTAAAATAATTATAAACATTAGGGGGCTGATTTGCAATTCATGCTTATATTCAATTATGCAACATTCTAGACATGAATCCTAGGCATTTACACCCATCACAGCATGTCTATCCTAGTGCGCATTCCATATATTTAACTAGGGCTCCGCCCCCAACATGCAATATCCAGCTAGCTTGACTCGGTTAAGACAACAGTTCTAATCATGCATAAATATATATTAAATAATAAACAATTGTAATTCAGCCCACTAATTAATCCAGTCCCAAAAATATATATCTCCGAGATCCATCCCCATAATCGAAACAAGGCATAAGGGTTTAATCGTAATGAGAATAATTATAAACCCATGAGCACTGTGTAGGCTTATAAAGATTCAAAACATTTGGATTTTAAAACTTGACCACCCTATTTTAATTGACTTGAATTCGGTTTTGAATATTCAGTTTGGTTCAGTCAATTTCGGTCCGGTTTGGTTCAGTTCGGTTCGGTCCAGAAAAATTCGGTTCGGTTCCGGTTCACTAAAATCTGGTTCGGTTCGGCTTTATTTTCAAAATATGGTTCGGTCCGAACCGGTCTAATAAAATAGGGTTCGGTTCAGTTCAACACACAAAACCGGTTCGGTTATATCCACTTAGTTACCCCGGTCCGACCCAACCCGATTAGGTCGAACCGATTGAGAAAACCCGGTTCGGTTCAGTTCGTCCCAGTTTAACATACTGGATCGGCCCATTAATTAAAAATAAAAGGTATGAGCCGAAATTTTTACTTGTGGCCTAAGTAGGGTTTTGAAATCCATTAAAAACATTTAACTTAGCCACCAAGTAACATTAACTATATAAAATAATTTCCAATTTCCAATATTCAATATATATAATTTTGGCCATAATTAAAAAATATATATATTTATTGCAAATATTCTATCTTTAAGACTAAATCAATCAACAATATATATATATATATATATATATGTAAAATTCGGCTATCATATATAAATATATATTTTATTTATTGTATCTTAAATAGGGAAACATATATACTAACAATATATTTTCTCAATATTTTAGGTAACTAAATCTATCAATAATATATTTAACCCTATTAAATATTTAGATATATTGATAGTTATATATATTTCCATATGAATGAGAATGCTTCATTAATCAACTAGGTATTACAAAGCAAGTGTTACAATATACATACTAGGCAAAACTAGGACCACCAACTAAGGCTATACAATAAACTATGATCCGGGTGCATACATAGTGAACTAGGTGCATACATAGCCTAGTGTGTATGCATTGTGTAATTAGGTGCATACATAGAGTGTGGAATACACTTCTATATTCTCCCATCCTTTTCTTCTTCTTCTTCTTCTTCTTTTCCTTCTTGAAACACATCCATAAAGCTTCAATAAGGCAAGATGTTGATTCTTGACTAATGACTTGGTGAGTAAGTCAGCCATTTGATCTTTGGATGAAATATGATAGACACCAATCATTCCTGAGTTGATGTGGTGTCTTGTGAAGTGGCAGTCAAGTTCAATATGCTTGGTGCGCTCATGGAACATGGAGTTTTTGGCAATCTTTAAGGCTGCCTCACTATCTGTATGGATTGGGATTGGCAAGGTAACTTGCAATCCAAGTTCCTTGAGGATTCTGTCCACCCAAAGTGCTTCTTGAATAACAACCCTCAAGCATCTATATTCAGCTTCAACACTTGATAAGGAAATGGTGTCTTGCTTCTTGACCTTCCATCCTATCATAGCTGATCCAAGCTTCACACAATATGCACTCACTGACTTTCTACTGAAAGGGCAAGCTGCCCAATCTGAGTCACAAAAGATACTCAACTTGAGAGAATTGTTGGAGGGATAGATCAAACCTTGACCTGGAGTGCCTTTGATGTATTTAACCACCCTCATTGCTGCATCATAATGAGACTTCTTGGGCTTGTCCACAAATTGACTAAGCCTTTGAACTGAGAAACTTATGTCTGGTCTTTGTCATGGTAAGATATAACAATTTACCAATGACCCTTCTATAAGAAGTGGCATCTTCCAAGAGTATATCATCAGGATTGGAGTTGGTGGCTTTGTCATACTCATGTGTGGTGAGCTTGATGTTGAATTCCATTGGAGTTTCAGCTGGCCTAGCAGCTCCTAAGCCTGCATCCTCTATAAGCTCCATAGCATACTTCCTTTGATTGATGACAAGGCCTTGTTTTGATCTTGCAACCTCCAAGCCTAAAAAGTACCTCAAGTCTCCCAAATCCTTCAGTTTGAAGTGTGTTTGGAGTGTGCACTTCAATTGATTGATCATCTTGGCATTTGAACCAGTGATTAAGAGATCATCAACATAGATGAGGATGAACACTTTGTCATTAACTTGTATCTTGCTAAACAAGGAATGATCTGAGGCACATTGCTTGTAGCCAGTCTTCAACAAGGTTTGGGTGAGCTTGATGTTCCATTGCCTTGATGCTTGTTTGAGCCCATATAAGGACTTGTTGAGCTTGCATACTCTTTTGGGGAATGCTTCAATGGACCTAGATGGATCAAATCCTTGAGGAATGTCCATGTATACTTCCTCAGCTAGATCACCTTGGAGGAATGCATTGTTTACATCCATGTGATACAATCCCCATGATTTGGCAGCTGCCAATGCCAAGACAATCCTCACTGTGTCCATCTTTACTACAGGTGAGAATGTCTCATTGAAATCAGTACCTTCCACCTGATTGAATCCTTTGGCAACCAATCTTGCCTTGTATCTTTCAATAGATCCATCAGAGTTGTACTTGATTTTGAAGACCCATTTGCAACCAATTGAGAATTTTCCTTGAGGTAGGTCTACTATCTTCCATGTGTTGTTGTCTTGAAGAGCTTGTATCTCCTCCTTCATAGCCACAATCCATTTTGGATCCTTGATGGCTTGCTTGTAAGTGCTTGGTTCTTTAATCTTTGCAATGGCAGTCAAGAAGCATTTGAATTGGGGGCCTAGAGTATCATAAGATACATATCTTTCCATTCCAAAAGTGGCATTGGAACTATGCTTGTTTTGAAGGGCAGCAAGCCTTGCACTCCTCCTTATTTGTGGAGAGTTTCTTTGGGCAATTCTGAGGCTCCTTCTTATAGAAGAAGGTTGTGGGACTTCCTCCACCATTTCCTCTGTTGGTTGGGGAGGTTGGGAAGAAGAACTTTGTTGAGGAGATGTAATTTGTTGAGGTGATGCACCTCCTGCTCCTTGTAATGGGACTACCTCTTCTTCTATTGATTGGGGAGGTTGTGAATGTTCAGTATTAGGAGCATTAGTCTCAATAGTGGGAGCATGACTTGGGGTAAGTTCATCAAAGAGCACTGACAACTCTGGTGAGGAGTCAATCATAGGTGGCTTGGGTGCCAAGCAAGAAGGTATCAATGCTCCTAGGGCCTCTTTGGACATGCCAAATGGAAAGATGTCTTCATGGAAGAGTACATCTCTTGAAACATGAAAGACTGAATCAGAAATATTCATTACAAGGTACCCTTTTGTGAAGTGGAGTACCCCATAAGTATGCATGGTTCAGCTCTTGGACCAAACTTGTCATGGTTGTTTAGCTTTGTTGTGAAGCAAAGACAACCAATAACTCTCAAATGATGAAGAGAAGACACCTTCCCATACAACACTTCCATAGGTGACTTGAACTTCAAGATAGAGGATGGTAGCCTATTAAGCAAGTAACACGCATTGAGAATGCAATATCCTCAGTGTCTCAAAGGCATTGATGCTTGAAACCTAATTTCTCTAGCAATGTTTAGGATGTCTCTATGCTTGCGTTCCACTCTTCCATTTTGTTGTGATGTATGCACACAACTAGCTTGGTGATGGATGCCAAATTGGAGAAGCAACTCCTTGCATACTGAGTTAGTGAACTCAGTGCCATTATCACTCCTTAAGGTCTTAACCATAGTACCAAACTGATTCTTCACCATGAGTAGGTAGTTCTCGATGTGCAAGAAGGTGTCACTCTTGAACTTCATTAAGTAAACCCAAGTTGCTCTTGAACAATCGTCTACTATTGTCAAGAAATATTGATTGCCCTTAAAGGTTGGCACTTTGTAGGGACCCCATAAATCCATGTGAATAAGATCAAAAGGCTTGGAAGCAATAGAGTCACTTATTGGAAATGAAAATCTAGATTGCTTGGCAAGAGGGCAAATTGTGCATTGTTTGATACAACCATAAGATTTATTCAAATTCAAAACATCTAAATGGTTAAGGTAAGTCTCAGAGACATGGCCCAAACGCCTATGCCATCTCAACACCTCTTCCTTATTCCCCAAGCAAGTGGCTGCAATCTTCCTTGAGCTTGAAGACACCACATCCTTCAAGGTGTATAGACCTCTATTCCATTCTCCAATCACCATGGACTTACCACTCTGGCCCTGGAGCAACACATGATCAGAAGTAAAGATCACCTTACAATTCAATTGGCTAGGAAGCCTAGATACTGAGATCAAATTGAATTTGAAATCAGGGACCAATAAGATGTTGGTCAGAGTGAATCCACTTGAGAAAGAGCAAGAACCAACATGAGTTACTTTGCATTTGTGACCATTTGGTAAATGAACATATTGATGATCAGAGTCACACTTCTTCAAATCAAATAACCACTCAATTTGATGTGTGATGTGCTTAGTTGCACCTGAGTCAACTATCTAAACCATAGGGTCACTAGATATACCTGCCATATTGACATGAGCTTGATCAACATCCTCAAAGCTCAAAGGTGAATGCTCAAAGTAATCATCATGAGCAGCTACATGTTGGATTCTCTTATTGGCTGTGCCATGGAAAATCCTCTTGTCCTTGGCTGCCACATGCTCAATGGCACTTGAGGTACCACCATCTTCAACAATGTTGGCTGAGTTCCAATTCCTTTTAGGAGCATTTGGGTTGTACATTGGATGACCTTGTGGATATCCATGCTTGCTATAACATTGATCCTCTATGTGACCTCTCTTGCCACAATAGGTGCAAATAGGAGGGGGAGGTCTCTCATTGGGACTATTTGGAATGCCTCTGCCCCTGCCATTGCCATTGCCTCTTCCATAGCCTCTGCCTCTTCCATAGCCTCTTCCATTACCTCTTCCACCATAGATGGATTGTTTCTTGTGTATAAGGCAGTTGCCTCACCCACATCTCCAATAGAACCAGAAATGGTCTTTTGACTTTCTTCTTGTACTAAAACAGAGAAGGCAATGCTAAGAGAGGGAAGTGGTTGCCTCATGAGCAAGCTACTTCTAATGTGTCCATAAGACTCATTTAGTCCTAAGAGAAAAGCCATCAACTTTTGCTTCTCCTTGTGTTCATTGACAATAGCAATATCTCCAGCACATTGAAGATTCAAGTCATCAACTGAAGCAAGAGCATCCCAAAGTTGTTTCATCTTTGCAAAGTATTCAGTGATGGATAGAACCCCTTGAGATGTTTGGTAAATCTTCCTTGTCAGTTGGAAGATTTGAGTGCCATCCACCTTGTCAAACATTTCTTTAAGGTCATCCCAAATGGAAGAAGTAGTGGGATTGTAGATCAAACTAGAGACCAAGTCTTTGGCTACACAATTCCTCAACCAAGCCTTGACTATTGCATTGGCTCTATCCCATTTCACCCTGTCTGCCACACCAACACTTGTTCTTGTGAATGTGCCATCAATGAAACCCAACTTATTCTTGACTAACAAGCCTTCCTTGATTGAGGTACTCCAAACATGATAGTTGGAGGTACCCTGCAGCTGAAAATGTATAAGCATATGGCCAGTGGTGTCAGATGGGTGTATGTAGAGAGGGTCATCCACATTGGATTCATGAGCCATTGTGCAAGTCAGTCAAGTTGAAAGAGCTTGTTGAAAGAGATGTGAATTTAATCCCCAAGAGACCACTATAAGAAATGGCAAAGAAATCCCCACGGAAATAGCTGGTGATATAGACAAAACTGGCACACCAAATCTGTTAAGAATAGGACAAATCCAGCTAGTAGATAGTACAATCCGTACCACTACGCATCAAAATGAGCAAAACTAATGATTGGCATTCATCAAAACCTTGATAATGATCAGATCTCCATTGAAGGAAGCACGAAATTCTTCAATAGAATCAAAGACTATGCTGAAAAATACCCAAGAACTCACAATGGTCACTCAGCCGAGTAAGGATGAAGTACTCCACTAAACGGGTAAGATCCAAGTGTTATAATCAATGAGACAAGTTCAAACAATCTCAGAATCCATCAATGATACTAGAGGAATGACACACACTTCAGTGAATACCAAAATCAAGCACGCAAGTAGCTCAATCTGAGCTAGAACAAGTAGAACTAGGCAAATCAAGTGCTATGGCCTATGAGCAATACTAGCACTGTCCTCAGTTCCTTGTGTGCGTGAATGAGCATGAGATGAGACTTACTAAGAGTCCATTGTTGGATGTAAAGTGAGAATTCAAGCTGAGTTGATGAATCCTGAAGCGTAATGAGGTAAATCCACACAAGACTAAGCTGGCAGGTTGAAGCAAATGGGGAAAACTTCAAGTTCCTTGATCCATTGCATACGCCGCTATGAATGTCCTTGTGCTCTGATACCATATGAATGAGAATGCTTCATTAATCAACTAGGTATTACAAAGCAAGTGTTACAATATATATACTAGGCAAAACTAGGATCACCAACTAAGACTATACAATAAACTATGATCCGGGTGCATACATAGTGAACTAGGTGCATACATAGCCTAGTGTGTATGCATTGTGTAATTAGGTGCATACATAGAGTGTGGAATACACTTCTATAAGCAATTTACTACAAAAATGATTTCGGTAAGCAAATTGCACTTTCATGTAAAATTTATTTAGCAATTTAGTAATTAGACCTAAAAATAACAATAACTTACTCAAAGATACACCGTAATAGTTGAGGACTGAGGTACATTTTTAGTTATTATTATTATTAAGGCTAGTTTTCGTATTGCTAGCTGAAATTTGGAAATTCAGATAACTAGTTAGTTAAAAAAAATTGGACAATTTGCTAGCTTATTTTTTTATTTGTAGATAATTGCTAACTCAGTTAAATAGTCCTATCTAAAATGACGAAATTGTCCATACGTAAAAGAAGTTTATTGAAACGTAAAAAATTTCACACTTTAAAGATTTATCTTTTTATATTATGTTGTGACAATGCATGTGAATGAATTAGCAAATTGTTGAAAGAAACTACCGTTAGTAATTTATTGGAATGTCAAATTCCAATTAATTCATAATCAACCCTTATTATTATGTTACCAAAAAAACCTAATTATATTATTTTTTATTTTTGGGAAAAACAAATATATATATATATATATTTGTGATTTTTTAAGAGGAGCAGAAAGCGCTGCAGAGAGTGAAAAGGAAAAAGTAATTAAGGTTTTTGTTGGCTTTCTTTCTATCTCCAAGATTTCACTGAGGAGCAGCTGCTCTCAAGAGAGAGTCGACCCCTTTTGATTTCTTGTTTCACTTATTTGCAAACCCTCTTTATTGATTGATGGTGTATCGTGCATCGCCCTTTCTCTGTCTCCTCCTTCTCCTCGTTGTGCAGCAGCAGCAGCAGCGGCAACCAAAACCCTTTTCCAAAATTTTCGTTCTTTTGTTCAGCAACTGTTAAAGAAGCAGCCGCCGCCGCCGCCGCCGCCGCGGCAGCCGCATCGCCATGTCCGGTTTGTATAATCCCAACTTCTCCCCAGCTCGAGCCGCTTCTCCTCAGATTCGAAGCACTCCAGATGTCGACAGGTATCTACTACTACTACACTCCCAACTCGATGCTTCCTACTTCGAATCCACTTGATTTGATTGTTTGATCTGTGGTGAATGGATTTTGTTTGTGTGTTTTAGTCAGTACCTGACAGAGCTGTTAGCAGAGTATCAAAAGCTCACACCTTTCATGCAAGTGCTTCCCAATTGCAACAGACTCCTAAATCAAGGTTTGCTTCATCTATTTGGATCTAGCCTTTAATTTATTCTGCATTTTCGATTTTTGCTATCCTATATCAGTACAGTTGTGTTCTTACCAATACAGTCAGATCCTTTCGTCATCGGTTGATGCATAGTTTGAGATTCGGTTTCCATTGTCGTAATTTCACTGGAAAAAGGCTTTTTAGTAGAACACACTGAATGATACATTCTTGTGCCGAGCTTGATTTCTTGGAACGGCAAAGGCTGCTTTGATTGATTAGATTCTAAAGTAAAATTATGAACAATGTGTCATGTTCTGTCAGTTGAATGAGCTAATTCTCAACACAAGAATGTGTGTGTGTGAGAGAGGGTGGCTTCTTTTTCCTCAATGTAGTGCCTTCTGCTGATAGAATGTGACACTCCGCCTTTCTTGCTTGATACAGTTAATCAGATAAGAAATTCATAATCATGTTGAGCAACATTTCCATACAATACAATCTATTGTTCTTCAGGTCTAGTCTTCAACTGTTGGGGCTTATTGCAAAATCTCAGGCTGCAGTCATCTTTGTTGGAACAATTTTTTGTTCAATTTCCAGTTTGATATGTTAATTGTAATATTTTTGCAAAACAATCCTGCAGCTTCTGAAATTATATTCACTTTTGCGTGCAGAGATTCTACGAGTGTCCGGAATGTTATCAAATCAAGGTTTCGGTGATTTTGACAGACTAAGGTACAGAAGCCCGAGTCCCATGGCATCCTCAAACTTAATGTCAAATGTCTCCGGTGCAGGGATTGGTGGCTGGAATGGCCTACCCCCAGAGGTAATAAGTAATAACACCTCAAAGCAGTACAATAAAGATCTCATTTGCTAGATCAATAATGATGGATGTTGCATGAAAATCTATAAAAATCACAACGGAGCATATTGGAAAATGATAATGCTTATTATATACATCAACTTGGTTATTGGTGAGTCAATTTGATGAAGTTGTTGATACTGTCTAACTTATGTTAACAGAGATTAAGTGGACCGACAGGAATGACAATGGATTGGCAAGGGGCGCCTGCAAGCCCTAGTTCTTTCACAGTAAAGAGAATTTTACGCTTGGAAATTCCTGTAGATACTTTTCCAAATGTAAGTCCAAGGCTTTGTTTACTTGTATAATTATAGTGAATTTCATTACTATTTCTTAAGAGGATGCGACTTATTTGTGTCCGGTTAATGATTGTTTATGGTTTTCAGTTCAATTTTGTCGGGCGTCTTCTAGGTCCTCGAGGCAATTCACTTAAACGGGTTGAAGCTACTACAGGCTGCAGAGTCTTCATCAGAGGGAAGGGATCCATAAAAGATCCAGACAAGGTAAGTACCTTAAAAAAATCTGTTATTTATAAAGTCGAAAAAGTTTTTATTTTTATTAAAAAAATGGACAAGGTTTCTTTCGCGCTTTGCAACATTGCTTTCTAACTTATTGTTGGCGATATACTCGGTTTGTTGCATGAAGTGAAATTTAGAGTGAAGTTTTGTAAAAAAAGTGAACAAAAAGTTAACCTTTTCATAAAAAAGGTGATCATATGAGAGAGTATGTCAGTTTCTCACAAAGTTTCACACTTAGTAGTTGCTGGTGATTTCTTTAATCTGGCAAATTTGGTGGCCCTATACTATTTAAATTTGTTTTTGTATTAAATTTGTTTAGGAAGATAAATTAAGAGGGAGACCAGGATATGAACATCTGAACGAACCGCTCCACATTTTAATCGAAGCTGATTTACCTGCCAACATCGTCGACATGAGACTCAGACAAGCACAAGAAATCATTGAAGAATTGCTCAAACCAGTGGTAATTTAATTAAAAAATATATCTTTCCTTATATCATTGACTATTCATACATTTATGTGATTGGCTTCAACTTGTTCCCCCCTTTAAATGGATGCCATTTTATATTTCACTTTTTAAGGATGAATCTGAAGATTTCATAAAGAGGCAACAATTGAGGGAACTAGCAATGTTGAATTCAAATAACAGAGAAGAGAGTCCCGGGCCGAGTGGAAGTGTCTCTCCATTCAATACGAGTGGAATGAAACGAGCAAAGACTGGACGCTGAGAGGATTCCTGAACGAATCACGGGTCGGGTTTGATTATGGTTCTTGCTTAGTGAATTTGTGCCTTGATGAATATATAAGCTTCTTCTTCTTCTTTTCTGATTATATAGACCCTGTGAAGCAACTAAAAAGAAATCCCCAAAAAAGAGGAAAAGACTTGACTGTTATATTTCTGGTTTTGGATGGTCTCTACTTTGATAGGTGGATATATTTGAAGAAACAAAAAAAAAAAATGTAATCTTGAGAATAGATTTAGGGTGTTGTGAGGTTATGTTTTGTAGAAACATGAAAAGCTTTTATTGGATTTATTCATGTGTTGGTAACTATGAAGTTGTTTGCAAGAATATATAGGATGGTTGGTTCAGCTATATTATTCACATGGCAATGCTTATATATACTATATATATATATATATATATATATGTGTGTGTGTGAGTTGAGTTTAATTATCTGTTCCATTGAATAGAAAAAGGTTTCTTATTCTTGAAACTGAAAAGAGAGAGAAGTACAAAGCACCTGGAGAATGTGAAGCACGTGGGATTGGGAAAGATTTGCAGACATAACATGACAGACAGACAATGCCACGTTTTACTTTGGAGGAAAAAGAAGAATCCTATGAAGATGATTCCACGATCCCTCCCTTTTCAACTTTCTATATCCTTAACCAAAAAATAAAATAAAAAATTTTCTCTCTCTGTTTTTTAAAGTAATAATTAATTATCATTTCTTAGGGCCGGCGATTGTGTAGTTACTACTAATGCCATAATTATACCATATTTTTCCACTCATATCAAAACCATAATCATTGTCGTTATGATTCTTCATACTATCGTAACAATTGTAGTTCGGAACCGCATTGGAGCAACCAACACTATTTCTAAATAGTATTTTACTTTTATGTTTATGGCTAAAATTTTAACTTTATTCAATATAAACTCTCTTTTAAAAAATATTTATGCATGTACATTCGAACCCTAGCCCTAATTATTCGGATACTGTATTCAGTTTTAGTGCAACAATGATGAATTGAAGTATACATTTTAAAAATAGCAGTAATTGTTGGACAATTTTGTCTAATTTGATTGTACTCTTTGTTTCTTGTTGCGGTAGGAGAAGAAGGATAGTGCATGTAGATTTTTTGAATGGGTTCCAGAAGAATTGTATTCTGAATTCTCATTCAAGTAGGATGGCAGTAGCGGCGCAGAGATTGCTTGCTGAAGCCTATGCAAAATTGATCAGAGTTGAGAGAATGTATCAATATATCATTTTTTTGCTCATTGGTAGTTATATCAACTTTATTTGTAGGGAAACTGTATCAATAAGTGTAATGAATGTATTGTAGATGACAATCGTAAGTTTGTGGACTACTTGTGTTGTTTGGTTTTAGTGACGGACTTTTGTAATCTGTTGAAGAACAATGTCGGAAAGTATTATTGTTGTCGACATAGACTGTCTGGAGTTTAAGTGATGTTGATTTTGGGTGTCTGAATGTTTGTAGTTGTTGAAATTTGCTGTCTGAATTAGCAACATTGTTGATTTTAGGATTCTGAAAACACATTCACCACACAATATTCATACACATTGAACAAAACTGATCTAACTTGAGAGAATGTATCCGGTTCTCATTTTGCAGCTTTATTTATAGGGAAACTGTATATCTAAGTGTACTGAATATATTGTAGGTGACAGCTGTAAGTTTGTGGACTACTTGTATTGTTTGATTTTGGTGTCTGACTTTCATAATCTGTTGAATAACAATGTCTGAAAATATTACTGTTGTTGACATAGACTGTCTGGAGTTTAATTGATTTTGATTTTGGGTGTCTTAAAGTTTGTAGTCGTTGAAATGTACAGTTTGAATTAGCAACATTGTTGGTTTTAGGATTCTGAAAGCACAATGACCACATTTACAATATTCATACACATTGAACAAACAAAATAGCACTAACATACACATTCAAAATAGTTTGGCGTGGTAGTCATTGACACATCAAACTGAGTACCACGCCAAACTCGATTGTTATCACAACATCGTACGAAGACAGTTCACGAAACCTACTTTCTCCCTCCTTCTTTCTCATCTTCATCAAGTGTAATGACAACACTCCTTCCTGAGTTTGGAGGTACAACCGGTGGGTTCCGTAATCGTGTGCTTCTACTCAAATGTGTCTTCCTAGGACTTGATCTTTTTACCGGCATCTTTCCTCGACTAGTTCGGACCGGGAGCGTTAAGGTTAAAGTCCTCCCCAAGGAGGCGTCTCCGGCGGGTTTCGACCACGGGTCACCCACGGGGAACACAACTCGCTTTACCAGTTGGTCCAACACAACTCCCCAAGCTACCGCAGTCTCCTCCACATCATTTTAACCCCTTATGCTTGCTCATCGTCCTGGGCAATCAAATTCAGTGTTATCAGAACCAGACCGGTCACTGAACCGGCGAGGCATCCAATCCCAGTTTATCCGGATTGAACCGGTTCGAACCCGGTCCAACCGGCCTGACAAGAAATCTCAGACTTCTTTAGACTTCTTTCTAGCTGTATCCTAAATGGACTTCCACAAGCACAAGCCCAGGAATGCAACTAGATCCCACGAATTCCCCTTCCCCAAGCCCATGAATGCAACCTAGATCCCACAAATTCCCCTTCCCCAAATTCCCAAATCGTGCATCTCCCCTAGCAGCCAAAGTCCCCATCCTGCTAACCTTCCTCACCTTCACTTCACTACTGCCTTCTCCTCCATCAAGACCAATGCAGAAGCCCTAATCTTTCTCAATAAGATGATCCTAGGAGACCCCAGGGCGTCCTCTCCAACTGGAACCTCGATCGGGACCTCTGCACATGGTACGTCGTCACCTGCTCCGGCGGACGCCTCACCGAGCTCGACCTCGCCAGAACTTATCTCTACGCATCCTCTATCTCTCTCTATCCTATTGGCACCCTAGACATGTTGTCGGTTCCGAAGCTCTCCTCAAAAACCTTGTATCTCAACTCCACCGTCCTTTTCTCTCGACTAGGGTTATTTGCTTAAGTTGAGATCATGTCAGATCGTTTGGGAGCGGTGGTAAATTGGGCCGGCCACCACCAATTGGGGTGGTTTCCAGCCCCAAGTGGTGCTGGCCGGCCATTTTCGTGGTGGTCGGCGGCGGCTTTGGAGGTGGTGGGGGGTGACTTGAGCAAACAATAGGGGACTAAAGTGTAAATATTAAATTTTAGAAATATAAATTTGAGGACTAAATTGAACAAAATAAAAGTATTTAACGGTAAAACTAACTGTTGACTAACGGAAGAACCAAAAACATACAACCTCTCAAACATATGACACCAAAAGCCTACAAAACTAAACATATGGCACCAAAAACCTACACTGGCCAAACATGTGGCACCAAAAGTACATTTAACCCTTGGAAAAATGAAAACATTGGACCAATTTTTTTGTGTTGGATTACGGGGATGTAATACTACGGAATGCTAAACATGTACTAGCAAGAAATCTAATCTACGCAGCGGAATTAGTACACATACCTTTTAGCTTTCCTGCCCGAGAACGATGTGGAGGGAGTTCTGATCCTCCGGTCGGAACCACGTGCAAGTTCTTCGTCAGAAGAAGTCCCACGCGATGTAGCTCCACAACAAGACCTCTGATCGATTCTTCAACGGAGATGGAACCTCGGACTTGATGTTGGTGGTGCCGAAATTTAGACTAGGGTGACAAGTTTTCTCAATGGAGATCATTGTTCTTAATTGTGTGTTTAAACCCTTAGGAGTCACCCCTATATATAGTATTGGGTGGAGTTGCCAAAAGGCAACTCCACCCTATGTGGTGTTAGGGTTTCGGCCGAACCACGTAGAAATGAGGGGGGGGGGGGGGGGGGAGGCCCATTTTGGGCCTCCCTTGTCAATTACTAATTGGATTTGACCCAATTAGCCCAGATTGACAATTACCTAATTAACTTAGGTAATTTCCTTAATTAACGGGCTCCTATTACGACGCCACGTCACCATATGTTAACAGCTCCCACTCGCTGGAATGGGAGGGTGCTCGTTAATTTATACGATTACGCAATGGTATCAACATCTCAGTCTTCGGTCTTCGTCTCCGTCTCTGAATAGTTCATACGAGGCTTGCCGTGCGACCGGCGGATACGACGGGCATCGTGCTACTCATCTGTTAAGAGTATTGTAGCGCCCGCAGAACGTTGATTCCCTTTTCATGAACCAAACCCGTTAGAAATAAAATTTGTACCGCATTGCATCCTTGGTCAACTGTTAATTCTCCAATTGCCCAGTTTTCCACAAAGGAATACTTCTCCAGGACATATGTACAAGTGTTCACAACCTTCAACTAATATCCGATTGGCAGCCACCTAGTGAACACGAGAGTCGGTGAATTAAAGGTGAACTTGACCATCCCCATCGCCTATACCCCTAGTCTGACTCAACCGGTTTCCAAGACGTGGTCACTTGGCTGTTTTCTTTGGCACTACGCTCGTACGCCGGGAAGCGAGCATTGAGCCAGACATTAGGTATAAGTTTTGAGTCCGTGAGGATACTTTGGATGCCTCTTCATAAGGCATCCGGGATCAATCACACGCTCAAGGTGAAGAAGTATGCGCGTTTTGAATCACAAGGATTCTAGCTAGCATAACCGAGCATGACCCCGTGGTCGTATATGGCACGCGCAGTATGAAGCACGCGTCGATAGCACACCTGGTAAAGCCAGGGATGGGGTATGTCAATAATGCTATCACAGAATCTCTCATTTGGCCTTGAATGTGATATATAGTGATGGACAAAGCCCAACCGACGATTTACAAAACGAAGATTAAGTCATGCTGTTAAGCATGACAATGTTATCGTTTTTGCTTAATCAGGTTTATCCCCCTGATTCTTAGCCAATCTTGTTATGGTAGAGGTCCCTCTCTCCTTACAAGATGACCGTGCCTGTGTGACTAGGTAAGGTTCACATTCGACATAATTTTGGTGGAAGAATTTTACTTCTTCCTACGACTTAGTTTATAGACCGTAAAATCCGATATTGTTAATCATTATGATGTCGATAAATCACAAACTCAAATTGAAATTCCTTTATTCAAATTGAAACATAATTTCAAATGTCAAAATGTTATCAATTTTACAAGCCACACAGTTTAAGCCTTACGTAATCCAAGCAGTTTTTACGTGCTTTTAAAAAATCTCCCTACGTAACGGCTTAGTTAAAGGGTCTGCGACCATATTGTCTGTAGGAAAGTATTCTAAAGCGATTATGTTGTCTTTCAGAACAGATTTAGTATAATTGTATTTCACATCAATGTGCTTTGTCCTACTATGGTACTTTGGATTCTTAACTGCCGCAATGGCCGCCTGACTGTCGGAGTACACCTTCACATGTTTACTGTTCTTGTCGGTGCCAATTAATGCAGTAAGAAGCCTCTTCAGCCAGACCGCTTCTTGTGCGTTTTTGGAGAGGGCAACGGATTTCGATTCCATAGTGGAAAGCGCGACACAAGATTGCTTCTTGCTCACCCATGATATGGCAGCATTAGCAAGGAGGAAAAATCCTCCTTTGGTGGACTTACGATCATCTGGATCGCCACCGTGGTCGGCGTCACTATAACCGGTAATTTCGAACCAATCGCCCTCATAGCAAAAACGTAGTCGGCAGTACCTTTCAGATATCTGATAATTCGTTTTACGACACCTTTAGATGTTGATAACTAGGATCTGATTGGAATCTTGCTACTAGGCCCACAGCGTAACAGATGTCTGGCCGAGTACAGAGCATGACGTACATTAGACTCCCTACCATGTTCAGATACTCTGCATTCTTCATCTGTTCACGCTCCTGCTGGTTTTTCGGGCCATCACACTTCGATAGCGCGTACCCGAACATAACCGGCGTATCCACGGGTTTAGCATCCAGCATTATGAGTCTTTTCAAAAATTTGTTGATATATGATTTCTGAGATAGACATAATCTCCGGGTGGCACAATCTTGGGCAATTCTGATGCCTAAGATGTACGTGGCCTCTCCCATGTCTTTCATCTCGAATGCTGATGCTAACCAGGACTTTGATTTATTCATGAAACTCATATCGTTCGCAGCAATGAGTATATCATCTACGTATAGTGTTATGATGACATACTTAGACCCGGAGGTCTTAGTGTATACATAGGGATCCTCGTGAAGATTCACGAATCCGTATCCGACGATTTCCTCGTGGAATCCGTGATACCATTGCCGAAACGATTGTTTAAGGCCGTATATAGATTTTTGGGAGTTTGCATACTTTATGTTCTTTGCCAGGAGTGATGAAACCCTCTGGCTGCTCCATATAGATCTCTTCCTCCAGGTTTCCATGGAGGAATGCGGTCTTAACAATCATTTGATGTAGCTCTAGATCAAGACTAGCAACTAGGGCAAGGATGGCCCTTACTGTGGTGTAACGCACAGTTGGTGAGTATGTTTCATCAAAGTCCACTCCGTGGATTTGGGTATATCCTTTCGCAATTATTCGAGTTTTGCACCACTCGAAATTTCCACCCGAAGTAAATTCTAAGATTTCACTTTCTAGTTCTGTGGTTAACAGATAAATCAACTAAAGGCTAAAACTGAATTAATTCTTATTTAGGCAATTTCATCCTCCATTCCCTCGGTTTGAGGTCTTTCCTTTGCTTGCCGAACCGTCACTGGTTCTAGAACGAATATCAAGATGTGAGACACATCTTATTTGATGGGACACTTCTCTAGAGAAGTTTGTTGCCTTTGACTATGTCTAGGCACGTTAATCCCATGTTTTAGTCTGATCGTTACTCCCACTCGAAATAATGCTTCTTATCGGGGCATTACTCCCACTGGGAACAATGATGGTGGTTGAACTTACTTGGAATAACTTCTCGATCTCGGGATTCTACCTCCGAGATGTATTCTTCGATCACTAGGATCTGGAACCGAGTTGGTTGTTCCACTCCGGCCACTAGGAAAAATGGGTAGTTGAAATAGTTCATTAACATGATTATCAGGTCCGACTTGATTCGAATTTTGAAATTTAGTGATGATTGTGTGTGAGGGGGAGTGAGCCCTCTCACTGGATTTATTATGAAGACGTTTCCATCATCATTTACCAAATCAATCACTTATGCTATATCAATTCTCCCACTCGAAGTAAGTGGGACATGAGGATCTTCATCAACCATCTGTTAACTCAATCAGTACTAGTTCGTTCGTTCTGCAAAGCGTTGGAAGTCCATCCTCAAACCTTTATAATGTGTCATGTTTATTCACGAAACCATTGTTCCAGACTAATTTTAAAACTCGTATTCTCCAAGAGTAGCGCGTACTCTTAATAAATACTTGTTTTAATGTGCAAATTAATGCGTTTTGTGATAAGGTTTTACCCGAATCATTCATTAGCTTTTATGGTAACGTGTTAACCGATTTGGTCAGAACATAGTGTTTTACATTAATGTGAGTTAAATTAATCTCATCCCGCAGGAACAATTAATGTGCAAGTGTAACACCATGTAATTCTAAACTATGTTTCTTGAAGTGTTTAATGAATGCTTTTAGCCAAACTCTTCGTTCAAGGCTAATGGTGGGAGAGTCGTTTTACGGACTACTTCTTTTCGTTTATTTAACTCATCCATAGATTTATCTATCTTATGGACCATGCATTTGAGCTGTCGCTTTTAATGTCATGGTTGATATCCTAATTAGATTGTAGTAGCTGGAAGGCTTACATAAAATATAAGTAGTTATCTATGAGTTATATCTGAAGAATTACAAACGAAAATTCCGCATTCATTAAAATACTTAAATTTGTATTCTAAAACGATGTGTCCCGTCTTTTGAGGTGACATGCACCTCGCGCATACCCGGTTAAAAACCATGGTTTTGAGAATCGTTTTAGTCTCCAAATTTAAAAGCAAATCGGTTTTAACATGCATATTGTTTCGGGAGTTTTATCATTTTAATGGAGAACTTAATAAATAAGGACGTAATTTTCTGGTCGGTCTCTTTTTGGAACTACGCAATCGATGGAAGATTGATTAGGTGAGTGAATGTTTTCTGGTTCAACCGTTTTATTGGAAGAATCTAAGATTAGTTGTTCATTTCGGATCGGGCTTGTTTAACTGGCCCGATTAATTTTGATAAGTAGACTATTTCATGGAGGGAATGGTTACTACTTTATTCAATAATTCCGAATCATAATTAACTAATATCAAACATTTATTGATAGTAAGAGAATAGCCAAGAGAAATGGCAGCCCCCTCGTGGAGAATTCATAAAGCTGAATTGTGATGCTTCTTGGTGTCACCGAACAAGACGAGGTGGTATTGGGATAATAGCTCGAAATCACTTAGGCCATGTTGTTGGGGGAAGACACCGCTCTTTGCTCGGTGATGGGATCCTAAGCTTAGAGGCGTTGGCAATACTAGAGGCGTTAAATCTAGTGGTACAAGAAGGGTGGAATCAGGTGGAAGTTGAATCAGATTCCTTGAAGATCATCCTTGCATTGAAGGACCCTACTTCCGAAAGGGACTGGAGAGTTGACACCATCATTGACAACATTTTATGCCTTGCAGATCGGGTACTTGAAGTGAAGTGGAATAATATATCACGGAAAGCGAATGAATGCGCAAACTGGATAGCCATCCACTCTAGATTGAGGTCGTGTTTTGATAATTGGGTTCTCACACCCCCGCCCCCTCTTTTGAATTTGATTGTAAAGGATCGGGAACTTATCCGGCCTTAAACACTATGTTATTTGATATTGAATAAATGAAGTACTACTTTTGGCCAAAAAAAAAAAAAAACAAAGGCATGGTAGGCGTGAGTGATTGATGCTTGAAATCCATTTTGGCATTAAATTTATTGATTTTATCTAGCCAGTCTAGCTAATGTTGTACGCAAGCCTCTTAACATGGTGCATGATTTAATGTTGGAATGTATCATATGTGCTATGCCATTTTTAATTGTTTCTAGTTACGTATCCATTTTTTTTTATAAATAACCAATGCATTAGCTTTACAACTTTTATTTAGCACGTCTGACTCAGTTGGTAGAGCTCAATGGTCTTAACATTGTGCTCATGGGTTCGAGCCCCATGGTGGGTGTGTGCGTGGTTCAATGTTTAAATCTCAATCATTAGATACTAGGAACGACATTTTTCAATAATTTATTGTTAGGTATCCTTTTTGTATGAATATTAAATGCATTATTATATTTATAAATTTTATCTAGTCCATCTAGCTGAGTTGGTAGAGCGCAAAGTTCTTAACCTTTTGGACGTCAAACCTACCGTGGGCGTGATTCAATGCATAATTTTTTCTTTTATGTAATCCGTCTAGCTGAGCTGGTAGGGCGCAGATCTCTTAACCTTGTGGTTATCAAACCCACCGTGAGCGTGATTCAATGCATGAAACTAGCAAATTCATTAACTTTACAAGTGCTTGATAGAGTTCTTGAACATTATTCGGTTATTTCTAGTTAGGTATCCATTTTTCTTTAATAGCAAACTCATTAAATTTAAAAAATATATAATTGGATAGAAAATACATTAACTTTTCAAATATTAAATAACTTGTCTAACTTAGTTGGTAGAGCGTACGACTCTTAACCTTGTGGTTGTAGGTTCGAGCCCCACCGTGGGGTGATTGATTTATTGTTTGAAATCCACTTTTTGGCGTTAAATTTACCCCGCGATGAGAGTGAGCGTGGTTCAATGCTTAAATATCTATCATTATGTGCTACATATGAAAATTTTCAATTATGTTTTGTTAGGTTCTGTTTTTTTATGAATAGCAAATGCATTTTTATCTTTACAAATTTTATCTAGTCCGTCTAGCTATGTTGGTCGAGCGCAAAGCTCTTAACCTTGTGGTCGTAAAACTTACTGTGGGCGTGATGCATAGCTTGAAAATATAACTAGCCTGTCTACCTAAGTTGGAAGAACGCAAAGCTCTTATCCTTGTGGTCGTCAAACCCACTACGCATGTGATTCAATACTTGAAATTAGCAAATGCATAAACTTTACAAGTGCGCGATTCAGTTCCTAAACATTTTTCAATTATTTCAAGTTAGGTGTCCGGTTTATTAAATAACAAAGGTATTACATTTAAAAATATATACTTTCATAGCAACGGATTAAATTTTCAAACTTTATCTAGCCCGTCTAGCTCAGTTGGTAGAGCGCAAGGCTCTTAACCTTGTGGTCGTGGGTTCGAGCCCCACGGTGGGCGTGAGTGATTCAATGCTTGAATTCTATTTCTTTATTTAAATTTTTAATTTTGTATAGACTGTCTAGCTCAGTTTGTGGATGTCGTTATTCAATGCTTGAATGTATCATATATATTTATATATGTGTTATGACCTTTATTAATTATTTCTAGATAGGTATCAATTATTTTGTGAATAACAAAGGCATGGTAGGCGTGAGTGATACAATAATGCTTGAAATCCATTTTTAGCATTAAATTTATAGATTTTATCTAGCCCGTCTACCTAATGTTGTACGCAAGGCTCTTAACATGGTGGTTGTGATTTAATGCTGGAATGTATCATATATATATGTGCTACGACATTTTTAATTGTTTCTAGTTACCTATCCATTTTTTTTAATAAATAACCAATGCATTAGCTTTACAACTTTTATTTAGCACGTCTGACTCAGTTGGTAGAGCTCAATGGTCTTAACATTGTGCTCATGGGTTCGAGCCCCATGGTGGGTGTGTGCGTGGTTCAATGTTTAAATCTCAATCATTATGTACTAGGAACGACATTTTTCAATTATTTATTGTTAGGTATCCTTTTTATACGAATATTAAATGCATTATTATATTCATAAATTTTATCTAGTCCATCTAGCTGAGTTGGTAGAGCGCAAAGTTCTTAACCTTTTGGACGTCAAACCTACCGTGGGCGTGATTCAATGCATAATTCTTTTTATGTAATCCGTCTAGCTGAGCTTTTAGGGTGCAGAGCTCTTAACCTTGTGGTTGTCAAAACCGCCGTGAGCGTGATTCAATGCTTGAAAATAGCAAATGCATTAACTTTACAAGTGCTTGATTCAATTCTTGAAACATTATTCGGTTATTTCTAGTTAGGTATCCATTTTTATTTAATAGCAACCTCATTAAATTTAAAAATTATATAATTGGATAAAAAATGCATTAACTTTTCAAATATTAACTAACTTGTCTAGCTCAGCTAGCAGAGCGTAAGACTCTTAACTTTGTGGTTGTAGGTTCGAGCCCCACCGTGGGGTTGTTGATTTATTGCTTGAAATCCACTTTTTGGCGTTAAATTTACCCCGCGGTGGGAGTGAGCGTGGTTCAATGCTTAAATATCTATTATTATGTGCTACATATGACATTTTTCAATTATGTTTTGTTAGGTTCTGTTTTTTTTATGAATAGCAAATGCATTTTTATCTTTACAAATTTTATCTAGTCCGTCTAGCTAAGTTGGTCGAGCGCAAAGCTCTTAACCTTGCGGTCGTCAAACTTACTGTGGGCGTGATGCATAGCTTGAAAATATATCTAGTTTGTCTACCTAAGTTGGAAGACCGCAAAGTTCTTATCCTTGTGGTCGTCAAACCCACTGCCCGTGTGATTCAATACTTGAAAATAGCAAATGCATAAACTTTACAAGTGCGCGATTCAATGCCTAAACATTTTTTAATTATTTCAAGTTAGGTGTCCGTTTTATTTAATAACAAAGGTATTACATTTAAAAATATATACTTTCATAGAAAATGATTAAATTTTCAAACTTTATCTAGCCTGTCTAGCTCAGTTGGTAGAGCGCAAGGCTCTTAACCTTGTGGTCGTGGGTTCGAGCCCCACGGTGGGCGTGAGTGTTTCAATGCTTGCAGTCAATTTTATTTGGATTTAAATTTTCTAATTTTGTAAAGACTGTCTAGCTCAGTTTGTGGTTGTCGTAATTCAAAGCTTGAATGTATCATATATATTTATATATGTGCTACGACCTTTATTAATTATTTATAGATAGGTATCAATTTTTTTGTGAATAACAAAGGCATGGTAGGCGTGAGTGATTCAATGCTTGAAATCCATTTTTGGAATTAAATTTATAGATTTCATCTAGCCCGTCTAGCTAATGTTGTACGCAAGGCTCTAAACATGGTGGGTGTGATTTAATGCTGGAATGTATCATATATATGTGCTATGACATTTTTAATTGTTTCTAGTTGCGTATCCATTTTTTTTAAATAACCAATGCATTAGCTATACAACTTTTATTTAGCACGCCTGACTCTGTTTGTAGAGCTCAATGGTCTTAACATTGTGCTCATGGGTTTGAGCCTCATGGTGGGTATGTGCGTGGTTCAATGTTTAAATCTCAATCATTATGTACTAGAAACGACATTTTTCAATTATTTATTTTAGGTATCCTTTTTATATGAATATTAAATGCATTATTATATTCATAAATTTTATCTAGTCCATCTAGCAGAGTTGGTAGAGCGCAAAGGTCTTAACCTTGTGGACGTCAGACCTACCGTGGGCGTGATTCAATGCATAATTCTTTTTATGTAATCCGTCTAGCTGAGCTTTTAGGGCGCAGAGCTCTTAATCTTGTGGTTGTCAAAACCACCGTGAGCGTGATTCAATGCTTGAAAATAGCAAATGCATTAACTTTACAAGTGCTTGATTCAATTCTTGAAACATTATTCGGTTATTTCTAGTTAGGTATCCATTTTTATTTAATAGCAAACTCATTAAATTTAAAAAATATATAATTGGATAGAAAATAAATTAACTTTTCAAATATTATCTAACTTGTCTAGCTCAGCTAGTAGAGCGTAAGACTCTTAACCTTGTGGTTGTAGGTTCGAGCCCCACAGTGGGGTTGTTGATTTATTGCTTGAAATCCACTTTTTGGCGTTAAATTTACCCCGCGGTGGGAGTGAGCGTGGTTCAATGCTTAAATATCTATTATTATGTGCTACATATGACATTTTTCAATTATTTTTTGTTAGGTTCTGTTTTTTTATGAATAGCAAATGCATTTTTATCTTTACAAATTTTATCTAGTCCGTCTAGCTAAGTTGGTCGAGCGCAAAGCTCTTAACCTTGCGGTCGTCAAACTTACTGTGGGCGTGATGCATAGCTTGAAAATATATCTAGTTTGTCTACCTAAGTTGGAAGACCGCAAAGTTCTTACCCTTGTGGTCGTCAAACCCACTGCCCGTGTGATTCAATACTTGAAAATAGCAAATGCATAAACTTTACAAGTGCGCGATTCAATGCCTAAATTTTTTTAATTATTTCAAGTTAGGTGTCCGTTTTATTTAATAAAAAAGGTATTACATTTAAAAATATATACTTTCATAGAAAATGATTAAATTTTCAAACTTTATCTAGCCCGTCTAGCTCAGTTGGTAGAGCGCAAGGCTCTTAACCTTGTGGTCGTGGGTTCCAGCCCCGCGGTGGGCGTGAGTGTTTGAATGCTTGAAGTCAATTTTATTTGTTTGGATTTAAATTTTCTAATTTTGTAAAGACTGCCTAGCTCAGTTTGTGGTTGTCGTAATTCAAAGCTTGAATGTATCATATATATTTATATATGTGCTACGACCTTTATTAATTATTTATAGATAGGTATCAATTTTTTTGTGAATAACAAAGACATGGTAGGAGTGATTGATTCAATGCTTGAAATCCATTTTTGGCATTAAATTTATAGATTTCATCTAGCCCGTCTAGCTAATGTTGTACGCAAGGCTCTTAACATGGTGGGTGTGATTTAATGCTGGAATGTATTATATATATGTGCTACGACATTTTTAATTGTTTCTAGTTGCGTATCCATTTTTTTTTTAAATAACCAATGCATTAGCTATACAACTTTTATTTAGCACGTCTGACTCAGTTGGTAGAGCTCAATGGTCTTAACATTGTGCTCATGGGTTTGAGCCTCATGGTGGGTATGTGCGTGGTTCAATGTTTAAATCTCAATCATTATGTACTAGAAACGACATTTTTTAATTATTTATTTTAGGTATCCTTTTTATATGAATATTAAATGCATTATTATATTCATAAATTTTATCTAGTCCATCTAGCAGAGTTGGTAGAGCGCAAAGTTCTTAACCTTGTGGACGTCAAACCTACCTTGGGCGTGATACAATGCATAATTTTTTTTTATGTAATCCGTCTAGCTGAGCTTTAAGGGTGCAGACCTCTTAACCTTGTGGTTGTCAAACCCACTATGAGCGTGATTAAATGCTTAAAAATAGAAAATGCATTAACTTTACAAGTGCTTGATTCAATTCTTGAAACATTATTCGGTTATATCTAGTTAGGTATCAATTTTCGTTAATAGAAAACTCATTAAATTTAACAAATATTTAATTGGATAGAAAATGCATTAACTTTTCAAATATTAACTAACTTGTCTAACTCAGCTAGTAGAGCGTAAGACTCTTAACCGTGGGGTTGTAGGTTCGAGCCCCAACGGGGGTGATTGATTTATTGCTTGAAATCCACTTTTTGGCGTTAAATTTACCCCGCGGTGTGAGTGAGCGTGGTTCAATGCTTAAATATCTATCATTATGTGCTACATATGACATTTTTCAATTATGTTTTGTTAGGTTCTGTTTTTTTATGAATAGCAAATGCATTTTTATCTTTACAAATTTTATCTAGTCCGTCTAGCTAAGTTGGTCGAGCGTAAAGCTCTTAACCTTGCGGTCGTCAAACTTACTGTGGGCGTGATGCATAGCTTGAAAATATATCTAGTTTGTCTACCTAAGTTGGAAGACCGCAAAGTTCTTATCCTTGTGGTCGTCAAACCCACTGCCCGTGTGATTCAATACTTGAAATTAGCAAATGCATAAACTTTACAAGTGCGCGATTCAGTGCCTAAACATTTTTTAATTAGTTCAAGTTAGGTGTCCGTTTTATTTAATAACAAAGGTATTACATTTAAAAATATATACTTTCATAGAAAATGATTAAATTTTCAAACTTTATCTAGCCCGTCTAGCTCAGTTGGTAGAGCGCAAGGCTCGAGCCCCACGGTGGGCGTGAGTCTTTCAATGCTTGAAGTCAATTTTATTTGGATTTAAATTTTCTAATTTTGTAAAGACTATCTAGCTCAGTTTGTGGTTGTCATAATTCAAAGCTTGAATGTATCATATATATTTATATATGTGCTACGACCTTTATTAATTATTTATAGATAGGTATCAATTTTTATGTGAATAACAAAGGCATGGTAGGCTTGAGTGATTCAATGCTTGAAATCCATTTTTGGCATTAAATTTATAGATTTCATCTAGCCCGTCTAGCTAATGTTGTACGCAAGGCTCTTAACATGGTGGGTGTTATTTAATGCTGGAATGTATCATATATATGTGCTACGACATTTTAAATTGTTTCTAGTTGCGTATCCATTTTTTTTAAATAACCAATGCATTAGCTATACAACTTTTATTTAGCACGTCTGACTCAGTTTGTAGAGCTCAATGGTCTTAACATTGTGCTCATGGGTTTGAGCCTCATGGTGGGTATGTGCGTGGTTCAATGTTTAAATCTCAATCATTATGTACTAGAAACGGCATTTTTCAATCATTTATTTTAGGTATCCTTTTTATATGAATATTAAATGCAGTATTATATTTATAAATTTTATCTAGTCCATCTAGCAGAGTTGGTAGAGCGCAAAGTTCTTAACCCTGTGGACGTCAAACCTACCTTGGGCGTGATTCAATGCATAATTTTTTTTATGTAATCCGTCTAGCTGAGCTTTAAGGGCGCAGACCTCTTAACCTTTTGGTTGTCAAACCCACTGTGAGCGTGATTAAATGCTTGAAAATAGAAAATGCATTAACTTTACAAGTGCTTGATTCAATTCTTGAAACATTATTCGGTTATATCTAGTTAGGTATCAATTTTTCGTTAATAGAAAACTCATTAAATTTAACAAATATTTAATTGGATAGAAAATGCATTAACTTTTCAAATATTAACTAACTTGTCTAACTCAGCTAGTAGAGCGTAAGACTCTTAACCGTGGGGTTGTAGGTTCGAGCCCCAACGGGGGTGATTGATTTATTGCTTGAAATCCACTTTTTCGCGTTAAATTTACCCCGCGGTGTGAGTGAGCGTGGTTCAATGCTTAAATATCTATCATTATGTGCTACATATGACATTTTTCAATTATGTTTTGTTAGGTTCTGTTTTTTTATGAATAGCAAATGCATTTTTATCTTTACAAATTTTATCTAGTCCGTCTAGCTAAGTTGGTCGAGCGCAAAGCTCTTAACCTTGCGGTCGTCAAACTTACTGTGGGCGTGATGCATAGCTTGAAAATATATCTAGTTTGTCTACCTAAGTTGGAAGACCGCAAAGTTCTTATCCTTGTGGTCGTCAAACCACTGCCCGTGTGATTCAATACTTGAAATTAGCAAATGCATAAACTTTACAAGTGCGCGATTCAGTGCCTTAACATTTTTTAATTAGTTCAAGTTAGGTGTCCGTTTTATTTAATAACAAAGGTATTACATTTAAAAATATATACTTTCATAGAAAATGATTAAATTTTCAAACTTTATCTAGCCCGTCTAGCTCAGTTGGTAGAGCGCAAGGCTCTTAACCTTGTGGTCGTGGGTTCGAGCCCCACGGTGGGCGTGAGTGTTTCAATGCTTGAAGTCAATTTTATTTGGATTTAAATTTTCTAATTTTGTAAAGACTATCTAGCTCAGTTTGTGGTTTTCATAATTCAAAGCTTGAATGTATCATATATATTTATATATGTGCTACGACCTTTATTAATTATTTATAGATAGGTATCAATTTTTTTGTGAATAACAAAGGCATGGTAGGCGTGAGTGATTCAATGCTTGAAATCCATTTTTGGCATTAAATTTATAGATTTCATCTAGCCCGTAGCTAATGTTGTACGCAAGGCTCTTAACATGGTGGGTGTTATTTAATGCCGGAATGTATCATATATATGTGCTACGATATTTTAAATTGTTTCTAGTTGCGTATCCATTTTTTTTAAATAACCAATGCATTAGCTATACAACTTTTATTTAGCACGTCTGACTCAGTTTGTAGAGCTCAATGGTCTTAACATTGTGCTCATGGGTTTGAGCCTCATGGTGGGTATGTGCGTGGTTCAATGTTTAAATCTCAATCATTATGTACTAGAAACGACATTTTTCAATCATTTATTTTAGGTATCCTTTTTATATGAATATTAAATGCAGTATTATATTTATAAATTTTATCTAGTCCATCTAGCAGAGTTGGTAGAGCGCAAAGTTCTTAACCCTGTGGACGTCAAACCTACCTTGGGCGTGATTCAATGCATAATTTTTTTTATGTAATCCGTCTAGCTGAGCTTTAAGGGCGCAGACCTCTTAACCTTTTGGTTGTCAAACCCACTGTGAGCGTGATTAAATGCTTGAAAATAGAAAATGCATTAACTTTACAAGTGCTTGATTCAATTCTTGAAACATTATTCGGTTATATCTAGTTAGGTATCAATTTTTCGTTAATAGAAAACTCATTAAATTTAACAAATATTTAATTGGATAGAAAATGCATTAACTTTTCAAATATTAACTAACTTGTCTAACTCAGCTAGTAGAGCGTAAGACTCTTAACCGTGGGGTTGTAGGTTCGAGCCCCAACGGGGGTGATTGATTTATTGCTTGAAATCCACTTTTTGGCGTTAAATTTACCCCGCGGTGTGAGTGAGCGTGGTTCAATGCTTAAATATCTATCATTATGTGCTACATATGACATTTTTCAATTATGTTTTGTTAGGTTCTGTTTTTTTATGAATAGCAAATGCATTTTTATCTTTACAAATTTTATCTAGTCCGTCTAGCTAAGTTGGTCGAGCGCAAAGCTCTTAACCTTGCGGTCGTCAAACTTACTGTGGGCGTGATGCATAGCTTGAAAATATATCTAGTTTGTCTACCTAAGTTGGAAGACCGCAAAGTTCTTATCCTTGTGGTCGTCAAACCCACTGCCCGTGTGATTCAATACTTGAAATTAGCAAATGCATAAACTTTACAAGTGCGCGATTCAGTGCCTAAACATTTTTTAATTATTTCAAGTTAGGTGTCCGTTTTATTTAATAACAAAGGTATTACATTTAAAAATATATACTTTCATAGAAAATGATTAAATTTTCAAACTTTATCTAGCCCGTCTAGCTCAGTTGGTAGAGCGCAAGGCTCTTAACCTTGTGGTCGTGGGTTCGAGCCCCACGGTGGGCGTGAGTGTTTCAATGCTTGAAGTCAATTTTATTTGGATTTAAATTTTCTAATTTTGTAAAGACTGTCTAGCTCAGTTTGTGGTTGTCATAATTCAAAGCTTGAATGTATCATATATATTTATATATGTGCTACGACCTTTATTAATTATTTATAGATAGGTATCAATTTTTTTGTGAATAACAAAGGCATGGTAGGCGTGAGTGATTCAATGCTTGAAATCCATTTTTGGCATTAAATTTATAGATTTCATCTAGCCCGTCTAGCTAATGTTGTACGCAAGGCTCTTAACATGGTGGGTGTGATTTAATGCTGGAATGTATCATATATATGTGCTACGACATTTTAAATTGTTTCTAGTTGCGTATCCATTTTTTTTTAAATAACCAATGCATTAGCTATACAACTTTTATTTAGCACGTCTGACTCAGTTTGTAGAGCTCAATGGTCTTAACATTGTGCTCATGGGTTTGAGCCTCATGGTGGGTATGTGCGTGGTTCAATGTATAAATCTCAATCATTATGTACTAGAAACGACAATTTTCAATCATTTATTTTAGGTATCCTTTTTATATGAATATTAAATGCAGTATTATATTCATAAATTTTATCTAGTCCATCTAGCAGAGTTGGTAGAGCGCAAAGTTCTTAACCCTGTGGACGTCAAACCTACCTTGGGCGTGATTCAATGCATAATTTTTTTTATGTAATCCGTCTAGCTGAGCTTTAAGGGCGCAGACCTCTTAACCTTTTGGTTGTCAAACCCACTGTGAGCGTGATTAAATGCTTGAAAATAGAAAATGCATTAACTTTACAAGTGCTTGATTCAATTCTTGAAACATTATTCGGTTATATCTAGTTAGGTATCAATTTTTCGTTAATAGAAAACTCATTAAATTTAACAAATATTTAATTGGATAGAAAATGCATTAACTTTTCAAATATTAACTAACTTGTCTAACTCAGCTAGTAGAGCGTAAGACTCTTAACCGTGGGGTTGTAGGTTAGAGCCGCAACGTGGGGTGATTGATTTATTGCTTGAAATCCACTTTTTGGCGTTAAATTTACCCCGCGGTGTGAGTGAGCGTGGTTCAATGCTTAAATATCTATCATTATATGCTACATATGACATTTTTCAATTATGTTTTGTTAGGTTCTGTTTTTTTATGAATATCAAATGCATTTTTATCTTTACAAATTTTATCTAGTCCGTCTAGCTAAGTTGGTCGAGCGCAAAGCTCTTAACCTTGCGGTCGTCAAACTTACTGTGGGCGTGATGCATAGCTTGAAAATATATCTAGTTTGTCTACCTAAGTTGGAAGACCGCAAAGTTCTTATCCTTGTGGTCGTCAAACCCACTACCCGTGTGATTCAATACTTGAAATTAGCAAATGCATAAACTTTACAAGTGCACGATTCAGTGCCTAAACATTTTTTAATTATTTCAAGTTAGGTGTCCGTTTTATTTAATAACAAAGGTATTACATTTAAAAATATATACTTTCATAGAAAATGATTAAATTTTCAAACTTTATCTAGCCCGTCTAGCTCAGTTGGTAGAGCGCAAGGCTCTTAACCTTGTGGTCGTGGGTTCGAGCCCCACGGTGGGCGTGAGTGTTTCAATGCTTGAAGTCAATTTTATTTGGATTTAAATTTTCTAATTTTGTAAAGACTGTCTAGCTCAGTTTGTGGTTGTCATAATTCAAAGCTTGAATGTATCATATATATTTATATATGTGCTACGACCTTTATTAATTATTTATAGATAGGTATCAATTTTTTTGTGAATAACAAAGGGATGGTAGGCGTGAGTGATTCAATGCTTGAAATCCATTTTTGGCATTAAATTTATAGATTTCATCTAGCCCGTCTAGCTAATGTTGTACGCAAGGCTCTTAACATGGTGGGTGTTATTTAATGCTGGAATGTATCATATATATGTGCTACGACATTTTAAATTGTTTCTAGTTGCGTATCCATTTTTTTTAAATAACCAATGCATTAGCTATACAACTTTTATTTAGCACGTCTGACTCAGTTTGTAGAGCTCAATGGTCTTAACATTGTGCTCATGGGTTTGAGCCTCATGGTGGGTATGTGCGTGGTTCAATGTTTAAATCTCAATCATTATGTACTAGAAACGACATTTTTCAATCATTTATTTTAGGTATCCTTTTTATATGAATATTAAATGCAGTATTATATTCATAAATTTTATCTAGTCCATCTAGCAGAGTTGGTAGAGCGCAAAGTTCTTAACCCTGTGGACGTCAAACCTACCTTGGGCGTGATTCAATGCATAATTTTTTTTATGTAATCCGTCTAGCTGAGCTTTAAGGGCGCAGACCTCTTAACCTTTTGGTTGTCAAACCCACTGTGAGCGTGATTAAATGCTTGAAAATAGAAAATGCATTAACTTTACAAGTGCTTGATTCAATTCTTGAAACATTATTCGGTTATATCTAGTTAGGTATCAATTTTTCGTTAAAGAAAACTCATTAAATTTAACAAATATTTAATTGGATAGAAAATGCATTAACTTTTCAAATATTAACTAACTTGTCTAACTCAGCTAGTAGAGCGTAAGACTCTTAACCGTGGGGTTGTAGGTTCGAGCCCCAACGTGGGGTGATTGATTTTTGCTTGAAATCCACTTTTTGGCGTTAAATTTACCCCGCGGTGTGAGTGAGCGTGGTTCAATGCTTAAATATCTATCATTATGTGTTACATATGACATTTTTCAATTATGTTTTGTTAGGTTCTGTTTTTTTATGAATAACAAATGCATTTTTATCTTTACAAATTTTATCTAGTCCGTCTAGCTAAGTTGGTCGAGCGCAAAGCTCTTAACCTTGCGGTCGTCAAACTTACTGTGGGCGTGATGCATAGCTTGAAAATATATCTAGTTTGTCTACCTAAGTTGGAAGACCGCAAAGTTCTTATCCTTGTGGTCGTCAAACCCACTACCCGTGTGATTCAATACTTGAAATTAGCAAATGCATAAACTTTACAAGTGCACGATTCAGTGCCTAAACATTTTTTAATTATTTCAAGTTAGGTGTCCGTTTTATTTAATAACAAAGGTATTACATTTAAAAATATATACTTTCATAGAAAATGATTAAATTTTCAAACTTTATCTAGCCCGTCTAGCTCAGTTGGTAGAGCGCAAGGCTCTTAACCTTGTGGTCGTGGGTTCGAGCCCCACGGTGGGCGTGAGTGTTTCAATGCTTGAAGTCAATTTTATTTGGATTTAAATTTTCTAATTTTGTAAAGACTGTCTAGCTCAGTTTGTGGTTGTCATAATTCAAAGCTTGAATGTATCATATATATTTATATATGTGCTACGACATTTATTAATTATTTATAGATAGGTATCAATTTTTTTGTGAATAACAAAGGGATGGTAGGCGTGAGTGATTCAATGCTTGAAATCCATTTTTGGCATTAAATTTATAGATTTCATCTAGCCCGTCTAGCTAATGTTGTACGCAAGGCTCTTAACATGGTGGGTGTTATTTAATGCTGGAATGTATCATATATATGTGCTACGACATTTTAAATTGTTTCTAGTTGCGTATCCATTTTTTTTAAATAACCAATGCATTAGCTATACAACTTTTATTTAGCACGTCTGACTCAGTTTGTAGAGCTCAATGGTCTTAACATTGTGCTCATGGGTTTGAGCCTCATGGTGGGTATGTGCGTGGTTCAATGTTTAAATCTCAATCATTATGTACTAGAAACGACATTTTTCAATCATTTATTTTAGGTATCCTTTTTATATGAATATTAAATGCAGTATTATATTCATAAATTTTATCTAGTCCATCTAGCAGAGTTGGTAGAGCGCAAAGTTCTTAACCCTGTGGACGTCAAACCTACTTTGGGCGTGATTCAATGCATAATTTTTTTTATGTAATCCGTCTAGCTGAGCTTTAAGGGCGCAGACCTCTTAACCTTGTGGTTGTCAAACCCACTGTGAGCGTGATTAAATGCTTGAAAATAGAAAATGCATTAACTTTACAAGTGCTTGATTCAATTCTCGAAACATTTTTCGGTTATATCTAGTTAGGTATCAATTTTTCGTTAAAGAAAACTCATTAAATTTAACAAATATTTAATTGGATAGAAAATGCATTAACTTTTCAAATATTAACTAACTTGTCTAACTCAGCTAGTAGAGCGTAAGACTCTTAACCGTGGGGTTGTAGGTTAGAGCCGCAACGTGGGGTGATTGATTTATTGCTTGAAATCCACTTTTTGGCGTTAAATTTACCCCGCGGTGTGAGTGAGCGTGGTTCAATGCTTAAATATCTATCATTATGTGTTACATATGACATTTTTCAATTATGTTTTGTTAGGTTCTGTTTTTTTATGAATAACAAATGCATTTTTATCTTTACAAATTTTATCTAGTCCGTCTAGCTAAGTTGGTCGAGCGCAAAGCTCTTAACCTTGCGGTCGTCAAACTTACTGTGGGCGTGATGCATAGCTTGAAAATATATCTAGTTTGTCTACCTAAGTTGGAAGACCGCAAAGTTCTTATCCTTGTGGTCGTCAAACCCACTACCCGTGTGATTCAATACTTGAAATTAGCAAATGCATAAACTTTACAAGTGCACGATTCAGTGCCTAAACATTTTTTAATTATTTCAAGTTAGGTGTCCGTTTTATTTAATAACAAAGGTATTACATTTAAAAATATATACTTTCATAGAAAATGATTAAATTTTCAAACTTTATCTAGCCCGTCTAGCTCAGTTGGTAGAGCGCAAGGCTCTTAACCTTGTGGTCGTGGGTTCGAGCCCCACGGTGGGCGTGAGTGTTTCAATGCTTGAAGTCAATTTTATTTGGATTTAAATTTTCTAATTTTCTAATTTTGTAGGCGTGAGTGATTCAATGCTTGAAATCCATTTTTGGCATTAAATTTATAGATTTCATCTAGACCGTCTAGCTAATGTTGTACGCAAGGCTCTTAACATGGTGGGTGTTATTTAATGCTGGAATGTATCATATATATGTGCTACGACATTTTAAATTGTTTCTAGTTGCGTATCCATTTTTTTTAAATAACCAATGCATTAGCTATACAACTTTTATTTAGCACGTCTGACTCAGTTTGTAGAGCTCAATGGTCTTAACATTGTGCTCATGGGTTTGAGCCTCATGGTGGGTATGTGCGTGGTTCAATGTTTAAATCTCAATCATTATGTACTAGAAACGACATTTTTCAATCATTTATTTTAGGTATCCTTTTTATATGAATATTAAATGCAGTATTATATTCATAAATTTTATCTAGTCCATCTAGCAGAGTTGGTAGAGCGCAAAGTTCTTAACCCTTTGGACGTCAAACCTACTTTGGGCGTGATTCAATGCATAATTTTTTTTATGTAATCCGTCTAGCTGAGCTTTAAGGGCGCAGACCTCTTAACCTTGTGGTTGTCAAACCCACTGTGAGCGTGATTAAATGCTTGAAAATAGAAAATGCATTAACTTTACAAGTGCTTGATTCAATTCTCGAAACATTTTTCGGTTATATCTAGTTAGGTATCAATTTTTCGTTAAAGAAAACTCATTAAATTTAACAAATATTTAATTGGATAGAAAATGCATTAACTTTTCAAATATTAACTAACTTGTCTAACTCAGCTAGTAGAGCGTAAGACTCTTAACCGTGGGGTTGTAGGTTCGGGCCCCATCGTGGGGTGATTGATTTTTGCTTGAAATCCACTTTTTGGCGTTAAATTTACCCCGCGGTGTGAGTGAGCGTGGTTCAATGCTTAAATATCTATCATTATGTGCTACATATGACATTTTTCAATTATGTTTTGTTAGGTTCTGTTTTTTTATGAATAACAAATGCATTTTTATCTTTACAAATTTTATCTAGTCCGTCTAGCTAAGTTGGTCGAGCGCAAAGCTCTTAACCTTGCGGTCGTCAAACTTACTGTGGGCGTGATGCATAGCTTGAAAATATATCTAGTTTGTCTACCTAAGTTGGAAGACCGCAAAGTTCTTATCCTTGTGGTCGTCAAACCCACTACCCGTGTGATTCAATACTTGAAATTAGCAAATGCATAAACTTTACAAGTGCACGATTCAGTGCCTAAACATTTTTTAATTATTTCAAGTTAGGTGTCCGTTTTATTTAATAACAAAGGTATTACATTTAAAAATATATACTTTCATAGAAAATGATTAAATTTTCAAACTTTATCTAGCCCGTCTAGCTCAGTTGGTAGAGCGCAAGGCTCTTAACCTTGTGGTCGTGGGTTCGAGCCCCACGGTGGGCGTGAGTGTTTCAATGCTTGAAGTCAATTTTATTTGGATTTAAATTTTCTAATTTTGTAAAGACTGTCTAGCTCAGTTTGTGGTTGTCATAATTCAAAGCTTGAATGTATCATATATATTTATATATGTGCTACGACATTTATTAATTATTTATAGATAGGTATCAATTTTTTTGTGAATAACAAAGGGATGGTAGGCGTGAGTGATTCAATGCTTGAAATCCATTTTTGGCATTAAATTTATAGATTTCATCTAGCCCGTCTAGCTAATGTTGTACGCAAGGCTCTTAACATGGTGGGTGTTATTTAATGCTGGAATGTATCATATATATGTGCTACGACATTTTAAATTGTTTCTAGTTGCGTATCCATTTTTTTTAAATAACCAATGCATTAGCTATACAACTTTTATTTAGCACGTCTGACTCAGTTTGTAGAGCTCAATGGTCTTAACATTGTGCTCATGGGTTTGAGCCTCATGGTGGGTATGTGCGTGGTTCAATGTATAAATCTCAATCATTATGTACTAGAAACGACATTTTTCAATCATTTATTTTAGGTATCCTTTTTATATGAATATTAAATGCAGTATTATATTCATAAATTTTATCTAGTCCATCTAGCAGAGTTGGTAGAGCGCAAAGTTCTTAACCCTGTGGACGTCAAACCTACTTTGGGCGTGATTCAATGCATAATTTTTTTTATGTAATCCGTCTAGCTGAGCTTTAAGGGCGCAGACCTCTTAACCTTGTGGTTGTCAAACCCACTGTGAGCGTGATTAAATGCTTGAAAATAGAAAATGCATTAACTTTACAAGTGCTTGATTCAATTCTTGAAACATTATTCGGTTATATCTAGTTAGGTATCAATTTTTCGTTAAAGAAAACTCATTAAATTTAACAAATATTTAATTGGATAGAAAATGCATTAACTTTTCAAATATTAACTAACTTGTCTAACTCAGCTAGTAGAGCGTAAGACTCTTAACCGTGGGGTTGTAGGTTAGAGCCGCAACGTGGGGTGATTGATTTATTGCTTGAAATCCACTTTTTGGCGTTAAATTTACCCCGCGGTGTGAGTGAGCGTGGTTCAATGCTTAAATATCTATCATTATGTGTTACATATGACATTTTTCAATTATGTTTTGTTAGGTTCTGTTTTTTTATGAATAACAAATGCATTTTTATCTTTACAAATTTTATCTAGTCCGTCTAGCTAAGTTGGTCGAGCGCAAAGCTCTTAACCTTGCGGTCGTCAAACTTACTGTGGGCGTGATGCATAGCTTGAAAATATATCTAGTTTGTCTACCTAAGTTGGAAGACCGCAAAGTTCTTATCCTTGTGGTCGTCAAACCCACTACCCGTGTGATTCAATACTTGAAATTAGCAAATGCATAAACTTTACAAGTGCACGATTAAGTGCCTAAACATTTTTTAATTATTTCAAGTTAGGTGTCCGTTTTATTTAATAACAAAGGTATTACATTTAAAAATATATACTTTCATAGAAAATGATTAAATTTTCAAACTTTATCTAGCCCGTCTAGCTCAGTTGGTAGAGCGCAAGGCTCTTAACCTTGTGGTCGTGGGTTCGAGCCCCACGGTGGGCGTGAGTGTTTCAATGCTTGAAGTCAATTTTATTTGGATTTAAATTTTCTAATTTTGTAAAGACTGTCTAGCTCAGTTTGTGGTTGTCATAATTCAAAGCTTGAATGTATCATATATATTTATATATGTGCTACGACCTTTATTAATTATTTATAGATAGGTATCAATTTTTTTGTGAATAACAAAGGCATGGTAGGCGTAAGTGATTCAATGCTTGAAATCCATTTTTGGCATTAAATTTATAGATTTCATCTAGCCCGTCTAGCTAATGTTGTACGCAAGGCTCTTAACATGGTGGGTGTTATTTAATGCTGGAATGTATCATATATATGTGCTACGACATTTTAAATTTTTCTAGTTGCGTATCCATTTTTTTTAAATAACCAATGCATTAGCTATACAAATTTTATTTAGCACGTCTGACTCAGTTTGTAGAGCTCAATGGTCTTAACATTGTGCTCATGGGTTTGAGCCTCATGGTGGGTATGTGCGTGGTTCAATGTTTAAATCTCAATCATTATGTACTAGAAACGACATTTTTCAATCATTTATTTTAGGTATCCTTTTTATATGAATATTAAATGCAGTATTATATTCATAAATTTTATCTAGTCCATCTAGCAGAGTTGGTAGAGCGCAAAGTTCTTAACCCTTTGGACGTCAAACCTACTTTGGGCGTGATTCAATGCATAATTTTTTTTATGTAATCCGTCTAGCTGAGCTTTAAGGGCGCAGACCTCTTAACCTTGTGGTTGTCAAACCCACTGTGAGCGTGATTAAATGCTTGAAAATAGAAAATGCATTAACTTTACAAGTGCTTGATTCAATTCTCGAAACATTTTTCGGTTATATCTAGTTAGGTATCAATTTTTCGTTAAAGAAAACTCATTAAATTTAACAAATATTTAATTGGATAGAAAATGCATTAACTTTTCAAATATTAACTAACTTGTCTAACTCAGCTAGTAGAGCGTAAGACTCTTAACCGTGGGGTTGTAGGTTCGAGCCCCATCGTGGGGTGATTGATTTTTGCTTGAAATCCACTTTTTGGCGTTAAATTTACCCCGCGGTGTGAGTGAGCGTGGTTCAATGCTTAAATATCTATCATTATGTGCTACATATGACATTTTTCAATTATGTTTTGTTAGGTTCTGTTTTTTTATGAATAACAAATGCATTTTTATCTTTACAAATTTTATCTAGTCCGTCTAGCTAAGTTGGTCGAGCGCAAAGCTCTTAACCTTGCGGTCGTCAAACTTACTGTGGGCGTGATGCATAGCTTGAAAATATATCTAGTTTGTCTACCTAAGTTGGAAGACCGCAAAGTTCTTATCCTTGTGGTCGTCAAACCCACTACCCGTGTGATTCAATACTTGAAATTAGCAAATGCATAAACTTTACAAGTGCACGATTCAGTGCCTAAACATTTTTTAATTATTTCAAGTTAGGTGTCCGTTTTATTTAATAACAAAGGTATTACATTTAAAAATATATACTTTCATAGAAAATGATTAAATTTTCAAACTTTATCTAGCCCGTCTAGCTCAGTTGGTAGAGCGCAAGGCTCTTAACCTTGTGGTCGTGGGTTCGAGCCCCACGGTGGGCGTGAGTGTTTCAATGCTTGAAGTCAATTTTATTTGGATTTAAATTTTCTAATTTTGTAAAGACTGTCTAGCTCAGTTTGTGGTTGTCATAATTCAAAGCTTGAATGTATCATATATATTTATATATGTGCTACGACCTTTATTAATTATTTATAGATAGGTATCAATTTTTTTGTGAATAACAAAGGCATGGTAGGCGTAAGTGATTCAATGCTTGAAATCCATTTTTGGCATTAAATTTATAGATTTCATCTAGCCCGTCTAGCTAATGTTGTACGCAAGGCTCTTAACATGGTGGGTGTTATTTAATGCTGGAATGTATCATATATATGTGCTACGACATTTTAAATTTTTCTAGTTGCGTATCCATTTTTTTTAAATAACCAATGCATTAGCTATACAAATTTTATTTAGCACGTCTGACTCAGTTTGTAGAGCTCAATGGTCTTAACATTGTGCTCATGGGTTTGAGCCTCATGGTGGGTATGTGCGTGGTTCAATGTTTAAATCTCAATCATTATGTACTAGAAACGACATTTTTCAATCATTTATTTTAGGTATCCTTTTTATATGAATATTAAATGCAGTATTATATTCATAAATTTTATCTAGTCCATCTAGCAGAGTTGGTAGAGCGCAAAGTTCTTAACCCTTTGGACGTCAAACCTACTTTGGGCGTGATTCAATGCATAATTTTTTTTATGTAATCCGTCTAGCTGAGCTTTAAGGGCGCAGACCTCTTAACCTTGTGGTTGTCAAACCCACTGTGAGCGTGATTAAATGCTTGAAAATAGAAAATGCATTAACTTTACAAGTGCTTGATTCAATTCTCGAAACATTTTTCGGTTATATCTAGTTAGGTATCAATTTTTCGTTAAAGAAAACTCATTAAATTTAACAAATATTTAATTGGATAGAAAATGCATTAACTTTTCAAATATTAACTAACTTGTCTAACTCAGCTAGTAGAGCGTAAGACTCTTAACCGTGGGGTTGTAGGTTCGGGCCCCATCGTGGGGTGATTGATTTTTGCTTGAAATCCACTTTTTGGCGTTAAATTTACCCCGCGGTGTGAGTGAGCGTGGTTCAATGCTTAAATATCTATCATTATGTGCTACATATGACATTTTTCAATTATGTTTTGTTAGGTTCTGTTTTTTTATGAATAACAAATGCATTTTTATCTTTACAAATTTTATCTAGTCCGTCTAGCTAAGTTGGTCGAGCGCAAAGCTCTTAACCTTGCGGTCGTCAAACTTACTGTGGGCGTGATGCATAGCTTGAAAATATATCTAGTTTGTCTACCTAAGTTGGAAGACCGCAAAGTTCTTATCCTTGTGGTCGTCAAACCCACTACCCGTGTGATTCAATACTTGAAATTAGCAAATGCATAAACTTTACAAGTGCACGATTCAGTGCCTAAACATTTTTTAATTATTTCAAGTTAGGTGTCCGTTTTATTTAATAACAAAGGTATTACATTTAAAAATATATACTTTCATAGAAAATGATTAAATTTTCAAACTTTATCTAGCCCGTCTAGCTCAGTTGGTAGAGCGCAAGGCTCTTAACCTTGTGGTCGTGGGTTCGAGCCCCACGGTGGGCGTGAGTGTTTCAATGCTTGAAGTCAATTTTATTTGGATTTAAATTTTCTAATTTTGTAAAGACTGTCTAGCTCAGTTTGTGGTTGTCATAATTCAAAGCTTGAATGTATCATATATATTTATATATGTGCTACGACCTTTATTAATTATTTATAGATAGGTATCAATTTTTTTGTGAATAACAAAGGCATGGTAGGCGTAAGTGATTCAATGCTTGAAATCCATTTTTGGCATTAAATTTATAGATTTCATCTAGCCCGTCTAGCTAATGTTGTACGCAAGGCTCTTAACATGGTGGGTGTTATTTAATGCTGGAATGTATCATATATATGTGCTACGACATTTTAAATTGTTTCTAGTTGCGTATCCATTTTTTTTTAAATAACCAATGCATTAGCTATACAAATTTTATTTAGCACGTCTGACTCAGTTTGTAGAGCTCAATGGTCTTAACATTGTGCTCATGGGTTTGAGCCTCATGGTGGGTATGTGCGTGGTTCAATGTTTAAATCTCAATCATTATGTACTAGAAACGACATTTTTCAATCATTTATTTTAGGTATCCTTTTTATATGAATATTAAATGCAGTATTATATTCATAAATTTTATCTAGTCCATCTAGCAGAGTTGGTAGAGCGCAAAGTTCTTAACCCTTTGGACGTCAAACCTACTTTGGGCGTGATTCAATGCATAATTTTTTTTATGTAATCCGTCTAGCTGAGCTTTAAGGGCGCAGACCTCTTAACCTTGTGGTTGTCAAACCCACTGTGAGCGTGATTAAATGCTTGAAAATAGAAAATGCATTAACTTTACAAGTGCTTGATTCAATTCTCGAAACATTTTTCGGTTATATCTAGTTAGGTATCAATTTTTCGTTAAAGAAAACTCATTAAATTTAACAAATATTTAATTGGATAGAAAATGCATTAACTTTTCAAATATTAACTAACTTGTCTAACTCAGCTAGTAGAGCGTAAGACTCTTAACCGTGGGGTTGTAGGTTAGAGCCGCAACGTGGGGTGATTGATTTATTGCTTGAAATCCACTTTTTGGCGTTAAATTTACCCCGCGGTGTGAGTGAGCGTGGTTCAATGCTTAAATATCTATCATTATGTGTTACATATGACATTTTTCAATTATGTTTTGTTAGGTTCTGTTTTTTTATGAATAACAAATGCATTTTTATCTTTACAAATTTTATCTAGTCCGTCTAGCTAAGTTGGTCGAGCGCAAAGCTCTTAACCTTGCGGTCGTCAAACTTACTGTGGGCGTGATGCATAGCTTGAAAATATATCTAGTTTGTCTACCTAAGTTGGAAGACCGCAAAGTTCTTATCCTTGTGGTCGTCAAACCCACTACCCGTGTGATTCAATACTTGAAATTAGCAAATGCATAAACTTTACAAGTGCACGATTCAGTGCCTAAACATTTTTTAATTATTTCAAGTTAGGTGTCCGTTTTATTTAATAACAAAGGTATTACATTTAAAAATATATACTTTCATAGAAAATGATTAAATTTTCAAACTTTATCTAGCCCGTCTAGCTCAGTTGGTAGAGCGCAAGGCTCTTAACCTTGTGGTCGTGGGTTCGAGCCCCACGGTGGGCGTGAGTGTTTCAATGCTTGAAGTCAATTTTATTTGGATTTAAATTTTCTAATTTTGTAAAGACTGTCTAGCTCAGTTTGTGGTTGTCATAATTCAAAGCTTGAATGTATCATATATATTTATATATGTGCTACGACCTTTATTAATTATTTATAGATAGGTATCAATTTTTTTGTGAATAACAAAGGCATGGTAGGCGTAAGTGATTCAATGCTTGAAATCCATTTTTGGCATTAAATTTATAGATTTCATCTAGCCCGTCTAGCTAATGTTGTACGCAAGGCTCTTAACATGGTGGGTGTTATTTAATGCTGGAATGTATCATATATATGTGCTACGACATTTTAAATTTTTTCTAGTTGCGTATCCATTTTTTTTAAATAACCAATGCATTAGCTATACAAATTTTATTTAGCACGTCTGACTCAGTTTGTAGAGCTCAATGGTCTTAACATTGTGCTCATGGGTTTGAGCCTCATGGTGGGTATGTGCGTGGTTCAATGTTTAAATCTCAATCATTATGTACTAGAAACGACATTTTTCAATCATTTATTTTAGGTATCCTTTTTATATGAATATTAAATGCAGTATTATATTCATAAATTTTATCTAGTCCATCTAGCAGAGTTGGTAGAGCGCAAAGTTCTTAACCCTTTGGACGTCAAACCTACTTTGGGCGTGATTCAATGCATAATTTTTTTTATGTAATCCGTCTAGCTGAGCTTTAAGGGCGCAGACCTCTTAACCTTGTGGTTGTCAAACCCACTGTGAGCGTGATTAAATGCTTGAAAATAGAAAATGCATTAACTTTACAAGTGCTTGATTCAATTCTCGAAACATTTTTCGGTTATATCTAGTTAGGTATCAATTTTTCGTTAAAGAAAACTCATTAAATTTAACAAATATTTAATTGGATAGAAAATGCATTAACTTTTCAAATATTAACTAACTTGTCTAACTCAGCTAGTAGAGCGTAAGACTCTTAACCGTGGGGTTGTAGGTTCGAGCCCCATCGTGGGGTGATTGATTTTTGCTTGAAATCCACTTTTTGGCGTTAAATTTACCCCGCGGTGTGAGTGAGCGTGGTTCAATGCTTAAATATCTATCATTATGTGCTACATATGACATTTTTCAATTATGTTTTGTTAGGTTCTGTTTTTTTATGAATAACAAATGCATTTTTATCTTTACAAATTTTATCTAGTCCGTCTAGCTAAGTTGGTCGAGCGCAAAGCTCTTAACCTTGCGGTCGTCAAACTTACTGTGGGCGTGATGCATAGCTTGAAAATATATCTAGTTTGTCTACCTAAGTTGGAAGACCGCAAAGTTCTTATCCTTGTGGTCGTCAAACCCACTACCCGTGTGATTCAATACTTGAAATTAGCAAATGCATAAACTTTACAAGTGCACGATTCAGTGCCTAAACATTTTTTAATTATTTCAAGTTAGGTGTCCGTTTTATTTAATAACAAAGGTATTACATTTAAAAATATATACTTTCATAGAAAATGATTAAATTTTCAAACTTTATCTAGCCCGTCTAGCTCAGTTGGTAGAGCGCAAGGCTCTTAACCTTGTGGTCGTGGGTTCGAGCCCCACGGTGGGCGTGAGTGTTTCAATGCTTGAAGTCAATTTTATTTGGATTTAAATTTTCTAATTTTGTAAAGACTGTCTAGCTCAGTTTGTGGTTGTCATAATTCAAAGCTTGAATGTATCATATATATTTATATATGTGCTACGACCTTTATTAATTATTTATAGATAGGTATCAATTTTTTTGTGAATAACAAAGGCATGGTAGGCGTAAGTGATTCAATGCTTGAAATCCATTTTTGGCATTAAATTTATAGATTTCATCTAGCCCGTCTAGCTAATGTTGTACGCAAGGCTCTTAACATGGTGGGTGTTATTTAATGCTGGAATGTATCATATATATGTGCTACGACATTTTAAATTGTTTCTAGTTGCGTATCCATTTTTTTTAAATAACCAATGCATTAGCTATACAAATTTTATTTAGCACGTCTGACTCAGTTTGTAGAGCTCAATGGTCTTAACATTGTGCTCATGGGTTTGAGCCTCATGGTGGGTATGTGCGTGGTTCAATGTTTAAATCTCAATCATTATGTACTAGAAACGACATTTTTCAATCATTTATTTTAGGTATCCTTTTTATATGAATATTAAATGCAGTATTATATTCATAAATTTTATCTAGTCCATCTAGCAGAGTTGGTAGAGCGCAAAGTTCTTAACCCTTTGGACGTCAAACCTACTTTGGGCGTGATTCAATGCATAATTTTTTTTATGTAATCCGTCTAGCTGAGCTTTAAGGGCGCAGACCTCTTAACCTTGTGGTTGTCAAACCCACTGTGAGCGTGATTAAATGCTTGAAAATAGAAAATGCATTAACTTTACAAGTGCTTGATTCAATTCTCGAAACATTTTTCGGTTATATCTAGTTAGGTATCAATTTTTCGTTAAAGAAAACTCATTAAATTTAACAAATATTTAATTGGATAGAAAATGCATTAACTTTTCAAATATTAACTAACTTGTCTAACTCAGCTAGTAGAGCGTAAGACTCTTAACCGTGGGGTTGTAGGTTAGAGCCGCAACGTGGGGTGATTGATTTATTGCTTGAAATCCACTTTTTGGCGTTAAATTTACCCCGCGGTGTGAGTGAGCGTGGTTCAATGCTTAAATATCTATCATTATGTGTTACATATGACATTTTTCAATTATGTTTTGTTAGGTTCTGTTTTTTTATGAATAACAAATGCATTTTTATCTTTACAAATTTTATCTAGTCCGTCTAGCTAAGTTGGTCGAGCGCAAAGCTCTTAACCTTGCGGTCGTCAAACTTACTGTGGGCGTGATGCATAGCTTGAAAATATATCTAGTTTGTCTACCTAAGTTGGAAGACCGCAAAGTTCTTATCCTTGTGGTCGTCAAACCCACTACCCGTGTGATTCAATACTTGAAATTAGCAAATGCATAAACTTTACAAGTGCACGATTCAGTGCCTAAACATTTTTTAATTATTTCAAGTTAGGTGTCCGTTTTATTTAATAACAAAGGTATTACATTTAAAAATATATACTTTCATAGAAAATGATTAAATTTTCAAACTTTATCTAGCCCGTCTAGCTCAGTTGGTAGAGCGCAAGGCTCTTAACCTTGTGGTCGTGGGTTCGAGCCCCACGGTGGGCGTGAGTGTTTCAATGCTTGAAGTCAATTTTATTTGGATTTAAATTTTCTAATTTTGTAAAGACTGTCTAGCTCAGTTTGTGGTTGTCATAATTCAAAGCTTGAATGTATCATATATATTTATATATGTGCTACGACCTTTATTAATTATTTATAGATAGGTATCAATTTTTTTGTGAATAACAAAGGCATGGTAGGCGTAAGTGATTCAATGCTTGAAATCCATTTTTGGCATTAAATTTATAGATTTCATCTAGCCCGTCTAGCTAATGTTGTACGCAAGGCTCTTAACATGGTGGGTGTTATTTAATGCTGGAATGTATCATATATATGTGCTACGACATTTTAAATTTTTTCTAGTTGCGTATCCATTTTTTTTAAATAACCAATGCATTAGCTATACAAATTTTATTTAGCACGTCTGACTCAGTTTGTAGAGCTCAATGGTCTTAACATTGTGCTCATGGGTTTGAGCCTCATGGTGGGTATGTGCGTGGTTCAATGTTTAAATCTCAATCATTATGTACTAGAAACGACATTTTTCAATCATTTATTTTAGGTATCCTTTTTATATGAATATTAAATGCAGTATTATATTCATAAATTTTATCTAGTCCATCTAGCAGAGTTGGTAGAGCGCAAAGTTCTTAACCCTTTGGACGTCAAACCTACTTTGGGCGTGATTCAATGCATAATTTTTTTTATGTAATCCGTCTAGCTGAGCTTTAAGGGCGCAGACCTCTTAACCTTGTGGTTGTCAAACCCACTGTGAGCGTGATTAAATGCTTGAAAATAGAAAATGCATTAACTTTACAAGTGCTTGATTCAATTCTCGAAACATTTTTCGGTTATATCTAGTTAGGTATCAATTTTTCGTTAAAGAAAACTCATTAAATTTAACAAATATTTAATTGGATAGAAAATGCATTAACTTTTCAAATATTAACTAACTTGTCTAACTCAGCTAGTAGAGCGTAAGACTCTTAACCGTGGGGTTGTAGGTTCGAGCCCCATCGTGGGGTGATTGATTTTTGCTTGAAATCCACTTTTTGGCGTTAAATTTACCCCGCGGTGTGAGTGAGCGTGGTTCAATGCTTAAATATCTATCATTATGTGCTACATATGACATTTTTCAATTATGTTTTGTTAGGTTCTGTTTTTTTATGAATAACAAATGCATTTTTATCTTTACAAATTTTATCTAGTCCGTCTAGCTAAGTTGGTCGAGCGCAAAGCTCTTAACCTTGCGGTCGTCAAACTTACTGTGGGCGTGATGCATAGCTTGAAAATATATCTAGTTTGTCTACCTAAGTTGGAAGACCGCAAAGTTCTTATCCTTGTGGTCGTCAAACCCACTACCCGTGTGATTCAATACTTGAAATTAGCAAATGCATAAACTTTACAAGTGCACGATTAAGTGCCTAAACATTTTTTAATTATTTCAAGTTAGGTGTCCGTTTTATTTAATAACAAAGGTATTACATTTAAAAATATATACTTTCATAGAAAATGATTAAATTTTCAAACTTTATCTAGCCCGTCTAGCTCAGTTGGTAGAGCGCAAGGCTCTTAACCTTGTGGTCGTGGGTTCGAGCCCCACGGTGGGCGTGAGTGTTTCAATGCTTGAAGTCAATTTTATTTGGATTTAAATTTTCTAATTTTGTAAAGACTGTCTAGCTCAGTTTGTGGTTGTCATAATTCAAAGCTTGAATGTATCATATATATTTATATATGTGCTACGACCTTTATTAATTATTTATAGATAGGTATCAATTTTTTTGTGAATAACAAAGGCATGGTAGGCGTAAGTGATTCAATGCTTGAAATCCATTTTTGGCATTAAATTTATAGATTTCATCTAGCCCGTCTAGCTAATGTTGTACGCAAGGCTCTTAACATGGTGGGTGTTATTTAATGCTGGAATGTATCATATATATGTGCTACGACATTTTAAATTGTTTCTAGTTGCGTATCCATTTTTTTTTAAATAACCAATGCATTAGCTATACAAATTTTATTTAGCACGTCTGACTCAGTTTGTAGAGCTCAATGGTCTTAACATTGTGCTCATGGGTTTGAGCCTCATGGTGGGTATGTGCGTGGTTCAATGTTTAAATCTCAATCATTATGTACTAGAAACGACATTTTTCAATCATTTATTTTAGGTATCCTTTTTATATGAATATTAAATGCAGTATTATATTCATAAATTTTATCTAGTCCATCTAGCAGAGTTGGTAGAGCGCAAAGTTCTTAACCCTTTGGACGTCAAACCTACTTTGGGCGTGATTCAATGCATAATTTTTTTTATGTAATCCGTCTAGCTGAGCTTTAAGGGCGCAGACCTCTTAACCTTGTGGTTGTCAAACCCACTGTGAGCGTGATTAAATGCTTGAAAATAGAAAATGCATTAACTTTACAAGTGCTTGATTCAATTCTCGAAACATTTTTCGGTTATATCTAGTTAGGTATCAATTTTTCGTTAAAGAAAACTCATTAAATTTAACAAATATTTAATTGGATAGAAAATGCATTAACTTTTCAAATATTAACTAACTTGTCTAACTCAGCTAGTAGAGCGTAAGACTCTTAACCGTGGGGTTGTAGGTTCGGGCCCCATCGTGGGGTGATTGATTTTTGCTTGAAATCCACTTTTTGGCGTTAAATTTACCCCGCGGTGTGAGTGAGCGTGGTTCAATGCTTAAATATCTATCATTATGTGTTACATATGACATTTTTCAATTATGTTTTGTTAGGTTCTGTTTTTTTATGAATAACAAATGCATTTTTATCTTTACAAATTTTATCTAGTCCGTCTAGCTAAGTTGGTCGAGCGCAAAGCTCTTAACCTTGCGGTCGTCAAACTTACTGTGGGCGTGATGCATAGCTTGAAAATATATCTAGTTTGTCTACCTAAGTTGGAAGACCGCAAAGTTCTTATCCTTGTGGTCGTCAAACCCACTACCCGTGTGATTCAATACTTGAAATTAGCAAATGCATAAACTTTACAAGTGCACGATTCAGTGCCTAAACATTTTTTAATTATTTCAAGTTAGGTGTCCGTTTTATTTAATAACAAAGGTATTACATTTAAAAATATATACTTTCATAGAAAATGATTAAATTTTCAAACTTTATCTAGCCCGTCTAGCTCAGTTGGTAGAGCGCAAGGCTCTTAACCTTGTGGTCGTGGGTTCGAGCCCCACGGTGGGCGTGAGTGTTTCAATGCTTGAAGTCAATTTTATTTGGATTTAAATTTTCTAATTTTGTAAAGACTGTCTAGCTCAGTTTGTGGTTGTCATAATTCAAAGCTTGAATGTATCATATATATTTATATATGTGCTACGACCTTTATTAATTATTTATAGATAGGTATCAATTTTTTTGTGAATAACAAAGGGATGGTAGGCGTGAGTGATTCAATGCTTGAAATCCATTTTTGGCATTAAATTTATAGATTTCATCTAGCCCGTCTAGCTAATGTTGTACGCAAGGCTCTTAACATGGTGGGTGTTATTTAATGCTGGAATGTATCATATATATGTGCTACGACATTTTAAATTGTTTCTAGTTGCGTATCCATTTTTTTTTAAATAACCAATGCATTAGCTATACAAATTTTATTTAGCACGTCTGACTCAGTTTGTAGAGCTCAATGGTCTTAACATTGTGCTCATGGGTTTGAGCCTCATGGTGGGTATGTGCGTGGTTCAATGTTTAAATCTCAATCATTATGTACTAGAAACGACATTTTTCAATCATTTATTTTAGGTATCCTTTTTATATGAATATTAAATGCAGTATTATATTCATAAATTTTATCTAGTCCATCTAGCAGAGTTGGTAGAGCGCAAAGTTCTTAACCCTGTGGACGTCAAACCTACCTTGGGCGTGATTCAATGCATAATTTTTTTTATGTAATCCGTCTAGCTGAGCTTTAAGGGCGCAGACCTCTTAACCTTTTGGTTGTCAAACCCACTGTGAGCGTGATTAAATGCTTGAAAATAGAAAATGCATTAACTTTACAAGTGCTTGATTCAATTCTTGAAACATTATTCGGTTATATCTAGTTAGGTATCAATTTTTCGTTAATAGAAAACTCATTAAATTTAACAAATATTTAATTGGATAGAAAATGCATTAACTTTTCAAATATTAACTAACTTGTCTAACTCAGCTAGTAGAGCGTAAGACTCTTAACCGTGGGGTTGTAGGTTAGAGCCGCAACGTGGGGTGATTGATTTATTGCTTGAAATCCACTTTTTGGCGTTAAATTTACCCCGCGGTGTGAGTGAGCGTGGTTCAATGCTTAAATATCTATCATTATATGCTACATATGACATTTTTCAATTATGTTTTGTTAGGTTCTGTTTTTTTATGAATATCAAATGCATTTTTATCTTTACAAATTTTATCTAGTCCGTCTAGCTAAGTTGGTCGAGCGCAAAGCTCTTAACCTTGCGGTTGTCAAACTTACTGTGGGCGTGATGCATAGCTTGAAAATATATCTAGTTTGTCTACCTAAGTTGGAAGACCGCAAAGTTCTTATCCTTGTGGTCGTCAAATCCACTTCCCGTGTGATTCAATACTTGAAATTAGCAAATGCATAAACTTTACAAGTGCACGATTCAGTGCCTAAACATTTTTTAATTATTTCAAGTTAGGTGTCCGTTTTATTTAATAACAAAGGTATTACATTTAAAAATATATACTTTCATAGAAAATGATTAAATTTTCAAACTTTATCTAGCCCGTCTAGCTCAGTTGGTAGAGCGCAAGGCTCTTAACCTTGTGGTCGTGGGTTCGAGCCCCACGGTGGGCGTGAGTGTTTCAATGCTTGAAGTCAATTTTATTTGGATTTAAATTTTCTAATTTTGTAAAGACTGTCTAGCTCAGTTTGTGGTTGTCATAATTCAAAGCTTGAATGTATCATATATATTTATATATGTGCTACGACCTTTATTAATTATTTATAGATAGGTATCAATTTTTTTGTGAATAACAAAGGCATGGTAGGCGTGAGTGATTCAATGCTTGAAATCCATTTTTGGCATTAAATTTATAGATTTCATCTAGCCCGTCTAGCTAATGTTGTACGCAAGGCTCTTAACATGGTGGGTGTTATTTAATGCTGGAATGTATCATATATATGTGCTACGACATTTTAAATTGTTTCTAGTTGCGTATCCATTTTTTTTAAATAACCAATGCATTAGCTATACAACTTTTATTTAGCACGTCTGACTCAGTTTGTAGAGCTCAATGGTCTTAACATTGTGCTCATGGGTTTGAGCCTCATGGTGGGTATGTGCGTGGTTCAATGTTTAAATCTCAATCATTATGTACTAGAAACGACATTTTTCAATCATTTATTTTAGGTATCCTTTTTATATGAATATTAAATGCAGTATTATATTCATAAATTTTATCTAGTCCATCTAGCAGAGTTGGTAGAGCGCAAAGTTCTTAACCCTGTGGACGTCAAACCTACCTTGGGCGTGATTCAATGCATAATTTTTTTTATGTAATCCGTCTAGCTGAGCTTTAAGGGCGCAGACCTCTTAACCTTTTGGTTGTCAAACCCACTGTGAGCGTGATTAAATGCTTGAAAATAGAAAATGCATTAACTTTACAAGTGCTTGATTCAATTCTTGAAACATTATTCGGTTATATCTAGTTAGGTATCAATTTTTCGTTAATAGAAAACTCATTAAATTTAACAAATATTTAATTGGATAGAAAATGCATTAACTTTTCAAATATTAACTAACTTGTCTAACTCAGCTAGTAGAGCGTAAGACTCTTAACCGTGGGGTTGTAGGTTAGAGCCGCAACGTGGGGTGATTGATTTATTGCTTGAAATCCACTTTTTGGCGTTAAATTTACCCCGCGGTGTGAGTGAGCGTGGTTCAATGCTTAAATATCTATCATTATGTGCTACATATGACATTTTTCAATTATGTTTTGTTAGGTTCTGTTTTTTTATGAATATCAAATGCATTTTTATCTTTACAAATTTTATCTAGTCCGTCTAGCTAAGTTGGTCGAGCGCAAAGCTCTTAACCTTGCGGTTGTCAAACTTACTGTGGGCGTGATGCATAGCTTGAAAATATATCTAGTTTGTCTACCTAAGTTGGAAGACCGCAAAGTTCTTATCCTTGTGGTCGTCAAACCCACTACCCGTGTGATTCAATACTTGAAATTAGCAAATGCATAAACTTTACAAGTGCACGATTCAGTGCCTAAACATTTTTTAATTATTTCAAGTTAGGTGTCCGTTTTATTTAATAACAAAGGTATTACATTTAAAAATATATACTTTCATAGAAAATGATTAAATTTTCAAACTTTATCTAGCCCGTCTAGCTCAGTTGGTAGAGCGCAAGGCTCTTAACCTTGTGGTCGTGGGTTCGAGCCCCACGGTGGGCGTGAGTGTTTCAATGCTTGAAGTCAATTTTATTTGGATTTAAATTTTCTAATTTTGTAAAGACTGTCTAGCTCAGTTTGTGGTTGTCATAATTCAAAGCTTGAATGTATCATATATATTTATATATGTGCTACGACATTTATTAATTATTTATAGATAGGTATCAATTTTTTTGTGAATAACAAAGGGATGGTAGGCGTGAGTGATTCAATGCTTGAAATCCATTTTTGGCATTAAATTTATAGATTTCATCTAGCCCGTCTAGCTAATGTTGTACGCAAGGCTCTTAACATGGTGGGTGTTATTTAATGCTGGAATGTATCATATATATGTGCTACGACATTTTAAATTGTTTCTAGTTGCGTATCCATTTTTTTTAAATAACCAATGCATTAGCTATACAACTTTTATTTAGCACGTCTGACTCAGTTTGTAGAGCTCAATGGTCTTAACATTGTGCTCATGGGTTTGAGCCTCATGGTGGGTATGTGCGTGGTTCAATGTTTAAATCTCAATCATTATGTACTAGAAACGACATTTTTCAATCATTTATTTTAGGTATCCTTTTTATATGAATATTAAATGCAGTATTATATTCATAAATTTTATCTAGTCCATCTAGCAGAGTTGGTAGAGCGCAAAGTTCTTAACCCTGTGGACGTCAAACCTACTTTGGGCGTGATTCAATGCATAATTTTTTTTATGTAATCCGTCTAGCTGAGCTTTAAGGGCGCAGACCTCTTAACCTTGTGGTTGTCAAACCCACTGTGAGCGTGATTAAATGCTTGAAAATAGAAAATGCATTAACTTTACAAGTGCTTGATTCAATTCTTGAAACATTATTCGGTTATATCTAGTTAGGTATCAATTTTTCGTTAAAGAAAACTCATTAAATTTAACAAATATTTAATTGGATAGAAAATGCATTAACTTTTCAAATATTAACTAACTTGTCTAACTCAGCTAGTAGAGCGTAAGACTCTTAACCGTGGGGTTGTAGGTTCGAGCCCCAACGTGGGGTGATTGATTTTTGCTTGAAATCCACTTTTTGGCGTTAAATTTACCCCGCGGTGTGAGTGAGCGTGGTTCAATGCTTAAATATCTATCATTATGTGTTACATATGACATTTTTCAATTATGTTTTGTTAGGTTCTGTTTTTTTATGAATAACCAATGCATTTTTATCTTTACAAATTTTATCTAGTCCGTCTAGCTAAGTTGGTCGAGCGCAAAGCTCTTAACCTTGCGGTCGTCAAACTTACTGTGGGCGTGATGCATAGCTTGAAAATATATCTAGTTTATCTACCTAAGTTGGAAGACCGCAAAGTTCTTATCCTTGTGGTCGTCAAACCCACTACCCGTGTGATTCAATACTTGAAATTAGCAAATGCATAAACTTTACAAGTGCACGATTCAGTGCCTAAACATTTTTTAATTATTTCAAGTTAGGTGTCCGTTTTATTTAATAACAAAGGTATTACATTTAAAAATATATACTTTCATAGAAAATGATTAAATTTTCAAACTTTATCTAGCCCGTCTAGCTCAGTTGGTAGAGCGCAAGGCTCTTAACCTTGTGGTCGTGGGTGTCGGACCCTAAAAATCCGACCTAAGGCGATTACGATTTGAAAACGTGGATGATTTGTAAAGAGTCGCCACTAGTTAATTAAGGCTAACTAGAATCCTAAATTTCCTAAGGAATAACGAATTAAACGCCTAGGTCTAAAATCGGTCTACGATCAGAAATTAGGTTCGGGGGTTCTATTACGAATTAAAACATATAGTAATAATCTCGCCCTTACGGTACTCAATTCACAAATTGCCACTATACTAATATACATACAAATTCCTATATTAAGTAATTAATCACTATTAATAAACATAGTTATGATTTTTTAACGAAGTGTAATTTAGATGCACTGAATTATCAAAAATACTCTAACTAAACCTAAACTCATGTACTGTATGTATAATAATACATATAATATTAACTTCTACATATCACACATATTAATATTATATACTATACATTACATCGAAAGTTACCTGTTTTACCTAGGGAGGTCACGGTGATAGAGACAGCAGCACAGGGCGGACCAGACGGAGGATTGACGGAGATCAAGCAGCCGGAGTAGCAGCGGCGAACCGTGTCAGTGATGGGTGAAGTGGCATTGGGTGGCTGGCTAGGTGGTCGGAGCATGGAGTACGAAGGTGGGTCGAAGCCTAGGTGCCGACCCTTCGGAACGGCTGCAAAGTGCGAAACGCTCAACACTGGAGAAGGCTCTGGTGGTCGGATCGGAATCGAACGACTAGGCGATTGAGTGTGGCTTCGTACTGGACATGGGTGCGGTGACAGATGATGTCGGGAAGGAGATCGGCGAGAGTGGAATCGGAATGGATGGGGTCGACGATCGCTATGGCTGGACTTGGAACTTAGATGGTGGTATCGTTGATGGAGGATGCGACAGTCACGGTGAGCAAGAAGTCCAGCGAGGCAAATTGAAGTCGGAAAGCCGAGGTAATCGCTGGTGCTGGGTCAGGATGCGGTGTCTAGAGCCGTTGATCGGAAGCCGATGGGGAGGACGTATGGCCCGTGAATAGCGAGACGTTGTGGATGGTGATGAAGATCATGAGGTTGCAGCCACGTACATGTATATTAATATAATACTAGTTTAAAGATCGATCGTTCGGTGGAGGATCAATATATATATATAGACCTACAACCTTGGACTGTAAAGCAATGCAAAAGCAAATCCAATATAATAATATAAGAACTAAAAGAACAAGCACGGATTCGTAATGTATTTTTGATCCTCCCCCCATTACATCAACTGACATAGCTAGCTATTTATAATAACTATTACCTAGTCTAATCTTAGCAACAAATATTGCTGACTTATTTTGCTAATAAATGTTAAATATTCAAAAAATATACTCTAAATATTCAACAAATATTTTCTACAATAAATACAAATAAATATCCTAATTTTGCAGGAGCCATTCTTGGAAGCTTCTCGTCTTGCCATATTTTGAACACTTCCCCATTTAGTGCGCCACATGCCACGAGTGTCGCGCGTGGTCCAAAATTAAGTGTTTACGTGGGTTCGAGCCCCACGGTGGGCGTGAGTGTTTCAATGCTTGAAGTCAATTTTATTTGGATTTAAATTTTCTAATTTTGTAAAGACTGTCTAGCTCAGTTTGTGGTTGTCATAATTCAAAGCTTGAATGTATCATATATATTTATATATGTGCTACGACATTTATTAATTATTTATAGATAGGTATCAATTTTTTTGTGAATAACAAAGGGATGTAGGCGTGAGTGATTCAATGCTTGAAATCCATTTTTGGCATTAAATTTATAGATTTCATCTAGCCCGTCTAGCTAATGTTGTACGCAAGGCTCTTAACATGGTGGTGTTATTTAATGCTGGAATGTATCATATATATGTGCTACGACATTTTAAATTGTTTCTAGTTGCGTATCCATTTTTTTTAAATAACCAATGCATTAGCTATACAACTTTTATTTAGCACGTCTGACTCAGTTTGTAGAGCTCAATGGTCTTAACATTGTGCTCATGGGTTTGAGCCTCATGGTGGGTATGTGCGTGGTTCAATGTATAAATCTCAATCATTATGTACTAGAAACGACATTTTTCAATCATTTATTTTAGGTATCCTTTTTATATGAATATTAAATGCACTATTATATTCATAAATTTTATCTAGTCCATCTAGCAGAGTTGGTAGAGCGCAAAGTTCTTAACCCTGTGGACGTCAAACCTACTTTGGGCGTGATTCAATGCATAATTTTTTTTATGTAATCCGTCTAGCTGAGCTTTAAGGGCGCAGACCTCTTAACCTTGTGGTTGTCAAACCCACTGTGAGCGTGATTAAATGCTTGAAAATAGAAAATGCATTAACTTTACAAGTGCTTGATTCAATTCTTGAAACATTATTCGGTTATATCTAGTTAGGTATCAATTTTTCGTTAAAGAAAACTCATTAAATTTAACAAATATTTAATTGGATAGAAAATGCATTAACTTTTCAAATATTAACTAACTTGTCTAACTCAGCTAGTAGAGCGTAAGACTCTTAACCGTGGGGTTGTAGGTTAGAGCCGCAACGTGGGGTGATTGATTTATTGCTTGAAATCCACTTTTTGGCGTTAAATTTACCCCGCAGTGTGAGTGAGCGTGGTTCAATGCTTAAATATCTATCATTATATGCTACATATGACATTTTTCAATTATGTTTTGTTATGTTCTGTTTTTTTATGAATATCAAATGCATTTTTATCTTTACAAATTTTATCTAGTCCGTCTAGCTAAGTTGGTCGAGCGCAAAGCTCTTAACCTTGCGGTTGTCAAACTTACTGTGGGCGTGATGCATAGCTTGAAAATATATCTAGTTTGTCTACCTAAGTTGGAAGACCGCAAAGTTCTTATCCTTGTGGTCGTGAAACCCACTACCCGTGTGATTCAATACTTGAAATTAGCAAATGCATAAACTTTACAAGTGCACGATTCAGTGCCTAAACATTTTTTAATTATTTCAAGTTAGGTGTCCGTTTTATTTAATAACAAAGGTATTACATTTAAAAATATATACTTTCATAGAAAATGATTAAATTTTCAAACTTTATCTAGCCCGTCTAGCTCAGTTGGTAGAGCGCAAGGCTCTTAACCTTGTGGTCGTGGGTTCGAGCCCCACGGTGGGCGTGAGTGTTTCAATGCTTGAAGTCAATTTTATTTGGATTTAAATTTTCTAATTTTGTAAAGACTGTCTAGCTCAGTTTGTGGTTGTCATAATTCAAAGCTTGAATGTATCATATATATTTATATATGTGCTACGACATTTATTAATTATTTATAGATAGGTATCAATTTTTTTGTGAATAACAAAGGGATGGTAGGCGTGAGTGATTCAATGCTTGAAATCCATTTTTGGCATTAAATTTATAGATTTCATCTAGCCCGTCTAGCTAATGTTGTACGCAAGGCTCTTAACATGGTGAGTGTTATTTAATGCTGGAATGTATCATATATATGTGCTACGACATTTTAAATTGTTTCTAGTTGCGTATCCATTTTTTTTAAATAACCAATGCATTAGCTATACAACTTTTATTTAGCACGTCTGACTCAGTTTGTAGAGCTCAATGGTCTTAACATTGTGCTCATGGGTTTGAGCCTCATGGTGGGTATGTGCGTGGTTCAATGTTTAAATCTCAATCATTATGTACTAGAAACGACATTTTTGAATCATTTATTTTAGGTATCCTTTTTATATGAATATTAAATGCAGTATTATATTCATAAATTTTATCTAGTCCATCTAGCAGAGTTGGTAGAGCGCAAAGTTCTTAACCCTGTGGACGTCAAACCTACTTTGGGCGTGATTCAATGCATAATTTTTTTTATGTAATCCGTCTAGCTGAGCTTTAAGGGCGCAGACCTCTTAACCTTGTGGTTGTCAAACCCACTGTGAGCGTGATTAAACTCTTGAAAATAGAAAATGCATTAACTTTACAAGTGCTTGATTCAATTCTTGAAACATTATTCGGTTATATCTAGTTAGGTGTTAAAGAAAACTCATTAAATTTAACAAATATTTAATTGGATAGAAAATGCATTAACTTTTCAAATATTAACTAACTTGTCTAACTCAGCTAGTAGAGCGTAAGACTCTTAACCGTGGGGTTGTAGGTTCGAGCCCCAACGTGGGGTGATTGATTTTTGCTTGAAATCCACTTTTTGGCGTTAAATTTACCCCGCGGTGTGAGTGAGCGTGGTTCAATGCTTAAATATCTATCATTATGTGTTACATATGACATTTTTCAATTATGTTTTGTTAGGTTCTGTTTTTTTATGAATAACCAATGCATTTTTATCTTTACAAATTTTATCTAGTCCGTCTAGCTAAGTTGGTCGAGCGCAAAGCTCTTAACCTTGCGGTCGTCAAACTTACTGTGGGCGTGATGCATAGCTTGAAAATATATCTAGTTTATCTACCTAAGTTGGAAGACCGCAAAGTTCTTATCCTTGTGGTCGTCAAACCCACTACCCGTGTGATTCAATACTTGAAATTAGCAAATGCATAAACTTTACAAGTGCACGATTCAGTGCCTAAACATTTTTTAATTATTTCAAGTTAGGTGTCCGTTTTATTTAATAACAAAGGTATTACATTTAAAAATATATACTTTCATAGAAAATGATTAAATTTTCAAACTTTATCTAGCCCGTCTAGCTCAGTTGGTAGAGCGCAAGGCTCTTAACCTTGTGGTCGTGGGTTCGAGCCCCACGGTGGGCGTGAGTGTTTCAATGCTTGAAGTCAATTTTATTTGGATTTAAATTTTCTAATTTTGTAAAGACTGTCTAGCTCAGTTTGTGGTTGTCATAATTCAAAGCTTGAATGTATCATATATATTTATATATGTGCTACGACCTTTATTAATTATTTATAGATAGGTATCAATTTTTTTGTGAATAACAAAGGCATGGTAGGCGTGAGTGATTCAATGCTTGAAATCCATTTTTGGCATTAAATTTATAGATTTCATCTAGCCCGTCTAGCTAATGTTGTACGCAAGGCTCTTAACATGGTGGGTGTTATTTAATGATGGAATGTATCATATATATGTGCTACGACATTTTAAATTGTTTCTAGTTGCGTATCCATTTTTTTTAAATAACCAATGCATTAGCTATACAAATTTTATTTAGCACGTCTGACTCAGTTTGTAGAGCTCAATGGTCTTAACATTGTGCTCATGGGTTTGAGCCTCATGGTGGGTATGTGCGTGGTTCAATGTTTAAATCTCAATCATTATGTACTAGAAACGACATTTTTCAATCATTTATTTTAGGTATCCTTTTTATATGAATATTAAATGCAGTATTATATTCATAAATTTTATCTAGTCCATCTAGCAGAGTTGGTAGAGCGCAAAGTTCTTAACCCTGTGGACGTCAAACCTACCTTGGGCGTGATTCAATGCATAATTTTTTTTATGTAATCCGTCTAGCTGAGCTTTAAGGGCGCAGACCTCTTAACCTTTTGGTTGTCAAACCCACTGTGAGCGTGATTAAACGCTTGAAAATAGAAAATGCATTAACTTTAAAAGTGCTTGATTCAATTCTTGAAACATTATTCGGTTATATCTAGTTAGGTATCAATTTTTCATTAATAGAAAACTCATTAAATTTAACAAATATTTAACTGGATAGAAAATGCATTAACTTTTCAAATATTAACTAACTTGTCTAACTCAGCTAGTAGAGCGTAAGACTCTTAACCGTGGGGTTGTAGGTTAGAGCCGCAACGTGGGGTGATTGATTTATTGCTTGAAATCCACTTTTTGGCGTTAAATTTACCCCGCGGTGTGAGTGAGCGTGGTTCAATGCTTAAATATCTATCATTATATGCTACATATGACATTTTTCAATTATGTTTTGTTAGGTTCTGTTTTTTTATGAATATCAAATGCATTTTTATCTTTACAAATTTTATCTAGTCCGTCTAGCTAAGTTGGTCGAGCGCAAAGCTCTTAACCTTGCGGTTGTCAAACTTACTGTGGGCGTGATTCATAGCTTGAAAATATATCTAGTTTGTCTACCTAAGTTGGAAGACCGCAAAGTTCTTATCCTTGTGGTCGTCAAATCCACTTCCCGTGTGATTCAATACTTGAAATTAGCAAATGCATAAACTTTACAAGTGCACGATTCAGTGCCTAAACATTTTTTAATTAGTTCAAGTTAGGTGTCCATTTTATTTAATAACAAAGGTATTACATTTAAAAATATATACTTTCATAGAAAATGATTAAATTTTCAAACTTTATCTAGCCCGTCTAGCTCAGTTGGTAGAGCGCAAGGCTCTAAACCTTGTGGTCGTGGGTTCGAGCCCCACGGTGGGCGTGAGTCTTTCAATGCTTGAAGTCAATTTTATTTGGATTTAAATTTTCAAATTTTGTAAACACTATCTAGCTCAGTTTGTGGTTGTCATAATTCAAAGCTTGAATGTATCATATATATTTATATATGTGCTACGACCTTTATTAATTATTTATAGATAGGTATCAATTTTTTTGTGAATAACAAAGGCATGGTAGGCGTGAGTGATACAATGCTTGAAATCAATTTTTGGCATTAAATTTATAGATTTCATCTAGCCCGTCTAGCTAATGTTGTACGCAAGGCTCTTAACATGGTGGGTGTTATTTAATGCTGGAATGTATCATATATATGTGCTACGACATTTTAAATTGTTTCTAGTTGCGTATCCATTTTTTTTTAAATAACCAATGCATTAGCTATACAACTTTTATTTAGCACGTCTGACTCAGTTTGTAGAGCTCAATGGTCTTAACATTGTGCTCATGGGTTTGAGCCTCGTGGTGGGTATGTGCGTGGTTCAATGTTTAAATCTCAATCATTATGTACTAGAAACGACATTTTTCAATCATTTATTTTAGGTATCCTTTTTATATGAATATTAAATGCAGTATTATATTCATAAATTTTATCTAGTCCATCTAGCAGAGTTGGTAGAGCGCAAAGTTCTTAACCTTGTGGACGTCAAACCTACCTTGGGCGTGATTCAATGCATAATTTTTTTTATGTAATCCGTCTAGCTGAGCTTTAAGGGCGCAGACCTCTTAACCTTTTGGTTGTCAAACCCACTGTGAGCGTGATTAAACTCTTGAAAATAGAAAATGCATTAACTTTACAAGTGCTTGATTCAATTCTTGAAACATTATTCGGTTATATCTAGTTAGGTATCAATTTTTCGTTAATAGAAAACTCATTAAATTTAACAAATATTTAATTGGATAGAAAATGCATTAACTTTTCAAATATTAACTAACTTGTCTAACTCAGCTAGTAGAGCGTAAGACTCTTAACCGTGGGGTTGTAGGTTAGAGCCGCAACGTGGGGTGATTGATTTATTGCTTGAAATCCACTTTTTGGCGTTAAATTTACCCCGCGGTGTGAGTGAGCGTGGTTCAATGCTTAAATATCTATCATTATATGCTACATATGACATTTTTCAATTATGTTTTGTTAGGTTCTGTTTTTTTTATGAATATCAAATGCATTTTTATCTTTACAAATTTTATCTAGTCCGTCTAGCTAAGTTGGTCGAGCGCAAAGCTCTTAACCTTGCGGTTGTCAAACTTACTGTGGCCGTGATGCATAGCTTGAAAATATATCTAGTTTGTCTACCTAAGTTGGAAGACCGCAAAGTTCTTATCCTTGTGGTCGTCAAATCCACTTCCCGTGTGATTCAATACTTGAAATTAGCAAATGCATAAACTTTACAAGTGCACGATTCAGTGCCTAAACATTTTTTAATTATTTCAAGTTAGGTGTCCGTTTTATTTAATAACAAAGGTATTACATTTAAAAATATATACTTTCATAGAAAATGATTAAATTTTCAAACTTTATCTAGCCCGTCTAGCTCAGTTGGTAGAGCGCAAGGCTCTTAACCTTGTGGTCGTGCCCCCTACGGTGGGCGTGAGTCTTTCAATGCTTGAAGTCAATTTTATTTGGATTTAAATTTTCTAATTTTGTAAAGACTGTCTAGCTCAGTTTGTGGTTGTCATAATTCAAAGCTTGAATGTATCATATATATTTATATATGTGCTACGACCTTTATTAATTATTTATAGATAGGTATCAATTTTTTTGTGAATAACAAAGGCATGGTAGGCGTGAGTGATACAATGCTTGAAATCCATTTTTGGCATTAAATTTATAGATTTCATCTAGCCCGTCTAGCTAATGTTGTACGCAAGGCTCTTAACATGGTGGGTGTTATTTAATGCTGGAATGTATCATATATATGTGCTACGACATTTTAAATTGTTTCTAGTTGCGTATCCATTTTTTTTTTAAATAACCAATGCATTAGCTATACAACTTTTATTTAGTACGTCTGACTCAGTTTGTAGAGCTCAATGGTCTTAACATTGTGCTCATGGGTTTGAGCCTCGTGGTGGGTATGTGCGTGGTTCAATGTTTAAATCTCAATCATTATGTACTAGAAACGACATTTTTCAATCATTTATTTTAGGTATCCTTTTTATATGAATATTAAATGCAGTATTATATTCATAAATTTTATCTAGTCCATCTAGCAGAGTTGGTAGAGCGCAAAGTTCTTAACCTTGTGGACGTCAAACCTACCTTGGGCGTGATTCAATGCATAATTTTTTTTATGTAATCCGTCTAGCTGAGCTTTAAGGGCGCAGACCTCTTAACCTTGTGGTTGTCAAACCCACTGTGAGCGTGATTAAACTCTTGAAAATAGAAAATGCATTAACTTTACAAGTGCTTGATTCAATTCTTGAAACATTATTCGGTTATATCTAGTTAGGTATCAATTTTTCGTTAATAGAAAACTCATTAAATTTAACAAATATTTAATTGGATAGAAAATGCATTAACTTTTCAAATATTAACTAACTTGTCTAACTCAGCTAGTAGAGCGTAAGACTCTTAACCGTGGGGTTGTAGGTTCGAGCCCCAACGTGGGGTGATTGATTTTTGCTTGAAATCCACTTTTCGGCGTTAAATTTACCCCGCGGTGTGAGTGAGCGTGGTTCAATGCTTAAATATCTATCATTATGTGTTACATATGACATTTTTCAATTATGTTTTGTTAGGTTCTGTTTTTTTATGAATAACCAATGCATTTTTATCTTTACAAATTTTATCTAGTCCGTCTAGCTAAGTTGGTCGAGCGCAAAGCTCTTAACCTTGCGGTCGTCAAACTTACTGTGGGCGTGATGCATAGCTTGAAAATATATCTAGTTTGTCTACCTAAGTTGGAAGACCGCAAAGTTCTTATCCTTGTGGTCGTCAAACCCACTACCCGTGTGATTCAATACTTGAAATTAGCAAATGCATAAACTTTACAAGTGCACGATTCAGTGCCTAAACATTTTTTAATTATTTCAAGTTAGGTGTCCGTTTTATTTAATAACAAAGGTATTACATTTAAAAATATATACTTTCATAGAAAATGATTAAATTTTCAAACTTTATCTAGCCCGTCTAGCTCAGTTGGTAGAGCGCAAGGCTCTTAACCTTGTGGTCGTGGGTTCGAGCCCCACGGTGGGCGTGAGTGTTTCAATGCTTGAAGTCAATTTTATTTGGATTTAAATTTTCTAATTTTGTAAATACTATCTAGCTCAGTTTGTGGTTGTCATAATTCAAAGCTTGAATGTATCATATATATTTATATATGTGCTACGACGTTTATTAATTATTTATAGATAGGTATCAATTTTTTTGTGAATAACAAAGGCATGGTAGGCGTGAGTGATTCAATGCTTGAAATCCATTTTTGGCATTAAATTTATAGATTTCATCTAGCCCGTCTAGCTAATGTTGTACGCAAGGCTCTTAACATGGTGGGTGTGATTTAATGCTGGAATGTATCATATATATGTGCTACGACATTTTTAATTGTTTCTAGTTGCGTATCCATTTTTTTTAAATAACCTATGCATTAGCTATACAACTTTTATTTAGCACGTCTGACTCAGTTGGTAGAGCTTAATGGTCTTAACATTGTGCTCATGGGTTTGAGCCTCATGGTGGGTATGTGCGTGGTTCAATGTTTAAATCTCAATCATTATGTACTAGAAACGACATTTTTCAATTATTTATTTTAGGTATCCTTTTTATATGAATATTAAATGCATTATTATATTCATAAATTTTATCTAGTCCATCTAGCAGAGTTGGTAGAGCGCAAAGTTCTTAACCTTGTGGACGTCAAACCTACCTTGGGCGTTGATGGATATGTGTCCAATTCGGGTTCGTATTTATATTCGGGCCTCGTAAACACGTCAAAATTACATCTCGACTTGAAAAACGTCTCCCAAAGGGTCAAAACGGTCCGGAAGCGCGTTACGCGCGTCCGGACCGGACCTCTGGATTGCGCAAAGCAATCAGGAGGTCCGGATTGCATTTGCAACCCGGACCTCCGGATTGCATTACGGGTATTGTGCGATTACCGTTTTCGCGATTACCGTTACGTGTAGAGAAGTCGAGTTCGCGCATTGCCAATATGGATGACGGTTACCGCTTGCTTTTGAACCGTCATCAAACCGCTTTAAAACCGGGTCCGGTTCCAAGGAAGCCTATAAATAGGAGGCCTTGGCCACGCATTTTCACACATCCTCTCATTTGCCCAACTTTGGTATTTTGAGCTCTGACTTCTCTCTAGAAATATTTTCTCTCTCTAGAATTTCTCTTTTAGCCCTATAGTGACTTAAGCTTCGGAGAGGGCTCCGCTAGCACCACCCCCCCCTCTCCGTGCTAGCACCGGTCCTTTGTGCAGGAATCAACGCCCAGACGTCCGGACTTGTGCACAGACCACCGCCTTCTGAGACTCAGACGTCCCCCTGAGACACAACCGCGCTTTGAGACACAGACCTTTCAGGGACTCAACCGAACACTCGTCAGTGGCACAAACCTCTTTCAGACGAAGGGTTACAGCCCGAAAACCCGTTCAACCATACGAACAGACGCGTCCCCACGACCCAGTTCACCCAGGACGCAACATTGGCGCCGTCTACGTGATTCGAACAAGAAGCTACCATACCGCAAAAACAATGCACGAGACCGATGACACCAACTTGGAGTTTGTTGACATAAAGGATGCCGCCTTTGAAGATGTCATTGATCTCTCATCAAAAGACAATGAGCACGTTGCATACCACAACGCCTTGCCCATAACCTCGCAGAAGCCGATAAGAAGACAACTTGGATCCTTCCACATCCCTGTTGCCACATCCAATGCTTTCTTCACTCCAACAAGAAATGCATCCTCCAAACAATGCGACCAAGGAGCCTTCCAATACAAAGGTGTCAACCCGTCACCTCCTCTGCCTCCAATCAACGGACAAGTTGAGACGATAGGGACAAAGTCTCGACTCACAAGTCATCAAGACACACTGCACCAAAGAATAGAGGGGCAATGCACGGAAGATACCTTCCAGTATCAACAGCCAAGGCACGAAGCTGCACGCTCATGCAACCTGTACGTGATAACACAACACCAAAAAGAGGCATTGAAACAACCCCCAAAGCAGAATCAAGCAAAACCGCCCTCAAGCGGTCAGCAAGGAAGAAATTGGCAGCCTCAGCCAAAAAGACCTCTTCTAGGAGATTTCCAGAAGCAAAATGAAGTAAACCTCGCTGACTGCATTCCTTTGAATGCCCCGCTATCCGTGATATTGAGAGAGATGAAAGATGCGAACATGTGGAAAGAGCTGAACAATTTCAGAAAAGGTCCGCTGGGGAAAGACAAAGACAAGTGGTGTGAAAACCATGAGGTCTTCGGCCACGAAACGGACAGCTGTGTCAGCCTACGTAACCGCATTAACAGCTTCGTCCTCAAAGGAAAATTAAAGCAATTCGTCGATCAAGGCGACAGCCCTCCAAAGAAGACTCAAGCAGAGTCATCCAAAATACACAATAGAAGGTCCTTCCACAAGGACAAGCCAAGACGATGCTGACATCTGTCACAAGGAGGGACGGGAAAAACCTGTTAGTGACGATGATGTCCCAATCACGGAATTGACAACAAGAACCTTGAAGGCAATAATTAAAAAGGAGATACACGTCTCCTGGAAAAAGAGACAACAACAACAAAAGAGGCCATTCCAGTCAAATGCCCAAAGGATCAAAGAGTCCAACCTCGCCAAATGTGTTCCATTGAACACACCGTTATCTGTCATCTTGAAAGAAATGAAAGAAACCAAGCTGTCGAAAAAGCCCTCAAAATTCTACAAGGGACCATTGGGAAAAGATGAAAGCAAATGGTGTGAAAATCATGAAGTATACGGCCACGAAACCGAAAGCTGTGTTGGACTAAGGTTTCACATAAACAGCTTGATCTTAGAAGGAAAAATGAAGAAGTATATCGACCATGGCAATAAGCATCAAAGGAAGCCTCGTGTGAAGTCTTCAGAAAAAGGCAAGGGAAAAGAAAAGACGGATGATAATCCACCTACCGCCAAACGCCAGAAAAACAACGTCACTTATGGAACCAATTGTGACGACTTGTACAATCTTTGGAGTATGAAGGCAGAAGAAGCAAATCTCAAACTCCCGGAAAACAAACTTCACCGCCCACTTGAGCCAACGACTGCCTTCCTTGGCAAAGATGTTGAAGAACAACACAAGCAAAGTAAAACTTGGGGGCATGATATCAACTTTTGTTCATCCCCAAAGGTGGAGATTGAAGAGCTCAACACACTAGATGCATTGAGAAACTATGTGGCACGTGGCAGAATCAACTAGCCAACAAATCACCTATGAGGACGTCAAACACATCAGTACATATCTATGCCTTGCATGATATTTTGGATTAAACGCGAAGCAACAAAACTACGGTCTATTATCTACATCAATAATCCAAGATATTATGCCATGTGCAAGCAAAAATCTATTACGCGTTATGACAACGCTTATCATCAACAACAACTTACTCATATTGACGACTACATCAAAAGGCGTCATCACGGAATCGAAAACTTGGAGTTAAAACCAAGATATTTTCAAAGTCGGCATGCTGCAACTACATATAACGGATGATACTTGGAAAAGCCACAATATGCATACCGATCATGATCCGCACCTATCACGTCCGCACTCAGGGAAGTTTCCTACACAAACAAGGAATCCTCGTATCAGATTCCTTTACTTCATTTATTATATGCATGACTAAAAGAAAAATTTCATGACTTCATACTTTTGCAAACTTATAAAAATTGTGATTATCTGACAAAAATAACTCTGCTCGTAGGTACATGCTACACTACGATTACTACTCAGGAATTACGCCAAGTAGTAACCTATGCACAAAAAACTACTTCAACAATACAAACTAAGCATTGTGTTCAAGGAGGGATTTATGGTATACAACACCAACATATCTATTATCTACACCAGCAGGGAGTTTATTTCTCCATTCATAACATAGGCGTCTATCTCAAGAAGATGCCGGCAACACAAAGCCATCAAGCTATGTGCACAATCAACTTATATTCCTCAATGACAACCTGCGGATTATCTATCAAAACGACGACTATTTAGAGACGTCATCTACAAACAACTCCTTGGAATAACACCAAGGTCTACTATCAAAATGACGACTATTCCAAAGGCGTCAACTACAAGCAATATCTTGGATTAACACCAAGGCCTACTATCAAAAATAGCATGTTGAGGTACCCTCTTTGTAAAGACAATCTCCATGTTTACTTCTAAAAAATGGCATGCTGTGACATCTCTTGTTAGAGGCAAATCCTCATGTTCATAGCCATTCCCTGGATTCAGAACAGGATGGGCAAATACAATACGGGACTGATCACCCCGTAAGTGGCGGAAGTTCTCTTGTTAGACAACGACCCCACTACTACTATAATAAGTGGCGAAAGTCCTCTTGTTAGATGACAATCCCATACTACGAATTCCTATTTAGGGTTCACTCTTCACGGCAAAAGTCCTCTTGTTAGATGACAATCCCATACTACGAATTCCTATTTAGGGTTCACTCTTCACGGCAAAAGTCCTCTTGTTAGATGACAATTCCGTACTACAGATTTTCAAACCGTGTTGTATGTTTCCTGGACGCAGAAAACATGCATCACAATTCATATTTTCAAAAGTGTTACATGGTCCCTGGACGCAGGAATCATGTATCACAAGTATTTTACCAAATATTTTGTCAAATGTTTCATCAGATATTTTATGTATCAAACACCTTTCCAAATATTTTATCAACACGGTTTTTTGGGTGTATCACATTCAGTGCCAAAATATTTTTTCAAATATTTTACCAACAAGCTTTTTAGGGTTCACAAAATATTTCTTCAAAAACTAAAATGTTTTTACGTATGCTTCCCCAACGCGGGTTGATACACGCTGGCAGGTGCGCACCCTGTTTAAAACTCATAAAATTTACAAGTCGAGTCTTGTACAACGTCGCCTTAGAGTGGAACTAAGAGACGGTATAAACTAGTATCTTGCTTAGCCAAGATAACACCTTTCAAATACACTACATGTTAAGAAATATTGCTATACGCAAAATACTTGGCAGGTTGCAACATATATAGCGGCAAACTATTCAGGAAAGAAGGGCAATATGCATAATGCATCATGCAAGCAATCAGGAGAGCATCTCAACTCATCAATCAAGAAGTGGCTATCGGTCACGACTGCGGGGACTATGTCTACGTTACTAGTCATCCACATTCAATAAACACAGTAAGTGATAACGATATGAAATATTACTAACAAGTTATCATGCAAACTACTATGTATAAAGCAGGTTCAAACGACGTAGTTCAAAGCGAACAAGTCGTAAGCAACAACTAAGGAACAACTACAACAAGTGTCCAAACATAGAAGCCGGGGGGCAAACAGACTCAGAAACGAGTTCAACATATCCAAAAGATGGCACAGATTAAAGAATGCCATCATCTCTGACAGAACTGGGCGGAACAGGCAGAAGTTGCACATTAGTGTCGCCACCGTCTTCTCCAAACAAAAACCTACAATGCAAGTCGCAACATCCTATGCTCTACCCATCTCGCCATGCCTTGGAATCTAACCAAGAGGGGCTATCATAACACTTAACAATGAGCGACATACAGTCGCAACTACGGAAATCATGTTCATCATCTAAGGATATCTACCCTATCTTCCAAGTCCAAAGCATATGGACGGCATAGATAACTCAAGGTATGAAATATTACTAACAAGTTATCACATGATTATTATTGAAAACAGGTCCAGGTGACGAAATATCATGCAAGCAAAGGCATGAATAAAGAATTATCAACATCAACCCATTCACAAAGGGTTCAACATGCTGGAAGCAGACAGCCCGACAGCAACCAAGAGTTAACATCATCTCTAAGGACTTATGGCAAAGAGTTCATAATGTCAACATCAAATGCAATGTCGTCATCCACACAAAAGACACGACAAGAATGATTGTTTCAACATTCAGCACAACATAGCTCTTCAACATAAGGGCGACAATCAGCAATACGGGCATCAAAATCAGCAATCAACAAATACTTACCTCAGTAGGAGTAACGCTCCTCCTTGGGCTGGTCCCTCGACCGGGGGGCAGAAGACACCACTGCACAACCCTCAACTCTATTTCCTTTATCACAAGAAGGAATTAGCACGGTCATGCTCAGCATAAAGAACTAAGAATCGCTCGAGGAACGCGCCCCTGCGTCGGATCTTTCGAGAATTATGCCAAAAACAGAAACTGCTGTAAGCGATAACTTGAAAAATTAACAAGTTCAAAGAAAATACAATGAGACGTCTTACTCACAAGCCTTTAACCGCTACCGTGTCCAAAGACTCCAGAGTAGCGGGGACACTTGTATGGACATTCCTCTCAACAAATGGATTTCTGTACACATCAGCTATCCGCAAAGACAAGCTTTTTCCCATCAAGATGGAGATAATGAACTTACTCACGGTAACAACCGTGGAAAGACTCTGATAAGAGGACAGCAAGATCTGATATCCTGGAAGATGCTACCAACAATCCAGTCAGTGCGTAAACACGCACCAACACTTGTGCAAGCATTTATGCAACAGACGCTACATGTGAAACAACCATGTACGTACAAGACTTGTTAGTCTTCATGCAACAAGTAACAAGCATCACGCAAGGGGGGCAACCTCTTCAACACATTAACCTTGCATGACAACACCGAGCTCATACTCGCAGAATACAAGATTACAATGTTGGAATATTTTCTAAGTACTTGGCTCAGGATGACAGTCAGCATATTGCAAACTGTCAGCATACAACCACATGTCAGCATATTATCAGGAGTTGGCATATAAACTGTGTTCGCAAGCATACAGATACAACATACACAGCCAGAGATGGTGAAAAGATTCTAAGTGCGGGGGCAAATACGCACACACAGTGTACGTACATACATGTCGACAAGGATGCATGTCGACAAGAAGAAAATATTTTCTAAGTGTTTCCATGTACGTACATACATGTCGACAAAGATTCATGTCGACAAGGAGAAAAATATTTTCTAAGTGTTTCCATGTACATACATACATGTCAACAAGGATGCATGTCGACAAGGAGAAAATATTTTCTAAGTGTTTCCATGTACGTACATAAATGTCGACAAGGATGCATGTCGACAAGGAGGAAAATATTTTCTAAGTGTTTCCATGTATGTACATACATGTCGACAAGGATGCATGTCGACAAGGAGAAAAATATTTTCTAAGTGTTTCCATGTACGTACATACATGTCGACAAGGATGCATGTCGACAAGGAGAAAATATTTTCTAAGTGTTTCCATGTACGTACGTACATGTCGACAAGGATGCATGTCGACAAGGAGAAAAATATTTTCTAAGTGTTTCCATGTACGTACATACATGTCGACAAGGATGCATGTCGACAAGGAGAAAAATATTTTCTAAGTGTTTCCATGTACGTACATACATGTCGACAAGGATGCATGTCGACAAGGAGAAAATATTTTCTAAGTGTTTCCATGTACGTACATACATGTCGACAAGGATGCATGTCGACAAGGAGAAAATATTTTCTAAGTGTTTCCATGTACGCAGATACATGTCGACAAGGAGAAAATATTTTCTAAGTGTTTCCATGTACGTACATACATGTCGACAAGGATGCATGTCGACAAGGAGAAAATATTTTCTAAGTGTTTCCATGTACGTACGTACATGTCGACAAAGATGGATTGCCTACAACAAGTAGCTATGCCTCCTAATCACACCTACGACGCTCATCGACAAAGCTCATACGACAACATCTATGGTAACAAGCATTAGATATCGCTTAAATATTTTCTAAGTGTTTTAGCATACTTGCAGGCAATGACCGACAATCTATACCTGATGCTCAACCATTAGCGCCAACGCGCGTAGCAAAGTCAACGCGCGTAGCAAAGTCAATGCGCGTAGCAAAGTCAACGCGCGTAGCAAAGTCAACGCGCATAGCAAAGTCAACGTGCATAGCAAAGTCAACGCGCATAGCAAAATTGATATGTGCAACGAAAGTGGTCAACATCCCAAGAAGCTATCATGCAAGCGGTGCGACTAATGTGACGAACCGCGAAGAGAAAACACGACAATATTTCTCTAAGGCATCAAAGCAACAAACGACTACTTCCAAGAGATTCCCTGATGATAAGGATCAAAGGAGTAATGCACCTACACTCACACCTAAGCACTTACGGTATACTCCACCCTCTCTTCTATATATCTACTCCTACGTACGTGATTATTTTGATATTGCACGTATCAAACCCGTCATTCTACGCGTATGTTTTCATATCGCATGATTCATGATTTGATAATCGCTAAGTCGTTTTAGAAGTGTACGGACTATATTTCTTGCATCGCGTAATTACGATCTTGCCATGACCGTTACTTGTGCATGCATGTTGATAAAAACATGTTCGCATGATGTATTACTAATTGCTTATATCCCTAACAGTAACCATACTTGCACGCTACGTATGCGCATTCTCTATAGCACTAACCGTGATGACAGGAAACAAAGTCATTCGGTCGGAAAATCAAAGGACGGACGAAATCAAGATGTCTACGTCCAACCAACGACCAAAACCGAAAGGTTAGCGTCAAGCTCAAATTGGACACGTACCCTAACTTAAAAATAGAGTCAAGAAAGGTTCTAAACCGTTACTTGACTCGGGGGCAAGTGATGGATATGTGTCCAATTCGGGTTCGTATTTATATTTCGGGCCTCGTAAACACGTCAAAATTACATCTCGACTTGAAAAACGTCTCCCAAAGGGTCAAAACGGTCCGGAAGCGCGTTACGCGCGTCCGGACCGGACCTCCGGATTGCGCAAAGCAATCCGGAGGTTCGGGTTGCATTGCAACCCTAACATCCGGATTGCATTTGCAACCCGGACCTCCGGGTTGCAGCAATCCGGACCTCGCCGAATTGCCCAAATTCGACGAGGTCCGGATTGCATTACGGGTATTGTGCGATTACCGTTTTCGCGATTACCGTTACGTGTAGAGAAGTCGAGTTCGCGCATTGCCAATATGGATGAAGGTTACCGCTTGCTTTTGAACCGTCATCAAACCGCTTGAAAACCGGGTCCGGTTCCAAGGAAGCCTATAAATAGGAGGCCTTGGCCACCCATTTTCACACATCCTCTCATTTGCCCAACTTTGGTATTTTGAGCTCTGACTTCTCTCTACAAATATTTTCTCTCTCTAGAATTACTCTTTTAGCCCTATAGTGACTTAAGCTTCGGAGAGGGCTCCGCTAGCACCACCCCCCCCCCTCTCTGTGCTAGCACCGGTCCTTTGTGCAGGAATCGACGCCCAGACGTCCGGACTTGTGCACAGACCACCGCCTTCTGAGACTCAGACATCCCCCTGAGACACAACCGTGCTTTGAGACACAGACCTTTCCGGGACTCAACCGAACACTCGTCAGTGGCACAAACCTCTTTCAGACGAAGGGTTACAGCCCGAAAACCTGCTCAACCATACGAACAGACGCGTCCCCACGACACAGTTCACCCAGGACGCAACAGGCGTGATTCAATGCATAATTTTTTTAATGTAATCCGTCTAGCTGAGCTTTAAGGGCGCACACCTCTTAATCTTGTAGTTGTCAAACCCACTGTGAGCGTGATTAAATGCTTGAAATAGAAAATGCATTAACTTTACAAGTGCTTGATTCAGTTCTTGAAACATTATTCGGTTATATCTAGTTAGGTATCAATTTTTCGTTAATAGAAAACTCATTAAATTTAACAAATATTTAATTGGATAGAAAATGCATTAACTTTTCAAATATTAACTAACTTGTCTAACTCAGCTAGTAGAGCGTAAGACTCTTAACCGTGGGGTTGTAGGTTCGAGCCCCAACGTGGGGTGATTGATTTATTGCTTGAAATCCACTTTTTGGCGTTAAATTTACCCCGCGGTGTGAGTGAGCGTGGTTCAATGCTTAAATATCTATCATTATGTGCTACATATGACATTTTTCAATTATGTTTTGTTAGGTTCTGTTTTTTTATGAATAGCAAATGCATTTTTATCTTTATAAATTTTATCTAGTCCGTCTAGCTAAGTTGGTCGAGCGCAAAGCTCTTAACCTTGCGGTCGTCAAACTTACTGTGGGCGTGATGCATAGCTTGAAAATATATCTAGTTTGTCTACCTAAGTTGGAAGACCGCAAAGTTCTTATCCTTGTGGTCGTCAAACCCACTGCCCGTGTGATTCAATACTTGAAATTAGCAAATGCATAAACTTTACAAGTGCGCGATTCAGTGCCTAAATTTTTTTTAATTATTTCAAGTTAGGTGTCCGTTTTATTTAATAACAAAGGTATTACATTTAAAAATATATACTTTCATAGAAAATGATTAAATTTTCAAACTTTATCTAGCCCGTCTAGCTCAGTTGGTAGAGCGCAAGGCTCTTAACCTTGTGGTCGTGGGTTCGAGCCCCACGGTGGGCGTGAGTGTTTCAATGCTTGAAGTCAATTTTATTTGGATTTAAATTTTCTAATTTTGTAAAGACTGTCTAGCTCAGTTTGTGGTTGTCGTAATTCAAAGCTTGAATGTATCATATATATTTATATATGTGCTACGACGTTTATTAATTATTTATAGATAGGTATCAATTTTTGTGTGAATAACAAAGGCATGGTAGGCGTGAGTGATTCAATGCTTGAAATCCATTTTTGGCATTAAATTTATAGATTTCATCTAGACCGTCTAGCTAATGTTGTACGCAAGGCTCTTAACATGGTGGGTGTGATTTAATGCTGGAATGTATCATATATATGTGTTACAACATTTTTAATTGTTTCTAGTTGCGTATCCTTTTTTTTTTTAAATAACCAATGCATTAGCTATACAACTTTTATTTAGCACGTCTGACTCAGTTGTTAGAGCTCAATGGTCTTAACATTGTGCTCATGGGTTTGAGCCTCATGGTGTGTATGTGCGTGGTTCAATGTTTAAATCTCAATCATTATGTACTAGAAACGACATTTTTCAATTATTTATTTTAGGTATCCTTTTTATATGAATATTAAATGCATTATTATATTCATAAATTTTATCTAGTCCATCTAGCAGAGTTGGTAGAGCGCAAAGTTTTTAACCTTGTGGACGTCAAACCTACCTTGGGCGTGATTCAATGAATAATTTTTTTTATGTAATCCGTCTAGCTGAGCTTTAAGGGCGCAGACCTCTTAACCTTGTGGTTGTCAAACCCACTGTGAGCGTGATAAAATGCTTGAAAATAGAAAATGCATTAACTTTACAAGTGCTTGATTCAATTCTTGAAACATTATTCGGTTATATCTAGTTAGGTATCAATTTTTCGTTAATAGAAAACTCATTAAATTTAAAAAATATTTAATTTGATAGAAAATGCATTAACTTTTCAAATATTAACTAACTTGTCTATCTCAGCTAGTAGAGCGTAAGACTCTTAACCGTGGGGTTGTAGGTTCGAGCCCCAACGTGGGGTGATTGATTTATTGCTTGAAATCCACTTTTTGGCGTTAAATTTACCCCGCGGTGTGAGTGAGCGTGGTTCAATGCTTAAATATCTATCATTATGTGCTACATATGACATTTTTCAATTATGTTTTGTTAGGTTCTGTTTTTTTATGAATAGCAAATGCATTTTTATCTTTACAAATTTTATCTAGTCCGTCTAGCTAAGTTGGTCGAGCGCAAAGCTCTTAACCTTGCGGTCGTCAAACTTACTGTGGGCGTGATGCATAGCTTGAAAATATATCTAGTTTGTCTACCTAAGTTGGAAGACCGCAAATTTCTTATCCTTGTGGTCGTCAAACCCACTGCCCGTGTGATTCAATACTTGAAATTAGCAAATGCATAAACTTTACAAGTGCGCGATTCAGTGCCTAAATTTTTTTTAATTATTTCAAGTTAGGTGTCTGTTTTATTAAATAACAAAGGTATTACATTTAAAAATATATACTTTCATAGAAAATGATTAAATTTTCAAACTTTATCTAGCCCGTCTAGCTCAGTTGGTAGAGCGCAAGGCTCTTAACCTTGTGGTCGTGGGTTCGAGCCCCAATGTGGGCGTGAGTGTTTCAATGCTTATAGTCAATTTTATTTGGATTTAAATTTTCTAATTCTGTAAAGACTGTCTAGCTTAGTTTGTGGTTGTCGTAATTCAAAGCTTGAATGTATCATATATATTTATATATGTGCTACGACGTTTATTAATTATTTATAGATTGGTATCAATTTTTGTGTGAATAACAAAGGCATGGTAGGCGTGAGTGATTCAATGCTTGAAATCCATTTTTGGCATTAAATTTATAGATTTCATCTAGACCGTCTAGCTAATGTTGTACGCAAGGCTCTTAACATGGTGGGTGTGATTTAATGCTGGAATGTATCATATATATGTGTTACGACATTTTTAATTGTTTCTAGTTGCGTATCCTTTTTTTTTTTAAATAACCAATGCATTAGCTATACAACTTTTATATAGCACGTCTGACTCAGTTGGTAGAGCTCAATGGTCTTAACATTGTGCTCATGGGTTTGAGCCTCATGGTGGGTATGTGCGTGGTTCAATGTTTAAATCTCAATCATTCTGTACTAGAAACGACATTTTTCAATTATTTATTTTAGGTATCCTTTTTATATGAATATTAAATGCATTATTATATTCATAAATTTTATCTAGTCCATCTAGCAGAGTTGGTAGAGCGCAAAGTTTTTAACCTTGTGGACGTCAAACCTACCTTGGGCGTGATTCAATGAATAATTTTTTTTATGTAATCCGTCTAGCTGAGCTTTAAGGGCGCAGACCTCTTAACCTTGTGGTTGTCAAACCCACTGTGAGCGTGATAAAATGCTTGAAAATAGAAAATGCATTAACTTTACAAGTGCTTGATTCAATTCTTGAAACATTATTCGGTTATATCTAGTTAGGTATCAATTTTTCGTTAATAGAAAACTCATTAAATTTAACAAATATTTAATTGGATAGAAAATGCATTAACTTTTCAAATATTAACTAACTTGTCTAACTCAGCTAGTAGAGCGTAAGACTCTTAACCGTGGGGTTGTAGGTTCGAGCCCTAACGTGGGGTGATTGATTTATTGCTTGAAATCCACTTTTTGGCGTTAAATTTACCCCGCGGTGTGAGTGAGCGTGGTTCAATGCTTAAATATCTATCATTATGTGCTACATATGACATTTTTCAATTATGTTTTGTTAGGTTCTGTTTTTTTATGAATAGCAAATGCATTTTTATCTTTACAAATTTTATCTAGTCCGTCTAGCTAAGTTGGTCGAGCACAAAGCTCTTAACCTTGCGGTCGTCAAACTTACTGTGGGCGTGATGCATAGCTTGAAAATATATCTAGTTTGTCTACCTAAGTTGGAAGACCGCAAAGTTCTTATCCTTGTGGTCGTCAAACCCACTGCCCGTGTGATTCAATACTTGAAATTAGCAAATGCATAAACTTTACAAGTGCGCGATTCAGTGCCTAAATTTTTTTTAATTATTTCAAATTAGGTGTCTGTTTTATTAAATAACAAAGGTATTACATTTAAAAATATATACTTTCATAGAAAATGATTAAATTTTCAAACTTTATCTAGCCCGTCTAGCTCAGTTGGTAGAGCGCAAGGCTCTTAACCTTGTGGTCGTGGGTTCGAGCCCCACGGTGGGCGTGAGTGTTTCAATGCTTGAAGTCAATTTTATTTGGATTTAAATTTTCTAATTTTGTAAAGACTGTCTAGCTCAGTTTGTGGTTGTCGTAATTCAAAGCTTGAATGTATCATATATATTTATATATGTGCTACGACGTTTATTAATTATTTATAGATTGGTATCAATTTTTGTGTGAATAACAAAGGCATGGTAGGCGTGAGTGATTCAATGCTTGAAATCCATTTTTGGCATTAAATTTATAGATTTCATCTAGACCGTCTAGCTAATGTTGTACGCAAGGCTCTTAACATGCTGGGTGTGATTTAATGCTGGAATGTATCATATATATGTGTTACGACATTTTTAATTGTTTCTAGTTGCGTATCCTTTTTTTTTTTAAATAACCAATGCATTAGCTATACAACTTTTATTTAGCACGTCTGACTCAGTTGGTAGAGCTCAATGGTCTTAACATTGTGCTCATGGGTTTGAGCCTCATGGTGGGTATGTGCGTGGTTCACTGTTTAAATCTCAATCATTATGTACTAGAAACGACATTTTTCAATTATTTATTTTAGGTATCCTTTTTATATGAATATTAAATGCATTATTATATTCATAAATTTTATCTAATCCATCTTTCAGAGTTGGTAGAGCGCAAAGTTTTTAACCTTGTGGACGTCAAACCTACCTTGGGCGTGATTCAATGCATAATTTTTTTATGTAATCCGTCTAGCTGAGCTTTAAGGGCGCAGACCTCTTAACCTTGTGGTTGTCAAACCCACTGTGAGCGTGATAAAATGCTTGAAAATAGAAAATGCATTAACTTTACAAGTGCTTGATTCAATTCTTGAAACATTATTCGGTTATATCTAGTTAGGTATCAATTTTTCGTTAATAGAAAACTCATTAAATTTAACAAATATTTAATTGGATAGAAAATGCATTAACTTTTCAAATATTAACTAACTTGTCTAACTCAGCTAGTAGAGCGTAAGACTCTTAACCGTGGGGTTGTAGGTTCGAGCCCCAACGTGGGGTGATTGATTTATTGCTTGAAATCCACTTTTTGGCGTTAAATTTACCCCGCGGTGTGAGTGAGCGTGGTTCAATGCTTAAATATCTATCATTATGTGCTACATATGACATTTTTCACTTATGTTTTGTTAGGTTCTGTTTTTTTATGAATAGCAAATGCATTTTTATCTTTACAAATTTTATCTAGTCCGTCTAGCTAAGTTGGTCGAGCGCAAAGCTCTTAACCTTGCGGTCGTCAAACTTACTGTGGGCGTGATGCATAGCTTGAAAATATATCTAGTTTGTCTACCTAAGTTGGAAGACCGCAAAGTTCTTATCCTTGTGGTCGTCAAACCCACTGCCCGTGTGATTCAATACTTGAAATTAGCAAATGCATAAACTTTACAAGTGCGCGATTCAGCGCCTAAACATTTTTTAATTATTTCAGGTTAGGTGTCCGTTTTATTTAATAACAAAGGTATTACATTTAAAAATATATACTTTCATAGAAAATGACTAAATTTTCGAACTTTATCTAGCCTGTCTAGCTCAGTTGGTAGAGCGCAAGGCTCTTAACCTTGTTGTCGTGGGTTCGAGCCCCACGGTGGGCGTGAGTGTTTCAATGCTTGAAGTCAATTTTTTATTTATTTAAATTTTCTAATTTTGTATAGACTGTCTAGCTCATTTTGTGGTTGTCGTAATTCAATGCTTGAATGTATCATATATATTTATATCTGTGCTACGACCTTTATTAATTATTTATATATAGGTATCAATTTTTTTGTGAATAACAAAGGCATGGTAGGCGTGAGTGATTCAATGCTTGAAATCCATTTTTGGCATTAAATTTATAGATTTCATCTAGACCGTCTAGCTAATGCTGGAATGTATCATATATATATGTGCTACGACATTTTTAATTGTTTCTAGTTACGTATCCAATTTTTTTTTTATATAAATAACCAATGCATTAGCTTTACAACTTTTATTTAGCACGTCTGACTCAGTTGGTAGAGCTCAATGGTCTTAACATTGTGCTCATGGATTCGAGCCCCATGGTGGGTGTGTGCGTGGTTCAATGTTTAAATCTCAATCATTATGTACTAGAAACGACATTTTTCAATTATTTATTGTTAGGTATCCTTTTTATATGAATATTAAATGCATTATTATATTTATAAATTTTATCTAGTCCATCTAGCAGAGTTGGTAGAGCGCTAAGGTCTTAACCTTGTGGACGTCAGACCTACCGTGGGCGTGATTCAATGCATAATTCTTTTTATGTAATCCGTCTAGCTGAGCTTTTACGGCGCAGAGCTCTTAACCTTGTGGTTGTCAAAACCACCGTGAGCGTGATTCAATGCTTGAAAATAGCAAATGCATTAACTTTACAAGTGCTTGATTCAATTCTTGAAACATTATTCGGTTATTTCTAGTTAGGTATCCATTTTTATTTAATAGCAAACTCATTAAATTTAAAAAATATATAATTGGATAGAAAATGCATTAACTTTTCAAATATTAATTAACTTGTCTAGCTCAGCTAGTAGAGCGTAAGTCTCTTAACCTTGTGGTTGTAGGTTTGAGCCCCACCGTGGGGTTGTTGATTTATTGCTTGAAATCCACTTTTTGGCGTTAAATTTACCCCGCGGTGGGAGTGAGCGTGGTTCAATGCTTAAATATCTATTATTATGTGCTAAATATGACATTTTTCAATTATGTTTTGTTAGGTTCTGTTTTTTTATGAATAGCAAATGCATTTTTATCTTTACAAATTTTATCTAGTCCGTCTAGCTAACTTGGTCGAGCGCAAAGCTCTTAACCTTGTGGTCGTCAAACCCACTGCCCGTGTGATTCAATACTTGAAATTAGCAAATGCATAAACTTTACAAGTGCGCGATTCAGCGCCCAAACATTTTTTTAATTATTTCAAGTTAGGTGTCCGTTTTATTTAATAACAAAGGTATTACATTTAAAAATATATACTTCCATAGAAAATGATTAAATTTTAAAACTTTATCTAGCCCGTCTAGCTCAGTTGGTAGAGCGCAAGGCTCTTAACCTTGTGGTCGTGGGTTCGAGCCCCACGGTGGGCGTGAGTGTTTCGATGCTTGAAGTCAATTTTATATGGATTTAAATTTTCTAATTTTGTAAAGACTGTCTAGCTCAGTTTGTGGTTGTCGTAATTCAAAGCTTGAATGTATCATATATATTTATATATGTGGTACGACCTTTATTCATTATTTCTAGATAGGTATCAATTATTTTGTGAATAACAAATGCATGGTAGGCGTGAGTGATTCAATGCTTGAAATCCATTTTTTGCGTCAAACCTATGCAAAATTTTATTTATGTAATCTGTCTAGCTGAGCTTTTAGGGCGCAGAGCTCTTAACCTTGTGGTTGTCAAACCCACCGTGAGCGTGATTCAATGCTTGAAAATAGAAAATGCATTACCTTTACTAGTGCTTGATTCAATTATTGAAACATTATTTAGTTATTTCTAGTTAGGTATTCATTTTTCGTTAATAGCAAACTCATTAAATTTAAAAAAATATATAACTGGATAGAAAATGCATTAACTTTTCAATTATTAACTAACTTGTCTAGATCAGCTAGTAGAGCGTAAGACTCTTATCCTTCTGGTTGTAGGTTCAAGCCCTACCGTGGGGTGATTGATTTATTCCTTGAAATCCACTTTTTGGCGTTAAATTTACCCCGCGGTGGGAGTGATCGTGGTTCAATGCTTAAATATCTATCATTATGTGCTACATATGACATTTTTCAATTATGTTTTGTTAGGTTCTATTTTTTTATGAATAACTAATGCATTTTTATCTTTACAAATTTTATTTAGTCCATCTAGCTAAGTTGGTCGAGCGCAAAGCACTTACCTTGCGATCGTCAAACTTACTGTGGGCGTGATGCATAGCTTGAAAATATATCTAGTCTGTCTACCTAAGTTGGAAGATCGCAAAGTTCTTATCCTTGTGGTCGTCAAACCCACTGCGCGTGTGATTCAATACTTGAAATTAGCAAATGCATAAACTTTACAAGTGCGCGATTCAATGCCTAAACATTTTTCTATTATTTCAAGTTAGGTGTCCGTTTTTTTTTTTACATAGGTGTCCGTTTTATTTAATAACAAACGTATTACATTTAAATATATATACTTTCATAGTAAATGATTAAATTGTCAAAGTTTATCTTGCCCGTCTAGCTCAGTTGGTAGAGCCCCAGGCTCTTAACCTTGTGGTCGTGGGTTTGAGCCCCACGGTAGTCGTGATTGATTCAATGCTAGAATTTTTTTTTTTTTTTTTAATTTTCTAATCTCGTATAAACTGTCTAGCTCATTTTGTGGTTGTCGTAATTCAATGCTTGAATGTATCATGTATATTTATATATGTGCTACGACCTTTATTAATTATTTATAGATAAGTATCAATTTTTTTTGTGAATAACAAAGGCATGGTTGGCGTGAGCGATTCAATGCTTGAAATCCATTTTTGGCATTAAATTTATCGATTTTATCTAGCCCGTCTAGCTAATGTTGTACGCAAGGCTCTTAACATGGTGGGTGTGATTTAATGCTGGAATGTATCATATATATCTGCTACGACATTTTTTATTGTTTCTAGTTGCATATCCATTTTTAAAAAAAAAAAAAAAAAAACCAATGCATTAGCTATACAACTTTTATTTAGCACGCCTGACTCAGTTGGTAGAGCTCAATGGTCTTAACATTGTGCTCATGCCTCATGGGTTCGAGCCTCGTGGTGGTTATGTGCGTGGTTCAATGTTTAAATCTCAATCATTATGTACTAGGAACGACATTTTTCAATTATTTATTGTTAGGTATCCTTTTATATGAATATTAAATGCATTATTATATTCATAAATTTTATCTGGTTCATCTAGCTGAGTTGGTAGAGCGCAAAGTTCTTAACCTTGTGGACGTCAGACCTACCGTGGGCGTGATTCAATGCATAATTTTTTTTATGTAATCATTCTAGCTGAGCTTTTAGGGCGCAGAGCTCTTAACCTTGTGGTTGTCAAACCCACCATGAGCGTGATTCAATGCTTCAAAATAGCAAATGCATTAATTTTAAAAGTGATTCAATGCTAGAAATCCATTTTTGGAATTAAATTTATTGATTTTATCAAGCCCGTCTAGCTAATGTTGTACGCAAGGCTCTTAACATGGTGGGCCGGATTTAATGCTGAAATGTATCATATATATGTGCTACGACATTTTAATTGTTTCTAGTTACGTATCCAATTTTAGTATAAATAACAAATGCATTAGCTTTACAACATTTATTTAGCACGTATGACTCAGTTGGTAGGTTTACCAAAAAAAAAAAAAAGACTCAGTTGGTAGAGCTCAATGGTCTTAACATTGTTCTCATGGGTTTGACCCCATGGGGGGTATGTGCGTGGTTCAATGTTTAAATCTCAATCATTTTGTACTAGGAACGACATGTTCAATTATTTATTTTTAACTATCCATTTTATATGAATAGTAAATTCATTATTATATTTATAAATTTTATCTAGTCCTTCTAGCTGAGTTGGTAGAGCGCAAAGTTCTTAACTTTGTGGACGTCAAATCTACCGTGGGCGTGATTCAATGCATAATTTTTTTATATAATTCGTCTAGCTGAGATGGTAGGGCGCAAAGCTCTTAACCTTGTGGTTGCCAAACACACCGTGAGCGTGATTCAAAGCTTGAAATAGCAAATGCATTAACTTTACAAGTGCGTGATTCAGTTCTTGAAACATTATTCAATTATTTTTAGTTGGGTATCCATTTTTATTTAATAGCAAACTCATTAAATTTAAAAAAAAAAAATATGCTTGGATAGAAAATGCATTAACTTTTCAAATATTAACTAGTCCGTCTAATTCAGCAGGTAGAGCGTAAGTCTCTTAACCTTTTGGTTGTAGGTATGAACTCCACGGTGGTGTGATTGATTCATTGCTTGAAATCCATTTTTGGCGTTAAGTTTTCCCCGCGGTTGGAGTTAGCGTGGTTCAATGCTTAAATCTCTATCATTATGTGCTCTATATGACATTTTTCAATTATGTATTGTTAGGTTCCGTTTTTTAATAAATAGCAAATGCATTATTATCGTTACAGATTTTATCTAGTCCTTCTAGCTAATGTGGTAGAGCGTAAAGCTCTTAACCTTGTGGTCGTCAAACTTACTATGGGCGTGAATATAGCTTGAAAATATATCTAGTCCGTCTACCTAAGTTGGTAGAGCACAAAGCTCTTATCTTTGTGGTCGTCAAACCCCCTGCGCGCGTGATTCAATGCTTGAAATTAGCAAATGCATTAACTTTACAGGTGCACGATTCAATGCTTAAAACATTTTTCAATTATTTCAAGTTAGGTGTCGGTTTACTTTAATACCAAAGGTAATACATTTTAAAAAAAAAATATATACTTGCATAGCAAATGATTAAATTTTCAAACTTTATCTAGCATGTCTAGCTCTGTTGGTAGAGCGCAAGGCTCTTAACCTTGTCGTCGTGGGTTCGAGCCCCACGGTGGGCGTGAGTGATTCAATTCTTGAAGTCAATTTTCTTGGATTTAAATTTTCTAAATTTATATAGAATTTCTAGCTCAGTTTGCGGATCTCGTAATTCAATGCTTGAATGTATTATATATATTTATATACGTGCTACGACATTTATTAATCATTTCTAGATTGGTATCAATTTTTTTGTGAATAACAAAGGCATGGTATTGGTAGGTGTGAGTGATTCAATGCTTGAAATCCATTTTTGGAATTAAATTTATTGATTTTATCAAGCCCGTCTAGCTAATGTTGTACGCAAGGCTCTTAACATGGTGGGCCGGATTTAATGCTGAAATGTATCATATATATGTGCAACGACATATTTAATTGTTTCTAGTTACGTATCCAATTTTTTATTATAAATAACTAATGCATTAGCTTTACAACATTTATTTAGCACGACTGACTCAGTTGGTAGAGCTCTAGGGTCTTAACATTGTGCTCATGGGTTCGGCCCCCATGGTGGGTGTGTGCGTGGTTCAATGTTTAAATCTCAATCATTATGTACTAGGACGACATTTTCAATTATTTATTGTTAGCTATCCATTTTATATGAATAGTAAATGCATTATTATATTTATAAATTTTATCTTGTCCATCTAGTTGAGTTGGTAGACCGCAAAGTTCTTAACTTTGTGGACGTCAAACCAACCGTGGACGTGATTCAATGCATAATTTTTTATCTAATCCGTCTAGCTGAACTAGTAGGGCGTAAAACTCTTAACCTTGTGGTTGTCAAACCCATCGTGAGCGTGATTCAAAGCTTTAAAATAGCAAATGCATTAACTTTACAAGTGTGTGATTAAATTCTTGAAAGATTATTCAATTATTTCTAGTTCGGTATCCATTTTTATTTAATAGAAACTCATTAAATTTAAAAAATATATGCTTGGATAGAAAATGCATTAACTTTTCAAGTATTAACTAGTCTGTCTAGCTTAGCAGGTAGAGTGTAAGACTATTAACCTTGTGGTTGTAGGTTTATCTCCACGGTGGTGTGATTGATTCATTGCTTGAAATCCATTTTTTGGCATTAAGTTTTCCCCGCGGTGGGAGTGAGCGTGGTTCTATGCTTAAATATCTATCATTATGTGCTACATATGACATTTTTCAATTATGTATTGTTAGGTTCCGTTTTTTTATAAATAGCAAATGCATTTTTATCTTTACAAATTTTATCTAGTCCGTATAGCTAATGTGGTAGAGCGCAAAGCTCTTAACCTTGTGGTCGACAAACTTACTGTGGGTGTGATGCATAGTTTGAAAATATATCTAGTCCGTCTACCTAAGTTGGTAGAGCGCAAAACTCTAAATCTTGTGGTTGTTAAACCCACTACGTGTGTGATTCAATGCTTGAAATTAGCAAATGCATTAACTTTACAAGTGCTCGATTTAATGGTTAAAACATTTTTCAATTATTTCTAGTTAGGTGTCTGTTTACTTTAATAACAATGCACCCATACGTTTCTGCATGTTGCTGGATGCACCACACATGTAAGCGAACGCACCCATACGTTTTGCTATGTTGGTGAATGCACCTAAAGCTCTAATACCGTTTGTTAAATATATATGCGCTACACATGCACCTGAATGCACCCATGACAACCAACCACCGCGATGGGCGAGTAGCAGACGACCAACCACGAAGACACACGACAACGCAGTAAAGACGAGTAGTGATACAAAGATCCGTGTCTGCAGAGGTTTAGGTTTAGGGTAATTAATTTCATCACGATTGTAGAAGATGAGGATGGAGGGTATATCTGTCATTAGCAAATTCATTTATTTTTTTAATTAAAAAAATGTTTGCATGTGAGTAGGACATGAATAACTAACGACAAAAATAAACAGAACTTAAACTAAAGGTGTATTAAGCAACAAAGCAATACATATCAGTGCATTTAGCAACATGAAAAAACATATGGGTGCATTTGGCAACATAATAACTAAAACATGTGGGTGCATTTGGCTAATTAACCCTTTAAAAAATATATACTTGCATACCAAATGATTATATTTTCAAACTTTATATAGCCCGTCTAGCTCAGCTTGTAAAGTGCAAGGCTCTTAACCTTGTGGTCGAGACCCACGGTGATTGTGAGTGATTCAATTCTTGATGTCAATTTGTTTGGATTTAAATTTTCTAATTTTGTATACACTGTCTAGCTCAGTTTGTGGTTGTCGTAATTCAATCTTGAATGTATCATATATATTTATATACTATGTGCTACGGCATTTATTAATTATTTCTAGATAGCTATCAATTTTTTGTGAATCACAAAGACATGGTAGGCGTGAGTGATTCACTATTAATCACGTCATTTCGTTACTTAATTCACAAATTATCACTACTCTAATATAGACATAATTTCATAACGTTAGGAAAATGATTAAAGTGGTTTCAATCTTTACACTAATTAAGTGATCATTTATTACAAACTAATATTAGCAAACAAAATTATATAAACCGGAACCTATTAACACTAAAAAGTAAAAACATATATGTTACACCTATCTATAACACGTATTATAGGTATCACCTATCACATATCTATTACATATTATATATATTTATACTACATGTGTATATATATAGATATAAAACATAAAGTGAATACTGTACCTGGGAGATTACGAACAGAGCAACATGAAGGCTGGGGTGAACAAACACCAACAACGAAGAACTTGATAAAGCTATATCACATAAACAAGATAATAAAAATAACAATAATAATATAATAATATAAATACAAGTTTGTGATTACCACAAGAACTGTACGAGGATAATAATAGAGTATTGATATAGAATTCTCAGTCGGCTTGTTTTGTTTTCGTCCCCCTACATCGAACTGAACGACATATATATATATATACTAACAATAGATTCTAGGGTTTACTCTATTATAGGAAACAAATAAACTGATTTATTTTAACTATAAATACTAAATATTATGTATCTATCATTAATACTTAAATATATTCACAATATATATTTTAAAATATTTTGTTTACACATAAATATATAAACTATCCTAATTTTGCAGGAGCATTCTTGGAAGTTTCACAACTTGTCATATGTAGACACTTTTTCATTTACTGCATCACATGTCGCGCGTTGTCCAAAATTAGGTGTTTACCCAAGGCATAGTGGGCGTGAGTGATTCAATGTTTTTTTTTTTCAGTAGTGATTCAATGCTTTTTTTTGCCAGTAGTGATTCAATGCTTGAAATCTTTTTTTTTTTTGCATTTAATTTACTAATTTTATATAGTTCGTCTAGCTCAGATTGTACGCAAAGCTCTTAACATGGTAGGTGTAATTCAATGTTTGAATTTATCATATATATATATATATATATATATATATATATATATATATATATATATGCTACGACATTTTTTTAATAAATTCTAGTTAGTTATTCGTTTTTTATGAATAATTATGCATAAGCTTTATAAATTTTATTTAGGACGTCTAGCTCAGTTTGTAGAGCATAAGGGTCTTAACATTGTGCTCATGGGTTCTAGCCCCACGGTGGAAGTATGCAGGGTTCAATGCTTAAGGGCACGTTTGATTGTCGGTATTGCGATATCGTAATACACGTATCAGCTAATACATGCTTAGCTAATACAATGTTTGATTGTGTCATGTATTAGGATATATCTATTTAGGGGTATTTAGGTCTTTTAGACATTGTATACAATGTCTAAAAGACCTAAATACCCTTAAATAGATATATACATTTTGTAATTATTATTATAATTGAAGGCCGGCCGGGGGTCGCCGAGGACGCTGGGGGTCGCCGGAATCCGGCCGGGGGTCGCCGAAGTTTGGCCGGGAGGGTCGCCGGAATCCAACCGGAGGTTGCCGGAGTCCGGCCGGAGGTCGCTGGGGGTCCGGCCAGAGGTCGTCGGAGTCCGGCCGGGGGTCGCCGGTGGCCGATGTTATCCGAAGTTGGTGTAGTTGTATATTAAATAAGGTTAGGGGTAAATAAGTAGTTTCGGGTTTGGTATTAGTTGGTATAAGCAAATACAAAATCCCTCCTATAATTGAGTATTAACTAATACCAAGTATTAGCTAATACCAATACCAAGTGGACACAAACACGGTATTAGCTAATACGTGTATTAGGATATCGCAATACCGGTAATCAAACGTGCCCTAAATCTTATTCATGAGTTCGAGCTACGAAAAAAATTAATAATAGCAAATGCATTATTATCTTTACAAATTTTATCAAGTCTGTCTAGCTTAGTTGGTAGAGCGCAATGCACTTGACCTTGTGGTCGTCAAACCTACACATGGGTGTGATTCAATGCTAGAAAAATTTATCTAGTCTGTCTAGCTGAGTTGGTAGAGCGCAAAGCTCTTAACCCTGTAGTCATCAAACCCACCGTGCGCGTGATTAAAAAAGCTTGAAAATAGCAATGTATTAACTTAAGAAATGCGTGATTCGATGCTTGAAACATTTTTCAATTATTTCTAGTTAGGTATCCATTTTTCTTAAACAGGAAAGACATTAAATTTAAAAATATATGTTTGGATAGCAAATGCATTAACTTTACAAAGTTTGTCTAGCCAGTATACCTTAACTGGTAGAGTGCGAAGCTTTTAACATAGTCGGCGTAATTCAATGCTTGAATGTATCATATACATGTGCTACGACATTTTTTTTAATTATTTCTAGTTAGGTATCCGTTTTATCGTGAATAACAAAGGCATGGTGGACGTAAGTGATTCAACACTTCATTTCCATTTTTTGGCATTTTACTAATTTTATCTAACATTTCTAGCTCATTGTATGCAAGGCTCTTAACATGATGCTTGAATGTATCATATATATATATGTGTGTTAGGACATTTTTTTAAAAATTATTTCTAGTTAGGTATCCATTTTTTTATAAATAACCAAAGCATTAGCTTTACAATTTTTAATTAGCCCGTTTGGTTCAGTTGGTATAGCGCAAGGGTCTTAAAATTTTGCTCATGGGTTCGAGCCCCACGGTGGGAGTGTGCATGGTTCAATGCTTAAATCTCTATTTTTATGTGCTACGCATGACATTTTTCAATATTTTAATGTTAGGTATTCGTTTTTTTTTTATGAATAGAAAATGCATCATTATATTTACAATTTTTATCTAGTCCGTCTGGCTGAGTTGGTAGAGCGCAAAGTTTTTTACCTTGTGATCGTAAAACCTACCGTGGCGTGATTCAATGCTTGATAATTTATCTAGTATGTCTAGCTGAGTTAGTAGAGCCCAAAAATCTTAACCTTGTGGTCGTCAAACCCACCGTCGCCGTGATTCAGCTTGAAAATAGCAAATGCATTAACTTTACAAGTGTTTTATTCAATGATTGAAACGGTTGACATTTGGAGTAAATAGGCTGCCGTAATAGGTGCCCATTAATATAAAGCCAACAAACTAAGTCAAATTTGGGGTATGGCACATAAGAGATTTCGGGTCGGACCGAAATTCCCATGTGCCATGCGCGGCCAAAATGGCCGGCCTAAATTAGCTATATGGTTCGGCCGAAATATAGGTGAGCAACCCAAGGGTTTTGCTCACCTCCTTTTAGTTAACAGAAAATAAATTATTCTCCATTTACATCAAAGGGTTCGGCCGAGACCTTCCTCACACAAGGAGGTGCCGAATTATGACAAGCATTTCTCTCCGGAGATCCATCCAACAACCAAATTGAAGAGACTTTGCTGTGGAGACCATTTCCTGTGGATTACTCATTAATCAGAGCTCGGCAAAATACCGTCCGGTAGATCGTGAACTCCATGAATATACCCAGTCAAGGAGGTCTCGCCCTCACCTAGGGGTCCAGAGTATAGACCACAAATTTCTTTTCACATATGACGGGAAAATAGATTTAGATTAACCAAAACACTTGTTAGGGTCAAGCCTCAAGGATTTTGAAACACTAGGCGCATTTCCCTCGCGAATGCAGGATGACTTACCAAATATGTATAATTAACAGACTAATATTCGATGAAATTTATACTGACTATTTGTAATATGTTGAAACGCTATTTTTAAATAAAATATCACTCTAAAATTTGAAAAAGTAAACGAAAGACTGAAAATTTTGAACCATAAAATACCATTACACAATTTCACAAATAAATTTTAGATGTCCATACCGCATGCTACCTTTGGTCGTCGGATCCTTGTCAAGCGTCTGTTCTTCAACATATATGGCTTCGATAACCACCGACGATATCTCGCTGGAGATAGTGATGGCTCTGCCACTGAGACTGTCAGCCGCTCGTACCGCCTGGTATCTTCGTTCGCCGGCTCCGCGTCAAGCGTCTATTAAATATCAGCGAAATTTTAATTTCGATTAATTACATACATTGAATCTTGAACGGTCCGAAATTTTAATTGCGATTAATTGCATACATTGAATTTTGAACGGTCCGAAATTTTAATTGCGATTAATTGTATACATTGAATCTTGAACGATTCGAAATCAACGAAATTTTAATTGCGATTAATTGAAACTTAAAAACCCTCAGCTCCACTGTGCAATAAATGCTATGGAGTTAATGACTACAAAACTCTTAGCTCAATTGTCATAAATGCATCGATTATATGTAAAAAAACAAAATCCTCAGTTCCACATTCACTCTGTTATTATCTTTCCTTCAGAATTTATATTATATATAGATAAGTAGAAGCAACATCAAGGTCAGTACTCGACAGTATCTATATCTCTATTGCTTTTTTTTTTTTTTTAAGAGTATCCACAATGATATTAGATAGTATTACTTAAATGTAGGTTTAACTTCATTTTTTTTTTATGTAAAGTGTAAAAAAAATATTCTACAATGGTTTTAGATAACTTTCCTTAAATATGGGACCCACCTAATTTTACGTAACATATTCCTTAAATTTAGGGAATGCACTATGTATTACATAACAAATTTTTAATTAAAAATTAATTCATTTATAAGGGGTTAAGGGTCCCACTTCATACCATATGTTTGCACGAAATCAATTGTTCATACCATATATTTTTTTACCAATTTAGTACCAAACCTTTCTTTGTTGTACCGTTTTCACACCTCCGTTAAAGTCCCGTCTATTTTGACCGTTAAAAGTCATGTGTCGTGCACGTGAGTGGCCTTAAACTTTTAATATTGTTCAATTTAGTCCCTATTATACATTCCTAACTTTTAATTTGTTCAATTTAGTCCTACAATTTCAATATCGAACACTTGACCCAAATTGACCTAGCCGGACCTAGCCTAGAGCTAAATTGAACAATTTGGGTCAAGTGTTCGATATTGAAATTGTAGGACTAAATTGAACAAATTAAAAGTTAGGAGTGTATTAGAGGGACTAAACTGAACAAAACCAAAAGTTTTAGGACAATCACGTGCACGGCACATGACTTTTAACAGCCAAAATGGAACTTTAATGGAGGTATGAAAACAGTACAAAATGGAAACAGCTGGTACCAAATTGGTATTAAAAGAACATATGGTATGAACAGTGGATTTTGTGCAAAGATATGGTATGAACTGGACCATTAACTATTTTATAATTATTCTTAATATCTTATTGATGGTTATTAAGAAATTTAATAATAAAATATATTTAAGGAATATTGTTAACTAAACCACTATAAAGCAAATATTATTTATGTGTCTTAACTTTACGTATTACTTAAATTGTACATAAATGTCTACGTGGCAAGTTTAGAGAATACAATTTAAGTAAAACTTGTGGATCTCTAAATAAATAAAGAAAATGTTAATAGTATATATGCAACTTCATTTTTATCTACTTTTGACATATTGTGAGTTGAACAAAATTTCTACCCACAAAAGAGATCAAATTGAATTAATTAGCAAAGGCATTAGAACCTAATAGTAACTGTTGCCTCAAAGCATGCAGCAGAGCAGCTGATGTGAAGTAGTATTCAAACACCATTCATCTCACTCCCTTGTAAAAAAAAAGAGGAGATCCAATGTTTTTTCATATTCTAATAACCACCATTTCATTCAAACTATACAGCTGAGTTGCACAAAACATCTCCAATCTCCTGTTGGCTTGTAGATTCATTTCTGCTGCTTTCCCCTGTTTCTTCAACTGCAGCACCCCATTCATTTCTGCAGAAAGCCATGGATTATCATTTTGAGGCAGCTGATGGTAAACATTCCCTGAAATAATATATTTTCAATATAGGCATGTTTGCATAGCTTATGTTTAGTTTGCTATTTGTCTTTAAAAAAAGGTTAATAACCAATAAACTGCCTGAAGTTTCACCAATTTTGAAATTTGGTGTGTTATGTTTAAAATGTTAAAATGGACAGTCCCATATTTCATTTTTGTTGAAATTTGGTGTATTCGCGCATATTTTCTTTCCTTCAATCATTTTCATCAACCCACTCAACCACTCATAATCCATCACTCTTTACTTTTCACAAAATCGCCAAATTTTCTTCAAAACTTGAACGTCCAAAAGAAAAGGTTTCCAACAAAGGGGTGTGAATCAATTTCCAGCGATAACGGAGCGGAATTTACTTGCGCAGATGTGGTCAGCTTTTTAGGTGACAGTTCCGGTAAGGTGACGAGAAGGGAGCGTGCATGGGAGGTCGAATTTGACAGTCGGTTTCGTCGGGATTGACTTCTATAAAGTAATCACACTGAGACACCAAATTTCAACAAAATTGAAACCTGGAACACTGCATTTTAACGTCAAACACCAAATTTCAACATTGGTGGAATTTCAGACAGTTTATAAGTTCTTAAACCTTAAAAATAGCCAGTATGTTTTTTGCAATTTAGTAAAATGTTTTTATTGGGTACACTTTTTATGCTAGCCTGAATCAGACTACTCAAATACTTAAAGCCTACTAGGTAAGATTCATATGCAGAAAAGGTAAAAAAAAATAGTTTTTGCACTTACTTGGACCAGCAAGTAAAATCCTTCTCATCATCTGACAATGGAGGAATGAAGGCTTTCTGCAGCCACGGGTCTTGATTGGTCGAACCACAGAGAGGACTGAAACTCCTTCCTCTATCCTGACCACCATTAACAAGACCATTTTGTGGTGAATAAGTGCTACTCTTGAGAGCTGGATCCTCAGTGAAAAGAGATGCTGTAGTCCTCTGAGGGTCCTTACTCAATCTATTCCACTCGGGGTTAAGATGCCATGTAGGACCACCAATCAAGCCTAACCCGTCTTGACCGAGAGGAGAAGGACCCCACAGATGCCATGTTTTATCATCACTTGCCTTGTCACCTCCTCGAAGCTTTGACAATGGAGATTCAATTGGCGATGGCCTGCTGATATCAGAAACAGGACCAACAATCTTTGAAACACAAGGCTTCTCTTTGCCAAAGTCTGGTAAGAACCCAGAACCCAGATTTAACTGGAAAATGTCAAGAGATTCAGAAACGGGTCCCAGCAGTGAAACGGGATCGGGAACATAACATGGGTCTTCAAAAAGCTCGGGTTCTTCCACTATATGAGGGAATATTGGATCAATAGTAGGAGAGAAACCTCGACTGCTGCTGGCGGATACATTATGTGGAGGAAATGGTGATGGCAAACCAAAACTTTGGTTGTTATTTAATGTGTCTACTTCACTAGGAACCATAACGTTAGGTCTGCTAATCACACTGTCAGTGGATGATGGATGAACAGAGGTTGAACGGGTAAATAGCTGGTGCCATGATTTTTTAGGTGCGGGAAATGGCTGTGGTTCAGAAAGAACCTGCAACAAAAAAATTCAATTATTAACTGCATCTAAGAGCATTGACATCACATAGCAGAGCTTCAGTGCAAAAAAAAAAAAAAGAGTATTAACCAGGAGAAACGTTATTGTCTGATACTGAATAAACTGAACATGTGGCCATGTGATTCTTGTAGCTGCACCTTTTTTCTTGTAAATTTGCACTAGTTGAACTAAAACTAAAGTGGAATTTGCTACTCCCGTCCATTTTTCCGCTCACCTTTAACAGAAAATGTGTATGGGGCGCTCTATCTAACTGGACGACACATGCGTCACTGGGGATTTTCCATCCAGAGTTGATATAAAAATGAAGGGATCCAGCAAAAGACACTGATGTATTAATCTATCTAGCCAAAGAAAACAAAGTGTAGCTAGCAACCAGCACATCAGTCAAATTTCAGCTAGCAGGTATTTAACGGGTAAATAGCAGGTATTGGCTGAAGGTTAGGGCTGGGTTAGACGAGGGAATAGAGCAACGCCAACTTAGAAGATTACTTATTCATGTTAGGTATACATAGCATCTATTAACTGTCTATACCTTGATTGTATAACTAGCAAAAGCACACAAACAACAGAGCAGAAACTTTTATTTGGCCAAGAGAGAGGAGCTAATTGACTTACCCCATTCAATGGCAATTTTCCAGCAACACGTTCAGGTGGGCCCACTTCTTTCTTAGCAGTAGAGCTATGGACATGATTTACTGCATTGGTAGGCTTGCTTACAACAAAAGGAGTATTCACAGTCCTCCCAAAGAAATTAGTTCCACTAAATGCTTTTGAAGAAGAAAGAATGTTATTCCTCATTCGATCGAGATATCTAGCTCCCGAACTACCTCTGTTGACGTTGTAAGAAGAGAGATTCTTTACGCCACGTCCAATATTATCATTAGTCTGAACCTTCCTGTCCCATTCCAACTTCTTTTCTGCTTCCTTACCAGCTCTCTTTTCAAGCTCTTCTGCATCAGAATTACTTTTACTAGAGCCTCTATCTCTTTCTTTCCTTCTTTCCTGACGTTTCTTTTCTTTTTCTTTCTTACCATCCTTTCCCTTCACTGGTGAATTAGCCTTCTCACTATCTTTCTCAGCCTCCAACTTCTCGCCTCTAAGTTTTCTACGTTCTTCAACTAACTTTGCAACCTCTTCTCGTTGCTTTCTTTCTTCCTCCTCCAGCAATTCCTTTTCTTGCCTGGCTTGCCTCTTCTCTTCAGCTTTCCTGCGTGCCTTTTCAGTTCTGCTCTCATGAAAGTTCCCTACACATTCACCGCTCTGACTGGAGATTCTACTGTGCTCTGCATTGAAAGAATCGTCTACCGAAGATGAACCACCACTGAAGATCTTTCTGCAGAGCCACCTAATGCCCAACACAAATGATGTCAGAATCTTGCAAACGAAGATAACAAAACCTGAATAAGATTTATCTTCCAAGCAATGATCATCTCCTCCATAAGGTCCATTTGCATTCCTTCGCCAATTTACATGCTTCTGAGCAAATGAGCCACTACCCCAATTCCCATTATCTAGCCATTCCTGGCTACAAATCCATCCATTGTCAGACCACGCCCTTCCGTTCAATAGCTTCCCACCCTTTCCAACCAAATCCTTGATAATACCAGAATTTGAAATACCCATTCCAGGAGGCACAGGCAAGTCCAACACAGGTCTCTTAGAAACATGTCCACAGTAGGAACACATAAACTTACCACCACCTGGATTTTGATCTCTATAAGCTGTCAAACAGTTCCTGCACTTCCTAGTAGCAGCCTTTCTGAGCTTCTGCAGCTCAATTGCTTCATTCCTCTTCCTTTCTCTAAGTCGGGCATTTCTGTGTGCCCGCCAAGAAGATAACTTGGGCATCAAGATCTCATACCAAAAGAGGGTAATCAACAGGACAAAAACACAAGCTAGTCTAGGCGACGTAATCTCGAACCGAAATGCAGGAGGCAACATCTGTGAAAGAGCCCAGAGTCCTATGAGAGGCAAAACCAACCAAGGCAGCATCGTCGCGATCCTTCGAGACCACTTCTGAATCACACAAAGTATACACATTATCTGCTAGCCACACCTATCTTCGATGCCCAGAAAATTACTAGCTCCAGAAGCAATTTCCCTAAGTCAAGCAAACCCTAGCCCTAATATCACGTTGCTCGAAATCGAACCTAAACGCCCCTAAATCAACAGATATAGAACCCTAGAAGCTGGGGAGCGCCTGGAATCCTGAACCAACATTTAATCCAAGCTCGTCCGCGATGCACCTGGGATCCGGATGGTGCCTGGAGCCGCGACGGATGTCAATTGAAAGACCTCGGTATTGAATTTGAAAGAAGACTTACGGATTGAGATTCCATGGAAATAGATTTGAGGAAGGAATGCGAAGAAATTGTCGGCGCCCTGCGGGTTCGGGTTTGGATCTTCTGTTTTGTTCTGCTCGTGTTCTTCTTGCTGACGACGAAGCTCTGTCAGAAGAGAGAGAAGATAGATAATAAATAAATAATAAGAAGAAAATGGAAGAAGAAGAAGAAGAATTAAGCGCCCTTGACCGCAGTAAACTCTTGGCTAATGACTGTTCTTTCTTAATTACTATTTTTGTTAAGTAAAAAAGAAAGATGGTCCATAGTATCTTTCTTCGAGCTATTTTAGTTGGTAGTTGCTCGTATTTTGTATAATTCTTTTTATTAAATATATATATATATATTCTCCTCTACACCAAATATCTACACATAGTATGTTTAGTATAACCCCTCAATTTTGGCCTATGGCTTACTCTTCATTTTCATTGATGTACACAGTTGCGTTTTTCTCAACTGGACAATGATTACAAAGAGGAACTTGAGATGAAAGTATCTTCTAGAGGACAATCTGAAATTGTCATTGATCTCTCTCTTTTGTCAAATTGTTAAAATTCAACTTCATTGAAGAAAGGTGGTTATATTTGCAATTATTGTGTTCATCTTTAAGGTTGTCTTGCATGAGATGGATTGACTTTATTCATACACTAATTTTAAATTAGAACAAGAATATGCTAAAGTTTCCATTTAACCTTTTACTTCTGGTGTACAGATGTTAGTGAATATGCTAAATGTTCCTTTTAACCAACATTTAAAGATGTATCACCTTGATATGTTTTTTTAATTAGTACCTTATATAATTAAAAAAAAATCTTACTGAACAACATGATAAAGAAAAGGGTTAATAACTAAAAAACTGTCCAAGGTTTACCCTATGTTAAAATTAGGTGTCTGAAGTTTGAAATGTTAAAATGGACTGTCCCAAGTTTCATTTTTGTTCAAATTTGGTGTCTTTGTGCGTCTTTTCAACCTCATTCCATCATTTTCATCAACCCACTCATAATCCATCACTCTTTACTTTTCACAAAATCGTCAAATTTCACCTAAAAATTGAACATTAAAAAAAGTTTCTAGAAGAGTGGTGTAGAGCCATTTTCCAATAACAATAGAGCGAGATTTACTTGCCCGGATGTGACCAACTTTTTAGGTGACGGTCCCGGCAAGATGACGAGAAGGGAGTGTGTATGAGAGCTCGAATTTGACAGACGGTTTCGTCGGAATTGACTTCTCTAAAGTAATCACACCGAGACACCAAATTTCAACAAAAATGAAACTTGGGACAGTCCATTTTAACATTTGAAACTTCAGACACCTAATTTTAACATAGGGTAAACTTTGGACAGTTTTTTAGTTATTAACCCTAAAGAAAATCCTTACGTCTCTATGTACATGTAAAATAGGTTGCTAGGTTCATTTAGGTGTATAAATTGGATACGAACCTGCCAATTTTCTTATTGTTGTTATTAATGCAAGGTTTTAAGTATACGGTAAAACCTCTTACTTGCATAACTTTTTTAAAGTAATGGTGGGCAGACTTTATTGTTTTCATTTGTATGCTAATGTGCTTCTCGATGTCTTTCTTTGCTTTTCTGCTCAACATGACAAAGTGTTGTGTAATCTTGTGGGAAATTTTTAAATTTTATCTAGAAAATGTTGTTGCATTTAATTTAAGTTCTGTTTTTGGGTGATCCTATGTTTAAGTTGGAACACGTGATTTATTGTTAATATGTCTTTGCCGATTTTTTTTTTTTTTTTTGTAACAGTTATGATGCAATGGCTTTATGTGCTTTAGAGGATATCCTACCTTTCCATATTATATATTTGATTATTCTTTTTTCTATTATTATGTGATTTTCCATCAATAATCTTTTTTTGCTTGGTCATTGCATAAGATGATAGAACTGATGGGTTCCGATGTAATCGTTAGCCCCGTTAACAGCCCAATGGACGGCGAATAGGTCCAGTGGGCCTCGTGAAAAGCCTGGAAGGCCCAGAGGCCCAGCACGAAGGGTCCCGACTTTAGCGGTCCCGATGTATGAGCTGAATGCTCCCGATGAGAAGCCTCTGAGTAGGCCCCGATATGCCTTAGTAAAGGCCCCGATAATAAAGCCCCGCAGAGGCTGGACCTGTCCCGTAGAGACTGAAGGTCCTGGGTGGTGACCTAGAATGAGACAACTCTGGAGTCTCCGACAGGAGTCGGGACTTGTGATCAGAGGATAAATACCGAGAAACCCGCCTACTAGATAAAGTAGTGGGAGACGGTTAGAGATAGAGATAAACTCCCCGAGATACGCGGAGTACGGGTAAGATACGCGGAGCGTGGGGCGAGATATATGGAATCCCAACCGAGATATACGGAATCGTGGCGAGATACACGGAATCATGGGCAAAACTGCCAGGCGCAGTAACAGGTAACTGAGTAACTTCCCCTCCTATATAAAGGAGGAAGTTACCTCAGAAAACCATCATCTAATACGAACTTAGACTCTTTGCTTACCACCCATTGATCACCATACTCATTTAAGCATCGGAGAGGGATTCTGGGTCACCACCCAGGTCATCCCCTTTTGCAGGATTACGCGGAGCCCAGGAGTCCAAGCTTTCCGTCAAGGACGTAACGGAGCTTCGCCCGTGATCCAACATTGGCGCCGTCTGTGGGAACTTACAAAAAGTCAAGATAGTTTCTACCAGATCAATGGCCGGTGGTGGCAAGAAGAAGCAAGTTCAGGCTGGCAGTTCTCGTCCCGCAGGAACTGTGAATTCCCCGTTGCCGGAACGTGTTGCTGAACAAGGTGAGAACCCCGCTCTTTCCCAGACAGGGGGCAAGGTGATGGCTATGAGGTCTCAGTCCGAGACACAGAGAGGAACAGGCAGGATGTCCCGCGTAGGGAGGAAGATGAGGCTCCCCCGAACCCGGTGGGCCATGGAAGAGAAGGAGTCCCGCGAAGGGAAGAAGGGTCGTCCTCGAACTCGGAGTTGGCCAAGGCAGTTCCAGATGCTATGCCCATGTTCTTGGCCGCCATGGAGGCCTTGCTGGACAAAAGAGAGGCCGCTAGGAGGGCGGAGGAGTTGCCTCCGCGAGAAGAGTTACCACCACCCCCGCCGAGGGTGGACCCAGAGGAACAGGAGGTTCCGCCCAGGAGCAAGGGTAAGGAACCAGCACACCCGGAGAAGTTCGTGGTCGACGGCCCAGGTCCGGTGCAAAATAGGACCATTCCCCTGAATGGCCCCATCACCCCCGATCAGGTGGTGAAGATCGTTAGCATCTGCATGGGTGATCAGAAGCAGATGACATCGGAGCTAAGGGATCGTTCCAGCCATCCTTTCGTACCGCGGCTGATCGATACCGTCGCCCCGCCTGGACTAGGCATCCCGACCATCAAGGAGTACGATGGTGAAGGGCTATGTAGTTAAAAACTCGTTTCTAGGTCGTAAAAACGCACGTTTTTGCGTCTTTGCCTTAAAAAACGAGTTAAAACGTAACAAAATCGGTATCTGAGTAGAAACGGGTAGAAACGCGTGTAGAGTCGTAAAAACGTGTAGAAACTTGTAGAAACGTAAGTTTCTACCGTTTCTAGATTTTTACCATAATTTACTAAAAAAAATTCCAAATCTAATAAATTATGCGGAAACCCAAAAAAATTATCAACCAAATTTCAAGAAATTTTTGTCATGGATTGTAATTTATGTGGAAAAACAATTTTTTTACTCAAAACTTATTCATATGGCATTCAAGTTTAACCTTCATTGATCATTTAATAATAATACTCAAAATTCTTAAACTCCATTGACATCCCTTTCTATTTTATGTTTCTCAAACCTTCAAATCTTACATTCTAAACTCATTCGACTTGTAAATTCTTCATGTCAATAAAAAAAAAACCGATCACCGTGACGACTATGGTGACTACTAATGGGTCCATATTTTTTATTAAAACTAGTTATTAACGCGTACGTTGCACGCGTATCGATTGTCTAAGTATCAAGATACATAATTTATCTTAAGTTTTCTAATATGATAATATTTAATTAATACATGGTCAAGTAATGAGTTGCGAGAAATGAATATGTATGATAAAAAAGAACGACACAATATAATTCAAAATGGGAAAAATAGAAGAGGGTAATTAGGTACAAAATTAACTATTGTTTCAGTTACGGTACTAATTAGCCTTACAAATATATATATTTACGGTTAGAACTAATACTGAGTTGGATCGCGCATGACGTGGGTTATTAACGACAAAGTTGTATCTAACTCATCGACTTGAGGAGTGAAGATTGTAAACCAGTTCTTAACTACTTAGAGTCATCGGTGATTGGTGAAGCAATTTAACCTATACAAACGTAACTATATACTTTCCTTGCAATTTTATACCATAATACCAACAAAAATTGATTTAAAGCTAAATGAAATTCAATTCATTAAAATATAAAGTTTATACTTAACTTTACGTCAATTACTTATTTAACTACTAATTAGGTTGTACACAATTTGTTTGAACTGATAGGCTTAAGAACTAAATTAATAGTTCGAGACCCTAAATGTTGGACGATGAGTAATTTATCTGTAAGGTCAAATTTCAAGAACTGTGGTTGACCCATATTTTGACACTTTATATGATTTGACAATTAACTGATATATGTGATACAAAAAATCTCAACATGTACTCGAAGTTTTGCACGAGTTGAATACATATCCTACTTTCACGGTGACTCGAATTTATAGGTATATTGTATTAAAAGTTAATGATAATTAATGTAGGATATCGGTTAAGCGACCTTAACTAAAAAAATTAATGCAATTTAACTAATGAAAATTTTAATAATTCTCAAATATAGTAGGGACTAAATCATCAATTTTTTAAATTACCAATGTCAGAAGTTTATACTTGAATTCGCCTTAACTATCTATTCAACTACTAATTAGGATATACCTAATATAATTTAATTTACAAACACAAGAACTAAATTAATAATTCAAGCCATTAAGTATTAAACATTAAGTAACATGTTATATGTAAAGTCAAACTTCAAGAACCACATTTGATTTATATCTTGATATGTTTTTATATGAGTTGACAAGTGACTGATTTATGTGATACAAAATGTCAACATGAGGAACATCCCCAAATCTGGGATATGGTGAAGAAAAATGCATGCACCCGACATTTTAACATACTGAATGCATATCATATGTCTATGCTGTGCTGACTCTAATTGATAAGTATATTAGATTTAGAAGTTAATAGTAACTACGGTGACTTGTCAATTAAGCGAGCTTAAAATATAAAAATAATCAAATTTAACTAAATGATTTTTTTTAGTAATAGTAAATATAAAAATATATGGGTCTTAGAGATAATAAGGACCAAATCACATATTTTATAAAAATATGGAAACTAAATATAGTATATAATAATAATAATAATAATATTCAAAAGGTACCTATTGGGGTGAGGACAACCCTCACATTTTATATTGGTATAAAGATTATGTTATCAACTATTAATGAGTATATTTTCTATTTTTGTATTACTTGTCCATAATTACATTTATAAATTTCATTTCTAATGTTATTTTGGCAAATATGTACAAACTTACGTTTCTACGTTCCGTTTTTACGACCCGAATTTACTTACCCATTTCGTCTCTACGTAGAAACTCGTTTTTGACTGCATAGGTGAAGGGGACCCAGTTCGTCATGTTCAGAGGCATGTCCAAGCCTGCATGGGTCGAACTTCGAACGATGACCTCATCTGTTCATTGTTCCCGATAACCTTGGGAGAAAGGGCCATGACTTGGTTCTTCAGCCTCCCGCCAGGATGCATCACGTGCTGGGCTGATATGCACGATCGCTTCATCAAGTAGTACCAAGGTCGGAGGCGTCTTCTGAAGAGTGTGAGGTCCTTGACCCAGGTGGTGCAGAGACCCGATGAATCGTTGGCATACTACTACCAACGATTCACTGCTAGTGCTGCGGAAATCGAAGAAGAAATCTCGGAGGGAGAAACAATCTGTACTTTCCTGCGGAACCTGAGCGCTCCATACGGCTCCGATCTGATGCACAGCGTAGCCGCGAAAGCCGTGTGGAGTATGGAGGCCCTGCAAGCGAGGGTGAAACAGCAAATCGACGTCCAGGAGTCGAAGATTGCTGCTGGAGATCTCGATCCCCCGAAATCGGGAAGAGGGAAGCCATCGTCCAAGCTGTCGGATGATCGCAAAGGGAGCGACAAGTCGGAGGGAAGTAGGAACCGTGGTCGTCCCGATAAAAGAGAAGACAAGCGTCCTCTGAGGAAGGACAACCGAGAGGGTCGGGCTGTTCCCATCAATAGCTCGATGACCTCTGTGTTAGCTGTGATGGACAGACAGGGTCTCGCCCAATACCCCCCGAGGAAAGAAGGCGAATTCCTAGGAGGCCGACCTGACTGTTACTGTCGCTACCATCGAGCCAATGGTCACGACACTGAGAACTGTCGGGAGCTGAAGAAGGAGATTGAAAAGCTGATCCAGAAGGGAAAGCTGAAAGAGTTCGTCGGGAGGGGACGGTGCCGATCCTGTTCCAAAAGTCGGTCACGATCCCGCTCCAAATCCCGTGACCGATCCCCGAAGAAGAAGAAGGTCGAGCATGAGGCTTCAGGATCAGGTGCCCGTAAGGAGAGGCGCGGAACTATCAACGTCATCCACGGAGGAATGGCGGCAGGAGGTGATACCTCTGCTTCTAGGGAGAACTACGCTTCCCGCATATCTGCCGCGGTGGTGCTAGGCAAAAGGTCCCGGTCGTGGACCATAAAGGAGGAGATGGTGATTTCTTTCTCGGCGGAGGATTTAGTAGGCGTGGAGAGCCCTCACGACGACGCCTTGGTCGTGACCCTGGACGTGGACGGATTCGAGATGAAGCGGATCCTGATAGATGGAGGGAGCTCCTCCGATATCCTTTTCATGGACGCTCTGGAAGCCATGGGAAAGACGAAGAAGGACCTGACGCAGGTGGACTTCCCGATGGTGGGATTCTCTGGCTCCACTTCCTACCCGTTGGGAATGATTACCTTACCAGTAGAGTTTGGTAGTGGCTGGAAAATGGAGAAGCGAAACGTGGATTTCGTCGTAGTGGAGTCCGCGGGGGCATACAACGCGATTATCGGGAGGACCACCATCAACCCTCTCATGGCAGTCGCCTCGACAGTCCACCAGAAGATGAAGTTCCCGACTGACAATGGGGTCGGAGAGGTCAAGGGTGACCAAGTGGCATCGCGGAAGTGCTACGTTAACGCCACCCGACGGAGAAGGAGGGAGACCATGACTGTCCTTCAGACTGATGCTGATCCTCGAGAGGAGTATGGGCGTCCCGCCCCCATGGAGGATTTGAAGGAAGTGGAGATCGATGGGCCTCAGAGGAAGGTGAAGATCGGCTCTGCTTTGTCGGAGGAAAGAGCTCGAGAGTTGATCGAGCTCTTGAAGGAGTTTAAGGAGCTGTTTGCCTGGTCCCCGAGTGATATGCCAGGAATCAGCCCCGACGTGATAGTGCACGAGCTGAAGATAGACCCCGCGATCAAGCCTATCGCGCAGAGAAGGCGTCCGATGGGCGTGGACAAGAGAATCGCGATCCAGCAAGAGGTGGGCAGACTGCTCGATGCTGGATTCATCAAGGAGCTCCGATTCCAGACTTGGGTGGCTAACCCAGTGCTGGTGCGAAAGAGTAACGGAAAGTGGCGGATGTGTGTCGACTTCCGCGACTTGAACAAAGCCTGCCCGAAGGACTGCTACCCGCTCCCGAGGATTGACCAGTTGGTGGATGCCACATCGGGACATGAGCTGCTGAGCTTCATGGATGCCTATTCCGGGTACAATCAGATCAAGATGGCGAAGGAGGATGCCCCCCATATAGCCTTCTATGCCGACAGTGACGTCTACCATTACGACGTGATGCCCTTCGGATTGATCAATGCCGGAGCAACTTACCAGCGGATGGTGAACAAATTGTTTGGAGACATGCTGGGGAAAACCATGGAGGCGTATGTGGATGACATGCTGGTGAAGTCCCGACAGGCAGGAGACCATGTCCAGAATTTGGCGGCGGCATTTGAGCGGATGAAATTCCATCAGGTTCGGCTGAACCCCGACAAATGTGCTTTCGGGGTGAACTCGGGGAAGTTCCTAGGGTTCATGGTGAGCCAGAGAGGAATCGAGGTGAACCCCGAGAAGCTGCGAGCAATCGAGGAGATGCAGTCCCCGAGGACTCATCGGGAGGTCCAGGTGCTGAATGGCCGGTTGGCCGCGATGAATCGCTTCCTATCTAAGGCGAGTGATCGAGCTATGCCATTTTTTGAGGTGCTGAGGGCCAACAAGAAGTTCGAAAGGACCGACAAGTGCGAGGAGGCGTTCCAGGCACTCAAGCAGCACCTCCGTACCCTTCCGCCGTTGGCGAAACCAGTTCCAGGCGAGCCGCTCTATCTCTATTTGGCTGTTTCTGATGTGGTTGTTAGTTCTGTTTTGATTAAAATTGTCAAGGGCAACCAAGTGCCTATCTATTATGTAAGCAAGGCATTTGCCAAGTCTGAAATAAACTATCCCGCTATTGAGAAGTATCTCTTCGCATTGATTATTGCCGCTCGAAAGCTACGACCTTACTTCCATGCCCATGAAGTCACGGTACTGACTAATCAGCCCTTAAAACACTTTTTGAACCGACCGGAGGCGTCGGGGAGATTGGTGAAATGGGCCATCGAGTTGACGGAGTTCCGCATTCATTTTGCTCCGAGAACCGCTATTAAGGGCCAGGCATTGGCAGATTTTATAGCTGAGTCTACGGCACCCGATCTGGAAGTAACGGGTCCCGCAGAGGGGGCAACCATGGAAGAAGTCCCGACAACAGAACAGCAGCCAGAACAGCCAAATGAGGAGAATACCTGGGAGATGTACACTGATGGTTCATCGAGTGTAGAAGGCTCGGGGGCAGGATTCATACTAATACCGCCCGGCGGAGGCGAGCCCCTACGATATGCCTTGGCGTTGACGTTCAAAGCCACCAACAACGAAGCGGAGTATGAGGCTCTTATCACAGGCCTTAAGATTGCCAAGGGTACAGGGGTCGACCATTTGAAAGTAAAATGCGATGCCAGCTTGGTTGTAAACCAAGTCCAGGGGAACTATGAAGCCAAGAGCCCAACAATGAAGAAGTATTTGCACGAGGTGCAGACTTTGAAGGGAAGCTTCAAAAGCTTCGATATCGAGGCAATCCCGAGGGAAGAAAACGCGGAAGCAGATGCCTTGAGCAAGTTCGCTCTGGGAGTGGCCCCCGAGGAGAATCGAAAGGTGCATTTCCTAGAGAAGGTGATCATCTCAAACATCGATCCGGCGGAGGTCTGCGCTATTGAGACAGGATCGGAGGAGGAAGAAAAACCCACGTGGATGACCCCGATGGTCACGTATCTGACTACAGGGACACTCCCCGATGATAAGGTGGCAGCTGTCAGGTTGAGGCGGATCGCGGACAACTATGCAATGGTTGACAACCAGTTGTACAAAAAAGGGTATGTAAAGCCTTTTCTAAAATGCGTAGCAGAGCCTGACACAAATCGGATCATGAGGGAGCTACACGAAGGAGTCGTGGCCTGCCATGAAGGGGCCCGATCTCTAGTGAGGAAGGCATTGAACTTAGGCTACTATTGGCCCTCGATGAACAAGGAAGCGACCGCGATGGTCCGATCCTGTGATGCATGCCAGAGGTACGCCCCAAATATCGTGGCTCCCGCCGCGGACCTAATGCCCATCAGGAGTGCATGGCCCTTCGCGCAATGGGGGATTGACTTGGTGGGACCTCTTCCCCAAGCGAGAGGTCAGTGCAAGTACTTACTCGTGGCTATCGACTACTTTTCAAAGTGGATAGAGGCTAAAACATTGGCTAGAACGACGGGGCAGCAAATCCTCAAGTTCCTCCAGACTCAGATCATATCCCGGTACAGGGTTCCTCGAGTGTTGATCAGCGACAACGGCCCACCGTTCAATGGGGCTCAGTTGAAGGAGTACCTGGAAGAACTAAACATTGAGCATCGGACCGCTTCAGTCCGCCACGCTCAGACCAATGGCCAGGTAGAATCAGCCAACAAGATCGTGATGGATGGCTTGAAGAAGAGAGTCTATGCCTTGCAGGGCCATTGGCTGGATGAGCTCGAGAACGTGCTGTGGGCTGTGAGAACAACACCCAAGCAATCAACAGGAGAAACTCCGTTTGGCCTGGTATATGGCACGGAGGCAGTCGCTCCCGTGGAAATAGCGGTGGCGTCCCACCGCGCAAAATATTACGAGCCTCTGACAAACGAGGAAATGAGACGTCTAGACTTAGACCTACTCGAGGAAAAGAGGTGGAAGGCTGATGAAGTCCAGGCCCGAATGCGTCTGGCAACAGCACGATATTATAATCGGCGTGTCAAGTCCCGACAATTCTTCGTGGGAGAACTTGTCTGGCGGAGGAATGAGTTTGTTCATCAAGATCAGATCAACAAGCTGTCACCAAAATGGGAAGGACCTTACAAGATCGTAGGGATGCCAGTGCCCAATGCATACAAGTTAGAGGATCTCGATGGCAAGACGTTGAAGCATTCCTTCAGTGGCGAACACTTGAAGAAGTATCATGTTTGATATTAAGCCACCGTGAAGGGCGCAAATTGTCTATCAATAAGATCCGATGTAAGCCTATTTTGAGTTATTTATGAATAAAAGAAATTGCCTTCCGATCAAATTGCTTTCAAATTTATTCTAACTGTTAGTAAGACGTCCTGAGTGACGCGACAAAAGCCTTCCGAGGTACGACGAAAGCCCCGCGGGGGATGCGTAAGTCGTCTATATGACGCGGCCAAAAGCCTTAACAGGTACGGACAAAAGCCCTACGGGGTACACGTAAGTCGTCTATATGATGCAACCAAAAGCCTAGGTACGAAAAGGCCCTGATGGGTCCGCGTAAGTCGTCTATATGATGCGGCCAAAAGCCTTAACGGGTACGAAAAAAGCCTTAACAGGTCCGCGTAAGTCGTCTATATGACGCGGCAAAAAGCCTTAAAGGGTACGATTAAGCCGTCCGGTAGAGACGCAGCAAAAGCCTTAAGTGGTGAAATCCCGATTTTGGACGAGAAGCCTTAAGTGGTGAAATCCCGATTTTGGACGAGAAGCCTTAAGTGGTGAAGTCCCGATTTAGGACGAGAAGCCTTAAGTGGTGAAGTCCCGATTTAGGACGAGAAACCTTAAGTGGTAAAGTCCCGATTAGATAAGAAACCTTAAATGGTAAAGTCTCGAGTAAAACGTCGGAAGGACGTATGAAGTCATCTTAAAGGGTGCATCGGAACGTTCTGAGTAACGAATTTAAAGCCGCTTTAGATAAAGTGCAAAAGAGTATCGGTGCCAAAACAGATGGAAAGAAAACTACTCATATAAAGGCCAGAAGGCCAAAGAGGTCCGTTACAAAGAGACAAAGGAGAAAGACAACAAGGACTAAAAAGATGTAAGCATTAAACTTGGTCCTTGTTGGAAGATGGATCCTCAGCAACGTCGGAGGGAGCAAGGTTTGGAGGGGCCTGGACAGAAGGCTCCGCGGTTGGCGGAGTCGGGTCCACAGCAGCGGCTTCTTCACTCTCCGCGGGGAGGTTGAAGTACTTCTCCGCAACAGGGGCAAGAGTCTCGGACTTCGTGAAGTCAATGGAATCCGCGTAGGCTGTGTAGAGTTCCTCGACAGCGTTGAACAAAACGTCCTCCACCTCGGACTTGCAGAACTCCACAGCAGCCAGCTTGAATTCTTCAGAGTTCCGATACTCCCCGCGACCTTCCTCGCGACCTTGCTGGAGACCTTCCTCGCGGCCCTGCAGGTGGCCCTCCTCGAGACCTTGAGCCTTTGCCTCAGCCAGCTTGGCAGAGAACTCTGCCCTTTCCGCTTCAAGCTTGGCTTTAGCCTCCGCCAGAAGATCCGCGAAGACGTTCTTCTCGCGAACGAGTTGCTGCTTCTCCCCCTCGTTCCGCTGCTGCTCCACCTGGGCCATCTTCCGCTCTCGACGCATGACAGCCTCATGGTCGTGGACCTTCTTGAGCAGGTTTGAGGACATATCATCGAGGAGAGCCTTCTCCTTGGCCATCTTGTTCTTGACCGCCACCGCCTCGTCGAGTTCCACCTGAAGCTTGGCTAAGGCTTCAGGGTTCGACTTGGCTTCAGCCTCCTCCAGAGCGCTCTTCAGAGCCAAGGAGATGGCAAAGCTACGCTGCTGGTCCGCAGTTTCCTAAGACGAAAGGAAAAAAGATAAAGAATTCAGCGGTCGAAAGTAGGAACAAAGAAGAGAACGAGGAACGGTAAGGTATTGCCTCCATCCAACGGACGGCCATGGCACGGAACTCCTCGATATCCTCCCGCGTCAGGCAAACTGGCCGTCTCAAAGCAGGAGGAACTGACCCTGACAGCAGATGCAGGGCCAAGTCAGGCTCAAGATTGTCCCGACGGATCGAAAACTCGTGGAGGGATTCGATCGGACGCCAAGGCATCGCTGCCTGGTCAGAAGTGTAAATCTTGTACATATCGTCCATCGGAAGACGAGGGATAGGCTCGACCCCGGTGGTGGGAGGAGCTATCTCAGTCGGAGGCTCGGGAATTGGAGTGCGAAGAACGGGAGGAGGACTCTGGGACACGTCCCTAACAGCGGGCCTCACGCTCCTGGACCCCGACCTGCCGCGGGGAAGCAGGCCCCCCTCTTCAGGCTCCTCGGCAGAAGGAGAAGCTTCCAAATTGGTCACCTGGCGGAACTGAGCTCCCGCCGGGACGTCCTCCAGCATCAGTTCTTGCGGAGCTGCAGTCTCCGCTGGAACGATAGCCTCCGTCGGGTCAGGAGTCTCCAAGGGACCTGCGGTGGCGGGACGAATAAAGTCAGGAAAGGTACCACCAGGGCACCAGATGATTTGACGATCGAAGTGTTGGTTCTTCCCAAAGTCGTTGTAATATCCCGCCTTGAGAACGCGGGGGATCTCTCCTCGAAGGATGTACTTGATCTCTTGAACCCGCGTTTTCCGATCAGCGGGGATAAACTCCTTGGGAACTAATTTTTTATACCGTTTAATTGCACGACGAACGCGCTTACTTTCCTCGACGGTGGTGGCCCCGAAGGCCCGATCTATCTCCTCCCGCCTGGCCTTCTTGGCCCCGACTTGCTCGTCGGTAGGAGGAGCAGCAGAGAGGGGAGTGGAGGAGGAAGCACCCTTCTTCACCAGCTTGCGCTTCCGCTTGGAGCCACTCTGGACGGCATCAGTCTCGCCCTGCTTCAGAATGAGATGAGTCAACAGAGAAGCCTTCTTGGCTGCAAAGGTAAAAATAAGATAGTTAGAAATATTACCCAGACGACTAAATCTTTGGAAACAGAGTCGAGGAGTCGGACTCCGATAGTAATCAGGTTCTTCTCCTGGAGCTTGTTGGCATCGAGGGGTATGAAGTTGTCTCCCCAGCGGTAGAGTTGAACCATCTGGAGGGTGTTGAGGTCATCCTCGGTGTAGTCCTGGAGCTTGGTGGCAGGGTCCGCCACGACCTCCCATCGAGGCCATGGAACAGAGCTGTGCTGGACGAAGAAGTAGTACTTCTTCCATCCGCTGTTGTCGGACCCAGAGTCACGAATCAGCACCCGATCTTTGTGAAACTTCCAAGTTTCGCTATCCCAGCCGAAACATGAAAGTTGCTCCTTTGTCCACTTGGGGAGTCGGGGGGAGAAGGAGCAGACACCGGCTTTGTTGCCCTTCATGCCGTAGAAAGTGCGGAACAGCAGAAGACTGTACGTCCATTGCTGGCGGTGACACAAGAGCTGGAAGGCATTCCACACGCGGATGGCGTGTGGAGAGAAAGTACAGGGATGCGTTTTGTAGAAGTTGCACATCTCCACCATATTTCCGCAGAAGGGGAACCGAATCCCCGCGCTTATTTGTCCAGCGGAGACGAACACCTCCCCTGCCCGAGGAGGCGTAATAATGTGCTTCCTTCTAACAGCAGCTTGGGACTCATATGGGAAGCGAGGCTCCCAATCCGAGGTAATACACCCCTCTCTGAGGGCAGTCTCATACGAAGCCTCAGATATCTCATTGACAGCAAACTCGAAAACGAAAGGAGCCCTAACCTCAGAACTAGCTTCGTCTAGAACGATTACAAACGAAAGGATTTGAGAAAAAAAGCATAAACAGCAAGTAAATCATGAAAACTTAGAAGAAAGCCCTTACCAGACATGATCGGTGGTCGAAGAAGTAAGGTAAAAAGAAGATCGGAAGAGTTGAAGGCCTTGGATCACTTGAACACCAGGAGGAGCTTGGAGAGGAAGCTTTGGATGCAAAGATGGCTGAAATCGAGAGAGTGCAGAAGAAGTGAATAGTACCAGGGTTTTAGCTTTTATAAGCAAAAGGATAAATTGGAGGGACTCAATCTTGACCATTGAAGATGAAACGATTCAATCACAATCGTTGAAATTATGGAGACAGTACGGAGGAGACAGCTGGATGGGCTTGTTCTGCACCGTTGAAGAGGAAACGACACGATCTTAATCGCCGAGATCATAGGCACGAAAGGGACGTGTGTGACGTCATAGCTGCCTTTTCAGAAAATAACAGTCACGCTGGTTCAGGCGTCGTTCCCTTATCCCTAGGCATTTAATGCTACAGTAATCGAGAAGTCTCCTTGGATTTGGCAACTGCCCATGGGGCCTGGTGGGCCCAAGGCAATCATGAGTAAGGGACTCCGTTATACAACAATCATACATAAGGCAAAAGACTCCGACGGTGGTATCGGAGGGTGTGAAAATAAAAGCCTCTGATTGAGGTATCAAGAAATGTGAAGGTAAAAGCCTCCGACGGTGGTATCGGGAGGTACGAAGACAAAAAGCTCCCGACAACGAGGACAAAAGATCTGGACTGGAAGACACGACGAACTAAAAGTCCCCCATGTCTTGGGGGCAAATGATGGGTTCCGATGTAATCGTTAGCCCCGTTAACAGCCAATGGACGGCGAATAGGTCCAGTGGGCCTCGTGAAAAGCCTGGAAGGCCCAGAGGCCCAGCACGAAGGGTCCCGACTTTAGCGGTCCCGATGTATGAGCTGAATGCTCCCGATTAGAAGCCTCTGAGTAGGCCCCGATATGCCTTAGTAAAGGCCCCGATAATAAAGCCCCGCAGAGGCTGGACCTGTCCCGTAGAGACTGAAGGTCCTGGGTGGTGATCTAGAATGAGACAACTCTGGAGTCTCCGACAGGAGTCGGGACTTGTGATCAGAGGATAAATACCGAGAAACCCGCCTACTAGATAAAGTAGTGGGAGACGGTTAGAGATAGAGATAAACTCCCCGAGATACGCAGGGCGTGCCCGAGATACGCGGAGTACGGGTAAGATACGCGGAGCGTGGGGCGAGATATATGGAATCCCAACCGAGATATACGGAATCGTGGCGAGATACACGGAATCATGGGCAAAACTGCCAGGCGCAGTAACAGGTAACTGAGTAACTTCCCCTCCTATATAAAGGAGGAAGTTACCTCAGAAAACCATCATCTAATACGAACTTAGACTCTTTGCTTACCACCCATTGATCACCATACTCATTTAAGCATCGGAGAGGGATTCTGGGTCACCACCCAGGTCATCCCCTTTTGCAGGATTACGCGGAGCCCAGGAGTCCAAGCTTTCCGTCAAGGACGTAACGGAGCTTCGCCCGTGATCCAACAAGAACTATTGGAAGACTGCTTATTCAGGGTTTAAAGATACAGTTGATTTATGTTGCAACTTATCACATTTGTCTTATTCTGTTTATCCTTTGGCTAGAAAAAATTGTTGTATTGAATATGTTGATTTTGCAATATGATAACAGGAAGCTCCAAAAAAGGGCGTAAAGGTTATTGAACGAGTCTGCTGTCTTGAAGAAGAGTTTGAAAAATCAGGGTATTTTTTTATCATTTTTTTCCTTTTGTAATTTGTGCTTTCTGGAGTTCAGATTCAAACCCGATTTTCGATTTTTTAAGAGGTATTTTTTTTTCTTTTTAATTTTTCGATTCAGCTTTTTGTGGATTTTCTTTTCTAGTTACATTTTGTTTTTTGGCCAACAAAGGAACATTCATTCAAACTACCAAAACACGTTCATTACATCAAGGCGGGTTAAATTTTATTAAGCAGTAAAAGAAGAGAGGGCGGAGGTTGAAAAACCCAATCCAGTTAGCACATTCATTCGCGTTTCTGAAAATGGCTTTCCATTTGTCTTCTTGGAACCGAGACGGCAAGTGCTTGATGTTCGCAATGATCGGCATGAGTCTCCAGTGTATCTGATGGGGTCTCTTCCATGATAGACAAAACAACCTCTCTTGAATCCGTTTCAACCTCTCTAGCTAGTTACATTGATTAAACCAATTGTTTATCTTCAAATTTATCTCGTTGCTACTTTTTTTCTTAATTGCATGCGGTAGGTATGTAATTATGAATTAGAGACTTAATTGCAAATCCTGGTTAAATTTTATAGCTTTATTATCTAGTTACTGTCGTGAATGCTTTTAGTTTAGACTTTAGACACTGAAAAAAGAAACCACCCAAGGCTACAGCCTCTGAAGAGCCAACAAGCCTACAGCCACCGAAGAGCTAACAAGCCAAGCAATACAAAGCTATTGTTTCATATATATATATATATACTAGATTTTTTTTGCGCGTACGTTGCACGCGCGTGAAGTAATATTTATAATTGTTATAGTTGCATTCTTTAGTACTTATACATTTAATTTTAATTAATATAAAATAATATTTTAAAACTTCGAATATAAACATAAGTATCATTTTTAAATATATGGAACTTACAAAAATAAGTACAAATTTGCTCAGTGATCATATACTTGATTATAAATTTTCCTACATCTATCTCTATACCAATCTTGATTGAATCGGAAATAGTAATTTTCCAATCCTCATACAAGTATAAGCATAAATGCCTAATGAATATATTCAATTTTTTAAGGATGATACAGACTTCGAACAAGTGGTGGATCTGAACATGGTGATCCAGAGGAATTTCCTTGATGTCCTCCTTATAATGGCGTGGACACAAACTGCTATGATTTTGTCATCTTTCTCACCTTCGACAATCATAGGCGTTAAACCAATAGCTCGAGCACGATTGAATATGCATGATAACAGAGGCTCCTATAGAAGATTAATTCCACAAACAAATTCATTTGTTAATTAGTAATACTCAACAAATAGAAAAAAAACAAAAAAAAAAAAAATTATGTGAGGACATGACATACATCGGCACTAGGGCTGGGCATGGTTCGGTTCTGGGCCGAACCGGTTCAGAACCGAACCAGAACCAGATTTTAGGTTCAGTTGGTTTTCTATACCAAGTAAGAACCGAACCATATTTTAGCTTCTAGAACCGAACCATAGTAAAACCGTTTTTGAACCGGTTTTGAACCTTTTTTTTCATATTTTTTTACTAAAATTAAAAATACACACCCAATTTGATAATCCATAAACAATTCACAAATATGCAAAATACAAATTATGAAAACAACTGATCACTTCAGAGTAGAAAGTATCAAAGTCTAAATTCCAAACAATCTAATAATATAAAAAAAGAATTCAAATATTTATAACATAAATCTCGAGACTTTAAACGACGTCAAGTGGCGTAGCTCAAACTTTAAAAGTGCAGCAAATTTATGGTTGAAAAAAATACAAACTGTTTGTATATTAAGTGAGTTAATCTATCATCTCAGTTAAAATATAGAACTACTTCTAAATTAAGTTTTGAGTTAAAAACTGAACTCAATTTAATGTAGAACTGATATGGGTTAACCGAATATATAATAACTATATATAAGTAAACAAACCTGCTACGACCACATATATATCAAATATGAACCAAACCCAAATAGTGAAGAATGTATCCTAGGGGTGTAAACGAGTCAAGCTACTCGTGAGCTGTTCGAGATCGGCTCGGTCGTTATTCGACTCGCTAAATTCTAAGTTGAGTCGAGCTTTTTCTGATACCGAGTCGAGTTCGAGTTCACTGGTACTCGACTCGAGAGCTCGCGAGCCTAATCGAGCTTTTTTGCTTTTCTATTCAAGTCGAGTTCGAGTTCTAATTTTTCGAGCTTTACGTAATAATATTATATATGTATATATTGAGTTCAAGTCGAGGTAGAGCCCGAGTTCGAGCCAAAAACCTAATCGAGTCAAGTTCGAGCTCGATCTAATAAGGTGCACCGTTTATAATTTAAATTAATTTTTTTCTTAATATTATCGAGCCGAACTCGAACACGTCGAGTATGTTATCGAGTCGAGCTCGAGCTTGAAAAATTAAAGCTCGGCCGAGTTCGAGCTCGAATTTGATTAAACTGAGTCGAGTCGAGCTTGTCAGATACTCGGCTCGTTTACAACCCTTTATTCTACCAAAAAAATAATGTAAGGGTGTATTACTATCTAACAAGTTAGGACCGGTTCAAAACCTGTTTTGAACCAGTCGAAAACCGCTCCATATACTCCTTATCAAAACCGAACCAATTAAGAACCGGTTCAGTCAAAACCGGTTCGTATTGGTTCGGTTCCGGTTCGGTTCGCCCGAACCGGTTTTTATGCCCAGCCCTAATCGGCACCAACATATCAATGATGTCACTTTCTTCGCAAATTGTAGTTAGCAAGGAGCAGTAAACACTGAACTCTGTTTTGTTGGATAACAAAGGAGACTCTGAATTTAAAATAAGGCTGATGTAACAAATTACCAGTGCATTCCCTTCATAGTTCGTCTCAGATTCAATTTTATTTGTTATTGCAGGACCTCAGCTTGTTGGGGATGAGAGCTGGAGAATGTTGATAGAGATTATGGTACCAGAGACACACCAGAGTTGTTAATTAAGTCATAAGAACTCTTGACCATGCCAATTACTCGGTACTAAATTGATAATACCTCAACTGTGATACAAGTCTGGGATATGTTAATACCATTCATCAGTTGAAAGTACGTAAACAAATCCTTAAAAATCAGGTGAGCTTCATAAACCGCGGGAAGAACAAAAATAAAATGGAAATATTTAGTGTATTAGTTTTGCTAAAAGGCTTATTTTTTCCGATAAATTCTAAATATCCCACTATTTGAGATGGATTCCTTAAAAAATGACATATCTATTAACAGAAAAACATATTAATATCTGCAGCCAAAACCAATTCATGGGATGGACCCTAAAGCATAAATATAACAGATATCAATGGGGAAGCATTTTTATCGAGGGAGTGGTGGGCGTATATGTTAGTTGAGGGCGTCAAAGCTTGTTACTTGCAATTAAGATTTAGTATATAGCAACTATTCAAACAATTAATAACAGCAACTAAATAAGGAATTAAAAAAAAATAATTGAAAGAAGAAGAGTTAAACCTGGATATAACCTAAATCACATCAGTGAGCAGCACATTGCAGTCCAACCAGAGCAATGAATTTCCGCTGTGGTTTGTTGGTTGTGATGGCTGAAATCGGAACTCAATTTCTAGCGCCGTTCAGAACCATTTATGGGGGCTTGCTAATTATTGGTACCTGCGATGGCTGGAATCGAAACTTAATTGCTATTTGCTAGCGCCGTTCGTTTTGAGATTTGGTCACTCGACACCGGAAATGGAAGCGGAGCAATTGGCGGAGAGCAACAGTCGAGTGATGGCGACGAGCCTGGTGGCCGACGTGGTGGTGTGAATCGGTATGCAGACCCAACGAAGAATGTGCTGGTGCGGACGCATGAGACCAGCGAGCGGTAGAGAGCAAGCAGCGGCTGGACCACAGATTAGTGTCAGAGGTTGGCGTCGGAGAAACAATTGGAAAGAATACAGTCGAGTGATGGCGACGAGCCTGGCGGCCGACGTGGTGGTGTGAATCGGTATGCAGACCCAACGAAGAAGGTGCTGGTGCGGACGCATGAGACCAGCGAGCGGTAGAGAGCAAGCAGCGGCTGGACCACGGATTAGTGTCAGAGATTGGCGTCGGAGAAACAATTGGAAAGAATAGTTAATTCTATAATAAATTATTAATAATTAATAAATTAAGAAAGGGAAAAAGGGTAAGAAGAGCATCAACAGACACACCTTTTGGCCAAAAAAGTTAGAGAGACGTGATGATTTGATTATTTGGGCGGGAAACATTCCTTGTGAGGACAATTTTTAAGGTGAGGACAATTTTAAATATTGAGATTTTTATTTATGTAATAGATAATATATATATATATATATATATTTTATCTCAATAGGGAATCATAGATCGTGGGTTTCTTCTACGATTTTTATCCATCATATAAAAATTACATCACCATAAACCTAACATTACTTCTTCTTATATAATAAAATAAATAAATTTATATATAAATAAATATCTAACCAATTAAAAACATATATTATTATTATATACAATAATATTTATATAATTATAATAATGTAGAAATATAGATAAATATGTATTGTTGAATATATATATATTGTGAAAAAGAGTACGGCGAGATGTGGCGGAACACGGCGGAGATTCGCCGGAGAAACAGAGAGTCACAATGGGTCGCAGAGAGAAAAGTGAGAGAGTTTATCAGGGATCACTTGGGTTACTTCATTAATTTCCCATCACCCCAAATATATACAAAACCCTAGCAAACTAATGCAAGATTGCACCGCAACCTTTTAATGTGCACAAGTTTGACCCTAATACATTACACAAAGTTTCAGATTGGACTAATAACTAGTAACACGGGCCGAAGCCCAATAACACTAAGACTAAGCTAAATTGAAGCAGCAAATCTGGACTGGGCTGGGCTGATTCCCATAATAGCAGACCAGGCTAAATATTAATGGGCTCCAATAGTGTGGGCTTCAACACTCCCCCTCAATCTAAACTTTGTGCAAAAATGTCAATCAGATTCAGCTTTACGAGCAAACGCCGATGCTGAGCTTTGGAAAGCGCCTTCGTAAACAAATCTGCAGGTTGATTCGAAGTGCCCAAATGCTTCAGCCGAAGGAAACCTGTAGAAACCTGATCACGTACAAAATGGCAGTCAACTTCCACATGTTTAGTACGCTCATGAAAAACGGGATTGTTACCTATCTGAATTGCCGCTTTATTATCACAGTACAAAGTAATCGGTTTAAAAAATGCAAATCCTAATTCTGAAATAATCCCATTCAGCCAAATTAATTCAGAAACTGTTTCTCGCATACTACGATATTCAGCTTCTGCAGAGGAACAAGACACTGTGGGCTGCTTTTTAACCTTCCAAGATACTAAGGAATTTCCAAGAAAAACACAATATCCTGTAACAGATCTTCTAGACTCAATACAACGAGCATAATCAGAGTCACAAAAACCAGTTATAGTATTCTGTTTATTGGAAGACAAAAGAATGCCCAAACCAGGTTGCTGTTTCAAATACCTCAATATTCTTAAAACTGCATCATAATGGGATTTTTTAGGATTCTGCATATATTGACTTAAGTACTGAACAGAGTAGGCAATATCAGGACGAGTAATTCCCAAATACAAAAGCTTACCAATCAGCCGCCTGTAAGTAGTTGGATCAGAAATTTTTTCATCATTTTTATTAAAATCAAGGGCTTCATCATATCCAACAGATGTAAATTTTGCATTTTGCTCCATAGGAGTACTGCAAGGTTTACACCCTAATAAACCAACTTCAGAAAGCATTTCAAGAACATATTTTCGCTGACAGAGCACAAGACCCTTATCAGATCTTGCAACTTCAATGCCAAGAAAATATTTTAAAGTCCCTAAGTCTTTCATTTTAAAACTGGTCTGTAAAACCCTTTTTAAATCTGAAATCAAAGCACCACTATTCCCAGTAATGAGTAAATCATCTACATAAACTAGGAGAATAACAATTTGATCACCCTTTCTTTTTATAAAAAGAGAATAATCAAGATGACTTTGAGTATACCCACTACTGAGCAGAGCCTCAGTAAGCTTGATGTTCCACTGTCTTGAAGCCTGTTTTAATCCTTAAAGGGATTTGTGTAATCTGCACACAAGATTAGACTTGACAGTATACAACTCCCCCTGATTACCAAATCCAGGAGGTAAATCCATATAAACTTCTTCAAACAAATCACCTTGTAAAAAAGCATTATAAACATCCATCTGATATAAAGGCCAAGCATTCATAGAGGCAAGAGATAAAATGACCCGAACTGTTACAATTTTAGCAACAGGAGAGAAGGTTTCATCATAATCAATGCCTTCTTTTTGTTTAAAACCTTTTGCAACAAGACGTGCTTTATAACGCTCAAGAGTGCCATCAGAATTATATTTAACACGAAAAACCCATCGACATCCTATAGAAGTTCTACCTTGAGGCAAAGGAACTAATGACCAAGTTTTGTTGGTTTCTAAAGCAGCAATCTCTTCTTTCATAGCCCTAACCCAATTAATATCTTTACAAGCTTCAGAAAATGAATTGGGTTCAGGTATTTTATCAATCATGCTAAGAAACGACTTGTGGTCACTAGAAATATTATCACAACTCAAGTGAACAGAAATAGGATATTTAGTTGAACAAATCATAGACATGTCATAGTCCCGAGACCAAACAGGGGGTCTGGTTTGTCTAACAGGCCTAGCAGAAGGTTCAGAAGTAACATGAGCAATATCATTCAAATCAGTTGCATTCTCAGTCAAATCATTAACATCATCATTACCTTCAGTCATATCGTCAGGATTACCTTGATGAGTATCAGAATCAGCAACAGGATCAGGATTAATTTCCTCATCAAAAATGCTACCAGCGGAATTATCTGAGGAAGGAATAGGTGAAACGTTAGGCACAAAAGAAGGTGGAACACCAGAACCAACTTTAAAAGGAAAAAAGGATTCCAAAAACTTAACATCTCTTGAAACAATGAAAGTTTTGGTAGATAAATTGAACAACCTGTACCCCTTTTGAACAGCAGAGTATCCCATCATAACGCAGGCAATAGATCTAGGAGCAAATTTGTCATTCGATGGTAAAACCTTAGCATAACAAAGACATCCAAATACACGTAAATGATCAATAGAGGGAACCTTATTGTAGAGCTTTTCATAGGGAGAAAGTCCTTTTAAAATCTCAGTAGGCATCAAGTTAATCAAATAACAAGCTGTAAGGACACACTCACCCCAAAACCTGTCAGGAGTACAACTTTGCAATTTAAGAGCTCTAGCAACTTCTAATAAATGACGATGTTTTCGTTCAACAACTCCATTTTGTTGTGGAGTATAAGCACAGGAAGTCTCATGAACAATACCCATGTTAGAAAAAAAGGAAGAACAATATTCATTGATGAATTCACCGCCATTATCAGATCTAACACGTTTAATTCGTTTTGAAAATTGAGTTTCAACCATCGAGTAAAAATGTTTTAAAATAACAATGACATCAGACTTTAAAGTCAGCAAATAAACCCAGGTAACTCTAGTGAAGTCATCCACAATGGTAAGAAAATATTTTTTATTATCATGAGTTGCCTTATGATATGGCCCCCAAACATCAATATGAATAAGGTCAAAAGGACCAGTAGTAACAGAACTACTATTAGGAAAAGGTAACCTAGTCTGTTTTGCCATGGGACACACATTACATTCTGAAAGACCTTTATTTTGCAATCTAAAAGAACTAAGGAATTGAAACTTGTTTAGGATATTGAAAGGAACATGGCCTAATCTTTGGTGCCACAGAATGGTCTGAGGATTAAAAGCAACAGACTGAAACGCTACAGGGGCTGGGGAACAGGTTTTGAAAAAATAGAGCCCTGCAGCTTCATGTCCATTCCCCAACACCATTCCATTGCAGCGATCCTGCAATACAACAGAATTAGTATGGAAAATAACTGAACAAGACAAATCCTTAGTCAATTTAGAAATAGAGATCAGATTGTATTTAAAATCTGGCAAAAACAAGACATCAGTTAACACATTTTGTTTATCAATATTGACATCACCAATGCCAGCAACTGCAGATTTAAAACCATTTGGTAACTGAACACTAGAGCTTAAAGGTTTAAAGTTATGCATCCAACTTGATTTAAAACTCATATGATGTGTAGCACCTGTATCAAGGATCCAATCAGTAGAGTAATTAGGCACTAAAGGGAAAGGTATACCTGATGCAGAAGAGGCAGCATTCACCCGAGGTTCAGCCTCAAACACATTGTGCTGAGATCGCACCATACTACGAGCCAAATGCTCGAGTTGTTCAGTTGTAATCATCATGGGCTGATTTTTTGGAAGGTCAAGAGGGGTGGAAATGGAACCGCCAACCTCAGAACCTGGAATATCAGAGTGACCATCAATAACTGCATTAGCTTGAGGAGTTCTGGTCTGATTTGGACGGAGCTTCCATCCTGGAGGGTAGCCATTTTTCTTAAAACAATGGTCAGAATCATGCCCCTTAGCTTTGCAGTAATCACAAACCAGATTTAAGTTCCTTTTCTGTCCCCTTGATTTGTTGGAAGAGTTGGTGGACAGAGAAGGAAGTTTTCCATCAGCAAAATTGGCAACAGAATTAGAGGAAAGGCTACGTTGATTTTCTTCTTGAATTAGAACAGAGTATGCCTGGGAAACAGAAGGGAGGACCTCTCTCATAACCAAATTGGTTTTAACATTGGAGTAAGAATCATTGAGGCCATTCAAAAATTGGAAAAGCTTCAGGTTATTTGCATGTAAAATATGCTTTTGAAACTCAGGACAACCACAGTTGGGCAAATTGCAGATAGCATCAAACTCCTCCCACATGGTTCTCAGCCTGGCAAAGTAGGTGGATATGGAATCCACACCTTGCTGAGCCAAACAGATGTCCCTATGAAGTTGAAAAATTCTAGAACCATTGACTTTGTGAAGCCTTTCTTTTAAATCATTCCAAACAGAGAAGGCACTCTCAGTATAAATGTTCCCAGACATAAGTTCGCGAGAGACAGAATTCATAATCCAAGCCAAAACCAAAGCATTGCATTGATCTCACAGAGGATGAAGACTAGGTTCAAAGTTCTCTTTCTTATAAGCACCAGTCACAAATCCAAGTTTATTTTTCGAAATCAAACAGATTCTCATAGCTTTGCTCCAAAATCCGTAGTCCTCAGAACAAGTGAGTTTTTCAGTGACCAAGGATAAACCAGCAGAATCAGAAGGATGAAGGTAAAGAGGATGATTGTGATCAATTTTTGGCATCGCTTCGACAACTACATCAGTTGGAGCATCGCCTGAGTTGAGTCCAGAATTCTCCCCAGGATTCTTGTCCGATTCATCCGCCATTTAGCGAGAAAGTAAGCAGATCAAAGAAGATCTACAATGATCGGGAACAAAGAAGGATTATAGGGAGAAGAAGGTCTCAGAGAAAAATCACAATCACAAATAGGTTCCACAGTTGAGTATTAAAAACATCACAGGACTACAGCATAAAAACAAGATAACAGATGGAGCCAAATCATATCCACAAAAGAATCATGTAATATAAGTCTTCGTCACAGATCTAATCAGTGATGAAAAAAAGTTGCAAGATCTCCAAGTTTTAGAACGCAATCTCAACATGCAAGAAGATTTTACTTGCAGAAAAAGATTTCAACAGCAATCCTTAAAAATCAAGTGTAGATCTAAATTCCGTTCTTGTCAGGGATTGAAGAATGATCATTTATCGTCACGGATCTTCAGCGATAGTTAGAAAATCGCGAGATCTTAGAACAGATAAGAATGAACATCACATGCAAAAGGATTTGCTTCAGAAAAAAAAGCAGAAGAAGAGATTTGAGAAAGATCAAGTTCAGATCTGTAATTATCTAGGCGAAGAAAACAAACACTGATCACTTTTTATCATAGATCTACAGCGATAATCATGAAATCGCGAGATCTACAAAGCAGTGAGGATGAACATCACATGCAGAAAGAGGATTTACCGAAAAAGGTTTCCAAAAAAGGATTTCGGAAAAATCAAGTGTAGATCTGTGCTTATTCGAACAAAAATCACGAAAAGAGAGAAAAGTTCGTGAATCAAAACAGAAGCGATGAAGGTTCTCGTCACGGATCTTGAGCAACAACATGAACGTCGCAAGATCTACGAACGCACGAACACAAGCATCGTGTATTCAAAACAGGAAAAAGGGGGGATGAGAAAAGATTTTACCACAGAGGAAACACGGCAACAGAATCGTCGAAGTGGTATGAGCTTCGTAGCTCTGATACCATGTGAAAAAGAGTACGGCGAGATGTGGCGGAACACGGCGGAGATTCGCCGGAGAAACAGAGAGTCACAATGGGTCGCAGAGAGAAAAGTGAGAGAGTTTATCAGGGATCACTTGGGTTACTTCATTAATTTCCCATCACCCCAAATATATACAAAACCCTAGCAAACTAATGCAAGATTGCACCGCAACCTTTTAATGTGCACAAGTTTGACCCTAATACATTACACAAAGTTTCAGATTGGACTAATAACTAGTAACACGGGCCGAAGCCCAATAACACTAAGACTAAGCTAAATTGAAGCAGCAAATCTGGACTGGGCTGGGCTGATTCCCATAATAGCAGACCAGGCCAAATATTAATGGGCTCCAATAGTGTGGGCTTCAACATATATATATATTAATAAAATAGTGTATACAATATATATGTAAAACAATATATAGACACAAAATATTGAATTAGTAAATAAATAGTTTGCATAATTATATTCGACAACACTCTGCTAGGGGTGTAAATACGGCTGCCAATTCGGGCACGACGCGATGAGCCGACACGAACACGGCGCAAAAATTTACGGGTTTGGGTTAATCATTTGCGTGTCGTGTTAAAATAGGGCCTTGCTAAATCGTGTTTAAAAAATTATTGTCGTGTTCGTGTTTGATTGGTGACACGACTAGACACGATAATGCGATAGTTATTATGTGAATTTATATAATAATTTCTATTAAAATAAAAATATCTAAAAATAGCATGATCTCTTCGTACTTTATGAAGATTGGATTATACTCTCTATATTGAGTAAATTTCAAATTTAATTAACAAAAATTGTTATGTGTGATTTTTTTTATTCAATTTACTATAGGTTTTTTTCTGCCAATTTTTCGTGTCTTATCATGTTTTCTCGTGTTATGTTCGTGCTGAACTAAATTGGCACGCTTTCGTGTTGGCCCGTTTTTGGGTTGATCCCTTAGAACACGACACGAACTTAGCATGAAACGAACCCGCACGGCCCGCATGAATTGCTATTCCTAGGTGTAAACGAGCCGAGATGAGCCGGATATCTGTAAAGCTCAATTCAACTTGATTAAAAAAGTACCGAGCTCAAATTTCTAAAACTCGAACTCGACTCATGTCTAAGCTGGACATAATCAAGTTGGACTCGACTCGATTCGTAAGCCTATTTTACATCATAATAAGCTAGTATTTTTAATGACTACCCAACTCGACTCGACACGGAAGCTCATTATACATCACAATAAGTTAACATTTTTATGACTACAATAATCTAACTCGATTCGAACTCAGGTAAATTATTTATATTATAAAGCTCTATTAGGCTCGCAAGTAATTCGAGTCGAGTATTATCAAGCTCGAACTCAACATAACAAAAAGCTCAACTCAAAATATACCAATCGAAATCGAGTTTTGACCGATTTGATTCCTAGTATCTCGTGAGTAGCTCGATTCATTTACACCCTTATAAGTGACAATGACGATAACATTGGAAATGGCAATAGATCAACAAATAATATAACATTTGAGATGTCCAATTTATGTGATGAAATATTATTGAGATTCTTCTTATTTTATAGTATTATGTGACTTAATAATTTGTTATGTTATTTACAATTATTTGAAAAAATAACATATTTTGGGTTAACCGTAAATTAATATATCATATAATGTATTACTATATAATTAATAATTAAATATGTAGTCAAAATAGATTTTAAGCCAAATATGTTACCAAACATATATTTGGGAAAAATACTTTCTAATGCAAGTCTAAAATGTTACTCTTCTAAACATTGATTGCATTATCTTCTTAAGCTACTTTTTCTTCATCAACTTTTAAGAAAAGTACTTTTCTAAAGTAAAAGTACTGCCTACCTCACCTCGAGTCTACCTAAAGAATGATAATTCATATTAAAATCACTCAATTAAGTTAAATAATAACACGTGGAGAAATTAGTAATTTTGAGGTCTAAAAGGCAACAAAATGAGCCACGTTAGTGGATAAAATTTGACATCGGATGAAAAACTGAAAAATAATTAGATAATCAATAATGAGATCGAGAGCATGTATATTATTCTATATTTATAATCATATATCTATTTATGATGTCAAAAGTTTGATACTCTCTCTCATTCCATATATTTATCCATTATTATCTGTTAGATCAAGAACTCTAGGCATGAGTCGGTTCTAGCTCAATGTGTGGCTAGTCCATTGAACTCTAAGGGAATCTTGACATTTATTAGTAGCCTATTATTTATGTTTCTAACTCTTCGTATTTCGATATTGTGGGTTTCCCTTTCGTGGCGTTCATATACGAGGATAAATCTTCTATTCCCTGGAGAGAATGATGTGGTTGTAGGGCTGGCAATTCGTGCGGGTCGTGCGTGTTCGTGTCGTGCTAGCTTCGTGTCGTGTTCTGAGGGTCAGCCCAAACCTAGCCCAACACGGCCTAACATGAAAAATCAGCACGAAAAACTTAGAATAAATTGAATAAAAAATCAAATATAAAAAATTTTTAACTAAAATTTTAAAATTATCGTGCTATATCGTGTCGTGCCCAAATTGCCAGCCCTATGTGGTTGAAGTGTCAGATCTTTGCGTGTGAATACAGTTTTTCATGTGAAAAATGCGATCTGGGAAACGTATAACGTTTTTCGGCCAAATCCTTTCGTTCTGAGAGTCAAAATCACAGTTTTATGTTTATTTGGGTCCTCTTTGCAATTAGTCGGTTCTGTTTGGACTTAGTTGCGAATTTCAAATTTGTTCTAGAGTTAGAGTTTTTTCAGTATTTAAACTCAGTTTAGCCGTCTTTGAGTTTCAATTATTAAGTATTGATTAATTAATGAAAAAAAAACGATATTTTCCTCAATCTTGTGTCATTTGACGGTATTCTTTGAATCAACGAGTTTTTCCTCATTCTGTCCCCATAACGCTTCATCGAAGTGGTATTAGAGTCATTCGATACTGCGTGATGCCACCCCAAAGACGTCCACACATGTTGCAGATTACATCGAACTGCGGCGTTTGATTGAACGGCAACATCACATCGAAGAACAACAACATCAAATCGAATTTTGGCATGATGATTGGGTTTGTTCAATTTTCAGGAGGAGTAGTTCAAACTTCAGGAGGATGAGTTCGAATTTGAGGATAACGACGAACCCGCCTCAGATGCGAACCCTTTCGATAATCCTATTTATGCGAAGATGCAGCCAACGTTTTTTTCTTTTTTTTCTTACAATGTAAATGTGCTACCATATATATAGTATCTAGGTCTAGTGTAATTCAAGAAACACATATTGCTGATTTATTTTGCTAATAAATGCTAAATATTCATAAATTTAATACTAAATATTCAACAAATATTTTCTGCAATAAATACATAAACTATTCTAATTTTCGCAGGAGCCATTCTTGGAAGCTTCGTGACTTTCCATATTTGGATATTTCCTCATTTGTTGCGCCGCGTGTCGCGCGTGGTCCAAAATTAGGTGTTTACAGTTTGCCCCTCTTTGGACGGATTCTCGTAGAACATGTTCGAGGGGATTCGTCCAAAGACAAGGAAACACCGAATTTTGGGTGAGAAGTCTGTCTTTCTTTTGAGTCTTCGAGTCTACAAGGGAGGTCTTTGCTTATTTCGGGCGGTGCGAAAAGTAGACGCCCTGTCGGCGGTGCCCCTATTGGCGGTGCCTCCTTTAGCGTGCCCCTGTTGGCGGTGTAGAAAGTAGAACCTCTGTCGGCGGTGCCCCTGTTGGCAGTGCCTCCATTGGTAGTGCGGAATAGTAAAGCCTTGGTCGGCGGTGCCCCTGTTGGCGGTGCCTCCGTTGGCGTTGCAGAAAAGTAAAGTCTCGGTCGGCGGTGCCCCTGTTGGCGATGCCTCCGTTGGCGGTACGGTAAAGAAAAGTCTCCAGTGGCGTGCGGAAAAATAAAGCCTCCAGTGGTGTGCAGTAACGAAAAGCCTCCAGTGGTGTACGAAAAAGAAAAGCCTCAAGTGGCGTGCAGTAAAGTAAAACCTCAACCGGCGATGCCTCTAGTGGCGAGTGACAAGGAAAAGCCAATACAAGAAAACAGGGCTACAACAGCAAGTAAAATTTTCCGCCACTAATAATTGACATTAAATAACAGTTTTAGCAGCGACTTCTTTTATTCGTTAGAAATTGCAGCTTTTTGAAACAGTCAGAATCACCGCTAGCATTACAACCTTTCTGCAGCGGCAGCTGTTGCAACTGAATTTTTTGTGCATAGGGGCGACAAGGAAAAGCCTTAATCGATGATGCCTCCAGTGGCGTGCAATAAAGTAAAACCTTAATCGATGATGCCTCTAGTGGCGAGCGATAAGGAAAAGCCTCCAGTGGCGTGTGTCGGATGGCGTCTGTTGGAGAAGAGTCTCTAGTGGCGTCCGTTGGAGAAGTGCCTCTAGTGGCGTCCGTCGGAGAAGAGCCTCTAGTGGTGTCTGTTGGAGAAGTGACTTGCGAAGGCTGAATACTAAGGCTTCGTTCGTCGGGGGTGACTCTCAGAAAGCTGGAAAACTTCAGATCCTGATTGTCGGTGGTGACTAGCATACCTGGGACAGCGCAACATCATTGTAGTGACTAGCATATCTGGGACAACGCAACACCGGTTGAGGTGACTAGCATACCTGGGGCAGCGCAACACCGTTGAATGGATAGATTTGATGACTAGCATATATAGGACAGCGCATCATCGTTGGGGTGACTCTCGGAAAGTTGGACAACTTCACATCCCGATTGCCGGTTGATTTGAAGGAACAGACTGTAACAGTCATACTCATCTTTGAATGGTGACTCACGAGAGCAGACTTTAACCGTCCCGCTTTCCGTGAAGTTGACTTTGGAAGGCGATGTGTTGCGCATGAATGTTTGACCCTAATTTTTGCCTAAATTGCGCATGGTGCGACAACTTAGCGAGATCTTTCTCTTTTTTTTTCTTTTTTTTTTTTTGAGAATTTCTCTCTTATTCTCTCCTTTTGCCACGATTGTTTTGAGAGATTTCTGACCGTGCCCCTCGATTTTTTTTCTATTTTTTCCATGATTGCAATTTATGAATTTGCAACCATGCCTCTAATTTCCTGATTTTGACTAGGCCGCCCTTTCGGGTTTTCAACCTAGTGGAAGCACTCTTTATTGTGGTAGTCAATTGCTGGGTGGCTGTGACCCGTTCTTTATTTTCGCCTTGATGCGGGAGTATTTGTAGCCGTTTGGAGGATGGCTGTGGCCTTATCATTTATTTCCCGTCGTCAATGTTGCAGGAGCTCTTTTGATTGTAGCCATTTGGAGGGTGGCTGTGGCCCTTTATTCCTCGTCTCTGATTCGGGAAACACTTTTTGTATGTAACCGTTTTGAGGGTGGTTGTGGCCCTTTCACTTAATAACTGCCATCGATGTTCCGGGAGCGCTCTTTTGATTGTAGCCGTTTAAAGGGAAGACTGTGACCCTTTCTTTTATTTTCCCGCCCTCACCGGGTTAGCAGGATCACTCTTTATCCGTAGCCATTTGGAGGGTGGCTGTGGCCCTTTCACTTATTTCTCGTTTTGATGTTGCGGGGGCGCTCTTTATCTGTAGTCATTTAAAGGGTGACTGTGGCCCTTTCTTTGTATTCGTTTTAGGGACGAATGAGACCCTTTTATTTGTAGTTGATTTAGGGACAACTGTGACCATTTTATTTCTTCACTGCTCTCACAAAATTTGCATGAGCACTCTCTTTATTTTTCAGAGTGACCATTTAGGGACGACTGTAACCCGATGGATAGGGATATCAATGTAGTTGCGGGAGGCTTTGCCTCTGGAGGAGAATTTAATGTCGCCCAACTTACCACAACGACTGACCCAAGGAAAAGGCCCAGGGTGTTGCATCTGATAACCATTACTTTCTCCACTGACGACTTGATGATGGTAGCCCGGCTTTAAATAGATTCCATAGTCGTCACGGCGTGGGTGGATGCCTTTGAAGTCAAAAGAATTCTAATTGATGGAGAAAGTTCAAGCGACGTATTATCTTTTGAGGTTGTCGCTAAATTGGTATACTAAAGGAAGAATTTGCAAGAAATGAGCTCACCATTGGTAAGTTTCGCCACAGAATAGCTTACCCCATTGAAGTCATCTGACTAGTGATTTTGGGCAGCGGGTCAAAGACGATTCATGTGGGGGTATTATTTTTGGTCGTCGACGCTATGCCGTCATACAACGCAATCCTAGGAGAATGACGACTAACACAAACTATATTGTTCCTTCCATGGCGTACCAAGTCATGAGGTTTCTGAAACCTTATGGTGTAGGAGAGCTCAGGGGAGATCAGTTCACATCCAGGCATTGCTACATCAACACGTTAAGACGACACAATCAGAGAGACCTTGTCGATCGTCATATATGAGGATCCTCGTGAAGAAGGGGACGTCCCGCCCAAGTGGAGGAAAAAAAATAGGGTTTTAGAAAGAAAAAAAAACTCATAAAACTACATAAACCTAAAAAAAGCTAAAAATAAAAAAGAAAATGATACATAAAAAGCATAGTTGTGTCGTTTGGAACAACGACGTAAGCTAATTTTTTTTATAAAAAAATAGTAACCGCTATATTTGTATTTGAACTTTTTATATTGCTATGGTGACTGATGTCAAAATGATGTTAATTAGTGTATGTTTTACTTTTATTTCGAGTGTTGAATTAATATAGGTACACAAATAAAAATAAGTAACATGTAACCAAAAAAATCATTTTCATCTATTCATCTTTTTTTTTTTCATCAGTCAAATGCAAACATGTTTTTATTATTAGATTTTGTTTAATAAGAAAATGATGAACATGAAGATGAACGTTAAGTTTCAACGAGACTCACGTTATTTTGTCGTATCTTATTTTGCTATTAATTATGAGTCCGACCAATTATTCTAACCAAAAGGTAACATGTACAGACGTATTTTACAAAACACTCTCATTGCAAAACAATTCGAAATAGTGATGTCACCGGTGAGCGCTTCGTAGCCTTAGGCGACTTTGTGGCATCTCGCCCCAAATCTGTATAGGGTGGCTACCTTCAAGGAGGCGTTCTCCACAGTGCACTTCGTTGTGACATTTTTTAGGCTATGAGGCGCGCACTTCGAAGGATAGAGAGAAGTGGACGAGACTCGTGGAATTGAAGGACGAAAGTTACCTGAAATTTGCAGAGCAAGGCGGCTATGGAGAAGGAAGAAGAAGGCATAGTGGATGGGTTAAGAAGAAGGCATAGTGGCTAGAAGAAGAAGCGTAAAAGGAGAGAAAGTGACGGAGGTTGGGTAAAAACTAGGGTTTTACATATAAATTTTTTTTAAAATATTTAAAGGTCCATGGATTTATAAAAGTGATTGAAATAATCATAAGACTTGTTTTTTCATCTATTATGGGGCCTAGACTATTAGTTTTAATAAGAGTTAAAAGTTTGGAATAAATAAATAAAAAAATATATATAAAAAGATAAGAGTGTCTTCTTTCTTTTGAATATATACATAGTATTAGTATAGATTTTATAATTATCATAATTGTTGGGATCAAAATGACGTGGCCTAAAGATTCTGGTAATAGACTTCGAGGTTTTGCCTTTGTCTATCTCGACATCGAGGGGTGCTTAGTTTCCTTTTGAGCGTCTGACAGGTGAGAACCTGAAAAGGGGTTGGGGATTTGCCCGTGATTCCACTCTGAAACTGAAGTCAGTAATGGAGTTTTAGAGAGAATACTGTAAAAATATATCAGATAGAATAGTATTTAAGTAATGAGAGTGCTCCCCTATTTATAGGGGGAAACTACCGACTTTAGATGGCGGCTACCCTCTTAGGAGGGTTTCTGTCCAGACTCGGTATAAGTAGGTGACAAGTAGGTTGTTGGAACGTGATTCTTGGCCTGCAAGAAAGCCAACTAGTTTTTCTCTATTTTCTGTTTTTTAAGTTTAAATCAGATTCGTTCTTATCTCTTTGTTGCTGCATATTAGGAAACTCTTTTAGTTGTTTAAACTAGCACCCTAGAATATCTGGATTTTTCTACTATGCTTTGGGAGCACCATGCTTTTGGTTTTTTTAATAATATGGTGGACTTAATTGTAACATAACTAAAACTTTAAAAGTATGGAAAAGTATGAATTTTTTTAACTACACCTAAGATGTGTATCATACTATTAATAATATCAATTTCCCTATGGGGTTCACTTTAGGGCAATAGAAAAATAAAAAAAATTAGTGGCAAAAGCATGGTGCTCCAAGAGCATTGTAGAAATGTCCAGAATATATCCTTTCAGTTTTAGCTTCCAATTATAAAAAGCTGTAATCAAATCTTTAAAATATAGTGAATTGTTACAGCAATATTGTTCTTCTCTTCTTTGTATTCTTTCACAAAATTTATCATCTGGTATCAGAGCTCTTGTCTTGAGGGATATGGAGAAAACTACCAAGTTTGGGCAGTCAAGATGGAGGCGTTTATGGAAGGAGCTAACCTATGGGAAGCAGTAGAAGATGACTATGATATACCAGCCCTTCCTGCAAACCCAACCCTTGCACAGATGAAAGTTCACAAGGAGAAGAAGACTCGAAAGGCTAGAGCAAAGTCTTGCCTGTATTCTGCTGTTACACCAGCTATCTTCAACAGGATCATGTCTCTCAGGTCAGCAATGGAGATTTGGGACTTCCTGAAAGAAGAATATCAAGGTGATGAGTGAATCAGAGGCATGAAAGCTCTGAATTTGATCAGAACCTTCGAAAGGGAGACCATGAAGGAATCAGAGACCATAAAGGAGTACTCTGATCGACTAATCAGCATTGCAAACCAAGTAACTACTCTTGGCACAACCATGACAGACAGCAGGCTTGTTGAGAAGATCTTAGTGTCTTTGCCAGAGAAATTTGAAGCTACTATTGCTTCTCTGGAAAACACTAAGGACCTCTCTACCCTCAAACTTTCAGAGCTCATAAGCTCCTTGCAAGCACAAGAGCAGAGGCGTCTCATGAGAGAAGAGAAGGGATTAGAAGGAGCTTTGTTTACAAAAGCTCAAGGAGGAGGCAAGAAGAAGCACTCTGGAGGGTCAAGAGGAGTCCAAGAGAAGGGTGGAAGTAGCAATGACTCATCCAAAAACAAGGGGCAGAGAAAGAGTTATCCTCCTTGCAGTCACTGCATAAGAAAGGACATCCACCATTCAAGTGCTGGAAAAGACCTGATGCTCAGTGCTCAAAGTGCAACCAGAAGGGCCATGAAGCTATCATATGCAGGACTCAAAAGCAAGTAGTTGTAGCACAAGTAGAAGAAGAAGCTGATAAAGATCAAATTTCCGCGGCTCAATGTTTTGTAACCTGTGAAGAGTCTGAAGCATGGCTCATAGACAGTGGTTGCTCCAATCACATGTCCTATGACAAAACATGAAGCCCTGTGGAGATGTCTATGTACGCATTGGAGATGGGAGGAGACTCAAAGCCACATCAAAGGGGACAGTGGCACTGCACTCAGGTTCTAAAGCAAGACTCTTGACTGATGTTCTATATGTTCCTGAATTGAGTCAAAATCTCATAAGTGTTAGCCAGCTTACACAGAAAGGTCTCACCTTGACCTTTCAAGAGAATCTTTGCACTATCAAGAATAAAAAAAGGAGCTATGTTGATGATGTTAAGTTATGAGATCTAGGTCAACGGGGTGTCGGCTTTGATCTCACTCCTTACGGGGGATGTGTATGATCCGGTCTTCTCGAGTTGCCTTGCCTTTGTCTATGTCCTTCTTCCTTTCCTTCTTCCCTTGGTTCCTTCTCTTCTTCTCTCCCTTTGCCCTGCAAAAGGGGCAATACCAGACACGGAGGAGGGGGGGGTGGTGCCTGGTGAACCCTCTCCGATGCCTAAGTCAGAACTATATTTCTAGAGAGATAAAGCTAGAGAGATGTCAGAGCTAAATTGTTCAAATAGCCAAGATGATCAAATGAGTTGTGAAGGTGGGGTATTTATAGGCAACGGTGTCATTAAGGTGGCTTAATGACATCGTTAGCCTTTAAACACAATTAATTAACCTTTAAGCACATAATTAAGACCTTAGGATTCGGAGGAGGTAGGCGGAGTGGACCGAGCATGGGAGTCCGAATGTGGTGTCGGGACCCTTGGGGGGGGAGAAATCCGACCCCCAAGGGTAGGGGTTGGGTGAGGACACCCAACCCCTCCTAGGGAGGGTGGGGTTGGCCAACCCCATCCCTCCTAGGAGGGATCGGGTTGGCCGACCCGATCTCTCCTAGGAGAGATCGGGTTGGCCAACCCGATCTCCCCTAGGGGAGATCGGGTCGGCTGACCCGATCTCCCCTAGGGGAGGTCGGGTGTGGCCACCCAACCTCACCTAGGTGAGTTCGCCTATGTCGGACGGGCGCTTCGGCCCCGTCCGAGCCGTCGATGTTCTCGCGAAGTGTCCGGGTTGAAGTTTCGATTTACAATTGGCGATGGGACGATAAAAATACAACGGTTTGGAAGTCAACGGGTTCAAATTGGGCGTATATCCATCACATGCCCCCGAGTCAACCAATGGCTTAACCCTTGATTGACTCTATTTCAGGATGGTATGACACGCGCAATTTGAAACCGGGATTTTACCTTCTTGTCTGAATGCCTGCTTACCCATGAATGCGTGCCTCTGACTCTGCCTCCCTGTCTAATGAGATAGAGGAATTGTAAACGTCAGAGTAGCACGGACGTGTGCCTAGGCACGCGTCCGTCTGAGGCGGGAGTAATAAACTTATCTTTGCTACAGGTGCCTACTCAAAAAATACAAACTTGCACAGGGGTGTGATACGAATGTAACTAAATAACTTACACTTCAATTTCGTGCCGGGATTCCATCTAAATAAGGAGAAATTTTAATTTTGGCCAAAAATTTTTCTAAGTATGAAATGCTCAAAAATAAAACTATCTTGATAATTTTTCTAAGTATGAAAATATACTTAGCTATAGGTGAAAGGGATAAAAAAGATGGTTTTTCCTTGACCTTTAGATTTTACTTAAAGCTAGATGGATGGTGGTGATTAAAACCCCTAAAAAACCCTATCATCCTTTTAACATAAAAAAGGAGAGTTAGAAAAATACCTCCAAGAGTCACCATAGCCCCCATCTTCCTTCTTCACTTACCCTTGGAGAGCAAGAAAAGTTTGAGAGCATCCCCAAGGTTAGGGCCGGCCAAAATTCCGGTGGGCACCTGAAATTCCGGCCAGCATCTTGATCGGGACGGCGACGAGGAAGACAAATCCAGCCGAGGACGAGGGCTCGACTTCAGGCGGACAGCGGCTGCCGGCGGTGCTGGGTACGGCGGAGGCGACAGAGGCCGTTGTTCCCGGCGGCGAGGAGGTCCACCACTTCGACGGACGGCCACAGCGACGGGACGGGCGGAGACGGACGTGGCTCGACTCCGGCGGCGGAAAAATCGAAGCTCCGGCGGCGAGGGAATCACAGCTTCGGCGAGGACCTGATTTCCGGCAACGTTCAAATTTGAATTCCGGACCCGTTTATCACATCGGGTCGGGTTTTCCGAAGGTCCATTCTTTTCCTTTCCGCTACCGTATAAAATGTCGATTTTCGAATCGTTGATATTTGATTGCCGATGTTTGATTGCCGATGCTTGATTGCCGAAATTTGATTGCCGAAATTTGATTGAATGTGGGATTGCCGTAGATAGCCGTTGGTAGTTGTGGATTTTGGGGAAAAATGTTTGCCGGTCGTCCGGATATGGTTTCTTGTCCGATTGGGCTATCCCGGTCTTGAATTTGATGTCGTGCCGCCGTTGGTGTGTTAATCTTTGTTGGAGGGTATAATGGTAATTTTTTCCAAAACCTGACCTTAGGCTCGGATAAAACTATTTGACTCGGTTGTTGTCGTTGGTTGAGTGTCGGGGTATTTCCGGTTCTTCGGAAATTTTTCTTATCTTGATGTTCGTCGTGTCATGGCAGGTACTATACTCCTGGTGGTGTCCACGTACGCAGACTCTTCAGAGACGCCGTATTCTCCGAAGGATGAGTGAGTTCCTCTTTCTCTTCCTCTTCGGTCGCGTTACTTTCTTTCCTATTGCCAGCTTGGTATCGTGACCTTCATTGGGGTGTTAGTCGAAATTTGATTCGTGCTTTGGGGTTTCTTGCTATCTTTGCCTTAGGTCTTGCTATTCTGTCAGAGAACCATATCACTAGGTCCGATTACAACGAACATGTCACCCTAGGAGATATCAGTCCCCTAGATGAGCCTCTGTATCATTTTCTCCCCTCCTTGGGGAATACTCGCGGGACGGCGACGGAGCCTCCTATAGGAAAGGTCGCCGTGTACCCCTCTCAGATCCGATTCGGGCTGAGACTGCCTTACTGTGACGAGCTTATAGAGTTGAGCAGGTTTTTCAGGATTTCTCCTGTGAATCTTGCCCCCAGTGCCCTCCGCGTCTGGGTGGGCTTCCGGGTATTGTGCCATTGGTACTCCTGGAAGTACTCTCTCGTTCTATTCCGATGTTTCTATCGGTTCCAGTACCGGACGAGGGTGGGGTTTGCGAGTTTCGTAACTCGCCATCCGACCTTCAAAGATCCCCGATTCTCTGATTTCGGGTTGAGTGGGGTCGAGTGGGATACCTCCCTCCGTTTTGTGACCCAGATTGACAATTCGGCCAGTCACTGGGCTAAGCACTACTTCTTCATTACGGACCGATACGTCACTTGGTCGGTCCTGAATGAGGATCGGTCCGATGGTTGGCCTGCTTTTGGAGAGTTCTCTTCGGATGATTTGAAGACTATGAAGATCATTCACGAGAGCAACAGGACCCGGTCTTACTGCCCCGTGTCTTTAATAACTGAGACGGATCTTTACGAGGCCGGGATCAGTCTGACTCCTGACTCCGGGGGTTCGGTATGTCACTTGGTCTTTCCATCTTTATTTACCTTCTGCTCTTCCTTTGTAGGTTGGTTTCATGGAAAAACCTATAACATGCAGGGAGCCCCTGTTGACCTGAGCAAGAGGAAGGCTCCTTCTAGTTCTGCTTTGAAGAAATCCCCCCTGCCTGGGAAGAAGGCTGGGGCCTCTGGTATGCTTTCTCCTATTTGCTTCTTTATGATGTAACTTATGTTTTCCTTATCTTGTTTTTCTTACCTTGCTAGTGCGCTCCCCCTTGGTGACTGAGAGGGTCGTCTCCGTTGGCAGAGATTCTGGACCTTCCAAGTCCAAGCCGCGGCGATCTGATTCTGAGGCCGGGGCCTCGGCTGCTAAGAGGAAGAAGGCTGTGGATCCTGCTTCGCCTACTGCTTGTCCTCCGACCCTATCTCGTGATAAGGAGATGGTGGTCGAAGAGGTGCCTTCCTTGGCTGACAAAGGGAAGCGACCTGCTGGTGGTGGTTCCCCTGCCCCCCAGCCGAGGGCACGGTCCTCAGGTATGATCTCTACCTTGTGATGATCCTTGTATGTTTATACTCTCCTTTGACTTGCTTTGCTTGTGTAGGTGGGCCTCCGACTTTAAGTCGGAAGGATTTCGCACGGCTCACTGATGAAGATGTTATTGGGTCTGAGTGGACTCCCTTCGCTGGTCTGAAGGAGTTCCACCTCGATAGCACTTCCTCTTTGCGGACTCCTGAGGTTGGTGTCCGCGTCCTCCGCGGTGCCGTTCCCCCTGGGGATCGTGTTGCTCCGCCCAAGTCTCCTGGGGAGACTCGGCTCTTTGTTCAAGGGGTACTCTCTCGTTATGCACCTGTAAGTTGTTCTTTGCTTTCCTCTTATTTCTTTCATAATGTCTATCTTTCGGTTATTCATCCCTTGTTTGAATTGTTAGGGCATATCTGACATGGTGAACATGTCCTCGCTCGTGCTCGAGTTATCTGACGAGAGGAAGACCCTTGAGGACAGCCAGGTTTCTCTCAAGGCGGAGGTCGCCACTGCTGCCGAGAAGGCGCGTATATCTGATTTGAGGCTGCAGGAGCTCCAGGACCAGGTTTCCTTGCTTGAAACCACTGTGGGCAGTTTGCGCCGGGAAGCTGAGGTTGCCGCGTCTGTCCATTCTGAGGAGCTGCGGAGGTTGGAGACTAAGTGTCGGGCGGAGGAGAGGGCTGTCGCGGTATCTGAATACAAGGCCTCCTCTGCCTTCACCGCCGACTATAGCACGCGTCTCACCCAGGAGATGAACCAGTTCGGTGAGTATCTGGTTGATCACATATACCGGATTGATCCTCAGTTCCCCTTTGGTGACCTTGGTGACTTTGGGCCATATGCCACTGGCTACGCGACTGTTTTGATGGGTCAGGCTGCCGTTGCAGACGAGCCTGCCCCTGCCCAGGTGGATGCTACACCTGTGGAGATTGGTACCTCAGACTCCTCCTCTTCATCCATTTCCGCTGGCGGTTCAGCTTCAGGGGGTGAGGGTGACTCCCCTGAAGGTTCTGACTGACGTGTTTATCTCATGCTATCCTTGTATATAATTACACTCCTTCTCCCCTTGTGTGGGTTGAGTGTCCTTTGAGATTGTGATGGTGTTTGTTGTTACTTTCCTTTGCCGCATTATGTTGTTGACTACGTGGTTCGTTTGCCTTTACATTAGTGCTTCTCATGCTTTTGTATATATCTCTTCTCATGATGGCTCCCTATGCCTTGTGTATGGCTTTTTGGGTATGGACTCTTTACTTGGTGTGTTTCCTTTACTTATCCTTCTTTCGTGTTTTCCTTCATGTCTTACCTGCCATTTCATAAAGAAAAAACATTACTTGTTCTTCACATTACTTTACTTAGAAATTTCTTTCTCATGTTACCCTTTCGAGCATGGTATCCTTCTAAGCATGGTACCCTTCTAAACATGGTACCCTCTTAAACATGGTATCCTTCTAAGCATGGTGTGATGATCTCTTCTGATACCCCTTACACGGTATACGTTGTACTGTTAGACCAAAGATACGCTCTTGGTGGGCGTCGAAATCTTTTCACGAGACAGGCTCTCGGACGGCACTTAACGTTTCACAGGATAGGCTCCCGGAGGGCACAGGTTAGTCCACCGATACCTTCTTGACGGGTGTCAAATCTGTTCACGAGACAGGCTCTCGGACGGCACTTAACGTTTCACAGGATAGGCTCCCGGAGGGCACAGGTTAGTCCACCGATACCTTCTTGACGGGTGTCAAACTGTTCACGAGACAGGCTCTCGGACGGCACTTAACGTTTCACAGGATAGGCTCCCGGAGGGCTCAGGTTAGACCAAAGATACGCTCCTGGTGGGCGTCGAACTGGTAGTTTGAAATCTACCTCAAGATACGCTCTTGGGGGCGTCGAACTGGTAGTGTTTTTTCTACCTCAAGATACGCTCTTGGGGGCGTCGAATCTGGTAGGTTGCAAATCTACCTCAAGATACGCTCCTGGGGGCGTCGAAATCGTAGTTTTTGGAAACCACTCTCAAGATACGCTCTTGGTGCGTCGAATTCGTAGTGTAATAACTACTCTCAAGATACGCTCTTGGGGGCGTCGAAGGTCGTAGTATGAACACTACTCTCAAGATACGCTCTTGGGGGCGTCGAAGTTCGTAGTTTTTGGAAACCACTCTCAAGATACGCTCTTGGTGCGTCGAATTCGTAGTGTAATAACTACTCTCAAGATACGCTCTTGGGGGCGTCGAAGGTCGTAGTATGAACACTACTCTCAAGATACGCTCTTGGGGGCGTCGAAGTTCGTAGTTTTTGGAAACCACTCTCAAGATACGCTCTTGGTGCGTCGAATTCGTAGTGTAATAACTACTCTCAAGATACGCTCTTGGGGGCGTCGAAGGTCGTAGTATGAACACTACTCTCAAGATACGCTCTTGGGGGCGTCGAATGTCGTAGTATGAAAACTACTCTCAAGATACGCTCTTGGGGGCGTCGAACCTGTCATTGACTTGAAGTCATATCTGTGTAAGGATAACTTCGTGGTTATATCACTGCATTCACTGGAAAATACTTTTGAGTAACTACTACTCCCTTAGGAGCATTCATGTTTTTGTACACTTGGGATGCCTTGGTGCACCAAGACATCCTTTGTAGGAATGAAAGATAGTTGTAGAGTTGGAGGAACTTCGTGAGTTCTCCTTCTCCAAAGTTGTTTTTGAAAAGCTTGTAGAGGTGAAACATGCAAAGTGCTAGATATGAAAACTAAGGATATGGGGTGGCCATTGTGTCTGTTGCCACGTACTCCTTGAAGCTTCCATTGTAGATCATTTCTTCCACTTCCACCTTCAACACCATGCAGTTGTTGGTTTGATGCCCCCAGGTCCCATGGTACTCACACCAACCCTGTGCATCTCTACCTAGGAAGGCCTTGCCTTCCTCTTTGCATGCTGGCAGCTCTTGCTTGAGGCGCTTGTGGAAAATTTCTTCTATGCTGAGTGTGAGGGGTGTGAATGTGAAATTGACACCTCCTCCCAATGTGTCTGCTTCTCTTCCTCTTTCTGGAACTTTATCCAACTGTTCCGCCTCTTGTTCAAATGCCCTGTCCAGCTTCGCTTTGAGCTCTCTCATTGTGCTTGTCATGACCATCTCATAGAGCCCTCCATAGGCCTCGAATGAGCTTGGATGCATGTTTCTGATGAATGCTCTGACTGCTTCTCTCCTTGTGACGTCCATGTTGGCACCATAATCAAAGAATCTCTGGAAATAGCTTGATATAGACTCCTGCGGCATTTGCTTGATATCATCTATGTAGCGGAAGCCTTTTAGGATGGAGTTCCTTGTCCTGTTCCCTATTATGGTGTCCGGCTGCCAAGGTATGGATGTCACCTTCACAGCCTTGTTCCTGTGTCTCCTTGTAGGCACTGTTTGAAAAAACTGCCTGCTCAAACGGAGTGTTACTCCACTCCTCCTCCTTCCTTGCCTTTGTCTCCCTCCCCTCCTTCTTCTATTCTGGTTGGCTCCTGCCATGACCACAGCCACTGTGTCTGTCCTGTGTGATCCATGTCTCATTGAATTGACATAGCATTGTCTTGCCGTGCGTTGATCACCCAGGACTTCTCCAACTCCGTTCTCCGTGATGTACTTCAGCTTCTGGTGAACAGTGGATGGCACTATTTCATATGGATTTATGGTTGTCCTTCCTAGGATCCCATTGTAGGCTCCCAGGCTTTCAACCACCAAGAAATTGACATTTACCTTCAGCTGGGTCCATCCTTGGCCCATGGTCACTGGCAATGTTATCATCCCCAGGGGGTAACTTGTTGCCCCTGAGAAGCCAACTAGGGGGAAGTTGACCAGATTGATGTCTGCTTTGGTTTTCCCTATCTCTTCCAACACTCTCAGGCTTAGGAGGTCAGCTGAGCTGCCCCCATCCACCAAAATTCTTTTTACATCAAAATTATCAATATCTAAAGTAATAACTAGAGCATCGTCATGTGGAAAGACGATGTGGCTTTTGTCCTTCTCCGAGAACTCTATCTTCACTTCTTCTCCTTCTCTTGGTCTTTTTCTCCACCTTGGTACTGAGCTTAGCTTGGATGCATAGACCTCTCTTGCATTAGCAGTTGGGCCTCCTGATGCTGCTCCTCCATGTATCATGTTGATGACTCCTCTTTTGTTGGGTGGAGGGTTATGGTCTACCTTTCCCTTGCCCTTGTCTTTCTGTGGTGGCCCCAGTTGCATACTATTGCCCCCATGGTCTACGAATTGCTTCAGTTCTCCCCTCTGGACGATGTTGTTTATGCTTAGCTTTAAGCTAAAGCATTCATTTGTGTCGTGACCATAAGCCTCGTGGTTGTCACACCATCTATCCTTGTGATTTCCTACCATTGGGGCTCTCCACCTTGCAGGGGGTGACCAAAGTTTTTGGTTCCGCATCTCTCTAAGTACGGTGGCTGGAGTGGCGTTCAATGGGATGAACTTAATGACGTTTATTTCTCTGGCTTTTAAGGGTTCACCCATTTGGTTTCTTTGCTGTGGTGGACGCCACTCCTGCTGTGGCGGACGCCACTCCTGCTGCCTTGCATGCTGTGGTGCCTGGGGTGGCTTGCCTTTGTTTGGCCTTTGATTATCCTCCTTGGCTGCCTGGATTTTGGCCTTCTTGCTTGCCCTGTGCCTCTCAAGGTCAATATGCGTTTTAACTCTCCCTGCAAGCTCCTCCAAGGTGCTTGCTGGCTTTTTGGCCATCTTTTCAGCCAATGTTGACCCAAAGCGACCTAAGTTTCTGATAAAGGCTCGGATTATCTCCCCTTCAGTGATGTCTCCCTGGATGTCTGCGATATTCTGGTTGAACCTAGTATAGTAGCTGGCCAAGGATTCATCATATTCTTGTTTTATGTCATCAATGGAGCCTGTTCCCTTGAGGAGTTTCCTCTCCCCTAGGTATCTCTGCAGAAACTTAGCTTTTAGCTGCTCCCATGAGTGGATGCTCTCAGAGGGCAGGCTGAAGAACCAATGTGAGGCCACCCCTGATAGGGTGTTTGGGAAAAGGAGTGCCTTGTATCTTTCATCAGTTGTCCTCCCGAATAGAGAGGCCTCATGCTGTTGGATATGCTCTAGGGGGTCTCCCTTCCCATTGTACTTTGCAATTTGCACAGTGTGCAGGGAGTCTGGCACCCTGTTCATCTCCAGCTCCCTTGTGAAAGGGTGGTTCGTCTTGTCACTTAGACAATGCAAGCTGGGTTTCTTTGACTCATTCAATTTCCGGGTTATCATTGCTTCTATTTCCTCCGGGGTGATCACTACCTGTGCCGGAGTATAATCCCTCTGATATCCATTGTAGTTGTAGACTGGGCTTACTGGGTTCCCTTGTCCCTGCTGGTATGGACTGTAGGTGTACTCTTGATACGCCTGCTGGGGTGCTTCATAGAAGTCCTGCCTCCTTGGAGGTCTTGCTTGTCTTTCCTCCCCAAGCGGGGTGTAAGCCCTGTTGTCCTGCTGTTGCCTAGGAGGCACGAATTGTTGCCTTTCCTCTGGGGGTGGCTCTTGGTAATATCTTCTCTGTTCCTCTCGCTGCCCTGCTCGAGGGTGCGAGTAATGCTCTTCTGTTGGGATCTGCTCCTCTCCATGAGCTTCAGTGTAAGTCCCTTGGGTGTATGCCTGCCTTGCATATGCTGTGTGGGCGCGGTTGCCACCTCTCTGTGCTGGCATCCCATACGGGTACCCTTGGGGTTGCTCTTCATAATAGTATCCCTCAGGGGGTGCCGTGTTGTGGGAAGGCACTCCCTGTTGTCCTCTTGCTCTCTGTGGCCTTCTTGCCCGGGGGGTGGAGGCTGTGGAGGACTCAGCCCCAGCTGGGCGTGAAGGTCCTCCCTCCTGGTTGTTCTGTTGCTGAGGAGGTTGTGGTATTTCTTGGGGCTCTGGATGCATTGGCTGCTTCCCAGGGTTAGGCCGCCTCCCTGGGGGTATTGGTTCTCTTCTCCGCCCATTGCCCCTGGGTGGGTGTTGGGGCCTGGACACCCTACTGTTCGTCATAGCTCGTGTAATAGCCAGGCTTTCTGTCCGAAGCCTACAGACGGCGCCAAGTGTTAAGTTATGAGATCTAGGTCAACGGGGTGTCGGCTTTGATCTCACTCCTTACGGGGGATGTGTATGATCCGGTCTTCTCGAGTTGCCTTGCCTTTGTCTATGTCCTTCTTCCTTTCCTTCTTCCCTTGGTTCCTTCTCTTCTTCTCTCCCTTTGCCCTGCAAAAGGGGCAATACCAGACACGGAGGAGGGGGGGTGGTGCCTGGTGAACCCTCTCCGATGCCTAAGTCAGAACTATATTTCTAGAGAGATAAAGCTAGAGAGATGTCAGAGCTAAATTGTTCAAATAGCCAAGATGATCAAATGAGTTGTGAAGGTGGGGTATTTATAGGCAACGGTGTCATTAAGGTGGCTTAATGACATCGTTAGCCTTTAAACACAATTAATTAACCTTTAAGCACATAATTAAGACCTTAGGATTCGGAGGAGGTAGGCGGAGTGGACCGAGCATGGGAGTCCGAATGTGGTGTCGGGACCCTTGGGGGGGGAGAAATCCGACCCCCAAGGGTAGGGGTTGGGTGAGGACACCCAACCCCTCCTAGGGAGGGTGGGGTTGGCCAACCCCATCCCTCCTAGGAGGGATCGGGTTGGCCGACCCGATCTCTCCTAGGAGAGATCGGGTTGGCCAACCCGATCTCCCCTAGGGGAGATCGGGTCGGCTGACCCGATCTCCCCTAGGGGAGGTCGGGTGTGGCCACCCAACCTCACCTAGGTGAGTTCGCCTATGTCGGACGGGCGCTTCGGCCCCGTCCGAGCCGTCGATGTTCTCGCGAAGTGTCCGGGTTGAAGTTTCGATTTACAATTGGCGATGGGACGATAAAAATACAACGGTTTGGAAGTCAACGGGTTCAAATTGGGCGTATATCCATCAGATGAGAGTCAAAATGAAGAGAAAAGGTTTCTATTTTGAACCAAATGAAGAACTTCACACTGCTACACCAGCTCAAGTAGAAACCACTGAAGTCTGGCACAGAAGGCTTGGACATTGCAGCTTACCAAGAATTCAAGCATTAAAAAATCTCTCAAGTGGTCTACCAAACATTGAGGATGCTATTCCAGATTGTGCAGCTTGTCATTTTGGAAAGCAAATTAGAAAGTCTTTCCCAAAAGGAGCTAGGAGATTAACTCTAAAGCTGCAAGCCATTCATTCAGACTTATCTGGACCTCAAAGAACTCCATCACTCCAAGGTAGTCTCTACTTTGTGACATTTACTGATGGCTATACAAGATTCTGCTGGATAAATTTCTTGAAGCAAAAGTCAGAAGTCTTAGAAGTGTTCAAGAAGTTCAAAATAATCGTGGAAAACCAAAGCAGCTGCAAGATACAAGTGCTCAGAACTGACAATGGCTCTGAGTACATATCACAAGATTTCTCTAGCTTCCTAGCAGAAGAAGGAGTCCAAAGGCAGCTCACCACCATATACACTCCTCAGCAAAATGGTGTGAGTGAAAGAAAGAACATAACCATTGGAGAGATGGCTAGATGCATGATCCACCAGAAGAATTTGCCAAAGGAGTTCTGGGCTGAAGCAGCAAACAATGCAGTGTTTCTTCAAAATCGTCTGCCAACAAAAGCATTGAAGGATAAGACTCATTTTGAAGCCTACAAGCCTTCTCTCAGTTTCTTAAAAACTTTTGGATCTGTATGCTTTGTACATGTTCCTCAAGCTAGAAGAGACAAGTTAGATCGAAGAGCAGAGCCTGGGATCTTTGTAGGTTACAGCACAACCTCCAAGGCCTACAAGATCTATCATCCTCAGTCCAAAAAGATGTCAATCTCAAGAGATGTCCAATTCAATGAAGAAGGAGAATGGAATTGGGACAATTCAAGCTCAGATCAGACTCAACCAAATGAGTTTGATCTCAGAGAAACTCAAGAAGAAGACTGGAGGAGTGAATTTGAGGATGACACTCCAGTGAGGAGCACAAGACTACTCTCTGACATCTATCAGAGAAGTTTTGTGGCGATCTGTGAACCTGCAAATCCAGAGGAAGCACTAAACTCTCCAAAATGGAAGCAGGCCATGAATGAAGAAAAGCAAATGATCGAAAAAAATCATACATGGGAGCTTGTTTGCAAACCAGAGGAGAAGAAGGTGATAGGAGTGAAGTGGGTGTTCAGGACAAAGCTCAATGCTGACTCATCCATAAACAAGCTCAAAGAGAGGTTAGTAGTCAAAGGATATGCTCAGGAATTTGGCGTTGATTACTCTGATACTTTTGCACCAGTTGCACGCCTAGACACCATCAGGTTGCTGCTTTCCATGTCTGCACAAATGAGCTGGAAAATCTTCCAGCTTGATGTCAAATCAGCCTTTCTCAATGGAGTACTAGAAGAAGAAGTGTACATTGATCAACCTGAAGGCTTTGTAATTGAAGGCGAAGAGGATAAAGTGTATAAGCTCAAGAAGGCTCTTTATGGGCTCAAGCAAGCTCCAAGGGCCTGGTACAGCAGGATTGACTCTCATATGCTGAAGCTAGGTTTCAGAAGGAGTTGTTCAGAGGCTACACTATACATCAAACACAAAGGAGATAACATAATCATAGTCTCTTTGTATGTTGATGACCTCTTAGTGACAGGAAATAATCAAGCTGAAGTCGAGGCTTTCAAAAAGGAAATGACAAAGATCTTTGAGATGACAGACCTAGGGCTCATGAATTTCTTTCTAGGAATGGAAATCAAGCAAGGGGAGAATGAGGTCTTCATCAGTCAAAGGAAGTATGCCCAAGAGATTCTCAAAAAATTCTCTATGGACAAGTGCAAGGAGATCAGCACCCCAATGAACCAGAAGAAGAAGCTGCAAGCTGAAGATGGTTCAGCAAAGATCAATGAAGGTTACTTTAGAAGCCTAATTGGGTGTCTTATGTACTTAACAGCCACCAGGCCAGATATTCAATACTCTGTAAGTGTACTCTCTCGTTTCATGCATTGTGCTAATGAAACTCATCTGGTGGCTGCAAAAAGAGTACTAAGATACATTAAAGGAACAGTGAATTGTGGAGTTAAGTACAACAAAAGTCAGTCACTGGAACTAGAAGGCTACTCTGACAGTGATTGGGGAGGAAATCCAGATGATCTCAGGAGCACCTCAGGCTACTGCTTCACCCCGGATCTGGAGTCTTCTCATGGAGCTCAAGGAAGCAGAACTTTGTCACTCAGTCCACAGCTGAAGCTGAATTTGTGGCATGTGCAGAAGCTGTCAACCAAGCAATCTGGCTAAGAAAGATCTTGATTGACTTAAACATGAAGCAAAAAGGAGCAACTACCATCCATGTTGACAACAAAGCAGCAATAGCAATCTCAAAGAATGTTGTGTTTCACAAAAAGACCAAGCATTTCAACATCAAGCTTTTCTCTGTTCGTGAATATCAGTAAGATGGAAAAGTGAGCTTAATCTACTGCAGGACTGAAGATCAACTAGCAGACCTACTCACAAAGCCATTACCAAGTGAAAAGTTTGAAGTGTTGAAAAACATGATGGGAATTAGCAGTCCATAATCAAGAAGGAGTGTTGGAACGTGATTCTTGGCCTGCAAGAAAGCCAACTAGTTTTTCTCTATTTTCTATTTTTTAAGTTTAAATCAAATTCGTTCTTATCTCTTTGTTGCTGCATATTAGGAAACTCTGTTAGTTGTTTAAACTAGCACCCTAGAATATCTCCTTTCAGTTTTAGCTTCCAATTATAAAAAGTTGTAATCAAATCTTTAAAATATAGTGAATTGTTACAGCAATATAGTTCTTCACTTCTTTGTATTCTTTCACAAAATTTATCATAGGTCGCCACCTCACCATTCCTTAAGAGGGAGGTTTCTTCATGGCGGTCAGAGCAGGTCGCCACCTGTCCATTTCCTTAAGAGGAAGGGTTTTTTCATGGCGGTCAGAGCAGGTCGCCACCTGTCCCTTTCTTTAAGAGGAAGGGTTTCTTTAATAGTGTTTGGCTGCCGACTTGACTCTTACCTTAAGAGGGAGAGTTTTGAACGGACTTGTCGTCATTCTTTGAGTGTCGCATTGGTTTTCGACACCTCTTAATATTAGTGTCGACCATTCATCTATGTCTTCTTATCCTGATCATGATTGGTCGTCGATATTTTTCTCTTGGGTCTCGACTCAGACATCCTCGATTTTCCTTTAGCCTATCCTCATTAATCATAACCCAATAATTTCCCCAGAGACATGAATCGTTGGTTTCATATGAAGAAGAGGTCTTAAGTCGAGTACTTATTTAGAGGTTTTCCAGCGGAATTCGTATTTGGTCGGGTTGTAGTCTTGAGTCTTCTTGTTGACCACTTGAGTCGAGATTGGAATTTTTAGTCGAGTCGTTGATCTGTGCTCTTAATTTTTCGACAGTTGAGAGATTTGGAGAAGCTCAAAGGTCGTTCGCAGATTTACAGCGGTAATTTCCACATTTGCTGCCCAGTGAGAAGCTTTTAAGGATAACTTGTATAACAAGACTCCTCTAGGATTTACTTAGTATAAATACATTTTCTTTCTTGTTTGTATCTTCAAGTTATAGTTTTCGGAAAAGAGTAAAGGGTAGCATGGCTACTAATCCATCCTCAGATTTCATCAAGATGATACTTCGGACTCATCGTCGAGCCATGGACGGGGCTTCTTCTTCTTCTGCTTCTCAATTAAAGGAGGATAAATGTGGGGCGTCCATTGAGACTCCCATTGATGTCGAAGTTATCCATCCGGCTGAAGAATCGCCCGAAGAGTTTTTGCAAAATAAGGGCAAGGACAAAGTTGCAACTCATCGCTATCCTACCCGGAGCGGGAATATCGCCTTCTCTAGTTCTTGGCTAAAAAGGAAAATGTGTGAAGATTCGCCATCTTCCTCATCAACTCGGGAATTCTCCTCATCGCTCTGTCACTTTAGAGTACAAGGGCCCACCTTTCGACTGGGATATGATATTAAATCCCCATTTTGATTGCTCAAAAGGTTGGGATTCTTTAAGTAACTTAAAGGGGTATCCTCTCAAAGGAGGGCATTCTATTGCAAACCCCGACTTGGCGCTCCACTTGTTAAACGCTTCAATCCCCGCCCCATGACCGTCGTCGTTTAGGAATGGAGATTGATGAGGTGGAAAGAGCTACGCGTCTGTTTCTTTTAAAGCAGGCTGAGGTATGTGCCGCTCTTTGTATCTTAATTCTTACACCAGCTCTTTTGGTTCTTAATATTTTGCTTCCTTTTGGAAGGCTTCTCGAGATTCCCTCTAATTTTCTTGCCAAGTGATCGATCTCCTTAGGGAATTGCACTCGACTAGGGAGAAGCTTCAAAGTTCGACTTCTATGGGGAATGTGGAAGAGATTCGCGGTCTTCGAGAGGAGAATGCCAAGTTGAGAGAGGACTTAAAACAGATGACTGAGACCTCTGCCGACATGAGGCGAGATTTCCAAAGATATGGCGAGTCTCTCAAGGCCTCCTTTTCTCTAGTTGAAGAATTTCATACTCTCTCTGTGAAGATGGGGAAGAGGAAAGATACCCTTTTAGCCGAGGGAGTTGTTCTTCGGGGGAAGGTCAAGGCTTTGCAAGAAGAGATGTCGGATTTGAAAGGCGCGGCGGCTAAAGATATTGATGACTATAAGTCGGGTCCCGCCTATCAAGATGATGTCGTCATGGCTGCCACCGACTTGCTCTTTATTTCTCTAAGGGAGATTGTGGCAAATTTGAAAGCATATCAGCCCGACTTCCCTTTTTCTCAAGTTCCTCTTATTCAACAATATTTGGATATTCCTGCTGAGAATGATGAGGGTCACACCGCTTCTACCTCAAAAAGAAGGGGAACATCTGTCAAGTCATCTTAGATAGTGAAGCATTTCTTTGTACTCGCGTCTTTGTAACTTGCTTGTTTCTAATAAAAGAATCGCTTGGATTTTCATTCCTGCACCGAAAGTGTTATCTCCATAAAAATTTATTTTGTGAATGCTTATCCTTCTTATCTATTTTTCGACAAACCTAGGCTTTATTGCCATCTAGGGTTCATCGTGCCGACAATTGATTTTGAGAGTAACAAACTTTCTTTGATTAGTTTAACAAAAACGCCTTCTCTTTGATCGTCGAAAAATCTTTTTGGACATATTATGTCGATAATCAAGATTTGTAGACGTCGATCATCTTTAGAGAGATATGTCAACGTATCTTTTTCTAGGCGTCGATCTTCTATCAAGTTGTCGACGTACCTAGGCTTTGTTGCCATCTTGGGCACATAATATCGACAATCAATTGGTAGATGCCGATTCTCTTATCGAGTTGTCGACGTACCTAGGTTTTGTTGCCATCTTGGGCACATAATGTCGACAATCGATTGGTAGCTGCCTATCTTCTATCAAGTTGTCGACGTACCTAGGCTTTGTTTCCATTTTGGGCACATAATGTCGACAATCTATTTGTAGACGCCGCTATCGAGTTGTCGACGTACCTAGGCTTTTTTGCCATATCTTGGGCACATAGTCGACAATCGATTTGTAGATGCTGATCTTCTATCGAGTTGTCGATGTACCTAGGTTTTGTTGCCATCTTGGGCACATAATTTCGACAATCGATTTGTACACGCCGATCTTCTATCGAGTTGTCGACGTACCTAGGCTTTGTTTCCATCTTGGGTACATAATGTCGAAAATCGATTTGTAGACGCCGATCTTCTATCGAGTTGTCGACGTACCTAGGCATTGTTGCCATCTTGGGCACATAATGTCAACAATCAATTTGTAGACTCTATCCGCTTATCGAGTTGTCGACGTACCTAGGCTTTGTTGCCATCTTGGGCACATAATGTCGACAATCGATTTTTAGACGCCGATCCTCTATCGAGTTGTCGACGTACCTAGGATTTGTTGTTGCCATCTTGGGCACATAATTGTCGAAAATCGATTTGTAGATGTCAATCTTCTATCGAGTTGTCGACGTACCTAGGCTTTGTTGCCATCTTTGGCACATAATGTCGACAATCGATTTGTAGACACCAATCCGCTTATCGAGTTGTCGACGTACCTAGGCTTTGTTGCCATCTTGGCATATAATGTCGACAATCGATTTGTAGACGTCGATCCGCTTATCGAGTTGTTGACGTACCTAGGCTTTGTTGCCATCTTGGGCACATAATGTCGACAATCGATTTGTAGACAATGATCTTCTATCGAGTTGTCGACGTACCTAGGCTTTTTTGCCATCTTGGGCACATAATGTCGACAATCGATTTGTAGACGCCGATCCGCTTATCGAGTTGTCGACGTACCTAGGCTTTGTTGCCATCTTGGGCACATAATGTCGACAATAGATTTGTAGACGCCGATATTCTATCGAGTTATCGACGTACCTAGGCTTTGTTGCCATCTTGGGCACATAATATCGACAATCGATTTGTAGACGCCGAACTTCTATCAATTTGTCGACGTACCTAGGCTTTGTTGCCATCTTGGGCACATAATGTCGACAATCGATTTGTAGACGCCGATCCACTTATTGAGTTGTCGACGTACCTAGGCTTTGTTGCCATCTTGGGCCAATAATGTCGACAATCGATTTGTAGACGCCGATCTGCTTATCGAGTTGTTGACGTACCCAGGCTTTGTTGCCATCTTGGGCACATAATATCTAAAATCGATTTGTAGACGCCAAATGTCGATGCCTTTATTGATAGTAAGCTCGGGTGATTACGTGAAAAAGAGCCTCGAGGGGCCATATTTTTTCCTGTACATTTACATTAAAATAAGAGGCTTTGTGACATTAGTTTTATGAGAAATGTAAAAACATCTAATTGGGAGTTTTTATGACTTCTCTTGCCGTCGTGTCGACGTGTAAAAGAAGCGTCGTGATATGGTTTGATCTCCCCTGACCTCCCCTATCCTCCGAGGTGTCGGAAACTTCATGACTTGATGAGTCGTCGAGGGGATAATTCGATGAGGATTGAGGGTTGTTTTACCAATGATGGCATTGTAAGCAGAAGCAGCGTTGACGACTACAAAGAGTATATCGATCTTCATAATCTTCTCCTTTCTTCCCAAGGTTATGGGTAACCGAATGGCGCCCATGGGGTAGATAGTCTCTCCGACAAAGCCTATTAGAGGGAAATCGACTATTCTTAAGTCTTTTTTAATAAACCCTAAGTTTAAGAAGGCTTCGTATAAGAGGATGTCTGTTGAGCTTCCACTATCGATAAGGATTCTTTTGACCTCGTATTCCGACATAATGACCGTAATTACTAAGGCGTCCTCATGAGGTTGAACTACCGTCATTAGATCGTTCGTTGTAAAACTGATAGTCTCTGGGTCGGGTTCTCGAGGCCTCTTTCCCATTATTGTTGTTGTAGATATTTGAGCAGCGTATACTTCACGAGCGGAACTTGTCCCGCCTTCTGATGCAAATCCTCCCGTGATAATATTGACAGTCCCTCTTTGAATAGGGACGGGGTTATTGTGTGGGGGAGAGCGAGAGCCCCTTTGTGGACTTCTACTTCATTTTCTTGGGGTTTTGACGCTTCTTTCCACAAACTTCAACAGGTTACCTCTTTGGATAAGAGTTTCGATATCTTGCTTCAAGATCATGCAATCATTTGTATCGTGCACCCTGTATGACCCATTAGGTTTTTCATTGTCGGTGGCGGATCGTCCACCCTGAGTTTCTCCATCTCTTGAAGCACCACCAAGATGTTGTGCGTGAGAGGGGTGTACCTCGCTACGTAAGGATTAGCATCTCTTTTGGGGCCTTGGCGATTCCCCTGTCGGAAGTTTCCATCTCGCCTTTCTTTTTTCTTCTGAGGTCGAGAAGCGGAGGCCTCCCCGGCTCCAGCGGGGGTGACTTGCTTTCTGAGCTCTATTGGCGCTCTTTCGTGTGATCTCTCCAAGTCAATTTATTTTTTTACTTTGACGACGAGAGCATCAATCTTTCGAATTGGCTTCATCACCATACTATCCTTCAGGGCTTGGCTCTGCACTCTTAAATATCTCCAAAAGGTTCTTATAAGCTCGCCGTCGGTGGCATCTTAGTTGTTGGAGTATTTTGTAGTATCTAGTATAATAACTGGCCGAGATTTCGTCAGGATCTTGTTTAATTTTATCCAGAAAGTCCATACTCTTGAGGCGCTGTCTCTGGCCTATGTTCCCCTCTATGAACATGTCCTTCAGCTCTTCCCATGAGTCTACTGAATTGTCGGGGAGGCCATAGAACCAGGTAGAGGCTACTTCTTTGAGATTAGTGGGGAAGAGAGCCGCGTAATGGTCTGACGTCGCCCTTCTCCTTAGTTGGGAAGAGTTATGGGCAGTAATGTGTCTGACAGGATCTCCTTCACCGAAATAGTCGTCGATATTCCTCGCAAAGACTTGCAGAGGAACTCGAGTGTCGAAGAGCCTCTTGGAAAAGTTATGGGAGGTATGATCGCGAACTATCAACATGTCGCTCGCCCCTCTTCTTTTCTTTTCCAAACAGTTCCTCAACATGTCCTATGGTGAATAAGACAGGCTCTTTGGCTGGAGTGTCGACCGCAGGGGCTTTTGGAGCTTCCTTAGTCCCCGGGAGGTTTGCCTCGATGGTCTTCACGCTGGAGGCCACCTCGTCGTTTTGGGAGACCTCATGGGCTGGCTACTTGGTGTTTGGAGTAGTTCTCGCCTGAGCTTGATTCCAGAAGGCCGTGAATGCTGCCATCACCTTTTGCGGGACAGCTGGGGGGACTGCCCTCACCTCTTCTTGGTTTAGTGGTGGCTCAAAGTGGGGGAGGGATTCCTCACCATTGGCACCATTGTTTTGAGAAGGAAGTTCATCCTCGTTTATTTGCCTAGAAGTGGTGGAATCTGTTTGAGATTTTGCCATCTCTTCTACAACAATTGTCGCCTTATTTAGGTTCTTACTGGGAGCCAAGATTTTTTATCACCGTTTCCCACAGACAGCGCCAAATGTTAGGATCAAAATGGCGTGGCCTAAAACTTCTGGTAATGGATTTCGAGGTTTCACATTTGACTAGCTCTTCTAGGTGTCTATCTCAACCTCGAGGGGTGCTTAGTTTCTTTTTAAGCGTCTGGCAGGCGAGAACCTGAAAATGGGTTAGGGATTTTTCCTTGATTCCACTCCGAAACTTAAGTCAGTAATGGAATTTTAGAGAATACTGTAAAAAGTATATCAGATAAAATAGTATTTAAGTAATGAGAGTGTTCCCCTATTTATGGGGGGAAGTACCGATTTTAGATGGCGGCTACCATCTTGGGAGGGTTTCTGTCCAGAGTCGGTATAAGCAGGTGACAAGTAGGTCGTCACCTCATCATTCCTTAAGAGGAAGGTTTCTTCATGGCGGTCAGAGCAGGTCGGCACCTGTCACTTTCCTTAAGAGGAAGGGTTTCTTCATAGCGGTCAGAGCAGGTCGCCACATGTCCCTTTCTTTAAGATGAAGGGTTTCTTTAATAGTGATTGGCTTCCGACTCGACTCTTACCTTAAGAGGGAGAGTTTTGAGCGGACTTGTCGCCATTCTTCGAGTGTCGCATTGGTTGTCGACACCTCTTAATATTAGTTTCGACCATTCATATATGTCTTCTTATCTTGATCATGATTGGTCGTCGATATTTTTCTCTTAGGTCTCGACTCAGACATCCTCGATTTTCCTTTAACCTATTCTCATTAATCGTAACTCAACAATAACTAGGTTACCTTTTTCAATAAAGCGATCGCCTCATTTTGAGGCAATATTTAGCATCATCTCCTCACGACACCTTTTTCTGTTGACAACATTGATTTAAACTCAAATCCTCAAACTCACACACGCACATTACACTTTAGGTATGACTAAAATAAAGTCGAATTGATTTTAATTCGATTTCTCAACTTTAAATCATAAATATCGAAATTTGTGAAAGCAGCAAATTTCTTTCTTATGAAATCTATTTATTATCTCTTATGATTTAATAGTGAGAATAAGAGTTGAAATAAACTCGACTTATTTTTATCCATCCCCTTACACTTCTGAAGTTTCTCCTAATTTAACAGCTTAGAAATCGAATCGAAATAAACCTGAATTCATTTAGCTATCCTCTTACAGTTCTAGAGTATTCAATTCAATCTTTGGCCAAAAAGTAAAATCAATTCACGAGTATATGTACATGAAGATTTTGACAAGATAAGTGATAAATATACAAATGATGACCTGATGAAACAAGGAGATTGTTCTTCCATCAACTCCACTTCGATCGACACAACTCTGATTTCGGGTTTCGGGTTTCGACGGATCCTCCGTAGGGAGACAGAACTCGTATTCAAAGGAGAAGGAAGTTCTAGAGCCGTGAATACGAGTTTCAGGTCGATCAACAACCGACTCCCTCGGATCCGATATTATCTCTCCATTGCTCCATTCCTATTAAAAAGCAAAAGACAATCAATAATGAGGTTTCTTGGAAACCAAGTTATCTGTTCCTTAAGCAACAAGTAATTGATACCTCCAGTTGCTTCCCAAGGCTGACATAAACGGAGCTGTCACAGAATCCGCACTGTTCCGTGTTAATCGGGAGTCGGACTCTCAGAGCAAACGGGGAAGATGATGATGATGATGATGAATCCTTGCTAGTCAAGTTATGATCTGGAGATATGTTCGTTCGGGTGCCATTCTCAGGTTCGAATATGATGCTCAATGTGGCTTGTCCTTCTTCGATCGGCAACTTTCTATTGATTGCTTCGGAGAGGATTTTCAACACTTCCTTGGCGATTACGCCCAATTTACTCTCCATGTACTCGAATTCTTCGCTGCAAAATCTCATTGGCAAAAGATCGATCACCTTGTTTGTTTACATTGTTGATTTGTAGAATATAGGGTTCACAATTCTGAGTTCATGTTTCAAATCCGTCGAGAAATCAAGCTCCTGCGTTCGAATCAAACAGAAATTACCTGAAACAATCGATATTGGGATCTTCTAAGAACCACGATGCCCAATCGAGCGATCTTCTATTGAAACGACGACTGCATCTCTCTTTTTCGTTGACAGCACCAGAAGCTCCTCCTCTCATAACATGAAGAAATCGCCTCACCAATGATTGCAGCCTCTCTTCGAAAATTCCACGGAAATTAATGCGCATAGCTCCAATCTCTTCCGCCCATATGATGAGTTCGTCAATCGCGTCACCGTCTCTCGACAGAAGCAACCCAAAATCGACGCCGTTATCATGATGGCGAGGACGCACGGTGAGGTGGCGATTCTCCGGCGGCAGATTCAGGTCGGGAGCGTGAAGCGATGAATCGAGGAATCGGGAGAAGACCTCATCGGCAGCAGAGCGGGAGCCTCTCGCCCTAGGAATTGGAGATGGCAGCGGAGCGGTGGTCATGGACGAAGAAGCAGCAGAACGAACGGCTCCAAATTCCACCTTTCTATGTGGTTGTTCTCCACGCGTCGAGCAAACTGAATTCCAGACTGCAAATCCCGAAATAACTGCTCCCACGATGAATCAAATCAACAGAAAATCCAAAAAGTGTCGGACATCAATCAAAATAATGGGAGAAAGATAGATGCGACTCATTATAGATGATCTGCAAAATACGAAATCGTTAATATGTGGATCAAAAGCTCAGTGACTATCAGTAATCCGGATTCATCTTCATCAACGTCACAGTGATGAAGAAGCTAATGATGCAAATACAAATCCACTTCATTGAGTAATCAAAGGGTCCCGAGCTTAGTAGTGTTCCTCGCCTTAGTCACTGCAAAAGGGGTTAGAACCAGTAAATCATTTTTTTAAATTATTCTTTCTGCTTTTTTTCATTATTATATATATATAAATTAAATGTTATACGATTTATTTAAACGGTGTTAATATAGAACTAATGTGTCAAATTATATCGTCTGACAGCACAATAATAATACTTAAAATAACAACCATCAAGCTTAGGGCTAAGTCCGACTCGTCCGTATAGGCCGAGTCTGGTGACGCCGACCAAGTGTCGGACCTAAGTCTAAACTAGATCTGATTAGGTCAATTGGATTCAATTTGGTTCGATTTTGAATTTAGGACTAAATTAAACAAAATAAAAGTTAGGAATATATTTAAGGGATTAAATTGAACAATTAAAAGTTTAAGGTCGATCATGTGACTTGCACATGTCAAACATTTAATGGCCAACTAACATATGTACAAAAATCCACATTTTTTCAAATGTTTAGTACCAAAAGTATACAAAACCAAACATTCAATACTAAAAATCACATTCAGTCAAACATGTGGTGTGAAAAGTACATTTAACCTAAAAATATATGGTTAACATGAATTTTGGTCCATGATGTTTGACCACTTTTGAGTTTTAGTCTATGATTTTTTTTTTTTTGCCTAGTTTTGATACCATATGTTTGCAGATTTTTCTAGTTTTGTCCGACCGTTACATTCCGTCCATTTTTTCCGTTAAGTGACATGTGCAAGTCACGTGATCCACCCTAAACTTTTAATTTTGTTCAATTTAGTCCATCTAATACTTTCCTAACTTTTTTTTGTTCAATTTAGTTCCGAAATTTCAAAGCTGACCCCAATTAGACAATTAGGTCCAATTGACCTAGCCCGGGCTAGCCCAAGGCTGGGTCAATTTGACCTAGTTTAATTTCGCCACAAATTGAACTAAGTCCAATTAGGTCAATTTTGAAACTTCAGGACTAAATTGAACAAAAAAAAGTTAGAAAAATATTAGAGGGACTAAATTGAACAAAATTGAAGTTTAGGTTGGATCACGTGACTTGCACATATCACTTAACTGACAAAATGGACGGAATGTAACGGTCGAACCAAAACTAGAAAAATCTGCAAACATATGGTACCTGAACTAGGCAAAAAAAACACCATGGACCAAAACTCAAAACTGGTCTAACATCATAGACCAAAAGACCTATTAACCCAAAAATATATAAAGAAAGGGATGTCCTTGTATGCGACCTCTAGAATGGTTAAAAAAAACTATCCAATTTATGACCATTAAAGAGAATAAACACAGTATTGTAAGTCACACACTATGATAACATAAATAAAACCCAAAAGAAACTTAAAGTGTAAGAGTTTTAAAAATATAGCCTCATTCCAACATATCGTATACTGAAGAAGTATTAGGAGTCTAATTGCACTGTCATAAACATTAGGGACTCATTTGTAAATATAAGAAGTTAATCTGTTAGCTCCCTCCTTATTACGTTAATTCCCTCTGAAAAGATTGCATTCTGAAGTTGCAGAGCTCTTCAATTCTCTCTTCGATGTTTGATTCAATCTTTGATTTCACCATATTTTACATATACTTTTTCCAAATCCAACATTATACCAAACAAAAGCACCTCTTTTCCTTTTCATTGGGTAATGACATCTCTAAGACCTTTGTAATCACTTTATAATCAGTGTTACATCATAAACATATTTAATCATATTGCAAAGAGAGTTCTTTCCAATTCTTTCAGTGGAAAACAAGATGCAATCCATCAGAATCTGGGTATTTTAGCAGACAATTAACAGTCTCAAAAAACTTCTCATTATAAACAGGTTTATCAAGCTTACTTCTCATAGAGTAAGAAGAGAATTAGAAAGACAAAGGGACAGAGAGGTATCCAAGAAAACATTCTCCAAATATAATTTGCATAAATAAAAAGCTCCCTTTACAGTTCAGCTAATGAACTACTTGAAACATCTCAGACTCCCAATAAACAACAGACGGAAGCACTATCAAGCGCAAAAGACACGTTTTTTGCTTCTTTTCTAATCCACCAAAAGACACTAGAAAGTACAGAGACTAATTAATTATGTAAGTTACTACTTACTACACAACAATCCTCTGAGCCCAATCCCATCAACAATTCATGCCGACCTATTATACATTAGAAAATTATGTATAAAGCACAACAAAGCAATCGCGATGCTCGGGAGCAAAGAATTAGTAACCGGTAGTCCTACCATTAAGCCAAGATCAGAAAAAGAACAGACCTCAGTTTGTCTTTCTTTGTTACCACCCACTGTTTCTGTAAATTCAGCGTCTTTTCGGGTTGAGTTAGACGGAAAGAGGAGGAAAATCATCATCATCCTTCAAACGGTAGCTCTGAACAGGTAATCTGCAAGAAGAGAAAAGGAAAAACACAACAACGTGCTCACTCGTTGCCATTGATGCTGAATTTTTACAGAACTGGACCAAAAAGTATACATTTTTACAGCACCTTGGACAAAATATAAGAGACTTTTTACAGAATTTAAATATATTTTCTAAACAAAATTTGGACCAGAAAAAAATGCATTTTTATATAACTTGGACAAAGAAAAATCACTTTTTTTACAGAACTTTGAACAAGAAAGGGACATTTTCAAAGAAAGTGGATTATTATTTTGCCTAATTTAGACATAAGGAAAGGAACTTTTACAGATTTTGGACAAATAAACACATTTTTATGGAAGAGTGGAAAGCCATACCTAACTTGGTCTGCTCCAGTACCAGGAGGTCTGGGCCGCTGAACCACTTCCCTTGAAGAGTTGCCAATGGAGTTGGCTGCCACTATTGGGTTGGATACTGCTGTCTGAATCTTACTGCACACGGTTGATGAAAGACACTCTTTATAACTGCCAAATGAGTTTATTACTGCTGTCTGGTTGGTTACTGCTGTCTGAATCTTACTGCTCTCGTTTGATGAAAGACACTCTTTATAGCTGCCAAATGAGTTTGTTACTGCTGTCGGGTTGGTTACTGCTGTTGGATTGGTCACTGCTACTTGATTCGTACTGTTCTCTGATGATAAAACAGACTCTTTGTACCTGCCAATGGAGTTGGTCACCGTTATCGGATTCCTACTGCTCTCTGGCAATGAAACAGGCTCTTTAAAGGAGTTTGTTACTGCTATCAGACTCTTACTGCTCTCTGACAATGAAACAGGCTCTTTGAGGGAGTTGGTTACTCCCATCAGACTCTTACTTCTCTCTGGTGGTGAAACAGGCTCTTTAAAAGAGTCAGTTACTGCTATCAGACTCTTACTGCTGCTCTCTGGCAGTGAAACAGGCTCTTCAACAGAGTTGGTTACTTCTATTGCGGAGTTGGTTACTGCTACCGCATTCTTACTGCTTTCAGATGATGAAGTACGAGGCTCTTTATATATGCCAAACTGCAAATCTCTCTCAGATGGAAGAGTTGCTCCATTGGCACCACGAGGAGCCTTTATCTCAATCTGCTGATGATGTGAAGAAGAAGGCCCAGATCTCTCATGAGTTTGTAGTAGCTGCACATCCCTTCTGTCCTTGAAATTTGTCTCTGGAAATGTCATGGGACGGGAATTAAAGTGAGGCCTGTATGCTGGTGTTTGTTTTGTTTCCCAATTGAATGGATATCTGTCCCTGTAATGATTCTGCAGAAAGCCAAAAAGAAAGACCCAGAAGCTACCAGTTCAACACCGCCCCAGAGGCAAGAAATCCAGATATTAATTTTAATAAAAAAGGAGAAATGTTTGGTTGTTCAATGTGTTTGGGCCAAAATTAAGTTTGCCTCCTTCTCTGAGTTGTATTTGGATTATGCCCCCTTTATGCCCCGGAATATGTTGTCACTGTCCATTTTCCATATAAAAACGAACCGAACATGTAAAAAAAAGAAGAATTGCAAACTTTTTGAAAGTTGGATGTTATTTTGAGGGCTTATCGAACCCACTAAGAGGAAACAACATATTTTGAAACATAAAGAAGGCATAATCCAAAAAAGGAAAAACTTAAAAGGGGCGAATCCAAATTTCTAACCAAAATAAGAGGGGAACATCCAATTACCACGTTCGGGAAGTAAGTTCCCGTTCCCCTTGGTTTGGGCTTGTCATAAAAGGGGCAAATCCTAATTTCTAACCAAAATAAGAGGGGAACATCCAATTACCACGTTCGGGAAGTAAGTTCCCGTTCCCCTTGGTTTGGGCTTGTCATCAAATGAAGCAGTGGGTTGCGCAATTAGGGGGCTTCTAGGGTGGAACCCTGTTCTTGGTAAGCCACGAGGAGCACTAACCGACATCTGTGATACCATTTCTTGATTCTGATGAACAGACTGTTTCACAACATCCCATGACTTCTTTCCTTGGAATGGGGATACGAACTGCGGAGAGATGGAAGCGACTGGAATTCCCATGGCAAAGTCAAACCAACGTCGACCAATCTGCAAACTGCTGAGTTGACATTCATAATCTCCATCAAGATCAGGTAAATTTCTGGTGGGTTCAGCACGATACCGGGCCCACAAACCATGACTTCTTGGGACAAAATCCTCTGAAGATGGAGATAACTGAGATCTCTGGTTCTGAACAGATAGAGGAGGACATGCTTGAGTACTACTCGACAGATCCTCAATTGGAACGCTAGGTGAGGAAGGCTCCGACCCTACTGCAGCCATTCGTGAAGAGGAGACAGGAGAAAGAGAAATACTGGCATCCTCAGAATTCTCTCTTTCTAAATTCCCACTGATCAGATCTTCGTTTGACAAATTAAGGTGAGGAGGGTGATGATCCAAGTCACTTACCAAATGGGAACTACCCTCAGTAGGAGTTTGAATCATAGGAGAAGCAAGTTCGCTCGCATCGCCAAGACAGCGCCTTTCAAAAATGGAATCGACACTAGATAACCCAGATTTTGCCAAATCTGCAAAGGGAATAGGGCTTGTAACGCTCTGTTTAGATCTAGTTCCCGGTATGTCCATTCCCATCTCTGGATTTCCATAATTCAAACACCCAACTAAGGCAACTGGACTGGGAGACTCCAACGCAATGTGATGATTTTCTTGAGGTGGCTCTGGGTATAGGAATGGCATATTAATGCTATAGGTGCTGTATCCATAGTTAAGGATATTATCCTGAATGTCGGGCCTCAGTCCACTCCCATGTCTATCCAGTGTGCTTGTGAAAAAGGTAAGAACTTCATCACGTAGAGTTTCATCTGATTGAGAGAGGATTCTCTCAAGCTTACGAGCACCTAGTGCAAATGCACTCCTTATCCTGACTAAATTTCCTGAACTTATGTAAATACAGATCAAGGAGGGAGTTAATCAACTAACCAAGTACCATGCAAATGTATTCAAATGGAAATAGGTATCCCAGTTGAGCCCATAAAAGAATACATCCTCGACCAAGAAATTGTTTGTGATTTTACGAAAAAGCCTCTTCAGTAGAAACACAATTGCATCTCTCAGAAGATCCATATTTCTACTTTGCCAATATGTACGAAATCATTGACAAAAACCAAACACCGTGAACAAGCGTTTTTTACACAGAAAAGACGAGGTTCATTAAATATTTCTTTTTGGATGGTAACATTATAATATCATTTCAGAACTAGGCACCAAGAAATTGCAAGATCTAAAAAATTAAATTATTCTAGAGAAAGAGAGATAGCAATCGCTTATATGGCATAAGTAAGAAACGGTTACCTCTGCTGACGCTTCGACCCAGGTTGTTACTTTCTTTCAGTGGATCAACAATATTTAGATTCTTTGTAAGGAAGGTCCTTGCATGTACTCCCAGAGCCCTAGAAGGAATAGAAAACATTTCTCCGCACTCTCTGAGGAACTCGCTACTCAGTAATGGTTTAGCAGGTTTTTCTGATGTCTCAACTGTAAAACAACAAATAAGTTATAAGAAAGCAACCGCCTTTTTATGCATTTAATCACAGAAAGATTGAGATTTTGCTTACCGATGATTTCTGGAAGGGAGGATACAAGGATAGGACCTTTCAAACTGACACAATACCTATCCCAGTCAAATTTGCTATAATGATCGAGAAATTTATGAAGAACCTGTCATCAACCATTAAAGTAACACGAATGATTGGGGACATTATATTTTATTATAAAGATGATAAATCTGAGAGACCTAGTGTAACTCACCGCTAAAGGTCCGTCTAACGAACTATGGAAGTTATTGAAAATATATAAAACCAGCGTCTCCAAAGCATATGTAGAAATTAAGCCATGATGTGCTCCAAGAACACGGCTTTCATAATAACACCATGCCTTGATTAATATGATACTTCTTTTGAGGAGATTATTTTTCCCAATGAGGCGATCAACCTGTCACGAAACAAAATATGCACGTTACCTTAATATTAGACATGCACAAAAAACCTCCAGACTAAATATTAACTATTCGTGGGAATCTTATGCTTACCAATCTGGATCTACAAATATTTCCCGGTGAAGGAAAATACAATAACTTCCAGCTTAACTAATATGATCACTCCGTCATAACTACATTACCAAGACAAGTTGAACACTCGAACTTGTACAGCCTATGTCCATGTCAATAGTTGGTTTTTAGCTGGACGGACGGAAATGATAATCAAATGGTAAAATGACTGGAACTCCGCAACTAAAAAACCGTTGCTTTAGAAAATGACTTGGGTACGAACAAGGTAGCGGCTTTTATTGGCTCATAAAAATAGTGGTGAATTTGCCTCAGTGGGAAACTAGCATCGCTCCTTTACTTGGCTAGTTAAGGCGTGAGTGGGTGTCAAACCAGAGATCTCCAGGACCCAGGGAAAGCTATTACTAACTGACCTAACTTCCATCGACTCCAGTTGACACTAGCTTGACTCCAATTCATACTAGCTTGACATCAACTGACAAAATTGATACTTTAATTAGGAAATAAGTTAGGAATCCATGAGAAAGGAAAACGAGGAAAAGGAGAACGATATACTCTTCACCAAATTCTAAATGAACATCTACTGGACCTAGAAATTATCTACATTGTTCTTGCCATTTGCATAGAAAGCTCATCCTTGAGACTTTGACAATGAGGTTGATCATCCCAATAGACCATCGGGAAGTGTCTAAAAGTCATTCCCTATAGAAAAGTTAGTCTTGCAGAGCATTTCTACAACATGAGACACATAGTATTTCCAAGAAAAAATGCCTACAACATTTTCTTTCATGAACATAATTATCCTACAACCAATTCTAGATCCTCATGCACCATCCTGGTCCATTAAGAATGACCGTCGCTTAAAATGAATTGCCATTTCTTCATGAAGGATATACATGGTAAATCAATCTTACTTGCTTGAAATGGGCACCTAGTTATAAGTCATTTAAGTTGAGCAATGGGCAAATGAAGGCATATTTTCTAAAGGTGGCTCAACATGGTATATATGTTTTTTAGAGTTTCATCTTCAATAGAATTAGTACTAGAAACTCCATGGCACATTTCTCCATGTGCCATCATGATTTTTGGGATCAAATTCTTCGCTTACTGCGAGAGTCGCTTTCACATAGGAAATAACCTCCCTTCCATTATTAGATATGATATCTTCACCATCAAGATCATTCTTTTTTTGTACATCTTAGTAATTCAGGTTTACCTTAAGAGTATGGCACATTTACTGCTGAACTGGTATCTTAACATGTTATAGTGAATTAAGTGCTTATCAATCGAAGTAAATGTCTTATTTTATGCAAGCATCATATTAGGAATAGTCATCTTGATATCATAAGAGAAAATTTAATTATGAGGAGATGCTTTTTAAAATTGTATGTTAGAATTGTCAATCCTAAGCATCTACGTTTTGCGCTAGTGTTAGTACCTAAGAACTTAAGCTCTAATACAATAAGAGAGGTGGCCTAAGAAAGTCTCAAACACAACATATACGGAACATAAAGTCAACCAGAAATTCAACAAACATAAACATATCATTCAGTTGAAGATAATATGATTTTGTCAATCAAAAAATGGGACCATCTATAGAAGGAAGGGAAATCAGAGCCTGAAAAACTAAGTCTGAAATATGGTAATATTCCAGTTAGAGAACAACAAATAAAGGAAACTTATCCTTAGTAAATTAAAAAACTTTCAGATCAAAAATATTTTGAGCATAAACATTTTAATAGAGACAGCACAAACAGGATAATAAGAATAGCAACTTAACATGACATTATTCGGTATAAGCACTACTTGAATATATGTTGTTATGGAGTATGAGTCGCATAAGTGATTTCATTAAAGATAATACACCATTAATTAATTACTTCTAAAAAGCACAAGGCTGTCAGTTCTCAGTACAATTGAACCATTAGAAAGCTACCTTCTCAAGAAAGCATAAAGTGGAGATTCCTCCTAGCTGATTGAAAGAAATATCTACAACAATATTCTGTACAATGCATTTTACAAGCTGCACCTGCAAAGACCAAAAAGACAGCAATTATATTAATCGAAAATCCAAGCCAACCCATATATTTTATACTTCTGTAGAAATTCAAATGAGAATAAAAGTTGATTATATATGGAAAGTCATTTCTTAGTAGGTACTTAGAAGAGTGGACGTTGAATATATACTGAAAAATCATTCATTAGAAGGGAAGGTTAATTAGAAGAGAAGATGACTATGTGTCCTAATGGACTCCAATACTAATCTGATGTCTATGTACGTACACAGAATAAGTACAATATACTTGGCAGATCCATCCAGAGAGGATGGGGTAAAAGAGTGGAGTGGAGAGTGAATCACTCAACTAAACATTCAATATATGAATGATAATCATGATTTGATATGGCAGATGTAGACCACCAATTATAAGGTTAAATAATTCAATTTCACGAAACCGTTCACCGATTTATAAGTTGTTTCATTTGTGCCGTAAAAGCCATCAACTAGAAAGCAACATATTCTTTTTTCCTATCCTAGCTCCCAGTAATGGTTCCTAAACATATTTAAAAAAAAATAAAATTAAATGCAAAAATACAGCAGAGACATGATCTTAAAGACGAACAAGTAAAACATGGAAACAGTACCCAAATTGCTTGATATTGCAAATATATATATAAAGCATAATATTTGAAGCTAAAACAAAGAAACCAAATCAAAGTGCTCATCCTGGAAGAAAAGGGACCTCGGCTCTAATGTGCTGGACATCCTTCACCACAAACTCAGCAGCTCCATTCTGTTCTTCACTGCGGAGTACAGATAAGACTTCATTGGCAAAAGCCTCTTCTTCGATACTCTTGAAAGCAGTCAAGTCAATGTCTCCATCTGGAAGATATGTCTTTAAAGGTACAGACCCAAACGGAAATACCTGCAAGAAATGCAAGCATTTCACATTAGTGTACATGTACATATATATGACAGAGAACTGTCTCGTTGTTGTTTGTGCCATTCAATCAACTGTTACAGTAATATAGGCTACATTCAGTACCAGAATAGAAAAGGTACAAGTAAATATTTTTCAAGAGGTACAATGATAAACAGATTGCACGCAACAGCTTCTCTGCATCAAACTTAAGTTTCAGGAGTAATGAGTTCTATAACTGGGATGACAACGCACATTATGGATCTATATATATGGGAAAGGCTGTTTAGAAATTTAGCAACGCCACTAAACACAGAAACATCTCAAGCCATTCGAAGATGTGAAATGGAACTAAAAGGTCAAGATCTCTAGTTTCCCCATCGCATGCATAGCAATTGAATGATAAAAACACCAATACTGAACTGAAAGCAACCCATCCAGAAGTAAACCGATTTGAAGGCGTGAGAGTTTATGGACATATGATCGGAGCTAGAAACAGCAAATTAATGTGATACAAACGACGTGAAACTAGTGAAAAGCTAATATATTTGACTTCAAATTTTCATGAGAGCTAAACTTTGCATATCTTTCTCAATTTTCCAACTTTCACATATATCCAGAGCTCCCCAACCGATATCGGTTCAAAACCTGCAAAATAACAACATCTGCAACTCGAAATTCACCAATTCACCGATGGTAGAGCTCAAAACTTCTAGCTTCGCAGAAGACAGGAAAAAGTGTAGTCTTTCTCGCATATGAAAGTTGAAGCATATATAAGAGAGTGCAAAGTGTTTACCTCGACACAGAGATAGCCCTTAAGGAGCCTCTGGACGTAATCAATCACAGCTCTCCTCCTCTCTTCGGCAACGGGATTCGGCTGAATCTTGGCAATTATCCCCTGCGTCACCTCCTCAGCTCTCCGCCAGTTCTGTTCCCCAGCTACCTCGCGCTTGGACGACGACGACGACCGGTCCTCCAAATTGCTGCTGCTAGCCTCTGGCGACCAATCCTGAAAAACGCCCATCAAAGTAGTTAAAAGAATGCCAATATGAAGTACTGAGGAGGCGGGCGAACGCTGGATCACGGCAGCAACAGCATCGCCGCTCCGGCGGAGAAAATCGGAGATTTTTTGTAGGAAAAGTTGATTGAATTTGGGGTTTTAGTTTCACTGCTAACACTAGGGTGGCTCTTAATGAAACGACACCCGGCCGGAGGGAAAAGAAAACTGACGGTTTGATTTTTGCAAGTGATGCCAAAAAAGAAAATGTAATATTTTATATTAATAATTAATATATATATATATATTTTATTTTTTTGCTGGGTGTATATATATATATATATATATGGATTGTTCCGGAAGCGGTTAATTAAGACGGCAGTATTCATAACATGTTTTCTACGCATTTAAGCTAGTTCACATACGTATAGGATAAGCCAGCCTTTATGGATAAAGTGATAATGTTATGAATATCATTCTATTTTAATAGTCATTAGTGGTGATTGAATACTTAACATTTGGTTAAAGATTGAGACGCAATATTATCATATTACCTAATTTAATTTATAAATAATACATATGACCATATATAATTATGTAACTTGTAAGTGCTTATTTCTATGATTTATCCTTTAAGAAAGAACTCTCGGATTTAAATTTTGTACGAGTTGTATCAGTATGTGAGCATTTTTTTTTATGAAGTTATTCGATTTGAACAAAAAATATTTTAATGTATGACAATTAGGAAACCGATTAAAAAATTATAAAAAGGACAGTATTGGAACTGACAACCTGCCAAAAAAATTGCTGACAACCTGCCAAAAAATCTTATGCATGGGATAGAATTTCAAAAATTCTAGCGTATTTTTGGGAACTGTATATATATAATATATTTTATTATTATTGGAAAAAAAATAAGATTATATATATTTGACCGTCCGTATACGTTGTACTTTGAAAGTTGAATATTATTTTTTATTAAGAGTTTAGTAAATACTAAGCTTAATTTGGGTGGATGTGGTAGTGGTTGGTAAATGCACTCACATTATAAACATGCCATATGCGAGCTCCTTGCATTCTTAGTTTAGTAAAATTAATAATAATAATAATAATAATTGTTAAGCATCTTTTAGTTAGTAATAAAAATAAAATAAAAAATGCTCATATTTCAGAAATCAACAACGCGAAAATGCTCAAAATTCAGAGAAATCAACAACAACAAAATCATTAACCAAAACTATTAACAAAAATATATATATATACGCAGTCCAAATCGTGCCCATTCGAAATAAAATGATTAATTTTTTAATTAAGTAATTAATTATATTTAACTGTCTGACGCAGTATGTAACCGCGTCGAATATAAATTATTGATTTAGTTATAGGATTTAAGCTTTTAAATAATTTTAGGTTTTTTCGAATTATTTTTTTAGGTTTTTTTTTTCTTTCTAAAACCCTATTATATTTGATGGACGGTTTCGTTGGGTGAACCATAAAGTGCTAAAATTGAACAAACGGTTTGATAGGGTTAACCTTATGTGACTAAAACTATACAAACAGTTTGACCCGTCCACCAAGTTTACTTAAAAAGCATAAATCCCTATAACAAAAAATAATAATAATTTATGTCCAACAAGGTTCACGTCGCGTCGGATAGCTAAACACGGTTAATTGCTTGACTAAGCAATTAATCAATTTTTTTTTCCGGATGGACGCGAGTTTCAAATTTTTTTTTTTGGGTTTATTGGTCTTTTGGTACTCTATGTTTGCCAACTTTTGGCTTTTGGTACCACATGTTTGATTTTGCCTATTTTTGGTACCATACGTTTGCCAATTGTATACTTTTGGTCCGACCGTTAGTTGACCGTCAGTTTGACCGTTGAATAGTCACATGGCTTGCACATGCCTAGCCCCAAATTTTGATTTTGTTCAATTTAGTCCTCAAATTTTTTGTCGTAACTTTTTATTTTCGCTATTTAGCCCTTAAACATTTCAACCGCACCCTAGAACTAAATTGACATAGCCATGGTTCGACCCATGGCTAGGTCGGACCATGGCTAGGGTCGATGGACCCGGACAACCCTAACCATGGTCCGACCTAACCATGGGTCGAACCATGGCTAGGTCAATTGGACCCAATTGCTAAATTGACCTAGCCATGGTTCGACACATGGCTAGGGCGGACCATGGTTAGGGTCGCTCGGGTCCGGCAACCCTAGCCATGGTCCGACCTAGCCATGAGTCGAACCATTGCTAGGTCAATTTAGTCCTAGGGTGTGGTTGAAAATGTTTAAGGGCTAAATTGCAAAAACAAAAAGTTAGGAAAAAAATTTGAGGACTAAATTGAATAAAATCAAAATTTGAGGCTATGCATGTGCAAGTCACGTGACTATTTAACGGTCAAATTGACGGTCAACTAACGGTCGGACCGAAAGTATACAATTGGCAAACGTATGGTACCAAAAATAGGCAAAATCAAACATGTAGTACCAAAAGCCGAAAGTGGACAAACATAGGGTATCAAATGACCTATAAACCCTTTTTTTAAGCAATTTCATTCATCAAACAACAAATAAACACATAGTAGAAATAACAAACAACCAAAGGAGGAAACTAGACGTCAAAAAAGACAAACCAACTAAGAAGAATGCTCCCAAAGACGAGCAGGTATGGAGGAGGAATCCCAAGAACCTGACATGCAGTGGGAAACACCATTTTTACAAAAGAGCTGAGCTAATTGGATAACATTACAACTAATATGCGGTAAAGAAAAAGTGGGATTTAATCTAAACAAGTAGTTTACACCATCCAATATACCACTAGAAACACAAGACTGCAAGAAGGGGATTCCAAAGCCTTAGTCAACAGGAGAGAGTACGTCAGGATTCGAAGATGCTGCAATATTGAGGAGTATCGTGTAGTTAAGAGGAGTCATGTTCTGCACGCCAGTGTTTCTGCCAAAAGAGAATCAGTTCCGCAAAATAAGGAAATAGAGCTTGCAACAAAAGTAGAAGGAGATAACCATAAGAGGGCCCCACCAAAAACGTTCACGGAGCGGGTACAAACCGCGCCATCGATAAGCATGAAAGGCCCCCCGGTCGGTTTGGTCAAAATATATTTTTGTATTTGGTTTATGAAATATAGACCTTTTGGGAAACAAAAAAAAATATAGTAATAATAATAAAAGGTAAGTATAATATCTAGTCGCTTTACGACTATATTATTCTATATGCTAAACACGTGCAATGCGCGGTTGAATATTAAACTAATTTTATAAAATAAAAATAAAAATTATACCTAAAGTAACTCTTATATAGAAGAAAAAAAGTGTATTTAATCAGTATATATTTATTCAAATACTATACAAAATTTTCATCATTCAAATTTATATGCATATGCATAGAATTTGTAGTGTTTCTATAATATATATTGAAAAAAAGAATATATATGTAATTATAGTATGCTCTCACTAATAGAAAAGTAATTTGTTGCAGCGCTAAAATTGACTATACACGACGTTGAGTTACGTCAGTATGATGCTAGTGACGCTTGTAGTGACGCAAAATAATATGTCGTTTCTGATATTACTGTCGTAATAAACTCTACGACGTTTTGGAGCGGCGTCGTTAAACACTTACAAGAGACGACACTTGTTTACATCGGCAATAAATGATAAGTGCCGACAGTATTAGGTGTCGTTGTAATAACTAGGGGTGAAACCAGACCGGTCGGACTGGTTTTTTGCTTGTTCTGGTTTTTTTTCGTTAAAAAAATCCGTCCATAAAACCGTTTGAGAAAAAATAAACCGTCCATTAGTAATACGGTTTTTTCGGTTTTCGGTTTAAACCAAAAATCCTATATTAGCAATTACCATTCAAAATTATCGTCATTTTCCTAGACTATATCAAATCGAAATGATAAAAAACTCTATTAATATAATTAAATAAATTATAAAATAAAAGTAGAAAAAATAATCTTCATAAGTGTCTATTTTACAATTTATATTAACATAATTAATTATATTAATTAATATCAACTATGATAACATATTTTGTATATATTTAATTAGCATGACGGTCGGCTCGGTCCCCACGGTCCTCAAAACTCAAAATCCGAACCAGACCGAAAAACCGAACTAGAGTAAAAAAAATCCGACCAAAAACCAAACCAAATATTTTGTATTCGGTTTTTTCGGGCCGGACCGGTTTGGATTTCACTGAATTTTCAGACCAACCGGATTTTGGTTTCACCTTTAGTAATAACTTTTTGTGACACTATAAAGCATCGCTAGATGATGCTGACTACAACGCTCAAAAGCGCCGCCACATCATTAAAGTACGATGCTCAGAAGCGTCGCCAGGTGATGCTGATTGCGATGCTCACTAGCATCGCCGAGTGATGTAGATTGCGACGCTCAGAAGCGTCACCAAGTGAAGCAGACTACAACGTTTAGAAGCGTCGCTATATATTCTAAACTGACGCATTATAAAATCGCAATTATATTTAAAACCGACACAAAATGGTGTAATTGGAATACAAAAACAACACACTTTTTCGTTATATACTAATAAATCTATAATACTAATCACTGTGAAGACATTAAAATCTCAATAACTTAAGAAAATAACATTTTATTTCACTTGGAACTAGTTCGTATGTGCATTACCCAAAGACTGAAACAGTCAGATATCATTATTTCAACAATTATAAAGGAATGACATATAACATGGTTGAAAGCAGGGCCGGCCATAGGGAAATCGAGGCCTAAAGCCGCATTTCGATTTGGGGCCTAATTTTTTTTTTTTTGCTATAGAGGTCCATTATTATTTTTTTGTCATCATTAGGCACATTATTAAAATACATATGAATCTGAGGCCAACATTAATGATTTTAATTAATTGGGTAATCGTTATTTTATTAGTTCATTACAACTTTTTTTTTCCGGTGATCTAGGCCCACTATTGAAATACCTATGAATATGAGACCCTCAATTAGTGGAGGCCTAAAGCCATATCTTTAGTTGCCTTACCCTCGGGCCGGCCCTGATTGAAAGCGTAATAGTGGATGAACTCAATAGCTGCGCTTATACTTGATAATACCAATGATAAGATAATTTTTTAATGGTTATTCAAAATTCATCACAACGAGATGCACGATTTAGAACACAAAGTGTGGGACAGATGATCTCGATCCATGTTAAACATTACGTATCTCCAAAAAAATTAACTTACAATCCTTGGGAGTTGCTTTATAAAAAAATTGCAAAATCAATATATGCATTTTACCTTTGAAGAAAAGTTGATCATTATACTTTCAGATCCAAATATTAACAACCATCGTACTATAAATAAAAAGTCTTATGTTAAATTTTATATTATTTTCTTTTAAAAACCATTTAAACGCTAATTTAGCAAAATGATAATAAAGATAATATTAGCAAAGTTTCAAGACTTGTCATATTTAAACACTTTCTCATTAAGTGCGCCACATGTTATGTGTGTCGCGCGTGGTCCAAAATTAGATATTTTCATATATTTGAAGTAATTTCTTAAAACACTAAATTATCAGATTAATTATCTAAAATAGATCAAACTTCAATCGATTGAAAAAGAAAAATTAACTAAATTTATTTCTCTATGAAAAGATCTAGGTTATTAAATATTGATTTTTGGCCAAAAAAAATTAAATATATATTTCCTTTATTTTAGTATAGCGTTATTTACTATTAAATATCGTAGTCAGAGAGCTATAGTTTTTTCTACCGTACTATGGTTTACGAACGGTTTTTTCTACGAAATTAGAGTTGAATACTTTCTGAATAACATACTTTCTGAATAATATATGATATTATGTATTTCTAATTTATTTAGACTATTGTAATAAACTAATTAACAATAAAATGTATATGTTTTTATAATGTATTAATTTAATAAACTAATTCGCATAAAGTGCGAGACAATAATATTAGAAAAAAAAATTCATTTAAATAGTATATATATATAATTGTATCTATATTATATAGATGTGCTAATTTATTAGTTATTCTTTCCAATGTAATATTAATATAAACAAATAATATAAATTGTATTGTATAAGTATTTTAAAATGAATCTAATTTAATTTGTGCAATAAAGTCGCATCGGTTGCGAGTGTCATTTTCGTTTAACCTTGAATTTATTGTTCATTTTAAGGCATGGAATTTGTATGAAACTCATCGATGTCCCTGCATTTTAGCAAAATTTTACTTAAATACAAATTTATTTATAACCTTATTAATTTATAATCAGTAATTACGTAAAATTATTGTAATACAGTTTTTATTCATTTTACCTAAAGTATACGTTAATTAATAATATTTAATACCATTGTAATGTTCTAATGACTATAAGTATCATGCGTTATAAAGTGTTTATTAAATTTTGCTCGATTAGTGCTTAATAAATAATTAGTTCTTTAAATTTTGGCAAAAAAAAAAAAAAAAACAGTTCTTTAGATTGAAAAAAGAAAAAAAAAATCGACAAATAACAAATCTATCTAAATCAGGAGGATTAGTCGACCAGAAAAGAAAGCATCTCTCTCGGAATATCTTCAGTGGGACGCCATCGGTTCCATAGTGGAGGAAGTGCAGCGACTGAGCAGTGAAGCACTTAATCGTCTACAACAGTAGCTTCTAATTGTTTAGGGTTTGTCGAGTTTCCAATTTCCATTGATTTTGATTTCAATCATGCTACTTGTTGTCGCCTAAGAGCTCTCTCCTGACTGAAACCACGAGCTTCGCGCTTTCCTTTCCATTTGGTAGCTTATCTTTCCCTTTAGGGTTTCTTCTATCGACGGTCCCGATCGGTCAAAGCAAGTTTCTCCGGCGCCGATGAAGTCAGCTCTCGGTGCGATGGCTTCTGGATGGTGGTTTCGGTCGGAGAAACACTCCAAATTGACGAAATTGGAGTGTGGCTGTCTGGTATGAAAAGCTCTTCATCGAAAGTTGACTTCTTTGGAACTTGTGTTCGTCTCTTGGTTCTTTGGTTGTTGTGAACTGTCAGGGAGGTTAGCTTTGAAATGAGGAACTCTGGTATCGTTTGAGACGCAGAGTGGAGTTGCAACATGAGTTGCAGCAACAACAATAGCAGAGAACGTAGAAAAGATGGCTCCGACCGTTCTGTCAGTTCTGAAGCCAAATCCATCAAGCACAATGGATCCACTGAAGGTGAAGGTGCTGAGTTATCTATTGATGATAGCCTGTTGGTCGATCCAAAACTGCTCTTTATTGGGTCGAAAATCGGGGAAGGAGCTCATGGTAGGGTCTATGAAGGGAGGTGAGTGAATTTATAATCAGAAAACAGAATGATGTTTTGTCTAGCTGGATTACTACCGTTTGATTGTTTGATGCCTTTATTTTTTTCCTGTATACATATATAGTTTGAGGAAAGCTTTTTTATTTGCTCTTCAACTCTTATTTGCACATGGACCGGTTACAAGTTGATTTCAAGTCATTATGGATCGTTTTACTGTGCTTGAATCAATCACCTTCGATTGTGATGCATAAGGGATAACTTTAATATAGTATTGCACTATTGCATCTACTGTTATGAGTGGTTTCTTAAGGATTATCATTTTTTCTCTTGTTGAATGATGAAAATCATATTTATATGGTCAGTAAATTCATTTTCAGCTGATTTTAATGCATCTTCATCACTACTGTTAGTTGATAGCATTTTAGAGTACTTTATTGTACATCTGGTTTGGTGTGCTAGTTGAATAAGTGTAGAGTAATGTCTTCCAGGTATAGAGATCAAATTGTTGCTGTGAAAGTTCTTAATCCTGGGAGCACAACAGAAGAGAAGCTTGTACTTGCAGACCGTTTTGCCCGGGAAGTGATTATGATGTCAAGAGTGAAACATGACAATCTTGTCAAGGTAAAGTCTATTCTGTATACTTAATTTTCTTTCATGTTTTATTATTAAGAATCTAGTTGATAGAACTCTTGCCTGTTTCTTTGATTGGGTGCAGTTTATTGGAGCTTGTAAGGAACCGTTGATGGTAATTGTGACAGAGTTACTACCTGGGATGTCACTGCGTAAACATCTGACCAATTTAGGTCCCAAACGCTTAGATATTCATGTGGCACTAAAGTTCGCTCTTGACATTGCTCGTGCCATGGAGTGTCTACATTCCCATGGAATCATACATAGGGATTTGAAACCTGGTATAAAACTAATCTCTATCTTGTATTGGTGGTTCATCAAAGTTCTTTGAATAACAGAGTGTTTGATAGCTGATAGATTCTTTGGATTACGGTACTGCATTTCCACCTTTTTTTTTTAATCTTAAAAGATATGCTTTATTTATTTATTTATTTATTTATTTATTTATTTATTTATTTATTTATTTATTCAAGCGCTATCTTTAGCAATCCAGAGTGGAGAGAGCCTGACGATCCATTCTACCACACAGTATTTTATTGCTCCTTTATCTTTTGAGTTGCCTATTAAGTTTAGATAGATGAATGGTTCGTTTGAATCTATTATGTGATTCATCAATGTGTTCTCGACTATTTTGTTTTTTGTAACAATCTCACTGCTAACTGATATGATCACTATAAATGCAGATAATCTGTTGCTTACTGCAAATCACAGATCGGTAAAACTTGCTGATTTTGGTCTTGCAAGAGAAGAAACTGTGACTGAGATGATGACTGCAGAAACTGGGACATACCGCTGGATGGCTCCCGAGGTTTGTTGAATCTGTTATATGGTTTGTTTAATCTGTTACATAGTAATTGGTTTATTTTTATTTAACATACTTAATCCTTTATATTTCCCTTTTTTGGTGATTAATAACTCACAATATGTTGTTTTACTGGGTAATTTTTTCAGTTGTACAGCACAGTTACACTGAGACAAGGAGAGAAGAAACATTACAACAACAAAGTTGATGTCTATAGCTTCGGCATTGTTTTGTGGGAACTTTTAACCAATCGCATGCCATTCGAGGGCATGTCTAACTTGCAAGCTGCATATGCTGCCGCTTTCAAGGTATAACAAATACCCACTTTCTAGCTTCAGAATCTTATTCTAATTTCATATCTTGATTATTAGCAACAACATGTGGACAGATTCTTATTTTTTCTGCAGCAACACAATCCCTTTGAATTTTATTTCTTGATTGTTGAAAACTATATGGATTTTTTTTTATTTTTTTATTTCAGGAACCCAGACCAATTTGAATTTCATATCTTGATTATTAGTAACAACATAGGCAGATTCTTATTTTTTCTGCAGCAACACAAACCCTTTGAATTTTATTTCTTGGTTGTTGAAAACTATATGGATTTTTTTTTTTGGCAGGAACCCAGACCAATTTGAATTCCATTTCTTGATTACTGAAAACTATATAGAACTTTTTTTCTGAGCAGCACAGACCAATTTCAATTTCATTTCTTGATTCTTGAAAACTATATCGAAAAATTCTTATTTTTTCTGCTGCAGCAACACAGACCAGATCTTCCAGGGGATATATCTCCTGATCTTGCATTCATCGTACAGTCATGTTGGATGGAGGACCCGAACATGAGGCCGAGCTTCAGCCAAGTCATCCGCATGCTAAATACATATCTATTCACCCTCTCGCCACCTCAGCAACCCAACCTGGAACCAGAGCCCGAACCGGATGATTCAGCAGCAGCAAGTAAAGGCGACACGGTTCTTTCTTCTTCTCGAGCAAAGGGTAAGTTTACGTTTCTTCGACAACTGTTTGCTGCAACAAAAAGATGTAGGAATTCTCAGTGAGGGCGCGGGTGAAGGGTTTAGGCATGGATATGCATATATTTGGGTCTGAACTCTTTTAATATGTAAACATTAGGAAAATGGGAGGGCTGAAATAATATTTTTTCTACAGTGTAAAGGAGTAGTATATGCTAATGCAATGCAAGTATCTTCTTCTTCAGTCCTTTTTATATTTTTGATGATTGGTTCGTTTACCTCTTGTAGTTTAAGGGGTGAAATGCCTAAGATAAATATTCGGGGTCTGAGTTGCATCTAAGAAAACTTGGGAGAAAAATAATAATAATAGAGGGAAAATGCCTTTGGATGCTATTTAGATATGGGTGTAACTAGGGATGTCAACGGGTCGCAGGTACCCGCCAACCAGCGGGTACCCGCCCCAATTTTGACCTGCCCAGTCCCGCACGTTTGATTTTGACCCGCCCTGTCCCGCGCGATCATTTTACATACATATTCAATATATGTATATTATATATAACTAGCTACTAACCCCGCGCGCCGCGCGGGTAATATTGAAGTTAAATTTAATTATTATATGCATGTATATACATGTAAAGAATATTCATAACCAAAAAAACGTGTGTATATACATAGTAAAATTAATGTTACTTATGAAAAAAAAATTATAAATTATATTCTCATATATATATATATATATATATATATATATATATATATATATATATATATTCACTTTTTTTTTAAATTTCTATACTATTTATGATTCTAAGGAAACAATGCTTTAAAATAAAATATAAAAAAAATTATATTTATACATCATAAAGAATCATTAAAAAAAATTATAAGTTGAAAGTATATATTTTTATACTTTTGTATAATTTAGTATATATTAATTTATAATATAGTAGGGAAAATTTATTTTTGAAATTGTGTCATAATAATATATATTTATCTATATTCTATATTTTTTTTAATGGAATTAATATTAAATATAAAATATTACTATACACATACACTTACATATATATACTATATAATTTTGACACATTGTTATTTCGTTTATAATAACTATTATTAAAAAAAAAAAAAGAGTTAAAAGTATCCACATATTTTTTTAGATACATTGTTATTTCATTGATAATAATTGTATAATATTTTATTATTTATGTTGGTTATTTATTTATTCATTGTATATATTGTTTAAACTAATTAGTTAATCATTTTGGTTTAATTTTTAAACTATTACAACGTAGTAAAAGGTGTGGTGTCTAATATTTTTAAAATTTTATCAAAATTAACTTTTAATTATATTAATATATTTAAATAATATATATATATATATAATTTGTATTGCATGTGTCTACATCTAAATCGTAGTATCATTATTACCCAATCTGCATAATATATATATATATATATATATATATATATATATATATATATATATATATATATATATATACTAAATTTTGGTAGTTTTTAATTTGATTAAAATAAAAAAAATGCTTACGTAGTGTTTTAGAAAGCCCTTCAATTAACGGGTATAGATTTCCTGCAACTCTAAAAAACGAACTAAAAAAATTGATGAATGGTGATGGGTTGAGAATTCACCTACCTTGCTAGTTGCTACGTATGTAGTGTTCCCAACCAAAACAAACCTGAATATCAGTGGATTGAGGCCCTGTAACAAAAATACAATCGCTAAATAATACCATAATACTATATAAAATCATCATAAATATGCAGAAATAAGATATTCAGGCTAATACGTTATGTTTTCAAGTTTTTAAGCACAATAATTAGCACTACGGAGGCCATGTTTTGTGCCTCGCTTAATGTTCATAGGCGTTGTTTAATACTTGGCAAGCAATGACAATTCAATCTAGAAAATAAAATAAGCTTACATCTACATGCCCCCCTCTAATCTGCAATAGAACAACAACAATAACAAAAACAAAATGTTTAACTTCCTGAACATATTTAGCTAGGTTCAAAAGGGAAATATATTAACAATATGTATATCTCACATTTAAGTAAATTGGAGGAAGTCGTTCACTCATATAAATACAGGCCATCGCCCAACTAAGGAAGGTCTCGATTCCTTCACCAATTGAACCATCACTGCCAAGTTTACTTTCACTTTGTGCCTGAATGAAACACTCCCAAAAAAAGAATATTATGATAATCAAATCAAATTTAGAACTCTTATTCAAGATTGATGTTATTTATATGCAACGACTTTAAATTATATTTAAGATACTTTCTATGCCGTTAGTAAAAGAATGATTATCAAAATCAAAGGTGTTACCTGCAAAAGACGTCCAACTATAATAAGTCCAACTATAATAACTCCATGTTATTCTAGTAGTGCTTTTATCTGTTGGAGTAGATTATAAGTGCATACCAAAAAGTGTCACGGTAGCTGCCTGTAAGAGTGACATGTCCTTCACGATCAATTAAAACTATCTCAAGGATGTGATGACACTGTTACTCTAAATTCATATCGATCAAAAACTTGTTCATCCAATATGTCTTCTAAAAAAGTGTTGAAACAAAGTAAAGAAGAGAGGTTTAAGTTGTGCTAACCAAACTTGGTTTGGTTCGCAGATGTGGGGTTTTATATATCATTATTTTATTATGTATATATATATTTCCTAGTTTATAGTTCATGTATTACGGTGCATTTTTTCTTATTTTAATATATAATATAATATTGCTTTATATTGTCTCCTCGTTAAGTTTATGGATGTGAGTGGGTTTTATTTTATATAGTGTTATTTTATTATGTATATGTATATTTCCTAGTTCATGTATTTACGGTGCTTTTTTTTCTTATTTTAATTTATATTTCATTATTAATTTTAGCTTACGTGGCGACCTATTGTCTTCCGGAACCAAACTGTATAAATAATGAATTTAAAAGGAAACTGTTAATTAATTTGTTTCTTTAAATTGCGTAGAGACCAAAATAGGAGATAAAAGTACTTCTTAATTTTCAATCAATCAATATTATGTATCTAAATTTAGAGAACCGTTATTAAATTCCGACTAAATTAGGAAACAGTGACTGCGTGGACTGTCTACGTGTCAACCAAAGGGCTTCCGGTACCGAATTAATATAATACTAGCTACTAACCCCGCGCACCGCGCGGGAAAAAATATAAATATTTAAGTTAAATACTTTATCTATTCTAATTTTTAATTAAAAAATTTTAATAAAAAAAATTCTTTTGTAACAGTGAATATATTTTTTGTAAACTAATTATAATCACCATATATGTAATATCATGAAGGTTAAAAAAATTACATGCTAAATAATTCAAAACCATCTCATGAATTGACGTGAAGCATAAAGACCATAAACGAAATAAAGAGGGATCAATCAAGCCTTTAGCTACAAACTATAAAACCACCGTTAATCGAAATATTTAAAACTCAATACATAAAAAGAGGAATAATACACGGACATAAAAAATAAAACACAAATTAATATATAAACGTTTTTTATCAAGATTTAATATTAAAAATTCATTGACATATATATAAAAGTTACTTATAAAAAATTCATATAAAAAAATCCATATATCATAATTTATTGGGGTTCATAATTTTTTATAAAACATATACATATGAAACATGTAAAATATTATATATATCTAATAAAAAGATAAGAGTGAACTAACCTCATATTAATTCATTAAGTCGTTGCATGTCGCCACGTGGAGTTCCAGCCACACATATGCTTTTATCATCTCTTATTTACGGTGAAAACTTCTTATAAACATTACTCATAACTAAAAATTTATAATATTTAGATGCAAGATAGTTATCTTATCATATAAGATAATTGAAAAGAATTCAATGAATACAGAGACTAAGATTATTTAAAATTATTTTTATCTCAATAGAAATTCAGAATGAACAGTTCAGATCAGACTGTTAGCTATATTACTTCGAATAATCAAGTGTGTATATAATATTGTGCTTATATTAGCATATTTATCACCTAATAGAAGCTGATTATATTATAGTATACCTACATCCAAGTAATTACATCATATAGAGTGCGTACCAATTTGACATCCTTCATGGACGACTGCCTCTTGTCTTCTGCACCACATGAGTTAATTTGGTTGCCCTCGCTTGTGATAGCTAGCCCTTGAAATATGTTGATGGAGATTGGAGACCACGATGAATTGATCCTTAGATTATAATACTTTGTGTACTGTGTATATCAGGAACTCAAATTAACTCTTTCGACCAGCTTCCATCATCATCTTCATTTTATTGTTAATTATTGAACTTTTTAGTGAATTCCAATGTAAAATATGGACAAATTAGCAAGTCTCTTAATCAGGCTTTATGAATAGAAAGCACAATTAATACTAATATTTGTTTACTTACTTATAAATGGACATAACTGAGTTAAGACAATGGCATTTGATGAGTCTCACTTTGATCATTTGGTGGAAGTAAAACACATGAAAATGAGTGTTTTTATCCATTAGTGACACCTACAAATTTTTCGATGTCTGTATCATCAAATATGTATGATAAAGTTAATCTATTTAGACAAAAGAAAATGTACGCATTGATTCAACCTAAAAATAGCTTATTAAATCAACACTTACTCCCCGAAGAAGAAATATGGTCACGATCACTCTTAATATGTTAATAGGGTTTTCGAAATACTTGATCGAAAGTATAGAAGATGAATTAACTAAGACCCTGAAATGTGGCCCCATCTGTGCATACACCCCTCATAGAAAACCATGTCAAAAAAAATATAAAAACTTCAATAAAAGTAATTAGTATACATCAATATGTAACTACCAGCAGTCTCAACCTGGTAGTGTTGTTGATGGTGGTGTTCTTCAATCTTCGGCGACACCAAGAGCCGAGACCTCCTCCGGAACGAACTGTTACTCTGAGGCAGCGACATTGCACATATCTTCTACCTCTTTATATATATATATATATATATATATATATATATATATAGTATAAATAGGTTAGCTTTAGGGTTTTTTTAATCCTGGAAACTCAATTGACCTACAAAAAATTTCAAAAATCAATGAATCATAGATTCAAAATAATAATAAATATACAAAATTAGATTGTCTATAATAATGAATTCACATATAATAACTTTTTACTAAATAATGGACAACCAACGTAGTATATAATGAGGAATAAACCTATATCGATTTCTTGATGGTTTCGCCTCCAAATTGCTATTCGAGAGCTACAAAGATGACAAATAAACTGATACGTATTAATCACAAGTCCGATAAAAGAGAGATCACACATCCCAAATTTATTGTCACAAATCGAAAGTCATTAGAGAGATCACACATCATAACTTTATTGTTTAAAATTGAAAATCAAATAATTATAATAAGAAAAATAGTACATGAATATCTGGTACCCGAACATAAGCCTTCTTGATTAATTAGTTGATTTAGTCCTCCTAATCCAAGAAAAATCATAAATCAATTAAATATAATCAGCATGATAATCTATGCTACATAATTATATATCATGAGGTATGTTAATAGGGTTTTCGAAATACTTGATAGAAAGTATAGAAGATGAATTAACTAAGACCCTGAAATGTGGCCCCATCTGTGCATACACCCCTCATAGAAAACCATGTCAAACTAAAAAAATATAAAAACTTCAATAAAAGTAATTAGTATACATCAATAAAAAAGTAACTAAATGTAACTACCAGCAGTCTCAACCTGGTAGTGTTGTTGATGGTGGTGTTCTTCAATATTCGGCGACACCAAGAGCCGAGACCTCCTCCGGAACGAACTGTTACTCTGAGGCAGCGACATTGCACATATCTTCTACCTCTTTATATATATATATATATATATATATATATATATATATATATATATATATATATATATATATATAGTATAAATAGGTTAGCTTTAGGGTTTTTTTAATCCTGGAAACTCAATTGACCTACAAAAAATTTCAAAAATCAATGAATCATAGATTCAAAATAATAATAAATATACAAAATTAGATTGTCTATAATAATGAATTCACATATAATAACTTTTTACTAAATAATGGACAACCAACGTAGTATATAATGAGGAATAAACCTATATCGATTTCTTGATGGTTTCGCCTCCAAATTGCTATTCGAGAGCTACAAAGATGACAAATAAACTGATACGTATTAATCACAAGTCCGATAAAAGAGAGATCACACATCCCAAATTTATTGTCACAAATCGAAAGTCATTAGAGAGATCACACATCATAACTTTATTGTTTAAAATTGAAAATCAAATAATTATAATAAGAAAAATAGTACATGAATATCTGGTACCCGAACATAAGCCTTATTGATTAATTAGTTGATTTAGTCCTCCTAATCCAAGAAAAATCATAAATCAATTAAATATAATCAGCATGATAATCTATGCTACATAATTATATATCATGAGGTACCTTAGGAACGATGATGTATCACGAGGGTGATTTTTTTTTTTTTTTTTTGTAGACGGAGTGATCGTGAGGTCATTAGCTTTAGGGTTGAGTTGTCAAACTGATTTATATAATAGATTATATATTATAATTATATATATATATATATTATATATATAACTGTATATATTATTATACCGTATATAGTGTTATATATTTAGTAACGTTATATATTGTTTATATAATAGCATTATTGATTTATGGTAACTTAATTTCTATATATATTGTATATGGTATAATATTATTATTATTATTTTAAAAAATTAGAAAGAAGCTAATAAAAATAACATATAATATATATAATATTTTAATGTAATAACTAATAACCGATTGATACATACAGTTGAGTTTTTTTTGGGAATAAATATTATTAATTATTTAATTTATTTATGGTGAAAAAAAAACCTCTAAACAATAAATAAAAACGTTGGGTAACAATAAACCCTAAATAATAAATGAAAACGTTTTTTTTTTTTTTTTTGAAAAATGTCTAGATGTATATTATATATATATATTTATATATATAATATTTGAATGTAATAACCGATTGATACATACAATTGAGTTTTTTTGGGAAAAAATATTAATTCTTTAATTATTTATGGTGAAATAAAAAAAAACCCTAAACAATAAAAAATATATATATAATATTTAAATGCAATAACCGATTGATACATACAATTGTGTTTTTTTAGGAATAAATATTAATTCTTTAATTATTTATGGTGAAACAAAAAACCCTAAACAATAAATAAAAACGTTGGGTAATAATAAACCCTAAATAATAAATGAAAACGTTGGTTTTTTTTTTTTTTTTTGAAAAATGTCTAGATGTATATTACTTCATTATTATATTCTATATATATATATTGCTCACGTGGCGGCCTGCGGTCTTCCGGTACCAAACTGTATAGATAATGAATTTAAAAGGAAACTTTTAATTAATTTGTTTCTTTAAATTGAGTAGAGACTAAATTAGGAGATAAAAATACTTCTTAATTTTCAACCAATCAATATTATGTATCTAAATTTAGAGAACCCCTATTAAATTCTGATTAAATTAGGAAACAATGACTACGTGGACTGTCCACGTGTCGGCCAGAGGGCTTCCGATACCGAATTAATATAATATAGTAGATAGTAGATTGTATGGGTAATATAACACATAGTTAAAACAAAATGATTCTAATGAATTTAGTGATTTGTATATGGATTTAGAGATAAATTTGTAATTTATGATTTGAATTTGGAGTTGAATTTGGATACTGAACATAGAATTTGGACACCTTTCGGAAAAAAAAAAAAAAAGAGGGAAATAAGATGAGTCGAAAGTAAAAACTCCCTCCCATTTTATAGTCAGAGGTTAAAACCTTGAATAAATCTTAGCCGTTGAGCTGAAACCAGTGTTTTGAAAACCTGACCGGACCGGCGGTCGGACCGGGTCAGACCGCGAACCGGGTGTATCAACGGTCTGGTTCTGATAATTTATAGGACTGTACAGCAGAACCGGTTCGGCAGGATAAAACCGGGTTGGACCGGGTCGGACCGGATAAACCGGCACCGGTCTGACCGTAAGAGAGAAGAATGTACTTTTTTTGTTAAGAAAAATATTAATTGGAGGTACCAAGACTCAAACACAAGACCTTCTTTGAAGATTACAACATGCTACCACTAAACTACATGACAACTTGTAAATATAATGACAGAAAAATATCTTATAAATATATTTCTAAATTCTAATCATTTCAAGCAATAAAACCGGGTTGAACCGGGTCGGACCGGTTAGATCGGGAACCGGTCATCTTTCCGGTCCGGTTTTCAAAACACTGGCTGAAACGTCACTTCCTGACAGCCATCGGTGAAAAAACGGTTACTTTTACTGAACCACTGGATTAAATAAACTTCTTTAATGAGTCATTTAATTCCAACCAATGGATTAGTACTAATCCCCACCGACTAGATAACTACGAATCGACACCGTTGGATCCAAAAGGGTCACTTGATCCCCACTAACGGATCGACTACGAATCCCTATACACGCCATTGGGATTTCCAAGGCAATACTGCCATGTCCCCGCAAGGGGGAAACTTACCAATATACAGTAATAACTCCGCTCGCGCATCGAGGGGGAAATCCACAGGCAGGAAAGGGTGACGTCCATCTTGACAACTGCGGCACATAACAAGAGATATTCACACAAGAACAAACGTTCTTCCCTAAATAGGGGGCAAATAATGAATATGTGCCTAGTCACGAGACAACAACAGGCGCACATGCTTTTTCAAGTGGCTAAGGCCCAGAAGGTCCTTGGCATGTTTACAACCAACGGTCTTTGGCCAACAAAATAACAAGACTAGGCGTAAGCCTTACGAACCTTGTGTCCCAAGTATACACACTGCATGGGCGTGGTCTCTTGACCTCATACATTTTCCAGGGCGTCATCTGGGAACACTCAACGCCCATACGTGCACCAATAAGCCTCCTCAAAATCAGAGATAAGGCGTCTGATCTTCCGGGATCGGTGCCCGAATTTGCGCAACTGACCACCTAGTCTGACAAATGTAGAGACTAGGGCATGGGAGTAGGAAGTGACAAAAGTCTATCAAGACTACTACCTATTCTCCCTAGGTCACTATTGACAGAATCTCATCATGAGATACAAGCGTCATCACGCCCGTATTTTAGGGACCGGCGCCCCTCTGAACCCCTATATATACCACACTACTAATATATGGGGACAAGGGGGAGACATACAGACGCAGACACACACTGAGATATATGGGGATAACTCGACCCCCAACCCTCAAGCCTAACAACTACCGGGGTATATTCATACTTATACACTTTTTACATATGCTTTAGGGTTAATAACCTAGGAGAGGTCTGAAGTTTGCCCCATGTTAACGGGAGAAGTCTGAAGTTTCAAATGTTGATTTGAGAGGTCTGAAGTTTCAACTTTGTTGATTTGAGGTTTTTCGTCCATTTTTAGGGTTAAATTTAACAGAATTGTGTGAAATGACATTCTTGCCCTTTTAATATTTTTTTTATTTAATATCTTATTTGAGTAAATGTGAAATAACAAAATTACCCCTAAAGTCAAATTACTCCGGCCACCACCACCTCAGCTCCGGCGACCACCCCTGAACTCCGGCGACCACCACCGATCACCAAGGCCGGAGTCGGGTGGCGGTGGCCGGAGCTGTGGTGGCTTTAAGGGCATTTTCGTCTTTTCCTTCAAGCATGTGAGGGGCACACTTTGATAGAAGGACATTTTTGGAATTTAATTTTATTTTTGGTCACATGCCAAGCACGTGACCAATTTCTATCACAATTAACGGTAAAAACAGACGGAGACCGTTGTTATAAACAAAGTTGAAACTTCACCTCTCAAATCAACATTTGAAACTTCAGACATCTCCCGTTAACATGGGGCAAACTTCAGACCTCTTCTAGGTTATTAACCCTATGCTTTATGTATACACACCCTCTACTCTCTCTACATTATTACATGCTTAGATGCATACTAGTGATCCCTCTATTTACATAACCGATAACTAACTTGACCGTCAGAGAGGGATCGCTGGAGTTCGCCCTGTCACTGTCCCTTCTTGCAGGTGGGAGCACGACGACAGGAGACCTCATGGGATCTTGAGGAATCATTTCAATAAACCATGATCCAACAATATATCACGTAGCAATTTATTAAATCATATTTCTTAGGTATCTATCTAAAAATAAAAATATTTTCGATAATCAATTTATCAAACCATATTTTCTCGTGCACCTAAAGGATTTCTATCCCCTTTTATTATTAATTTTTTTTGTTCAAAAGTTTGGTTCAATGTATAAATAAATAAACATGTTTAAATTTTATATATTGTTTCATTTATAACTAAGTTAAATTAATTTATTAGTTACATAGTTAATATACATAATCGTTTTTTTTTTAATATGTTTGAATCCATTTTATTTATTTGTTTTATACATTTTGTTGCATAAAATATATTGTAAAATAAAAAAAAAAACATGAACTTGAACGAATAATTTTATACTCTACGCGAGGCTTAGTTCCCTACTTAGAGCATCCACAATGCATGTGATTTTTGAATGACTGCTCCATGTGGCAAGTTGTCTTGTCTTAATACATTGGAAAAAGTCTAATTTTCTTGTCCAACAACTCCAATGTGATGTTTACTCTCTTGTTAAGTCTTGTGTATCGGGTTGACGGGTTGTCAGTCCGAATGACAAACTCACGGGTAGATTTCCTTCCTTCGCGATCCGATTCTCTTCTTCCGTAATCCGTTTTCTTCTTCGCTTTAATCCGTTAAAATAATATAATCCGAATGAAGACGGGTCTAAATTGAGCGTATATTCATCACGTGCCCCCGAGTCAACCAATGGCTTAACCCTTTTTGACTCTATTTTACGATGGGATGACACACTCAATTCAATCCCGTGTTTTTACCTCTTGTCGACTCCATCGTATGTTCGTAAGCATACCACCACGCTTTATCCTCGTTTCTCGGGACAAGGAAAATATAGACATTAGCACAGACACGTATATATTTAGACAGGTATCCGAAAAATGCGGGTATGGCGAAAATCATGTTTTCCTATCTTTATGTCTAAAAACATGAGTTAGGAAAAATGACGGGATCATGATAATAGATGAATGAAAATCTAATTCATGTCGGTATGTACGTACGGTGCAATTCTATATGTGAAAAATATACTAATCATGTGTGGAAAATTTCTAAGTATGGGATGGATGATAAATGAACATGGAAATACTAACATGGGTGGAGGTGTAGTTAACTAAAGTTAAAAATGAGTAAAGTTGTCATCTTTAATCATAGCCTTAGATTTCCTCATTTTGAATTTAAAGGTGAAGATTAATGAATCTTTAGAAAACTCTACCATAGTTTATTATAAAGGAGAGAGAAGGGATTGCCATTTTAGTAGCCATCATCATCTTCTCCACTAAGTAATCTTTTCTTGAGGACCAAGCCATTTATTTGGTTCGGTTTTTGGGAGTGTGGCCGGAGCTTACTTGTCACGGAGGGGAGGGGCTGTTTTCCGGCACGGCGGCGCGAAGGGGAGGAAGGCTTGACACGTGGTGGCGCAGCTGGCTTCCGGCGGTGAGGAGGGGAGCTCGACACGACGGGATTGACGGCGAGCTTCTTCGGTGAAGAGCTCCCCTAAACCCTAGGAGAGACTAGGAGAGATCGGACCAGCAACGTGTCCGGGCGGGCGTTTTTTCCTGTCTGGACCGTTTTGCCGCTGGTGACGTGTTCGAATCAAAGTATCGATTTGCAATCGTTCGTGGTGTAGTTAAAATAATATAATCTGAATGAAAACGGGTCTAAATTGAGCGTATATCCATCATCTCTCACATCCCATCATTATTTTTTTTTATATGTTATCTCTCCTACTTTTACCTATTTTCATTTTGTTTTTGTTTAATATTTGTTAATATAAGAAAAACATGTACGATTAAATGTTGGGATGAAAAGTATAGACAACATTAAAGTAGTGGTAGACAACTCCTAAATAATTTGACTTTTGATGACATTAATTAGTTGATGCTAATGTGGCAAAAAGTGGGATATGAGTTGGAGTTATGCATTGTGAATAGGGGGTGTAAACGAGTCAAGCTACTCGAGATCGGCTCGGTAGATATTCGAATTCGACTCGTTAAATTTTGAGTCGAGTCGAGCTTTTTACGAAGCCGAGTCGAGTACGAGTTTGGTGATACTCGACTCGTAAGGCTCGCGGGCCTATTCGAGCTTTTTTTCTTTGCCTATTCGAGTCGAGTTCGAACTCGAGTAGGGGTGGCAATTCGTGCTATCGTGCGTGCTATCGTGCATGTCAGTGATGGTGTCGTGCTAAACTTACTGAACACGAACACGCACGATAAGCTTATCGTGCCACATTTTACAAACACGAACACGGCACAGATGTTTTCGTGCGTGTTCGTGTCGTGCTATCGTGTTGTGAAGGATATTCAGTTGTATATCCATATACGAGATCTTTGAGCAAAAAAAAAAAATAATGAACTTCATATATAAAAAAAACCATGAATTAATATGTTACCATTCATAAGTTATTAATATAGAGTTTACAAACACTAAATATTAAACCACTAATTGGATGTAATAGATAAGATTTGCTCAAAAAATACTTAAGATTTAGTCTTATTAGCACAACTTTATCGTGCTATCGTGCGTGTCGTGTTATGATACCCAAACACGAACACGGCACGGAAGTTAGATCGTGTTAATCGTGTTCGTGCTATCGTGTTATCGTTCTGTTATATGCTAGCACGAACACGGTTTTTTTCGTGCGTGTTCGTGTCGTGCTATCGTGTCGTGTCACAAATTGCCAGCCCTAAACTCGAGTTTATTCGAGCATTACACACACGCATATATATATATTTAATTCAAGTCGGGTTCGAGGTCGAGTCAAAAGCTTAATCAAGTCGAGTTCGAGCTAAGGTGCACCATTAATGATTAATTGAAAAATTCTAAACTTATCGAGCCGCGAGCTCGAACTTGTTGAATATGACACCGAGTCGAGCTCGAGCTTTAAAAATTTAGACTCGATCGAGTTCGAGTTCAAGCTCGAGTAAAATAAATCGAGTCGAAGTTTTCAGATACTCAACTCGTTAATTTTGGTGCTCTTAAACCCAACCATTCACCGCCTATTTGGATGTATTAGCTCTTCAATCCTCACGTAGATAATCTATAGCGTTAGGGTGAATTTAGAGCGAATAAATATGGCAGTTCATCTACTTATCCAACATGCCGGTGTAAACATACATAAATACAAGTTTTAATTTATTGGAAAATAGCATGCTTTGTGGCCAAAAAAGAAAAGGCATGCTTTGTTCCAAAGACAATATAATATCTATAAATATACAATTTTTCTTAATTTAAATTAAACAATAATATGTGCCGAAACCGACCATTCTAATATCCAATACCCACAACTTTACTTTGGTCCCAACTGATTATTGTTTCATGTGATGCAACCGATGATTCTAAACTTTGAAAAATATCATATTAATTAACTCACATTAGTAAATAATACTAAATAATTTAATTGTTTAAATATTTTTATTTACTTATATTTACTATATGATGAGATACAAATTCGTATTCGGTATGAACGATTACTTTGATGCAAAAGTCGACGTGACCTTGAATGACAAATATATCTTATATATATTTTTATCTTACAACATACTTATATAGTACTCAGGATTCTACTTTAATTAAAAAATATTAAAGTAATGCAGAAATATAAAAAATTATATGTCATTTGAAAGATTTTCACCTCATTATACGCGAGTAAATGTCTAGTATACATGATAAAAACATTGACTCGTTTTTATTTAAAAAAAAAATATGTTGTAAATATTTTTTTTTGGTCAAATGTTGTAAAGATATTAACTCTTATTTTGTACAAAAGAATATTTTTAAATTAATATACAGTAACATAACATATCAAATATTTGAATTTTTAAAAATATTTAGAAATAACTTAAAATAAAAAAAAATGGGAATTAAGTGTGGAAGAGTTAATTGGTTGCCAAAATGAAAACACTAATCTGCAAAATTCTTCACCTCACCACCACTATATAAACCCTAAACCCTAACACTGCTTTTTCCTCACCACACACAATTTACCCAACACAACAAATCCCAAACATGAAGTTGTTGGTTCCTCTGCTTGTTGCCCTCACGGTGGTTTCAGCACCACCGGCGACAGAATCTGCACTCACCTGCGCCACCGCAACCGAAGACCTCACCCCATGCATTACCTACCTGATGGGTGGCGCCTAGGGATGGCAACGGGTCTCGGGGCCCCGCTGACCCGCGAGGCCCCGACCCGGTTTTGACCCGAGGACCCGCCGACCCGCGGGTCACGGGTCGGGTTCGGGGCGGGTCGGACCCGGGTCGGGTCCGGGTCTAGGGACACGGGGCCCCGTTGACCTGCCCCGAGATGCCTATATATATGTTTTTTACTTTTTTTTTATTTAATGTTAATATAATGTAACATTTACTAAACTATATGGTTAATATAGTACCTATATAAATAACATGGACCAAATTATAAATAGATGTATATTTAGATTATTAGGATTTGTTAATTTGGATTTGGTGTTCGGATTTGAATTTGTATTTGGTGATGAATTTGATGTGTTTGTATTTGATTGATGATAGATTTATGGTTTGAATTTACATATAATATAATATTTTGGCAAAAAAAATTAATATTGAGAAGTGAAAAAATTAAAAAAAAAAAAAAAAAAAGTTCACGGCGGGTCGGGTCGGGGCCCCGCGGGTCGACCCGCGGGAATGTTGACCCGACCCGCCCCCGAGAGGCACACTTACCCGGGTCCGGGTCAGCCAGGCTGACCCGCGGGGCGGGTCCGGGGCTGCGAAAACCCGCCCCGACCCGCCCCGTTGCCATCCCTAGTGGCGCCCTGAGCGACGATTGCTGCAACGGTGTCCGATCCCTCAACGAGGCGGCTCAGACCACCCCCGACCGTCAAGCCGCTTGCCGCTGTCTCAAGGATAATGCCGACAGCTTCCCCGGCGTCGACCTCGACGCTGCTGCCGGACTTCCGGCCAAGTGCGCCGTTTACATTCCGTACAAGATCAGCCCTTCCACTGACTGCGACAGGCATGTCTAGATCTCTCTCTATATGTATCAATCTGTTTATTGTAGGGTTTACTAATTTAGGGTTTTTTCTGTATTGCAGTGTGAAGTGAAGGTTTCGTGATGGAAGACGTGAAGAAACCTTGGATATACCGAAAAAAGGCGAATAAAATACTCTATTAAGTAGACATTATCGTATTTGTCTGCTTTTAGACATTTATTATTTTGTGTCATTGTATTGAAAAATTATTACTTGCACTTAGTCCGCCACCTCAGCTATTAACCTATCAATAAAAGAGATTACATAATGAATATATTCTATATAAATTTTTTCATTAAACAATAATTTGTCTTAATAAATAAAAATAATACATGTTTTTGTTAACTATTATTGTCCTGCATGGCAACTGTTAATAAAAAGACGTTCACCTACAAATTCGGTTTATTGGATAATTGGTTAAGACCTTAATGGGTCGAGTCGCCATTTCTTAATAGTTCAAAAGTACTACAAATGTAGAATGACTAAGTTCATTTAAAAGGGCTCTTTTATTTTTGTTAGTATTTGGTGTAGTTTGTTTCATTTTCATTTTTTTTTACCTGGTTCAGGGCCGTGTCAAGAGAAATTGAGGTTTAAAGCGAGATTTTAACTTGACGCTTTTTTGTTTAAAAAATTTTTTTTGGTTTTTTTTTAACCTGAGATTGGTTGGACGAATTGATAAAGAGAATTGTGTTTTCAGGGCGAACTAAGTTCGAATCTCTCTGGAGACGCCACATTGGGAAGGGCTTTAACTTTAACGCTTCCAATCTGAAATTGCGAAACCACTCTTGTAAATACAAAAAAAAAAGAGATCTTTTTTCTTTCTAAATTTCATTTTCAATTAATAATATAGTTAGTTCATTTAAAATTTATTGAGACATGGTTAATCTTAATTAAGATTTTATTAATTTTAATTTGAAAATTTTATTTCGCTTAAAGAAACATTAACTGGAACTGTTAACATTAATCTTGATACAACTTTTGATTTTTCTCTTTCTCTTAATCTTTGAATAAACAGATTCATATTTCTAAAGGACATATTAGAATTTATGAGACAAATATACACTACTTTTCAGTATTTTGAAAACCGGACCGGGCCTTGGACCGGAAAGATGACCGGTTCTCGGTCTAACCGGTCCGACCCGGTTCAACCCGGTTTTATTGCTTGAAATGATTAGAATTTAGAAATATATTTATAAGATATTTTTCTGTTATTATATTTACAAGTTGTCATGTAGTTCAGTGGTAGCATGTTGTAATCTTCAAAGGAGTTCATGGGTTTGAGTCTTGGTATCTCCAATTAATATTTTTCTTAACAAAAAAAAGTACATGCTTCTCTCTTACGGTCAGACCGGTGCCGGTTTATCCGGTCCGACCCGGTTTTATCCTACCGAACCGGTTCTGCTGTGCAGTCCTATAAATTATCAGAACCGGACCGCTGATACACCCGGTTCGCGGTCTGACCCGGTCCGACCGCCGGTCCGGTCCGGTTTTCAAAACACTGCTACTTTTATCTAATAAAAGATCAGTGCAAATGCGCAAAAATAAAAATGATGAAAAAATAGACTATGTTTATATTGAATTTGTAGATAATTTGTTCAATTCGAAAAGATCGAGTCAGACGATGCACTCCACCAGTCATATGACTTTTTTGGAATCGATCCAAATCGTCTTGAAAGAAGAATTTTAATCGTGAATTTATCACTGATCTTAGAAGAATAATTCAAAGTGAGACTTGTATAGTGTTTCAATTAATTAAAATAAACTAATATATTATAATATATAATTTTCAACTTGACATATAAAATCTGAGGCCTTCATAGTTTGAGGCCTAAACCCTAGGCTCGGTGGCTTGGGCCTTAAGCCGGGGCTGCCTGTTTTCTTCTTTTTCAGTTATCTAGGGTTATTTAAAACTTTTATTAATATTTAGTATTAGAGTTGGGAGAGATGTGGCCGGTGGAACTTTTAGTTACAAATAAAATCATTTATAAAACCAATACCTCCATTATAATTATTACATAATAATTGTAATAATAAATGATTTAGAAAAATAAGCACATGCACACGTGACATAATGATGTCGTGCATCTTAAGGGTAATTATATCAATAATAATGGGATCAAAAAGCATGATGCTTAAACTAAGCACTACATTATTATGAATGGATTCAATAATTAATTAACTCATCCAAAAATGTAAACCTTCTTTCACTCTTCATTAATCTCTCTATATATAAACCATCATCTATCCTTAAGCTAACAAAACCATTACTTACTTATCATCTTTTTTTTGTTCCATTTATATATATATAAAAGATTATTATTACTACTTTTAAATCAAATGGCTAATTTTGTAAGGATGGTATGTGTGATAGTTGTTGCCCTAATGGTGGTTGCAGCGCCATTAATGGCGGAATCGAGAATCACTTGCCTCACCATGAAGAAGAGCCTCGCCCCGTGCCTCAAGTATCTGAGACGCGGTGGTTCACTGCCGAAAGCGTGTTGCGCCGGAGTTCGGGCCATTAACAAGTTGGCTCAGACCACCAGGGAACGCCAAACGGCTTGCCGGTGCATTAAGACTGCGTTCGTGTTCTTTCCGGACATCAACCTCGACTCTGCTGCCTCACTCCCCGCCGATTGCGGCGTCGACATTCCGTACAAGATCAGTCCCACCTTTGACTGCAGGAGGCATGTAGCTCGCCTCTCTTTGGGTGTAAAAATGTCTAAATCCGTGTTTTTTAGAATTTTTAGCTCAATTTTCTTACCTAACATGACAAATCGGTAATTATGGTTTTTAAAACGTATCGGAAAATTTTATATAAAATTAAATTTAGTTATACTATTCAATTTCCATATATATATATATATATATTTTTACCCATATTTTATTGCTACAAGTGTTGTAATTAAAGTGCATAAATTTTTCAAAAGTATTTCACATCTATGAACTATTATTTTCCATAGGAAGTCTCCTAATGATTAATGACATATCATATACTTCAAATAATATAGGGTCAATAACTTGGGAGAGGTCCGAAGTTTGGCCCTTGTGAATTTGAGAGGTCTGAAGTTTGAAATGGTGATAACAAAGGTCTGAAGTTTGGACTTGTAGATAATAGAGGTCTCCGTTAGTTTTTTCCGTTAAAACTAACGGAAGTTGGTCATGTGCATTGCATGTGACCAGAAATAAAAAAAAATTCCAAAAATACCCTTCTTGCATCTCACATGATTCAATGAAAAGACGAAAATGCCCTTAAGGCCACCACCCAACTCCAGCCACCACGGCTCCGGCCGGCCACTACCCAACTCCGCCGACCACCACTCTCTCCGGCGACCACCACCCTCTCCGGCCGGCCACCACCCTCTCCGGCCGGCCACCACCCTCTCCGGCCGGCCACCACCCTCTCCGACGATTGGGCCCAAATCGGAGCCACAAAGCTCCGATCGGAGCTCGGTGGCTCCGATCGGAGCTCTGTGGCTCCGATTTGGAGCTCTGTGGCCCCAGATCGGAGCCACAGAGCTCCGATTTGGAGCTCTGTGGCTCCGATCTGGGGCCACAGAGCTCCGATCGGAGCTTTGTGGCTCCGATTTGGGCCCAATCGGGGCCGGTGGCTCCGATTTGGGCCCAATTGAGGCCGTGGTGGCGGTCGCCGGAGAGGGTGGTGGCCGGCCGGAGAGGGTGGTGGTCGCCGGAGAGAGTGGTGGTCGCCGGAGAGGGTGGTGGCCGGCCGGAGCCGTGGTGGTGGTCGGAGTTGGGTTAGGTTTAAATTATGGACAGGGGTATTTTTGTCCTTTCATCTTTATATTAATTAAACTTTTTATTAATTCAAATATTACAAAAGGGTATTTTTGACATTTCACACGGTTCTGTTAAATTTGACAGAAAATTTGGACGGAAAACCTAAAAATCACAAAGTCCAAACTTCAGACCTCAGTTATCACCATTTCAATCTTCAGACCTCTCAAATTAACAAGGGCCAAACTTCAGACCTCTCCCAGGTTATTGACCCAATAATATATATATACATTAACATAACAAGTTAATTAATGCTGAATAAAATATACAAGTGTTTATTTATGTTAAATTTCGTTCAACGGATATGTTAAATAATGAGTAGTTATGGTTTGATATACACATTACAGACTAATAATAGGTTTTGGTGCAATATTTTTTTTTATCACTTTTGACTTTTACTACAGTATTTTTTTTTTTTATATATTTTTTCTTAAAATGATCTCTCTAAACAACTATTTAGTGCGTTTCTTAATAATACTATGTAATACCTCTAACACCTCACTCCGTCTACACTAATACTAAACCCTAGCACATTGTTATTTTTAATAGGCTCAACTAATCCATTATATCTCTAAACCCTAGCTATTTAACTACTACATTCATTCTATAAACTTATAACAGCAAAAAAAGTATTAGCATCAAAAGCTAAAAATGACAAAAAAAAAAAAAAAAATAGTACCAAAAGACCTATTAATCCCTACTAATATCCTCCTGTGTATTGCATGCAGTGTGATTATAACGAAATGAAGGTTGGGTGATGGAAGATCATGAAGAACCCTATCTAGCTAGCTACCGAACGTACGATTTTTCTGTAGAAAAATGTTGTTTCAATTATTGTGTTTTGTTTGGTACCAAAACGAACGGTTCTTTTTCTATCATATCAATTCATATGTGTTTCACTTTTGTATGTTATTGTCAGTTAATCTATCCTGCATCTTTTGTTCTCAATTTTATTCACTTTTTTAACAATGTGAAATTTAAGATGGTATTAGAACCAAAGTCCGGTTCCAATTATTAGCGATGTTGGGTTAGTGTTCCTTTGTTGACTCCACGTACCATATTTGTGTCCGGATTGGGCTTGAGCGTGTGAGTGGGGTTTGTTAAAATTAATCTCAACCCGTTCAGTTTTGAAAGCCGGTGCCTTAGTTAAAAAGAGTCCTCATGGTTCGGGGAAGTGTTGAAGTATTATATACCTCCATCGTGAGTTATCCCACACCGGTGGTGTGTAGCATTTGAGCACTATATAAGTAAGTGGGCTACCTCCTCCTATCACCAAATGATTTTAGGATGGAACCCCTACTTTTGGAAATGGTTACTCTATGTTTGGCCTGTTGGATTTGACTCGTCCCAATGTGGAATTTAAGTTGGTATCAGAGCCAAAGCCTGGTTCCGATTATTAGCAGTGTTGGGTTAGTATCCCCTTTGTTGACTCCACGGTACCATATTTGTGTCCGGATTGGAACTGGCGTGAGAGTGGAGTTTGTTAAAATTAGACACAACCCGTTCAGATTTGAAAGGCGGTGCATTACTAGAGTCCTCATGGTGCGGGGGTGTGTTGAAGTAACTCCACCATGAGTTGGCCCACATCGGTGGGATTGGTAAATTAGAGCACCATATAAGCAAGTGGGCTACCTCCTCCTATCACCTAATGGTTTTAGGATGGAACCGCCACTTGTGGAAATGGTCGCTCTATGTTTGGCCCGTTGAGTTTGACTAGGCCCAATGTGGAATTTAAGTTGGTATCATAGCCAAAGTCTGGTTCCGATTATTAGCGGTGTTAGGTTAGTATCCCCTTTGTTGACTCCACGATACCATTTTTGTGCTCGGATTGGGCCTGGGCGTGAGAGTGGAGTTTGTTAAAATTAGTCACAACCATTCAGATTTGAAAGCCGGTGCATTAGTAGATTCTTCAAGGTGCGGAGGTGTGTTGAAGTAACTCCGCCATGAGTTATCCCACATCGGTGGTATTGGTAATTTAGAGCACCATATAAGCAGGTGGGCTACCTTCTCCTATCACCAATTGGTTTTAGGATGGAACCCCTGCTTGTGGAAATGGTTACTCTATGACGATCCAAGAAGCCATGACGTAAAATCATCGATATATATGTATCTATCTTTTTCTAACTTGAGAATGGTATTGCTTGAACATATGGTAATAAATCAATGTGATTAATAACAAGAAAGTAGGGCTGGGTATGGTTCGGTTCTGGGCCGAACCGGTTCATAATCGAACTAGAATCAAATTTTAAGTTAAGTTACTTTCATGTACTATGTAAGAATCGAATCAGATTTTAGGTCCTAGAATCAAATTTTAGTGGAACCGGTTTTGAACCAGTCCGAACCAGTGTTGAACCTTTTTTTACATTGTTTATTTACTAATATTTAAAATACACACTTAAGTTGATTATCCATATTTATTAGGACATTTCAATTTTATTTATATCAGTGTCATTAATACATATTTAATGCTCTTATAGATAGAATTTTTTTACAATTTAGTTATTCTTTAAGAATTTTTCCGATTTTTTACTCCCTCATTCAATGATCGTCAACTTTTCTGATCGCCTTGTTCGAATATAATTCATGTTTGATTGAGTTCGTGTAAGGTTCAGTTCGAGTCGTAAGGCTTCATAATAACTTGCCATTGAAATGCATTTTTATCGTGAAAAACAATCACTCGCATTCAAACATGTAACTAAAGAATCACGTAAAAAAATTGATATTAAGTCACATTAGGCAGATATCGCTAACCAAAAAACTATGAGTTAACAAAATAAAATATTATTTATTTTATTTTATCTTATTGGCTAAATAAACTTTTTTTCTTTTGGCCAAAAAGAAACTATTATTTATTTAACTATAATATTTTACTTTTATTATGAACATAAATTGGGCCCTGACAAGAAATTTTAAAAATCTTTTTCCCTTCCAATTTTGTATTGTTATTTATGTGTGGTTCTTTTTTTAGCAGCCCAGTACTACAGTGTCCATGCACCCAATAACAAACTTTTGGTCCAATTGAAAATATATGCAGCCCAAAGGCTCCATATCATTATAACTTTGTAAGTGCCACACCAAAATTGTATTCCACATTAATTGGACCATTCACTTTATAAAGATTTTTGATAAATAATCATCGGTAAACACTACAACAACCTATTTATAAGAAATATATATTAAAAATCGATCGCATATACAACATTTCAAGATTTTTATAAGTGAATAATATCTAACAAAAACACTCGCTAAAAATATTAAAAATCAAGTACAAGTATTTTTTATAAGATTTTGATATTGGTAAGGCGGTTTTTGTTTTTTTAAAGGTAATAAATCTCTTAAAAATTCTTATAAATTCTAAAATATTAATTTATTTTAGAATCCAATCTAATTGTCACAGTTTTTCATTGTATAACTAACTGTTTGTCCTCGTTCTCCCTATGTAATAATAAGTATTATTCAAGCATAAACCCCATTAAATCGTCACGTCACCCATGAACTCAGTGGCAGATTCAAAAATTTGAAAATGAGGGACATTGAAAAAAAAGTTGGGTCAAAATTTATTTTTTGAAAACAATAATGGTTTTTTATAAAATCATTTTATATATTAAATTATAGGGCATTACACAGTTTTATAATTTTTTTTAAAAAATAGTTAATTACTAAATTGTTTCCTCATATTTGAGCACTATGACAAATTACTACCCAAAGTTTTTTGGACAATTCTCTAGCTTAGATTTCATTCGGTGGACAAACTATTAGTTTTTTTTTTTTTTTTTTTACAGTTTGCTTACTCAGATTTCATTTTGTTGAGAATTAATAGCTTAGGTTTCCTTTTATGACAAATTGCTAGATCGTTTCGCTTTGTGGACAACATTTAAGCTACCAAATTGTCTAGAAAGCTAAATCAGAGCTAGCAAATTTTGTACAAAGTGATATTTGAACTATCAAACTGTCCAAAAAATCTATTGCTAGTTAATTGCGCATCAAAAAAATACGAGCTAACAATTTGTAAAAAAAACACTTCAACTAGTAATATGTCCGAGTAGTCAAACGTGGACACTCACTCTTTGGATATTCTCTAGATATACCATGTAAAACATGTAAGCAGTTGAAGAAGAATACAATATTAACAATGAGTGGTTCTCTACTTCATACAATATCAACCATGGAAGTAAATCATACATTTCCTAAAACAAGTAGTAGTGTGCAAAGCAATATTTTATTTTTCTAATTTGTTAAAAAAAAATAGTTTTGAAGTTAACTTAGTTGACTAATTAATGTATATTGATGAATTTGGAAGAATGATTATCGTAATGGCTTTACAATTGCTCGAATATGTACATATTTACATGAAAGTCATTCATTAAATATGGTGATTCTGTTCTTCCACAGTTTTATTTGCAAAACATCTGAAAAGCAAATCGTTGTATACTAAGACGAATAGATTATTGAGTGTCTTCTTTTGACATCTTAAACTGTATGTTACTGTTATGTACTTTGTGTTGTGTTTTATGTGTTTTTTTCTTTAAATAATGTGAGTTTTACTATAATTTAATGACTTTAACGAGATTGACACTTTTTGTGCATAGTAATAACTAAAATTTTCTTTATTGTCTATCTTATATAAGCTTCTACTATTGAATGCACATGTATGTGCAATTCTCTAGTATATTCAAGAGTTAGAACAATCTTAGCATCTCATATCTCTATATGTTTCACATTTAAATAAGTTACATGTGATGAACTTTAAAATATAACATTTCAACATCCAAATGAAGTGGAGTTATATATATATTTGGGATTAAAAAATTAATTCACTCTACATCTCTCAACAAAATCTAAATTATTTTTTATGTATTGTCATATTGAATCTTAGTTACTCCTTTAATTCTGTGGTTTCTTCTTCTCCTACATCGTTGTCTTTCAGTTTTTATAGTTAAAAAAATCCAATTAATTTTAAATTGATTATAAACCGGTTTATTACCGAACAAATTATTAGAATTCGAATTTAAATAGTGCAATTTACGAGTAAAGTGAAAAACCAAATTACAATTGATTTTTCAATGAAGTTCAAATTAAAACTAGTTTAAGAATAAACCGAGCTATGTCCATCTATATTGGGAATATAATAAATATTCATCGTCAATACTTTACTCCTTATAAGCTTTACAATTTGGCACCTAGGAAACCATATTTTTGGCATCTTATAATGACAACTATATGCAATAATAATATTGAAACCATTTTGAGCAAAAATAATAATATTAAGATCATATTATTGTACTGACCTGTCTGATTTTTCTTTTTCTTTCATAAATAAATGTATCCTATTGTATTCATGTCACAGACATAATTGATGCATTATGATGTCGTGACTGGTAAGTGTAATTATATCAGTAATAATGGATGCAAATATGCGTATGGGAACAAAAAGCATGATTCTTAAACGAAGCATTGCATTACATTATTATGAATGGGTCAATAATTAATTAATTAATTCCTCAAAAAATGTAAACCTTCTCTCATTCTTCATCAATATGAACTCTGCTATATAAACCATCCTTCTTCACCATTGTATTACAATACAAAAGCTTGCAAAAACATCATCTATAATTAAAGATCAAGATTCTTAATTTTTAAAAAATGGCTTTTGTAAAGTTAGTATCTCTTATGCTTCTTCTTGCCCTAATGGTGATCGCGACGCCATACATGGCGGAATCGAGAATCACGTGCCTCAACGTGAAGAAGAACCTCTCCCCGTGCCTGAGCTACCTGAGAAACGGCGGTTCGGTGCCAGAATCGTGCTGCATTGGGGTGCAATCACTTTACAAGGTGGCTCAGAGCACAACTGACCGCCAAACAGCTTGTCGGTGCCTCAAGACTGCATTCCTCTTCTTTCCGGACATCAACCTCGACTATGCTGCAACACTCCCCGCCGACTGCGACGTTGACATTCCTTACAAGATCAGTCCATCAACTGACTGCAAAAGGTACGCGTACATGTACTCAACCTTAAAACAACAGAATATACATTATCATTCCCTATAAAATAATAGTAGTTAATATATATATATATATATATATATATATATTCAAATAACACATATGAATTGATTTATTGGGCTAATGAAAGTAAATTATAAATATATGATATCATGTTGTTTAAAAGTTGTTCGCATTTAGTCTCACTTAAAAAAAAATAGTTTGTAAACTAAACGAATATAGAAAAATTATAGCTTTTCAATTAAAATACTTCAAATTGCTATAATTAATAAAAGTAATAAAATAACATATAATATTATTTAATAATGTTAAATTTTCCGAAACATTTTAATACTCATTATTATTTAATCATCATGTATTGCATTGCATGCAGCGTGATTGTGATGAAGTGAAGGTTTGGTGATGGAAGATGATGAAGAACCTTAACGAACCCAATTTGATATGTATTATCAATTACGTTCTGCTATTATCATAAAGAATATCTGTGGAAACCAGTATTTACGTACGTTCAATATTGTGAATGAGGTGGCAAAATCCTAATTATTAATTGTATTATTGTCTTTAATTTACCACTCAACTATGTATTGATGAATTTTCTTAGTGGAATTCAGATGCGTGGTTCACTTTTGTATATTCATCGCCGATATATGTTAATGTTAGTTAATATATCTTGCTTTTTACTCCATGTTATTTAGTTACTTTTAACCGTATTGGCGAGATAATTTACCGATAAAAAGTAGAAATTTTTACTGGTAATAATATTAGCCAGTAAATATTGATTTTACCTGTAATAAATTTTGCCAGTCAAAATAGTAATTTTTAGTTTTTTTACTGATGACAGTATTCGCCGGTAAATCTATTTTTACCGGTGAAAAATTTATCCAACAAAAAGAGCGACTTTTACCGGCAACAATATTCGCCGATAAATATTATTTTTACCGGCGAGTACTTTTGCCGCCAAAAAGAGCAGTTTTTACCGGTGAGTTGCCGGTAAAAGTTATATTTGAAAAAAAACAAATTATAAAACAAGCATAATAACAAATCAAATATAATAATAAATATGTATTTCAAAAACTTGTATATCTATTTACACAAAAGCAATAAGATGTATTTCAAACTACAATTTCACTTCAATAACTCCTCACTTGAAATAGAAATAAAAGGAAGTGAGTGATGATCAAATCCTCCACAATGCAACTAAGATGAGTAACCAAAAGGTATTGGAAGAACTAAGAACAAAAGAATGTATGTAAATAGGAAAGCTTACTTTCTAATCAACCATAATCTCTCTAGGAGACTAAGATTAATTGTTGGAAGCTTGTTTATTTTCAATAGCATCATATTCTTTATATAGAGATTACAAGACCTCCTAGAATATAGTATTTGCCTCACAAAGATTTTGACTATTATGGTAAAATGAATCTACCCTTTAACCATGACTCTACTACTCCTTACTATGTATCTAACCCTTAATCCTTCATTGATACACTAACGAACATAACAGATAACATATTAATTGCTTCTTGAGTGCATAAAAGAAACTTAAAATGCATTCTCACACGTATATATAAATCGGTAAAATGACCAAGATCCGCAAACATCACTTCAGTACTTGTTAAAACCAAATTAAGTGAACTGAGATTTGTTGCATGCTGGCCACTCAGAGTTAACTGTTTAATACCTTACTTAAATTAAGAGGAAACTGAAGATGGTAAAAGAACATGTTTATCTCTTGAAAAAGTCACAGTTATCTCTCCATATGTAGTGTATAGTTGTGCACGACATTTCTAAAAAAAAGTAGAGGCTCAAAAACTCGAGCATACTTTTCTACACAATCAAAATGACTAGGAATGCATTGTTGGACAATAAGTGTTTTTTTTTTTAGAAAAAAAAATTGCTTAAAAAGCATTATCGTCAGAAAAAAACAATGTTTGAAAATTTTATAAAGTCATACTATATATTAAGTTTTAATGCATTGTACAGTTTGACAGTAAAATAAATGGTTAATTAGTAAATTGCTTGCTCACATTTGAGCACTATAACAAATTGCTTACCTAAAGTTTTATTTTTAGAATTTGCTAAACCTCATATTCCGTCAGGGGAGAACAAAACATTCGACATGGAGATTCAGAAATTGCGGATGTTTCTCTATGTGGACAAATAGTTAGCAGACACAATAAAACAACATACATAAATATGCATACACTAAAAAACAACATACATAAATATGCAAACAATATAAAACAACAAAAGTAAAGTCACATACATTCTGTCTGTCTGACATTATTACCCAACCTCGATCACCACGAGTTGTGCCGATATCATCTTCATGCACATTCATCTTTCCAGCGGTTATCTCTTTCCTCCGTTGATTCTCCATCTCTTTCTCCATCACCTCAGTCTCATTTGCAAGATAATCCCACACATGGTATCATCTAATGAAGCCGCGATGACAAAATTTGTACTTCTTCTTCATTGGTGGATGCGTCCGGTTCCCCGGGCTGGGAATCTGAAGAATAACAATCTTCATTAGCACAAGAAGCCCTAGCCAAGTCTTCAATTAGTTCATCCATACAAATCATCAACTGCGTTGTGCTAAATAAGTACTCTTGTCTTGGGTTTAAAAGGTAGTCTTCCACAGTTGGTCTCCTACTATTGCTAGCCTCGTTAGTATATGAACCAACCCTATGACAATTGCGAAACACATCGCTCGTCACCATGTAAAGCACAATCATAGCACGTCTAGGGTGTTGCTCTAAAACTTCTACCAAATCTGACTACACATGATCAACTTGAGGGTAATACTCCATTCTGACCCATACTTCCGGTAATGTACGAGGTCTCATTCGGGATACCCATACTTCTCTGTTAATGCCTTCATAAGCATGTCAAACTCATACTTTTGATTAGCTTTAATGAAGTTCAATTTCCATATGTACTCTAATATGGTTCCATCGTTTGCATAGAGGTGAAGCCACTGTGGTGGTTAACTTCCACCATTGTTAGTTGTTCATTCATTTTGGTAAGCCTGAAAACAACAAAATTATCAAAAAGTGCCCAAATTTCAAACATTCACAGACAGCCAAAAAAATTAAACTTCCACCAAAATTGTTCAAGTTTGAGTTTTAAGCAAATACTAGACTTGAAATCAACCAAAAACAAGTTCTAACACAAATCTAACCAAATTTGTAGTGGGAAACATGCAAAATAGAAAACTAAGTTCAATTTTAACCTATTTCAACATATTTAGCAAACGCACTCTACAATCGACCTTATTTAACCCAAGTTCAGTTTTATTACCTTAATAAACTCAACTAATACGAGCTGGACCGGTAATTTCGTCCTCCAATTAAAGAATCCAGTCTGTCACCTTACCGGAGTAGTAACCAGCGATCACCAAAACCGACGCCACTGATAATACGCACCTACTAGTGGTCAGAAATCACTCCAGGAATTGTTTGACAAAAACCCTAGTTTTTTTGCTTCTAACTTGGGTGAAATTTGAGAGAAATGTGAGGAATGGTGTGTGGGTGAAGAGAAGAATAAGAAGACATTTATAGGTTTTGGGTCTAATATACCTGAACCGACTCATTTACCATGAACCGGCTCATTAAGTAGCTTTGAACCGCGAGACTTACATGTGTTTAAGTGTGATCTTACTTGAGTTTATTCAAACTATGGCTAGTTGGTATGCGAAGGTGGCATCCGCGACCTCGTTGCTTAATGTAGATCACTAATGATGCTGAGTGTTGATAGTAGCCCCAAGTCAAGTCTTAAAACATTGAACGAGGTTATTGTTGGTGATGATGCGTTGGCATGATGACCGATGAAGAACAAGTCAAGAACCACAAGAAAAAATCTGATAGAGAAGATCTCAAATAATAAAAAATCATGTAGATCAATCGGTAACGAACATAAGGGCGAACGACTCGAAAGTGGAAGAGGAGAACAAAATGTCGCTTGCGGAAACAGCGAAAAAAGGTCACAAGAAGGAGATCATGATCAGAAAATGAGTCTTGATCGGCTCTGATACCATACCAAATGATATGCGAATAAGTCTAGTTTAATAATTTTTAAAATTATAACATGTTTAAGTTTTTTATGTTAATCACGCAGATTTTATTGAATTAAGAACGATTACAAGCTAGAAAGTAGAAAACAACCGCTCTTGGGGAATTTGTTAGCATCGAATTCCCGAACATGTGGAGCAAGTGCTAACATAACAACGAAAACAAAAATAATAGAACATGAACCTGAAATACAACCGGTAGTAAATAAAGTAGAACACCAGATCGACATAACAGTAATGAAGACCCCAGGCAAGGGATAGCATCTTGGTGAGGAGGAATCCAACTGATACAGCAAGACACTCCGTTCTAAAGAGAAGAAAAAATCTCCCTCAAGGGCGACATAGTTAAGAGAGGACTTGCACAACAAGCGATACCAGACAGGACCCACAGTAAATCCGAAACACAAACAACTCCATTAACAAACAAAGATGACCGCATGACCGGTGTAGAGATTTCTAATTGGTAGGGGCTAGACGAAACCAGACCACCTAACCGCCCATGTCTGTGGAACATCCGCGAAGGACTAGCGCACATAGGGGGTGCCAAAGAAATAATATGTTTCTCCGTCAGGAGAAGGGTTGATGATATGATGCGACCGCAGTCGTATCTTGGGTACCCGAAGGGTATAAATAATGTGATGGTTTATGTGATAAATGAAGTGTTGGTTCTGAGGAACTATGAATCCAACTAGAGGGGGTAGGTGAAGAGGACTAGTGGGATAGACCACCGTTTCAAACGCATAAGCTTGAAACGGTGTACAACATCAACAGAAAAAAAAAGACTCGTGGTGGGTGCGTGGTCGCGCGTGGACGCACACGGGGGTACGTGGTTAGTACCTAGCCGGCTCGCAGGGGGCGTTGGTGGTGGTTCGATGCGCGTGGATGCGCTTTGGGTGGCGTGTGCAATGGCGCGAGGTGGGGCTTGTGGGCGCGTGAGGAAGTGTGGGGAGGCGCGTGATGGCGCGTGGGTGGAAAGGCCCGACTGGGGTTTGATGAGTGTGCTTGTGAAGTTTGTGGTGGTGATTGAGGGGGTTTCGGGCAGTTCTTGTGCGCGCTCGGGGGTGGTGGTTGTGGTGAAGAAGATGTGTGCACTTCCAAGAGATTGTTCTCGTCTCGAGGTCGGGGCTGGCTCGATAGAGGGGCGTGAGGGGGAGGGGAAAGAAACGGACTCCCAGTTTGGCGAGGCGGGGGAGGAAAGTGGGGTGGAGGCGAGGATAAACAAGGTCACTGTGGTAGGACTTCCGACTTAGACTTTGCCTTAGGCGTTGGCTGGTGAGGGAGCTCCATCTTTGACCTTAAAGACAGTTTGAATAGTGATCCAGTGACTTGTTGGAGACTTGTTGTATTTGATTTGCATAACATGTTTAAGTTGGATATGTGAATTATATATTAAAGAATTCTGAAATATAATATATGAACTAATAGTTGGTTAATTTAGTATTTAGGTAAAAAAAAAATTGCATGGAGATGTACAAGTTACAATGAACTGACTTAACACTACATGATAATACAACGTAGACAGATAGAAAATTTGGCATTGTTCGTATTTGTGAGCATATGACAAAATAATTAACTTATCAATGTTTTTTTTTTTTTAATCTTAAAAGAGCATATTATTATAATAGGAAAACACTTACAAAAGCAAAGATAAGAAATGAGTTCAGCAACCACGACGGAATACATGGTTTTAACCCAGTTTCCGTAACAATATTAGTCGTTGCTGAACACCAAAACTAAGATACTGGGACACTAAGAAGATGTGCAACCTGCATACAAATAACGTATTTAACAACAAGAGATTATCACATGTGTGTTTGTGTAAGGTATGTATAACATGATAAACTTAAGGGTTAATTACTAAATTGCTTACTAAACTTTACAAAAACGTGCAAATTGCTAGTCAAACTTTTTTTTTTTTATATAGTAAATTGCAAAATGAACTTTCCATATTGTGCAAGTAAATACTGTAAAAATTTATTAAAAACACCATAAATTTGTACAATAATAATATAGTGAGATGATATTGTATATAAAATCAAATTTTCAAATAATACATGTTTAGAAATATATAAAAATGTAGCTATAATTTTTTTATTAAAATGTAGCATAGGTAACAAATTACACTTTGAGGTAACTAGCAATTTAGTAATTACCCTAAACTCAATTTGCCATGTTACCACCATTAAGGATAGGTTATTTCTCGTCTTCGAAGCTGTGGCACACACAAATACTATACAGAATACAACTAACTAGCCACAAGAACAAAATTAACTAGCAATACACTCTCTATCATCTTCTAATAGCTACTCCCTTAACTGACATACCTGGGCAGGTAACTTCATTCACTTGTTACTCCTGCATTATACAGACCTACCACTTTCTCTAATCGTTCGGCATGGGCTTTATCAAAAGAGACTAAGTTTTTTAATTCTTTCTTCAGATTTAACACTTCCTCCTTCAATTTACGGTTCTCCTCCTCAAGAACGGGAATCGCACGCATTTGCTCCTTCAATAATCCGTTCTCCAGTCTTAGATCATTCATAGCTTCGTTTTCCAATCGTAGGTTGGTTATCTCTTTCTCAAGTTCAACCACGTCGTCCTGTAAAATCTCGTATTTTAACCGCCAATCGTCACCCTGAACAGAATACGAGTTATATTGCAATTATGAAACTGCATATTCAATTTCAGCCATATTGCAATAACCTTTTTTTTCTGCACAGAACAAATACTAACTGACCTTGAAAGTTTGAACAACACAATTTCAGGCACTTTATCCATTAAGTTCAACGACTTTTTAAAAATAATAAAAAAAAGACGAGAGGTTTCTTTTGCGTTATATTCTACATATGAAAAATGCTAAACATTAGAAAAAAATAATAATATTTCTAAAGTATAACATCAATCTGATAGTTTTTGTTTTTAAAGGGTCTAATTCTTTTTCTTTTTGTTAGGTTTTTTACGAGAAAAAAAAAAAATCCATTTTTTTGTGGTATAATTTTTTAATGTTTTCCAGATTTGAAAGTTCCCTTTTTGTAATTTGTTCTGATTAGTTATTTATTTATTTTGGGTTGTCTGGCCAAAGAAATAGAGTGAAGATAAAAGCATAATATTTCTGTCATTTCCAAAAAGTCCTGGAGTATGTCTTTTACAATTTGGTGCAAGTCCAAATCTTTTTGTCAAGAAAAAAAGGTTCAGTATATTTTTGAAATCAGCACAAAGTTTGGAAATTTCAGCCAAAAGAAAAACTAGCTTCAGAACTCACCTTTACCATGGTAGTAACTGGAAGTTCCGTAATCTCTCTAGGCTCCGACTTGTAAGACGACAAGGCTGGGCAGTCAACTTCACTCAATAAATCAAGTTCGGTTTGCATTTCTTGAGGCTGCGGTTCATGGATCTCCTCAAACCCAGGCGTGTCTTTTGCAACATCAGCTTCCAATTCGGTATCTGAATCCGGAACCTATTATTAAGCAGTAAAAAGGAATTAGCTTCATTCATGTCAACATTGAGAGAAAACAAATAAGTAAAAAAAACCCTACTTGTAAAGAACAGTTTGATCCGAAAACAGGTGCACTAACTGATGATGAAGGTGAAAAGTTAGCTATGGGAGATGATGCATCTCCATCCGCAACATCCTCGATCTCCAGTGCGCCTCTAACTACATCAATCTCCAGTTCATAAGAAGTTGGCTCGAGCGTCCAGATTATCTATACAGATTAAGAGACCAATTAAAACATGTTTATAATTGGGATAGCATATGGTTAGAGATCTGAAATACACAGCACCTGATCACCATTCAGTTCTTGAAGCAATCCACTGAACGACTGCCTTGGATTGGGTTTTCGGTTTTCCCACCGACATGCACGAGGAAACGCCGTGTCATCAATTAGATTAGGCCGAGCTATGTCAAGATGCTCAAACAACCAAACCTGCAGGAAATGAACAGAATATTGTCAAGAACTCCGTAACTTTTCATCGGAAATTGGTCTAGAGCAAGCAGTGTCAAAATAAGACTCACTTGCAAGAATGTGAGGCAACCTCCAAAATATTGTAAATTTGCTTCCTTCCTTTTGTTTAACCACGATAACAATTCCTCGAGCACAGCTTCTCCCCATGCATAATGACAGATATCATCAACATTACTAAGAAATGAGAGGTACCGCGTGTCGACGTTACTGCTCGAATTTGGGAATAGGAAATACCCAAATGTGAATAGTAGAAATGTCCTAACAAAATCATCATCGGCTGTCCCACTAAGGGAGTCCAATCTGTTCTCAAGTGATTGGATCGAAACCTTCCTTTTATCTGGAGTTGCACCGTATTCCAATTCTAAATCAGAGAGGGTATCATCTTCCTTAAGAAGTACAGGGTATCCAGACACATTGAGGCCTACAATCAATGCTATATCCAACGATGTGATAGAAATTTCACCGTGAGGAAGAACAAAAGCACGTTTCTCACAACTCCAACTATCAATCAATTCAACTAGCAGTTTCCTGTTTATGGTCTGGTTGGGGATTAGAAGCAGGTATCCAAATCCAGATCTCTTTATCGCATCTCTCTGTTCCGTTGTTAAGGTTTCCACCCTATCTACAAACGATGGAGATGAAAATCTTGTACTGAAATTACCAACCTGCACATATCATATTTGTAAACCCCAGAAAAATAAGGTCTTGCATACATGCTAACAATATTTGCAATGACTGAAAGAACCGCATCAACTAGCAAGATGATAAATAGAAATCTGGGCTAGTTTAAACTTCAGTAAAATCGACAATAGCAGCGGCAATTTCGAAGCCCGCCAATACCTGAACAGAAACCCCTTTACAAGTGGCAGATTAGCTAAGAAAAACAAGTAACGCTCAACCATTCAGATCCAGCATACAGTACTCGGCTTTAATCCTCAATTAACTCTCTAATCACATAACTCATACAGAATCTTCCTCATAAAGTAAAGAGTAGGTAATTTCCCCCAAGGAAGCAATTACACTGCTCAATCTACTAAACAGGAGCCCAAAAATATCTACCCTCAAATTGCCAAGCGTCTTAGCATAACTTATTCATTTTGGGTTTCAAATAATCCTAAAAAAGCTCTAAAAAATTTGCCCTAAAAGAGAATCTCCGATCTTCAAACCAATTTGCCCTAAATCTCCCATTAACAGAGAGAAGTATCGAATGCAGGCAAGTGAAAAGCATACACAGGTGAGCAGAAGCGAAAAATGCAAGTTACATGTTTCAGAATTTCAATTTCTTGCGAGGGCATGTGTCCGAAGGGTTTTCAATTATTTGCAGAAGATGGTTATTGAAGGGACCCTTATCCAGGACAACGAACAACTAATGAAGCAATTATGTCAGTCTTATGAGGGCTTAGAGCATCTGCAATGGTAAACCCCAACCATGCCAATTCAGAGCACGGTATTCATTTAACTCTCTAATCACATCACTTTTAGATAATTATCATCGTAACTAAGGACTGTGATTTACTCAAGGAAGCAATTACATGGCCCAATCGACTAAGGACGAGCCTGAAAAATCTCTACCCTAAAATTGCATAGTGTTTTAACAAAATTCTGCTCACTGGGCCAGAAAAGGCTCCAAACTTTGTGCCCTAGAAGAGAATCTCCGATCTTCCAACAAATTTTCCCTAAATTTTGCCAGAAACAAATCGACAACCAAATGTAGGCAATAAAAAATCAAGTAAATAATCACAGAAAAGTAGGGTCTTTAGCATCCTTCTGCAGTAAAATCAAAATATTGGGCGGAATCTATCCTTTGCATTCATCAACTTTTTGCAGCATTCTAACCGATTAAGCATACAGAGGTGAGCAGAATCGGAAAATGAGAGGGCATGGAGCAGTACCGAGCTTCGAACTGAAGATAAGCCGACGGAGGATACTCGAGTGGACCTTTTCATTGCGATAGAGATCGTTGGATCTTCGAATTCCCCATATAATTGGTTGATCTTGAGAAAGAGCAACGGTAATCTGGGGTTTGATTTGAGGAGACAGACTGAGGTAGAGCAGAGTAGTTTTGCTATCCGTAAAGCTTCTCCAGGAAGCTATAGAGAGCAGAGCACTGTCCTAAAATATTCTCAAGGCGCGAAAATTATTTACTTTAATTTTTTTTATCTTTTTCTTTTATAATTTTTAGGGTTAAAGATTTTATTTTTGTTTCATATGTCTGACCAATATTAATTTTGTTTGTCATATGTTTTATTTTATAATTTTTTTGTGATAAAAGTTTGCAAAAAATTATGATGTAATAAAACATTGGCAGTAGAAACCAATACTAGTCAATCATACGATACCAAAATACAATTAAATATTTTCTAGTATTTATTTTGTCAAGCATAAGAGCATCCACAATGGTTTTACCTAAACTGTATTCTTTAAAGTTGTCACGTAGATATTTATGTACACTTTAAGTAATACGTAAATTTAAGACACACGTAAAAAATATTTTCTCTGCAATCGTATTACTTAAACATATCCTTAAATATATTTTATTATTAAATTTTCCAACAACCACCAATAAGATATTAGCATTAATTATAAAATGAATTAATTTATAATAAAAAATTGGTTACGTAATACATAGTGCATTACTTAAATTTAAGGAATGCTTTATGTAAAAACATAAATTTACGTGTGGGTCTCATCTTTAAGGAATGCTATGTAAAACCACTGTAGATAGTTTTTGTTGTTTTACTTAAATAAACATGTAGGACCCACGTTTACGTATTCTTTACGTAATACCACTGTGGATGCTCTAACGAGACAAAATACCCCATTTTAAAATAATATAATAAATAAAAACATAAAAATAAATGAATTAGTTTAAGTGTGGAGTAAATATATAATAAAAGATGCTCGGATCCCTCTTAAAAGTTAGAACCACTAGCAAAAGAAAAAAAAAAAAAAAACTAATAGCATTCACAGTGGTATTACATAGGGATTATATAAATGTGGGTCTTACTTAGTTGTTACTTGTTAGTTAAGTTTTTTTGTTGGTTTGGTAGATACTATTTTTTCGGATTTTTTTTCCCAGTTTGCAAATATAGCTAGCTAGAATAGATGAACAGACAAACTTTTTCCCATTAAAATGAATAAGTAATAGCAGTCCTAACTAATTTTGCTACGTAATGTTTAGATTCTCCTATTTACAGTATGAGATTTTTTGTCTAATCTGACTTAGTAAACAATCATCATTCATCGCATGTTCTATCCTTGTCAAAGTAGTCTCATCATCATTCTAGTATTAGATAAGAGGTTGACCTGTTAAACGCAGTTCTACTCACCTACGTTTATGCCTAGGGGTGAAACTAAAATCCGGTTGGTCCGAAAAACCGGTGAAAATCGAACCGGACCGGACCGAAAAAACCGAATTCAAAATATTCGGTTTGGTTTTTGGTTGGATTTTTTGATTTACTTCGGTTTTTCGGTCCAGTTCGGAATTTGAGATTTGAGGACCGTGGGACCGAACCGATCGTTATGCAAATTAAATATATACAATATATATTATATTAGTTGATATTAATTAATATATTTAATTAATTAGGTTAATATAAATTGTGTAAAAGAGCCACTTATGAAGATTATTTGTTCTATTTGTATTTTATAATTTATTTAATTATATTAATGGTAGTTATTTATCATTTTGATTTGATATAGTCATGAAAATGACAAGAATTTATAATGGTAATTGCTAATATTGGATTTTCGGTTTAAAACCGAAAACCGAACCCGAAAAACGGTATTCCTAATGGACGATTTATTTTTCCTCAAACGGTTTTTTTGTCGGAATTTTTTAAGGAAAAAATCCGGACCGAAAATTTAGGTATCCGACCGAAACAAGCTAAAAACAGGTCCGACCGGTCCGGTTTCACCTCTAAGTCTTATATGTTTTTTTAATGTAAAGTGAAAAAAACGTGTTGTAGTGATTTTACATAGCAATCCTTAAAAATGGGACCCGCGTGTTTTGTTATGTTTTTACATAAAGCATTCATTACATATAAAGAAAACACTATGTTTACATAAAATTAATTACTTTCTTTTTTATTCCAAAACCAGAGATTTTGGACAGACGCCCTCATTTTTTTTTCCAAATCAGCGGAGGACCTCCCTCATTTTTTTTAGCTTTGGCATATATAATGACCGGAGTTCTTTAGTAACTTTTTTTTCCGGTCGCTCGAGCATTTTAAATTTAAGTTTAAATTTATTTATGAAATTATGTTATATGATTTTAATTTATTATTTTTTACCAAAAAATCATTCTTTTTCATTAAGCTCCAGTCTTGTATCATCCTCGGGGTCGGGTCGATCACGGTCTTGTATCATCTTTGGAATTTTGTTAACCATGGTATGCATCATTCTTTACGACATCATTGTAACAATTTGACTATGAAAATATGTGTACGCGCATAACGCGGGCCGGATCTAGTATATATAACGAATATATATGTATATAAGCGTGTATATATATATAATAAATATGCAATAATTAAAATTTTAATTATAATGATTTTTTAAATTGGTTGTTAAAATTTAATAATAAAATATGTTTAAGTAAAATCATTGTAGACTTATTATGTAAGTATTATGTAAATTCATATATTCCTAAACCACATATAAAAAGCTTACGTGACACTTTTAGGAAAAGTAAAATATGTAATACTATTATGGCTGCTCTAATGAATGCAAGGTAAATCATATATATATATATATATATATATATATATATATATATATATATATATATATATATATATATATTATATGGATGTTCAATATTACGTGTATATATCATCTTCCTTGTTTAATTTTTATATTTATATTTACATTTTTGCACTTTATTTACATATACTGTTTTTTTTATTGCATTACATTTACATTTATATTTTTATTTCTTGCACTGGATTATATTTATTATATAAATATATTATTACGTTTATTGCATTTTATTATAAAATGATCCAGAAGATCATGAGTTATTCAAAAACTCAAAAATTGATAATTTTAGGATCCGGAAGATCCTAAAATGTATGAAAAAATAGGATCTGAAACATTGTATTTGTGAATTAAAGATCGTCTTGTATAAGAATGAATCATGTATATCATGAATTATTATAAATAAGGGATCATGAAAATCCTAAGAAATCATGAGTCTTGAATAAATGATCATGAAGATCCTAGAAGAAATATGTCTCTTGCAAATAATGAAAAAAAATTCAGGTAAACCAGAAGTTTACCGCCAATATTGGCATGATTGATTATATATTCGGTAAACCAGAAGTTTACTGATTCATATAGAGGTAAACCCGAAGTTTTACCCATATAATATGATATTTGGCGTGACCGGTTACAGACCATTCCGGATCACTTAAGATGCGCAGTACATTATTTGGAAGAACCTGTAGATTCTCCAAAAATCATTACAATACTTGCTCTCAAAGAAAAATTTATTATGTGATTATCATCAACCGAGTTCAGGATGAAATCCCCTTATTTATGGAAATTATAAAAGGTGAATATGAGCCCGTTCACCTGCCATGTGGACCGATATATTATTTTGAAAGATGCATCTACAATATGGTCGCATGTGCATTAATTATCACGAATTTTCCATAGCAAAATTTCCAGATTATGTAATAAAGAATGATGATGATATTGAAAGTTGATATTTGCTACAAGATTCAGACAACTATACGTCTAGATTTGCAGTTTAGCATGAAAGTTACAAAGATCCTCCAATTACATAGCTAAACTGCTACCAATTAGAGCACATTGAGTACAAATGCATGCTATTATGAAATCAGCAATATGATTGCGCATCAAGCCAATGTTAAATCACAGTTCTCCCCATTACAACCAATTTTTGGTGAAGAGACAAATTTTCCATATATTAATATTATGGTGTGCGATATATGTTTGAATCACTCCACCGCAACGCACAAACATGAGTTTGGAATGTTGGGAAAAATATTTTGTCTATAAATCAATTATATGAGAACAATGACTGATATATATATATTTAAAACAAGAGTATTGATTGTCATTGTTGAACAACTTTTCCCAACATTAGGGGGAGAAAAGAAGCAGCTGGCAGAAAAGAGATTGACTAAAAAAAAATGTTATTATCTCATTTAGATCCTCGTACAATGAGAATATGAACCTGAAGTTCAAAGAGAACAACATTTTCAAATACTGGCAATAAGTGACTTTATGAGATCCAGAAAGTCATAAGTCAAGTAACAGCTGCAAATGCTCCAATTTTGAAATGTCCTGATTGGACAGATTATAATAAAAAAAATAACTCACGCCTGAAGCGTACGATATTGGTTTCAAAGATTTTTTTAAAAGAATGGAGCAAGATAAATATGGTCTTATTATGGATGTGATTTCCCAAAAGAAGTAAAGACATAACTAAATATGAAACCCCAGAAGTGGTTCAGGTACCTGAAAGTGATTACAATAAAGAGATCTCAATGAGTTATGTCATTAACGGGAAGTGATGGAACCGTAAAATATAAAGTTGTCGACAACAGTTTTGAATATTATTTATGAGTGAATTCATAAAACAAGACGAGGATCTTGAGCTCAATATGTCAAAGAATTATCATGATTGGCCAAGGTTTGAAAAGCCGCAAGTATGAGCATGACAAATGCAGAATGTGATAGCCAGTGGATATAAATAATTTCTGCGTAAATAGTTTGCCTCGTAAGATAGGCACAACCCGTGGTACAAAGACTTTTCCGCAGAGAGATGACAATTATTATATGAATCATTTGGTGGAGCAATAACCTTCAAATACATTATTATGTTGGCAGTACATACAAGGTTTTAATATGCGTTTCATGAAATGAATAATTTTATAGCCTATTTGGGTGGCTAATTTGATAGTGAAATCCACGTAAAAATCCCAGAAAGATTTAAAATGCTAGCATGAATATTCTCAATAACGTTGGATGATAAAAAAAAAAATTGTACCATTTACTGGTTGCTTATGGTATATTATCCCCGCTATATCAACATTTGAGCTAAGTTGTAGCGAATACTAATATAAGTATCAAATAAAGCAAATTGATATTTGATAAGTTGAATTGATCACGCTATAGCCGAAAGGGGCATCGCGTGAGGGAGAGAATTTAAAGATATTGAAACTCGTGAAGAGTTTGTAAATACAATCAATTTATTGATGATGTCAAATTCAGACAAAATATATTGAAAGGACAAAGGTTTGGCTCGGCCTGAAGATCGAGTACTTAAGAGATCGAAAATAATCTTGTCCTATAAAAAAAAATGTCTTGAAGCTATTTTGCATAGATAAACACATTTATTGAGTACCTTAATGATTGTAAGAATTCCATGAGTTTAATATCATGATGAATCAAGACCTAAATTAATTTGCTACACAAATGTAAGTTATAACATGGAAGTGCACAATTTTCAAATGTATCATTATATATATATATATGAAGATAATGCAGGTTATATAGCTCGAGTTGAAGATTGTTATATCAAATGAGACATACAAAACACATTCGCCTCAAGTTATTCTTCATCCAACGAATTTGTTCATATGACTATTTAGCGGATCTTTTCAAGGAGGCTTTATCGACTGCGACATCTGGAATATTGGCGAACATGATTGGATTGCGTCGACTTAATGAAATTACGTGATGTCAACATCAGGGGGAGAATCTACAACGCTGCACTCTTTTTCCCTTAACCAAGGTTTTATCCCATCGGGTTTTCCTGGTAAGGTTTTTAACGAGGCAGCTTACAAAAAGGGATCCATAATTGTGTACTCTTTTTCCTTCACTAGATTTTTATCCCAACGGGTTTTTTCTAGTAAGGTTTTAACGAGACAGATTCCTTATGAACATCCAAGGGGGAGTGTTATGAATATATTATATGGACGTTCAATATTACGTGTATATACCATCTTCCTTGTTTAGACTTTTCTAGTATTAAATTTACTTCATCCACAAGTATATGTAATCTCTATATAAGGGCTCCTTATGTGTGATAATAAGACATCATTAAGTTCCCTTTTCTATTAGCTCTCTACTTTCGTAACAATATATATATATATAGTAGAATGATGATATTTTATAGAGGAACTTAACATTAAGGAATCAATGATACATATTTACTTTATTATTGGCACTAGAATGGAGTTGTAGATAAGTAGCCCGACTCCATTGGCAAGCCTAATTAATTAGGAAGATACGTACACAAGTAGAAATCCCATCATCCATCTTTCAAGTATAAATAAATAATTAAGCTCACTTTAGTCACTATCCAAATTGTGACCCATACCTAACCATTCCAACACAATGGATCTCGTAAATCTATCCATATGTAAAACTATGTTACAACCCTGAGTTCTTTAAAAAAAAATCTCAAAATATCTTATAAATCATTTCCTAATATCACCCTCTGACATTATAAGATATTTTTAGTAAAGTTCAATCTCATGTTTTTTTAATGGTGACTTTAATCCAAAAAATAGGTTTTGATATATGATATATTATTAGACTATAATATAATAATAATTTCATCAACAATTTTGAGAATTCAGTTGTTGTTATTGAAACTCTACTAGAATCATTTTAATTTGCAATCTAATTCAACTCAAATACACATAAAAAAGACTCCACATAGTTAAAATATACTCATTTTTTATCTAATTTGACATAAATGGTAATGAATGTAGCAATTTAGCCCGACATTAGAAATTCAGATTGTTAAAAAAAATAAAATATATACTTTAACCAACTGTTTCATGGGTTCACACTTGTGAGTGAATGCATTATTTACGTTCTTATTCATATTTTAACATTATCCATTAAATTGATGTTTTTAAACAATAGTTTAGCAATTGACGACAATTGTGTATCCGAAAAACAACATATCTCTAATTTGTTAGGAAGGTTTTGACATTTTAAATGAAGTCACTACGAGTTGAACCTAAGAGTTCTACTACCATGTGAAATTTCAAACTAATTAATTAAACAATTGTCCTAAAATCTTAAAATATATGTGAATGCATAGTTTAATTGGGATATTTCAACATTTACTTATTAGCTTAGTTTTTAAGACAATTAATCAAACGGAAATGATAAAGCTTCTGAAATTCGACTTCCGATATGTTCCGAAAATTAGAAGATATATAAATACCCTAAATTTTGTTAAAATTTACAATGTCTGCCATCCAGAGTGTATCGGAACTTGACAGAATCTTACTTTCGGATTTTGTATTGATCAAATATGATATGTCTGAAATTTTGCCTAAATATTCAATTTTTATAAAAACTAAAGATAGGATTTGTAATTGAAAATAAAATTAGGTAGATATTTGGTTATTCCATCCATAATTTTACAATTAAGAAGTTCATTTCCTCTAATTAAGTAGGCCCCACTACATGAGCGATATTTATCGGCTCAGCTCAGCTCAATTGGCTACTATACTGTTACTACACTACACTTGTTGCTCGGCTTCAGCCGCCAAGCTGTCAAGCAACGAGTGCCGACAATTGGGGCAAGACGAATGGCCCGACAGCCATTTATCAATACACCCCACGTGGAACACGTGTCCGCACCTGGGCAGCACTCTAACCCTATCTCCATCCTCGAGCTCCCCTAGACAGATCGGGCACTCCGTCGCTCGAACGACCACGGCGGCTGGACCCGCGCCGTAAGTCGCCACCGGAATTTTCTGCAGTTTATCCTTCTTCAGCCCTTTGGCGGCCGCCGGACCGCCGCTGCACCGGAGGACGCACCGGACGACGGAGTTCAGCCCTAGCGCGATGATCAGAGCGCACATCAGGGCTACGAGGATTATGACCATGTTGGTGTCGAAGGTGAGCTCATTGTTGTATTCTCTGGTTTGGTTCTCGCTCGCCGGCGACAGGGCCTGCTGCAGGGTGTCGGGCTCCAGCAGGCGGCGGTTTACGGTGGTCATATTGGAAAGTACTGTGGCCGTATGGCATTAAAATTAATAGTTTAGAAATTAGATGGAGCTGAGAGGAAAATTAAATCTTGCTGCTGATCGGAGTGTTGCCGTCGCCGGAAGTCGGCAACTATCTGGCCATAATTGGGAGAGAGAGAGGTTTTGGTTTGAAGGAGTAGATGCTACACCGTTCCGTTTCTACGCTTTATATAACATGCAGTCACTTGATATTTTAGCTACCTAGCAAGTATAATAATAATAATAATAATAATAATAATAATAATAGTCAATAATAATAATAAATAGAAAAGGGAAAAAAGTGCTTCATTGATATTTTCGATAGTTTTTTAGTTTTTTTTGGGTAGAAAAAGGAATAATATTATACTAGATCGAGATGTTGCACCGTTACAACCAAGTCCAAAACAAGTTAGCTAATACATTTAATCACTCGGGGCTCGCGCACCCACAATATCTTTTAGAGTACAAATTCGAACTTCTCTTGGAGGCACACAATGCGAAACAAACTTGGCTTCTTGATGAACCGCAATCCTAGTCATGGCGTCCGCGACCGAGTTAGCTTCCCGATAGACGTGTCTAAGTTTGTACCTCCTTAGTCGAAGCAAGAGATTCCTACAATCCAAAACGATAGGCATTAGTTTCAAGTTGGGCGAAGAACTATCCGAGATGAGCTGCTGAGCGATCAGAGAATCAGTCTCAACATGTAGAGACTCTATTCCCAAGCTAAGAGCTAGATATATCCCATCTCGGATAACCCAAAGTTCTGCAACAAGACTATTTGCAACTCCCAAATTCCTAGAAAACCCAGAAATCCAATTTCCGTTTGAGTCTCGAATGACACCCCCTGACCTGCTTTCCCCGGGTTGCCTTGGGAAGCTCCATGCGTGTTGAGTTTCTTCCATCCGTGATCCGGTGGAAGCCATCTGACTTGGATAGTGGATAGGGGCGTCAAGACGTCATGATGTACCGTAGCTTCCTGAAAAAATTTAGCATGGGCAGGAGACATCAAACACATTATTAGAAGATGTGGTCCCTTAGAAGATGAAAGCATTTCGATTCTTCCAAATGTTCCACAAGCAATAGGAAAATAAGGTCCTCCAATCAACACCACGCACAAACCTATCTTGACAATGCAATTACCCTTAATCCATTCGTCCAAAGACAGTCCCACTGAAGCATTAAAGCTTGTTGGGGTAGGACAAGTTGCCCACAAATGCCTCGCTGGTGCACAACTCCTAACAATATGATCAATACTTTCAATATCAATAGAGCAACCATGAGGCATTTATAGCATATTTGTTCCACGTTAAGATTGATTAACACTTGCACTAATATTTATTTATTTTCAGAATTTTAGTAGAACTTAAATTTTTAACATTTTAGTTAAGAGATAACGTGTTGAATCGCTATGTCTATTAACATGATTTTTTTAGTTTCCTTTGAGTGTTGTAGTCCTTAGAACAAAGGGATCCTGGAAAAATTACATTTCCAAAGTTTCGAAATATATAACTCTAACTAAAGAATGAAACTAATTAAAGAATGAAACGTTAATCTGATACGCAACATGACGTGATTGGTAGATATATATTTTAGAGACTAGCTACCTAGTATTCACTGGTTCAGTTTTATTTAACCTTATGTATATTATTTATTATAACTCTTATGAGTGGTGGGTAATAATAATAAATTTAAAAGTAAAAAAAAATGTTAAAAATTATTATTTTTGAGTAAACTTTTAAATAATGGGTATCACTTGGAATCCAAAGTCTAGTAATAAAGGATATGTATGGAGGACTAATATGTTAATAATAAAATAATGAAGTTAGAATTGTTTTTTAGTATGCTCTTAGCTTAGCTACATACACGCTTAAAATCACATACAATCACGTGAACAAAATTTAAGGTAATAAAAGGAAATTAGCTCAGTATAGACAATAGAGCATGTTCTTAGGTGTAGAAAGAATTCAAGTGCCAGTGTTCTTCTGTCCCTTTAATGTGATCTAGAAAAGAACAAAAAGAAAAAGTGAATAGAAAATTGATAAGATTTTGGCTATGATGTGTATGTTTACTGAAAGGGATAGAGAAAAAAGTTCCACTATGTATGATATATGATATGGCCAAGAGTATAATATTATTAAATAGGGTTAACATGTCTTTAGACTATAATGTTTGACAACTTTTGAGTTTTGATCAATGATGTTTTTTTTTATCTAGTTTTGGTACCATATGTTGCAGATTTTTTCTAGTTTTGGTTTAACAGTTACATTCCGTCCATTTTTTGACATGTACAAGTCACGTGATCCACCCTAAACTTTCAATTTTGTTCAATTTAGTCCCTCTAATACTTTCCTAACCTTTTTTTTGTTCAATTTAGTCCCGAAGTTTCAAAAATTCAATTGGACATATTGTCCAATTGGGGTCAATTTTGAAACTTCGGGACTAAATTGAACAAAAAAATGTTAAGAAAGTATTAGAGGGACTAAATTTAAAGTTTAGAGTGGATCACGTGACTTGAACATGTCAAAAAATGGACGGAATGTAACGGTTAGACCAAAGTTAGAAAAAATTTGCAAACATACAAAAACTAGGTAAAAGAACATCATTGACCAAAACTCAAAAGTTATCAAACATCATGGACCAAAATACCTGTTAACCCTAAATAATACCTATATAATGTCATCTGCAATTCTAGATGTTAATTTGTCACTTTTGACCTAATTAATGTGTAAATCAAATCAAAGCGACTTACGTTAAAAAATGTAACACAAGAAGTCGGGTTCTATCACATCATAGGACACCTGTTAAAAGTTAATGAACTCTAATTATAGTTTGGACGAATAATAAAATCTAAGTTTACCTAAAAACTAATGACACAAATATAAGGTTAGAAAATTTATTTATCCTAATTTTAATTATAAAATATTATATTAACATTTTTTTTATAAAATTGAGAATTATTTTAAGCAATTATATAAATTGTAAGTTAATATGTAGTATTTTAAAATGAGGTGTTAAGACAATATTACACGAGTGAAAAAGTTATGATAATATCTTATTTTTATGAAATAAAAAGAATTAAATGAAGTTAACATTTAGAAAAGTTATACAAAATAGTAAGATGTGTTGAAACTTGAAACGAAATTTGAAAATTATAAAATTAATTTAAAGTTTTTAATAGTCTTTTTTTTTCTCTAAAAAGTTTATAATCGTCATAACATGGATAAATTAAAGTATTTTAACCATTACCTACGTACTGTCATACTTTCATAAATTTATATATATATAATATATAATATAATTTAATGATATTACATAAACAAAAATGTCTGCAAATAATAATAACATATCTCATCATAGCTGTATATGTACATAATTTATTTATGTAATATATTTTATGTTTTAATTTTTTCCTAAATATAAATTTTATACTTAAGTAGCTTTTTTTTTTTTGCTAAAATATGTATTTACGTATATATGGTTATATATATTATTGATTTTATTGAACTAATATCTTCTATAAAAAAAAGTTATATAGTTTATACCTGTATTTTTGTTTCTTAAATTAGTTTTTATTTATTTTATTTTTAACATATTTAATACATTTTGGTGAAACCACAGCTATAGTAGAGAAGATATTAAGATCGGTCAGTCCAAAGTTTAATGATGTAATGCACACAATTAAGAAGTCTAAGGACTTAGACACAATAATAATGGATGAACTTCAAAGTTTCCTAGTGATTCATTACCAAGTTGAATAGTAATTCAACCAATGAAGAGCAAGCACTGAAGGCGGTATGGGAAATTGGAAGTTCAAGTCGATGAGGTTATGAGCATGGAAATAGAAGAATAGACAGTAATTGAGGAAGATGTAGAGATTATTGAAGAAGTTTAAAGACATCTTTAGAAAAAAAGTGAGCAACAATAGATAAGAAATGAAGATAACTATGGCAATAAAGGAAACAATAGTCATATTGAGATTACAAGCCATATTGCAGATTGGGCTTCTTTTATTAAGGGCCTATTTGTGAGTTGTTTTGTGGGTTGTTTGTTTTGGGCTCAAGACTGTTAGGCCCGGTTTATTTCAGTTTAGGTAAATTAGTTTCATCTTGTAAAGACTTGGTCCACAAACTTTGTTTTCAAAACCCTGGGGACCCTAATTTAATTATTAGGGACCTCAACCCTTTTTAAGGTGAGAACTGGCCAAATGAAGGACCCCAGTTCAATGACCCGCAATTCTTACAGCTTCTCTTCTCTTCACCCGTTCTAGGGTTTCATCCCAAATTCATCGAACTCTTGATGGTATTAGAGCAATTGAGGATTCTAAACCTCAGTTTCTTCGATCTTGACTACGCTTCCATTCATGGCGGTCCTTTGATTGCGTTAGTTCTCCTTCTTCACGGCGTTTGGCGTTTCGTGTTCCTGCGACGTTTTGGCTTCCCGGTCTTTACGAAGATTCGCGACAGTCTGTTTCGTGATCCTCCCTCTCTTACGGTGGTTTACGAAGTTTTTCTTGGCCTTCTCCCTATCTGATGTCTGAAGGACCCAGCGAGACGGACGGCAGCAAGAAATCGATTCAGATTATTAAGTCTTCTGCAACCGAATTGATGGAGTCCCTCGACCTAGGTACGGAGATACATCCCTTTCATCCTCTGTTCCTTCATGCGGCGGATAATCCAGGTCAATCTCTTCTTTCTATGAAATTGACTGGATCTGACAACTATCGTAAATGGAGTAGAGGCATGCAAATTATTCTGCTAGGAAAGAACAAGTTAGGTTTTGTAACTGATTCCTGTACTCGTGATATGTTTGAGGAAAAGTTTCGCCAACTATGGGATCGGTGTAACACTGTGGTTTTTGGATGGATAATCAACTCTGTTTCTGATGAGATATCCAATGGGATCATGTATTCTGATAGTGCCTGTATTGCTTGGAAGGACCTGTCAGAAAGGTTCGAAAAGATTGATAATTCCAGAATTTACCAGCTTCATAGGGAGATTGCCACCAGTAGACAAGAACTTGATTCTATTTCGACTTTTTTCACTAAACTTAGGGGATTGTGGACTGAATACGATTCTGCTTGTGGATTACCTCATATTGAAGGAGATGATTTCAGATTGCATCTCAAGCACAGAGATAATGTTAGACTCTTTCAGTTTTTGATGGGGCTAAATGATTCTTTTGCAAATATTCGAAGCAATCTTCTGCTCTGGGTCCCTCTCCCTACCCTGAACCAGGCTTACAATGCCTTGTTGCAAGAAGAAAACCAGAGAAATGTCACTTCTATTATCAACAGTGGGACCAGCTCTTTTTCTGGAAATGTATCGTCTGGAAACACAGTGGATAAGCAGAAGAAAATTGCTCTTATTGAATGTGGTTTTTGCCACAAAAAGGGACATGCCACAGAACGCTGTTATGCGAAGGGTTGCGAATTTTGCAACAAGAAGGGGCACTGTAAGGATAACTGCTTCAAGTTCAAAGAGCTTCTCAAACCTAAGGCCAATCTGACCAAGAGCAATGTTACCACTTCAGAGGTGTGTGACGTTATGGAAGGACAGACTGAGCATAATTCTGCAATTGGGAACTCTATTCATGGAGGCATTATCTTCACCGATGCCCAATTTGACAAGTTGCTTCAGAAAGTTGGAGGTGGTGGGAGCCTAGCTGCCACTGCAATCACTTCTGGAAACATGAACCCTGATTCTGCTGGTATGATTTCTGTCCCAAACACTTTTGATGAAAACATTTGTTGGATACTTGATTCTGGTGCAAGCAGTCATATTACTCATAATTTGAATTGGCTTAGCAACATTAAACATTTTCAAGGTTCTAAAGTACAATTACCAAATGGTAGTTTTTCGAAGGTTGCTGGCATTGGAGATTTTTATTTTTCCAAAACTAGGAAGTTGCAGAACGTTCTTTATGTCCCTGATTTCAAATATAATCTAATTTCATTTTCTAAACTGGTCAAAGAGATGAACTGTTCTGCTACTTTTTTACCACATTCTGCAATACTGCAGGACCTCTCAAATGGGAAGGTCTTGGCCAGTGGAGCTGAAGACTCTGGTTTATATCTTCTCAAATCCAGCAAGAATAATTGTACTGATTCTGTTGCTTTAATCTCTGCCAATAATGATAATGCTACTCTTTGGCATCAAAGATTTGGCCATGCTTCTGTCAAGACCTTAAAAAATTGTCTTCTATTGATTGTTTTAGGAATAAGGACCTTGCTGTTCATGATTGTTCTATATGCCATTTGGCCAAAATTACAAGATTACAGTTTCCTTTGTCTGATTCTCATGCTAATGCAAATTTTGATCTTGTTCATTGTGATGTTTGGGGCCCTTATCACACAGCTACTTTTGACAATAAAAGATTTTTTCTCACAATTGTTGATGACCATTCTAGACTTACTTGGATATTCCTAATGCAATTTAAAAGCGATGTTTCAATTATAATAAAGAATTTTATTGCTCTTGTTCAAACCCAATTTAACAAAACTATAAAAGTTTTTAGAACAGATAATGGAGGGGAATTTTTTAATGAGCAATTAGATTCTTTATTTAAAAGGAATGGTATTATCCATCAAAGTAGCTGTGCATATACCCCACAACAAAATGGGAGGGTTGAAAGGAAACATAGACATATTTTAGAAACTGCAAGGACTCTGAAACTTCAAGGTTCAATTCCAAACAATCTTTGGGGATTTTGTGTTTTGACTGCTTGCTACCTTATAAATCTTTTACCAACACCTGTGTTACAAGGAAAGAGCCCTTTAGAAGTTTTTTCTGGAAAAGTCCCTCAGATAGATCACTTGAGAGTTTTTTGGATGTCTTTGCTTCACCAATAATCTGATGGTTTCAGACAAATTTGCTGCCAAAGGAATTAAATGTGCTTTCTTGGGTTATTCAGAAACTAAAAAGGGATATTATGTTTATGATTTGAAAACCAAGAAAATCTTTGTTAGCAGAGATGTAAAGTTTTATGAAAATATATTTCCCTTTGCAAATGGCAGCAAAATTGATTTGTTACCCCTTTTCTGTGAACATCCTGTCTCTTTTTCCAGTGATGATGAACAACACATCCTTGATTCATCTGAGGATAATAGACCCCTTGATATTATTGATGCTGATGTCTCTACCTCAAATGATGGGATCAACACTAAACCTGATGAGACTTATATAACAGATGATGACTCTGATAATGAATTTGAGTCTGATGTTATTATCCCATCTACCAAGAGGTATCCTAGTAGAGTTACCAAACCCCCCATTTGGCATACAGACTATGAGATGGGTAATTCTGCATCTCTTTATCCTCTCAGAGATGTCCTTGGTTATCAACATATTTCCTCTTCATTTCATAGTTTTTTAACCAATGTTTCAAAGTTGGAGGAGCCACACTCTTTTGCAGAAGCAGAACAAGATCCTAATTGGATAGCAGCCATGCAGGAAGAAATAGCTGCATTGGAGGCTAACAACACTTGGGACCTTGTCCAGCTCCCTTCAGGTAAAAAAGCTATTGGTTGTAAATGGGTTTTTAAACTCAAATTCAATTCTGATGGGAGTTTGGAAAGACATAAAGCTAGGTTAGTTGCCAAAGGATATAAACAGCAAGAAGGAATTGATTATCATGATACCTTTTCACCTGTAGTAAAAATGAACTCTGTGAGAACTATCCTTGCTTTAGCTTCCATGATGAATTGGCCTTTATATCAGATGGATGTTCACAATGCCTTTCTGCAGGGTGATCTTAGTGAAGAGGTATACATGTCTGTTCCTCCTGGATTTGGTAACCAGAGGGGGAATGTGGTTTGTAGGTTACGCAAATCTTTATATGGTCTGAAACAGGCCTCAAGACAATGGAATTTTAAATTGACTTCTGCTCTTATAGATGCTGGTTACTTACAGTCTAAGTATGATTATTCCATGTTCACCAAATCTAGTGGTAATCAGCTTGTTGTGTTGCTTGTTTATGTTGATGACTTAGTCATCACTGGGAACAGTGCCAAATTGATATCTGATTTGAAAAATGTGCTGGAGACCAATTTCAAAATGAAAGATTTAGGTGATTTACAGTTCTTTCTGGGCATTGAGATTGCTAGGTCAGAAGATGGCCTTGTTCTCTGTCAAAGAAAATACTGTCTTGAGCTCATTTCTGAATTAGGTCTGTCTTCTGGTAAACATGCTACTTCCCCTATGGATGTAAACTCTGGACTAACTAGCAAGAAATATGATGATTTTGTTGGAACCAATGGTCAGGACCCCCTTCTAGATGATGTTACCTCCTACAGGAGACTGATAGGAAAGCTTTTATACTTAACTGTCACAAGACCTGACATTTCTTTTGCATTACAGCACCTCAGTCAGTTCCTCACTCAGCCAAAAAGGTCACATTACGATGCTGCTCTTAGAGTAGTTCGTTATGTGAAGTTGGAACCAGGTAAAGGTTTATATTTTCCCTCTAAAGGTGAGTGCAAGTTAATTGGTTTTTGTGATTATGACTGGGGAAACTGTGTTGAGACTAGAAGGTCTATTAGTGGATATTGTGTTAGTTTAGGGAGTTCTTTGGTATCTTGGAAAGTGAAAAAGCAGGATGTTGTTTCAAGATCTTCAGCAGAAGCTGAATATAGGAGCATTGGTAAGGCTATATCTGAGATTGTTTGGCTTAGAGGGTTACTCTCTGAGTTAGGATTTAAACAGTCTGAACCTGCAACTCTTTTTTGTGACAATCAAGCTGCCATTAAGATAGCTGCTAATCCTATTTTCCATGAAAGGACTAAGCACATAGAAATAGATTGTCATTATGCTAGGGATCAAATTGTTTCAGGTGTTATTAAAACTGCTTTTATTAACACTGAAAATCAAGTTGCAGATTTATTTACCAAGCCTCTAAGAGCTCCTCAGCATCGGTATTTGGTGAGCAAATTAGGGATGAAGAACATATATGGTGGATCTGAAGAGTTAGAAGATTCTGCAAAAGGGACACAAGGAAAGTGCTTAAAGGCAGGGGGAGCTGTTACTTAGCCTTTCTTTAGGTTTCTGCAATATTGGCTTGAGGGGGAGTATTGAGATTACAAGCCATATTGCAGATTGGGCTTCTTTTATTAAGGGCCTATTTGTGAGTTGTTTTGTGGGTTGTTTGTTTTGGGCTCAGGACTGTTAGGCCCGGTTTATTTCAGTTTAGGTAAATTAGTTTCATCTTGTAAAGACTTGGTCCACAAACTTTGTTTTCAAAACCCTGGGGACCCTAATTTAATTATTAGGGACCTCAACCCTTTTTAAGGTGAGAACTGGCCAAATGAAGGACCCCAGTTCAATGACCCGCAATTCTTACAGCTTCTCTTCTCTTCACCCGTTCTAGGGTTTCATCCCAAATTCATCGAACTCTTGATATATCAATTAAATCTCATATGCAAATAGAAGAAAAGTTAATCCAAAGTCAGAGAAATGTATCTTCATTAGACTGAGTAACACTACTAAACCTAGGCCTGTCAAATCGAGTCGATTCGTGTCCCGCGAGTCAATATGCAGTCATCCCGAACCCGACCCAAACTTCATAACGGGTCAGCCCTCAGAATCCAAACCCGACCTAGCGGGTCACCGTCTATAAATTATTATGTTTCTCCTTGATCGCTGGCCATTGTTTGCTGCTCCTCCCATTCCATCTTCGTTGCTAAACTCTTCTATTTCTCCTAGCTCGTTATTTGCTGCTCCACCCTAAAAGAACTCCATCTCCATGTATCTATCAATAATTCTATTCCCACTGCGGAGAATCCTAACGTCAATTTTGAGTCATCGGTTCAGTCGTCTGGAATTAGAATATGCGATTCAGAAATCATAACCGATGATTCTTTTTTAGTGACTAAGAGTCGAACGCGGCTGAGGTTTTTCCTTTGCTGTCTCCGCTTACTGTGAGTCGTGCCCGTGCGTGAGGTATGTGATTCGATGAGTTGAGTTGTGGCTATGTCTAAGCGCCGACTGAACCTTTCAAATTGAGAAGAAGAAGAAGACTAGTTGAGAGAAGACAAAGTGATGACTTTAGGGTTTCTAGAGTGTTATTTGTTTAATTATACTTTTGCTTTTAATATTAATATTTTATTACTATATATTTTATATATTAATATTCATAATTTAATTATATACGGATCAGGCGGGGCCGATTTCGGGTCCAATATCAGAATCCGGTCGTTTTTTTTTTCACGGGTCAGATTCAGGTCAACCTGAAATTAATCCGAACACTCAAAGTTGGAATCCGAACCCGACCCAAGCCCGACTCAATTTCGGATCGGGTCCAAAATTGACATGCCTAGTTAAAGCATACAAGCTTGATAATCAATCTTATTAAAGAAGATGGGAGAAAAAGAACATAGTCACAAAAGTATTTGTTACAAAAAGTAGTTGCTACATTATATATAATAGATTTCAATAAAAAAAAAATTATATATAATGACAAATTCAACTCAGAAAGCTCACAAGAAAAGGTCACGAATGAAACCCTAGCAGAGAAGAAGAAGAGAACCAAACGTCGTGGGATCTTTGGACTTAGTTCCTTCATCTGGTAAGTCCTCCCCCACAACCCTAATTCTAATATAAACCAATTCACAATAACAAGAAGGAACCCAACTTGGCCAGCAACAAAAAGAGTCCAAAAAAAAAAAGAACCCAAGCCCAACACGAGCAGCCCAACAAACCAACAATACAGAGAAGAGCAAGATTGGACCCAATCCAACTTAAACAAAGAAGCCTAAAAACAATACAGCCCAAAAGACAGAGGCCAACACTCCCCCTCAATTTTGGTCTTCTCTTCCTCCACGAGCATCCAAGATCTCCCCCTCACCACGAAAAAGATTCTTCATACCTAACTTTCCTGACAGGTAGCTTAGCTGATCCCTGCTCAAAGGCTTAGTAAACAAGTCAGCAATTTGATCATTAGTCTTAACATGATTAAAATTGATAACTCCTTGCAACAGTTTCTCTCTAATAATATGACAGTCAATTTCAATGTGCTTTGTTCTCTCATGGAATACTGGATTAGTTGCAATCTGTATTGCTGCCTTGTTATCACAATGCAATACAGTTGCCCCTTTTTGAAAAACACCCAGCTCATCCAAAAGACTACGAAGCCATATAATTTCCTTTAGAATCTCACGAATGCTACGATATTCTGCCTCTGCAGAAGATGTTGAAACAGTGGTCTGTTTCTTCACCTTCCAAGAGACAAGAGAATTACCCAACAAAACACAATAACCTGATACAGACTTCCTTGTCTCAGTACATCCTCCCCAGTCAGAATCGCAAAATCCTACCAAAGAGGTACTGGACTGAGAACTAAGAAAAATTCCTTTACCAGGTTCTCTTTTCACAAATCTGACAATTCTCAATGCAGCATCCCAATGTGACTTCTTTGGATCCTGCATAAATTGACTAAGAAATCTCACAACATAGGAAATATCAGGCCTAGTAATGGTCAAATAGAGTAATTTTCCTATCAGTCTTCTATAGGAGATGACATCATGTAGGGGTTCATCTAAGGCATTGATCCCCAGACAATCATCATAAAACTTACTGGTCAGCTTCACATTAACCTCCATAGGAGTTCTCACAGTCTTACCAGCAGATAAACCAACAGATGACACCAATTCCAGAGCATATTTCCTCTGACACATCATGATCCCAGTAGAGTTTCTAGCCAACTCAATGCCTAGAAAATATCTAAGTTCTCCAAGATCTTTCATCTTAAAATTAGACTGCAAAACAGCCTTCAACTCAGAAATAAGATCAGCACAGTTACCAGTAATGAGGAGGTCATCAACATATACCAACAAAATAACAATCCTATTCCCAACTTTTTTAGTGAAAAGTGAATAATCAAGCTTAGATCTAATGAAACCAGCATTGACAAGAGAATCACTAAGCTTGATATTCCACTGTCTACTAGCTTGCTTTAGGCCATAAAGGGATTTACGCAATCGACAAACAAAATTAGAACCATCCCCCCCTTGATTAGTAAATCCCTCAGGTAGGGTCATATAAACTTCCTCGTTTAAGTCACCTTGTAAAAAAGCATTGTACACATCCATTTGATAAAGTGGCCAGTTAAAAACAGAGGCAAGTGACAAAATTACCCTAACTGTATTCATCCTAACCACAGGAGAGAAAGTTTCATAGTAGTCAATTCCAAATTTTTGTTTGTAACCCTTGGCCACAAGCCTAGCCTTATACCTTTCCAAGGTACCATCAGATTTATATTTCAACTTATACACCCATCTACAACCAATGGCAGATTTACCTGAAGGGAGAGGAACAATGTCCCAAGTTCCATTATCCTCAAGTGCAACTATTTCTTCCTTCATTGCTTGTATCCAAGAAGGATCATTTGCTGCTTCCTCATAACTGTTTGGCTCAACCAACTCAGAAAAATTTGTTAAATAGCACTGATAGGAGTGGCTAACATCATTATAAGAGATATAATCCTGAATAGGATAAAGAGTCTTAGCAGTACCAATCACATAGTCCTTGCTCCAAATAGGGGGTTTAGTATGCCTACCATATCTTGTGACAGGTTGATCAGATGAAGCAATAGCATCAGAGTTAACAGGCAACTCATCATTTGTTTCAACAACTTCAGAATCAGTAATAGATTCATCATGTGTTGTAGAAAGATCCGGAGGGACCTCATCAACAGGAGACTCAGCAGAAATGATATTATCAGACTCAATTTGAACATTATCATGAGAGACAATAATTGAGTCATCATTTAAAGGTAGATCAAAGAAAAAAGGCAACTGATCAAACTTCTTCTGCTCAAAGGGGAATATTGTTTCATGAAAAACAACATCTCTTCTAATGAAAAATTTCTTGTTATCCAAGTCATAAAGCCTATATCCCTTCTGAACATCAGAATACCCCATAAAAATTGAGGTTATTGCCCTAGAAGCAAGTTTGTCAGTCACAACAAGATTCTTTGCATAACAAAGGCACCCAAAAACTCTTAAATGATTGACTGCAGGCTTCTTTCCCTTTAAAACTTCCAGAGGTGATTTTCCACCTAAAACCTTTGTAGGCATTAAATTGATCAAATAGCATGCTGTTAAAATACATTCACCCCATAATTCATTAGGTATAGAAGCTTGCAGTTTAATTGCTCTAGCAACTTCTAAAAGGTGCCTATGTTTTCTTTCTACCCTACCATTCTGTTGAGGAGTATATGGACAACTACTATGGTGGAGGATACCTTTCTCACTTAGAAAACTTGTAAGATGATCATTGAAAAATTCCCCTCCATTATCAGATCTAAAACATTTGATAGTTTTAGAAAACTGGTTTTCAACAAGAGCAACAAAACCTTTTAGAACAATAGAGACATCAGATTTAAACTGAATGAGGTAAATCCATGTCACTCTGGTGTGATCATCAAGTAAGGTCAAGAAAAACCTTTTATCATCATGGGTTGGATATTGGTATGGCCCCCACACATCACAATGTACAAGATCAAAAGGAGAATCTGCTCTAGAATTAGAAACAGGAAAAGGATTTCTGATAATTTTTGCTTTAGGACTAACAGGGCAAGTGTGAATGATATCAATCTTATTCTTAGGTAAATCTAAGTTGTCAACATGGTGCAAAGCTTGAACAGAAGCATGTCCAAGGCGTTTATGCCAAAGAATGGCTTTATTTTCACTAAAAACACTTGTATAAGATGCACCAATAGAAGAACAACCAGTTTTCAAAAAATAAAGACCTGAATGCTCATTCCCAATCCCCAAGACCTTCCCACTTGAGAGGTCCTGCAGAATTGCAATTTTTGGATAAAAAGTTGCCTTACAATTCAAGTCACTAGTAAGTTTAGAAATGGATAGTAAATTGTACTTGAATGAAGGGATGTAAAGAACATGTTGCAACTTTCTATCCTTATTCAAAAAATGTGACCCTGTGCCTTTGATTTCAGAAACATCACCATTGGGCAAAAGAACATTTGATCCAGAAATCTTTTTCTCAAAATCAAGCCAATCCTCTCTAAAAGTCATGTGATCTGTGGCACCACTATCTAATATCCAACAGTCTCTATTGTTATAAAGAGATGAAGTTAGAGATATACCAGCAGTGTTTGCTCGTGCATCCAAGGTGTTTGTGGCAGCACCTGCTGTGGTAGCAGTCCTACTCGCAAGCCCCATTGATTGCAACAGCTTCTCAAATTGCTCAGAAGTAAGAGTGACACTTCCTTGAACCCCAACAGCTTCGGTCCCATCACTACTACCAACTTGATTGGCAGCTGTGTTAGCTCTGACATTATTTCCCTTCTTTGCTTGATCCCTCAGTTTGAAACAGTTATCTCTGACATGACCCTTTTTCTTGCAGAAATCACAGCCCTTTGCAAAACACTTATCAACAGTATGCCCCTTCTTTTTACAGAAGGTGCATTCAAGAGACTGATTTCCCTTTGGTTTATCTCCAATGGAAGTTAAGTTGCTCACCATAATCTCAGCAGCACCAGCTATATCAGAAGAAACACCTCTCTGGTTTTCATCTTGAATCAGATAATTGTAAGCTTGATTGACCGAGGGGAGAGGTGTCCATAGCAAGAGATTACTTCTGACAGTAGAATATGACTCGTTCAATCCCATGAGAAACTGAAAAAGTCTCATGTTCTCTTTGTGTTCAAGGTGTTTTTCAAATTGCTCACCCTCAATGTGAGGAAGTGAACATGCAGCATCAAATTCCCCCCAAAGAACACGCAGTTTGGTAAAGAAGGTGGAGATAGAGTCCAAACCCTGTCGAGTCAGAACTATTTCTCTGTTCAACTGGTAAACCCTAGATCCATTCACCTTATCAAATTGCTGCTTCAGTTCCTTCCATGCTATAAAGGCACTTTCAGAGTACATAATAGAGCTAGCAAGATCGTCTGAAATAGAATTGACAATCCATCCATATACCACAGCATTGCACCTATCCCACAAATCATGATAGGGGGGACTATACTTGTCACGCAAACAGGTGCCAGCAACAAAACCATACTTGTTCTTTCCAATTAACACAGATCTCATTGCATGGCTCCATTTCGGATAATTCTCAGCACCAGTTAAAATCACAGAAGTCATCCTAGCAGCAGGATTATCACTAGCATGCAAGAATAAAGGATGAAAAGAATCTACCAAGGCCATCGCATTACGGTACTCTTGATCGGTTGCATCCAGTGCCATCTTCGATTCAGAGTAGCCTTCATCCTTCTTGTCACTGGGACTTGACATCGTTCACAAGAACCAAATAGGAGACGAAAGGTCTTGCAATGGAAGAGGGCGAACGGAAGAGTCGCGAATCGGAGATTCGCGAAGCAACAAGACTTGCACCGAAGGTCGCAGGATCACAAGAAAAGGCAGGAAACGCCTTTTAGCTCTGATACCATGACAAATTCAACTCAGAAAGCTCACAAGAAAAGGTCACGAATGAAACCCTAGCAGAGAAGAAGAAGAGAACCAAACGTCGTGGGATCTTTGGACTTAGTTCCTTCATCTGGTAAGTCCTCCCCCACAACCCTAATTCTAATATAAACCAATTCACAATAACAAGAAGGAACCCAACTTGGCCAGCAACAAAAAGAGTCCAAAAGAAAAAAGAACCCAAGCCCAACACGAGCAACCCAACAAACCAACAATACAGAGAAGAGCAAGATTGGACCCAATCCAACTTAAACAAAGAAGCCTAAAAACAATACAGCCCAAAAGACAGAGGCCAACATATAATAGATAGATATATAAAAATTTAATTCAGGACAGGTTCAGACTCTTCTTTATTAGCTTAAAAAGACTGAGCTCGGGCTTAATTTTCGGATCTTTTGTTTTGCGAGTTGTGTGAGACAACACCTAGTTAATAAAAAGTGAATAAATTAAAGGGTTAAAGTAGTTTTCATACCACATATTTAACCGAATGTGGCTTTTAGTACTGGATGTTTAGTTTTGTATACTTTTGGTACCAAACATTTGAAAAAATATGGCGTTTGGTACATCCATTAGTTGGCCGTTAGTTTTGGTCGTTAAATGACATGTGCAAGTCACGCGATCGACTCTAAACTTTTAATTTTGTTCAATTTAGTCCCTCAAATATATTCATAACTTTATTTTGTTTAATTTTGTCCTACAGCTTCAAAATCGAACCCAATTGGGACCTATCCCAATTGGGTAAATTTGACCCAAATGGGGCTATGTCAATTGAATTCGATTGGTTTAATTGGGTCCGATTTTGAAGTATTATGACTAAGTTAAACAAAATAAAAGTTAGGAATATATTTAAGGGACTAAATTGAACAAAATTAAAAGTTCACGTGACTTGCACATGTCATTTAACGACCAAAATTAACGGACAACTAATGGATGTACCAAACGCCACATTTTTTCAAACGTTTGGTACCAAAAGTATACAAAACTAAACATCAAGTACTAAAAACCACATTCGGTCAAACATGTGGTATGAAAAGTAGCTTTAACCCTAAATTAAAACCTGTCGTATGAAACTTGACAACCTACGACGACGTACCAGATCAAATAACGAAGATTCAAAATCAAAGGTGAGGTATTGGATTGAATCAAAAGTAATATATTTTAAATTAAAATTTGCAGATCCACCAAATACAAACCCTAATCTTGATTACAAATGTACACCTGTAATTAGTGCACTTAATTAGTCCCCGACAGATGAAAAGGTGTACATATATGTCTTGAAACCAAAGACAATTAAGTTCCTAAAGATTTTGTAATGTAATGGAGATATTTTAATGTTGCCAACTCCGTATATCTTTTCGACAAATATCTTACTACCAAAAGAGAGGAAGATCCTCATGCACTAAATAAATATCTACTTAACTGTTATTAATTATTATACGACACAGCTTATATTTTTTATATTAAATAAATAATTAAGTATTAATATATTAAAATATTTTATTTAAATAAAAATTATGTTATAATAATTACTAATTTCCACTTTACATGCATTTTTAATGTATTTTAAAGATTTAAATTGGTCATTTTGTTATGAATATATTTAGTGGATGTTCAATCGTAATATATATTGGCCAAAAAAAAAAAAAAAAATCGTAATATATACCATCTTCCTTGTTTAGACTTTCCTAGTATTAAATTTACTTCCTCCACAAGTATATGTAATCCCTATATAAGGGCTCCTTATGTGTGATAATAAGACATACCCAAGTTCTCTCATTCTATTACCTCTCAACTTTCGTAACACGTTATCAGCACGAATTGCTCAATTTTTTTTTTTCCAACCCTTATCGTAATATTATACGAAAGTATAGAGACCGCCACCATGATATAAATTTCTCACGACAAAAGCTCGAACAACAATGGTGGAAGTTTGAATCCATCAACCGATTTATTAGAACCACCAACGATTCCCTGGAGTTTGAATCGATCTGATTGTGTTGCATTAAAAGGGAGATTATTACTTCTTTATTTACTTACGTATTTTGACTATTTAATAATCCATATTCTAATTATTATAATTATTGTGTGTCAGGAATTTAATGTTTAGTTGAATATGTACGAGTTAAGAAATGATCGACGTGTTGACACAACAGACAAAATATATTGAAAGGACAAAGGTTTGGCTCGGCCTGAAGATCGAGTACTTAAGAGATTGAAAATAATCTTGTCCTATAAAAAAATGTCTTGAAGCTATTTTTGCATAGATAAACACATTTATTGAGTACCTTAATGATTGTAAGAATTCCATGAGTTTAATATCATGACGAATCAAGACCTAAATTAATTTGCTACACAAATGTTATATAGCTCGAGTTGAAGATTGTTATATCAAAGGAGACATACAAAACACATTCGCCTCAAGTTATTCTTCATCCAACGAATTTGTTCATATGACTATCTAGTGGATCTTTTCAAGGAGGCTTTATCGACTGTGACATCTGGAATATTGGCGAACATGATTGGATTGCGTCGACTTAATGAAATTACGCGATGTCAACATCAGGGGGAGAATCTACACCGCTGCACTCTTTTTCCCTTAACCAAGGTTTTATCCCATCGGGTTTTCCTGGTAAGGTTTTTAACGAGACAACTTACAAAAAGGGATCCATAATTGTGTACTCTTTTTCCTTCACTAGATTTTTATCCCAATGGGTTTTTTCTAGTAAGGTTTTAACGAGGCACAATTCCATTATGAACATCCAAGGGGAAGTGTTATGAATATATTTAGTGGATGTTCAATCGTAATATATACCATCTTCCTTGTTTAGACTTTCCTAAAATAGAGTCAATCAAGGGTTAGGCCATTGGTTGACTCGGGGGCATGTGATGGATATACGCCCAATTTGAACCCGTTGACTTCCGAACCGTTGTATTTTTATCGTCCCATTTATGATTGCAAATCGAAACTTCAACCCGGACACTTCGCGAGAACATCGACGGCTCGGTCCATCTTCAGACGCCCAAGGGCCCCGACACCATCTTCAGACACCCAAGGGCCCCGACACCAAGGGCCCCGACATCCTAGGAGGGATGGGGTTGGCCAACCCCACCCTCCCTAGGAGGGGTTGGGTGTCCTCACCCAACCCCTACCCTTGGGGGTCGGATTTCTCCCCCCCCAAGGGCCCCGACACCATCTTCAGACGCCCATGCTCGGTCCACTCCGCCTACCTCCTCTGAATCCTAAAGTCTTAATTATACGCTTAAAGGTTAATTAATTGTGTTTAAGGGTTAACGATGTCATTAAGCCACCTTAATGACACCGTTACCTATAAATACCCCACCTTCACAACTCATTTACACATCTGGGCAAGTTGCACAATTTTGCTCTGACATCTCTCTAGCTTTATCTCTCTAAAACCGTACTGACTTAGGCATCGGAGAGGGTTCATCAGGCACCACCCCCCCTCTGTGCCTGGTATTGCCCCTCTTGCAGGGTGGCAAGGAGAAGAGAGCCAAGGAAGCAGAAGAGTATAGAGCAGTAGGACAAGCCCCAGGGGTAAAAAGTACAAGCCTCAGGAGGTCAGAAGGAGAGAAGGAAAGGAGGTCAGAAGGAGAGAAGGAAAGGAGGTCAGAAGGAGAGAAGGAAAGGAGGTCAGAAGGAGAGAAGGAAAGGAGGTCAGAAGGAGAGAAGGAAAGGAGGTCAGAAGGAGAGAAGGAAAGGAGGTCAGAAGGAGAGAAGGAAAGGAGGTCAGAAGGAGAGAAGGAAAGGAGGTCAGAAGGAGAGAAGGAAAGGAGGTCAGAACGACTACCCCAAGGGAGTAGAAGGGCATATATCAGAATGACTAGTCCTAGGAACAGTGAACCCGACATTTCATTAGTGGGAGATAAATTCTAGATTGACGACCCGTTGACCTAGACTTTATAACCTAACACTTGGCGCCGTCTGTGGGCTTCGAATAGAAAGCCTGGCAATAACAAGAGCGATGACGAACAGCTTAGTATCTAGGCATCACCGCCCACCTGGGGGCAATAGGCGAGAGAGACAGCCTATACCTCCAGCAAGGCAGCCTAACCCAGAGAAACAGCCTGCACACCAGAGCCTCAAGTAGCCCCACAGGCACCCCAGCCTAACAAGCAGGGAGGAGGCTTCCACAGCTCCAACTCCATTGACTAGGAAGTCACAGGGACAGGGGGGCAACAAGGAGTGCCATCCCAATACACGGCACCTCCACAGGGGTACTACTATGAGGCACAACCTCAAGGGTATCCATATGGAATATTAACTCAAAGGAACGACAATCGTGCCCACACAACCAACATAAGGCCCGCATACTCGCAAGGGGCACAGACAGTGACTCCGAGGTTGATGAACGCATTGGATGAGCTGCTAGCCCATATAGAGACTCTGAGGAACAGGCAGAGAAGGCAACACCAGCATGAAGAAGAAGAAGTTCATGAGGAAGAACAAGACCCAGAAGAAGAACACCACTCGCACCCTCGAACAAGGCAGCGAGAAGAACAAATGAGAGATAACCAGGGCCACTCCTAGAGGGAAGACAGCAATTTGTGCCTCCAAGGCAGCAACAGACACAGCAGGATGCCAGGGCATACACCCCCATGGGGGCAGATAGACAGGCAAGACCTCCAAGGAGGCATGGATTCAACCAAGTACCCCAACAGGGACATACACCGCACTAAGGGAGGACATACATGCCAGACCAACAAGGATATAGGAGTTCCAACATCCACCCTGGCAATGTACACATACAGTCCGTATCACTACATACATGACTAAGGGACATACCAAGGAAAGCTCAAAGGGAGGGACATAGTCCCAACAACACAACAAGGCAACCACCTACCCATGATACAGCACAACAGATCCAAACCCCTTGTGCATGACAACCCTTGGCACACATCCCCCTAGGACAGGGGAGGAGTTGAAAAGACAAGGATTTGAACAGGGGACTCATAGAGTACCACACCACGTCAGCACATAGCTACTACAATGGGAAGCCTCATGGAGAGACATAGTAGAGTGAGATCGCACATAGCATACATGAAGGATACACCTCCACATAGTCCACCTTGCAAGGATGCGACCTTATATTCCTCAAGTGGAAGAAATACACACAGACTAACAGAGGAAAACAATTACATTACCAAGGAAGCAGGGGATATCAACACCCCACACCCATATCCTTCCCATATCCTCTTATTTAATTTAACTGCATAACAAGTCAACTCCCTAAAAGGGGTAGATTTTGATACTTGATATCAACATGTTTTCCAAGAATGACCATACCGGACGCCTTCGGGCTCCGTGATATATATATACACAGGTGGACCACTAGAAGAATCAGTAAAAGGCCGTCGCCAATCAAGAGATGCACAAGCAACAGATTCCTCAATCCCAAAGAACACCTATAAGGTCAAGTTTCTGGGAAAGATCACAAGATGGAAGGCTCACTTACAAAAATAAGTTGAGCACTCCCAACATCCTATAGAGGAACTACCATGAAGGTCACAAATGATTACCCCTACTACAACCTTCCACTAAGCATCCTAGGGCCAAGCCGTCAAAGGATCCCATCTGGCATTGGTATGCAAGGGGGGCACCAGTCACAACATGCCCTCCCCACAAACGCCCATTAGCACAAGAGGGGGTAGCCGCGAACACATCCCTCCAAAAATGGAGGAAACCATATCACATGGGTAACACCCACCATCAGAGGCAAACACCTCCAGCGGATCTTTATGATTTCACAAAATAGCCAGGAGATACAACTACACTTAGAAAGCTCATCCCAGATAATGGAATACACCTCCATCAAAAACCCTCAAGGACACCAAGCCTAGCAAAGGAAGAACGGTGACACCATCATCAAGCTTTTAAAAAGGGATATGGAAAACATAGTATTTCCACACAATGATATGTTAATCATAAGAGAGGGAATCACCAACTTTGACATGAAGAGAACCATAGTACATGAAGGGAGTCCGTCAGACATCTCCCATGACCAACCATTGATGATACTAGAGAAGAGTCAGGCATACCTAATACCAAGGGACCCCATACTAGTAAAAGTGGTCAGAACATCAACACACCCATTAGGGACACGGCACTGCAAATGAACCAGGAAAAGGATGGAACACATATCCTTACAAGTATCCTTACAAGTATCCTTGCATTTATCCTTGCAAAAATAAACTCCGTAGATAAAGAAGTTATCTAATAGATGACTATATCTCTGTTCTCAGGCTATGATCCTAACCCGGAGATCCTTGGACTCCGTACTATATATGTAATGAATAGCATGTTCATCAGAGATAGGTACACGAAGATTCAAGACAGCGCCATAAAGATTAGGCGCATACCTCTACCAAGTATGACACATTGGAGTGTTCACAAGCACTCCTTCGCCATCTCACAAGAAAGGAGGGAAACCAAGGATACAAGTCCTAATAGAATAAACATCGGTAGGAAATCCTGTCATTGAAGTCATGCACCAAGAGAGAAACTCTAAAGATGCAAGTTTAGCAAAGGAGATAGTGCAACAACTAGAGTGTGAAAAAGGAGATACATCTCCTACCAAGAGCCTTAGGGCAGGATAATAGTTCTACAAGATCAACCAAAGAAGAGCTCTAAAGCTTGGGGAGTAAGGTTTCAAGATCGACCTTCACACTAGACGCACACCCCGATCAACCAACTTGTCTGCAAATGATAAGACATTTGACTCTGGCATCCCATCAAGAGGAGAACCCCCTAAGGGCAGTGAAGAATACTCCAGTGTGAAGGAAAAGGCAAGGCACACTAAGTGCCACAACACTCCAAGAAGATACAGCCCGGTCAGACCCCCCCCCCCCCCCCCCCCCCCATACACGAGCAAAGAGCATGGGTCAGATTGACTAGTCTGAAACACACCTACGAGATTAACAACTCAAGACACCATTCTATGAGAGAGCTCTTCAACCTACACAAGGAAAGGGGGGAAAAATTTACAAGCACCCCTAGGATACAGACATTGCCACATCCTAGTTATCAAGAGAATGAAATCCACCCCCACCCACCCAAAGCAAAAGCTCTTCCACACAACCTCCAAAGACACATCCGACAAAGGAATCATTCAAACCATGCCTATGACTGAAACAAGCAAGCATGAGAAAGAGTAAATCCTACAAGGGACACTCATTGCATTCAAAGAAGCAGACAAGGGAGCCCCGAGCATAAGGGGTACCCAACCAAGAAAATGAACGAGGGGCCTTCAACGGCCAAATATGAAAGGCGGTGTGACCACCAAGCAACTTGGGGGGCACCAAACGAATAAGTGCTTGGTAGTCCACCTAAGTGTAAAAGAAGAGATTAAAGGCAGAAGATCACAAGAACATGCAATACCACTTTTCCTAGAAGAGGTCACATAAGAGGAAAACATCCTCAACTCCCTATACGAACTCGTCCTAAGTTGGCAACACACAAACATCGCCCTCGAAAGGTGATCTCCCACATTGAAGAAAAAGCGTGGTAACAGGCAATATCGTAGAAGGAGAAGTCAAGTAAAGACTCGAAAAGCATACAAAAAATGCACCATACATGAGAAAGGACACAAGATAAGGTAATATTATGAGCCCTCCGGGAGCCTATCCCGCGAACAGATTCGACGCCCCCAAGAGCGTATCTTGAGAGTAGTTTTTATACTACGATCTTCGACGCCCCCAAGAGCGTATCTTGAGAGTAGTGTTCATACTACGACCTTCGACGCCCCCAAGAGCGTATCTTGAGAGTAGTGTTCATACTACGACCTTCGACGCCCCCAAGAGCGTATCTTGAGAGTAGTTTATACACTACGACCTTCGACGCACCAAGAGCGTATCTTGAGAGTGGTTTCCAAAAACTACGAATTTCGACGCCCCCAAGAGCGTATCTTGAGAGTAGTGTTCATACTACGACCTTCGACGCCCCCAAGAGCGTATCTTGAGAGTAGTTATTACACTACGAATTCGACGCACCAAGAGCGTATCTTGAGAGTGGTTTCCAAAAACTACGAATTCGACGCCCCCAAGAGCGTATCTTGAGGTAGATTTGCAACCTACCAGATTCGACGCCCCCAAGAGCGTATCTTGAGGTAGAAAAAACACTACCAGTTCGACGCCCCCAAGAGCGTATCTTGAGGTAGATTTCAAACTACCAGTTCGACGCCCACCAGGAGCGTATCTTTGGTCTAACCTGAGCCCTCCGGGAGCCTATCCTGTGAAACGTTAAGTGCCGTCCGAGAGCCTGTCTCGTGAACAGTTTGACACCCGTCAAGAAGGTATCGGTGGACTAACCTGTGCCCTCCAGGAGCCTATCCTGTGAAACGTTAAGTGTCGTCCGAGAGCCTGTCTCGTGAACAGTTTGACACCCGTCAAGAAGGTATCGGTGGACTAACCTGTGCCCTCCAGGAGCCTATCCTGTGAAACGTTAAGTGCCGTCCGAGAGCCTGTCTCGTGAACAGTTTGACACCCGTCAAAAAGGTATCGGTGGACTAACCTGTGCCCTCCGGGAGCCTATCCTGTGAAACGTTAAGTGCCGTCCGAGAGCCTGTCTCGTGAACAGATTTCGACGCCCACCAAGAGCGTATCTTTGGTCTAACAGTACAACGTATACCGTGTAAGGGGTATCAGAAGAGATCATCACACCATGCTTAGAAGGATACCATTCTTAGAAGGATACCATGCTCAGAAGGATACCATAAGAAAGAAATTTCTAAGTAAAGTAATGTGAAGAACAAGTAATGTTTTTTCTTGATGAGATAGCAGGTATGATGTGAAGGAAAGCACAAAAGAAAGAAAAAGAAAGGAAAGCATATTCAAAGGAGAAGTCCATGACCAAAGGATCATATACAGAAGCACAAGAGGTTATCATGAAAAGTAACGAGTTATACTACCACCCATATCACAAGTCAAGAGAAGTATCTCAAAGGAACCCAACACCACCAAGAAGGATAGCAAAGACATGAAATCCAAAGTTCAAGGCCCTCAAAATAAGCTCGACCCATCAAGAAGAGAATTGCCTTACAAATCACACAAATCAACCTCCGACAAATGTTATTGTCATGCATGTCGCCCTCGCGTGACCTATGCTCATATCAGACTTGAACATCGTCAAGCACAACTCATGAAGGAGACATCTAAAGAGCATAAAGGATACAACATCCGACAAGACGAGACATCGGGACCTAACCCAACAAACATAGCCTACACAAAAGACAACTATAGCAACGAAGGCTCTCCAATGAGAAAGGAATACTAAAGCACAACTCCATACATCGTGATGTGGCTATCATGTCCACATACACTGAAGTGGCTATCATGTCCACATACCTTGAGGTGGCTATCATGTCCACATACCTTGAAGTGGCTATCATGTCCACATACCTGGAAGTGGCTATCATGTCCACATACCTTGAAGTGGCTATCACGTCCACATACCTTGAAGTGGCTATCATGTCCACATACCTTGAAGTGGCTATCATGTCCACATACCTTGAAGTGGCTATCACGTCCACATACCCTGAACTGGCTATCATGTCCACACACTACAGAAGGGCTATCACTCCGACACATCACGAAGTACCTATCACGTCCACATATCCCGAAGTGATTATCATGACAGCACATCATAAAACATCTGTCAAAGACATGCATTGTAAAGACACCATCCCGACAACGAACATCAAAAGGCTACGCCTGGCCTTAGGAGGAAGTTCAAGAAAAAGGAAAAACAACACCCTTCGTACGCTCATCAAAGGGAGACACTTATATTTCAACCCACTGGGTGATACCAGGAAGGAGACGTCCTCATTATGAAGATAACCTCCATATCTCACGAAATCAATCATGAAGCAAAGAATCACGACAAGCACTATTGAGGGCATATAACAAAACGATCCCCACAACGATCACAACTACGATACTAGTAGAGGCTAACTCAAGAGCAGTCTCCACCAAACTCCAAAGCAAGAATTCGCTATCTTAATCAGAGCCATGGCAAGAGAAAGGAACCTCAATGAAAGGAGATGATCACACCTATCACCAAAAGAAAAATCTTCAACGCAGGGATTAATAACATAACCCATAGGAAAGACAAAAACACCTTCAAAAGTCGTCAAATCTACATGAAGATGAAATAAACTTGAGACTCGGCCCCTCGGCTGGGGGGCAGGGGATATAGAAGAGACATCAAGACCTATGATCACCTCATCGCCAGCCACAGGTTGTTTCCTTTGGTCAAGCAAAGAGGGTGCCTCTTCAACCACTACCTCCTTATCGTGGGAGAGAGTCAGCAAGGGGGCACTTGAAGGAGAGCCTCTCGCGGTTTCCTTCTCCTTGGCAGCCGAGGGCCCGACCTCAGAGTCAGGTTTCTGCGCCTCAGATTTAGATTGACTTGAACTCTCACCCACCACAAGAACCATTCGGTAACCAGGGAAGAACGCTCTAACAACAAGAAGGAAGCAGCATGAGAACAATCATAAGTATATCACAAAGAAAAGAGAAGGGAAAAAGAACATACTGGAAGCATTGGCAGCCACCCCTGACTTAGAAAATTTCTAGGCCTAATAAACAGAACCAGAGGGTCCTTCCCTCTCATCTGATTCAACGGACGGTCAGATTTGGTCTGACTACCTTGGAAAACGATCTTCAAGGTCTCCCTGTCTGAAGAAGAAAGCTTCCCAAAAAGTGAGTCATCTATACGAGCAATCGACCCTTACTCATGGAGGGGCGAGATACGCCTACTACGGGGGCAACCTTAACACCAAGGGAAGAGGGCGAACTTTTAGTTTCCCCAAATGGAGTAACGCTCCAGCACATCCGAAGGAAGGGTCAACCCTTAACACATGTCAATAGACCCCTTCGCTCGCGGCGGTAAGAAGAAAGCTTGTAATCTTTTTCACCCTCACTTTTATGGGGAACAAATTGCAGGGTAAAGGTCAAGAGCTATACACCCGTTCCAACGAATGAAGGAGAAATGTTACACGTGCCGAAGGTCGAGATTAATGGACAATGCTCACGCTAGTATGAGGGAGACGGAACGTTGTGTCCCATTGAGTGGCAGAGTTCCCATCCTCAAGTAAAGGAGAGGTCTATGCTCTCACCTTTGCATATGCTCATATTCATGACTAACATCTACAGGTACATCAATGTCATCACTCATGCTCATACTCACAACCTGTCCATGCATACATACATGTTCATGCTTGCACTCATATGCATGCTCACATACACACTCCCATGTGTTCAAACATTTAGACGTCCATGCACGTGGCCGCCATATATTCATGCATACATTCATGACTACAATCGCAGCATGTCTCCACTCACTCCCATCCTTATGTTCCTACTTGCATGTATGCTAGTACACATCCTCATGTTCATGATATGTCCATGTTCACTCCTAGTTAACATCCTAGGTGTATTTTCTAGTATCCCATACTTAGAAAAATTTCGGACCAAAATTAATTTTTCTTCACTTAGACTTATCCCGGCATGAAATTGAAGCATAAGTCACTTAGTTGCATTCATAATTGCATTCCTATGCGAGCGTGTATTTTTTGAGTATACACCTGTAGCAGAGATAAGTTTACTACTCCCACCTCAGACGGACGCGTGCCTAGGCACACGTCCGTGCTACTCTGACGTTTACAATTCCTCTATCTCAGTAGACAGGGGGGCAGAGTCAGAGGCACGTATCCATGGGTAAGCAAGCATTCAGACAAAGAAGGTAAAACCCCGGTTTCAAATTGCGCGTGTCATACCATCCTAAAATAGAGTCAATCAAGGGTTAGGCCATTGGTTGACTCGGGGGCATGTGATGGATATACGCCCAATTTGAACCCGTTGACTTCCGAACCGTTGTATTTTTATCGTCCCATTTATGATTGCAAATCGAAACTTCAACCCGGACACTTCGCGAGAACATCGACGGCTCGGACGGGGCCGAAGCGCCCGTCCGACAGAGGCGAACTCACCTAGGTGAGGTTGGGTGGCCACACCCGACCTCCCCTAGGGGAGATCGGGTCAGCCGACCCGATCTCCCCTAGGGGAGATCGGGTTGGCCAACCCGATCTCTCCTAGGAGAGATCGGGTCGGCCAACCCGATCCCTCCTAGGAGGGATGGGGTTGGCCAACCCCACCCTCCCTAGGAGGGGTTGGGTGTCCTCACCCAACCCCTACCCTTGGGGGTCGGATTTCTCCCCCCCCAAGGGCCCCGACACCATCTTCAGACGCCCATGCTCGGTCCACTCCGCCTACCTCCTCCGAATCCTAAAGTCTTAATTATACGCTTAAAGGTTAATTAATTGTGTTTAAGGGTTAACGATGTCATTAAGCCACCTTAATGACACCGTTGCCTATAAATACCCCACCTTCACAACTCATTTACACATCTGGGCAAGTTGCACAATTTTGCTCTGACATCTCTCTAGCTTTATCTCTCTAAAACCGTACTGACTTAGGCATCGGAGAGGGTTCATCAGGCACCACCCCCCTCTGTGCCTGGTATTGCCCCTCTTGCAGGGTGGCAAGGAGAAGAGAGCCAAGGAAGCAGAAGAGTATAGAGCAGTAGGACAAGCCCCAGGGGTAAAAAGTACAAGCCTCAGGAGGTCAGAAGGAGAGAAGGAAAGGAGGTCAGAAGGAGAGAAGGAAAGGAGGTCAGAAGGAGAGAAGGAAAGGAGGTCAGAAGGAGAGAAGGAAAGGAGGTCAGAAGGAGAGAAGGAAAGGAGGTCAGAAGGACAGAAGGAAAGGAGGTCAGAAGGAGAGAAGGAAAGGAGGTCAGAAGGAGAGAAGGAAAGGAGGTCAGAAGGAGAGAAGGAAAGGAGGTCAGAAGGAGAGAAGGAAAGGAGGTCAGAAGGAGAGAAGGAAAGGAGGTCAGAACGACTACCCAAGGGAGTAGAAGGGCATATATCAGAATGACTAGTCCTAGGAACAGTGAACCCGACATTTCATTAGTGGGAGATAAATTCTAGATTGACGACCCGTTGACCTAGACTTTATAACCTAACACCCAAGTTCTCTCATTCTATTACCTCTCAACTTTCGTAACACATTTTTTTTTTGCATAAAAAATCTAAAATTGATACATACTATTAAATAATTTAATTAATCGTATTTCTTAAGATTGTTAGTTTCCGAAATTGAGCAATGATGCGCGTGAGAAACGTAGTAGTAACTAAGGCACACTCTCACTCTTTTACAAATATTTTACCCAAAAAAAAAAAAAAAAGGAACTCTTTAAATCCAAACTTTTGCAGATCCAAAAAGCATCTAAAAATAGGGCAATCCTTCGGGTGGTAATTAAGGTCGGTGTTTGCATAGGACTCTTAATTAGGCTGGCAATTCGTACGGGTCGTGTCGTGCTAGGTTCGTGTCGTATTCTGGGGGTCAGCCCAAAAACGGTCCGATATGGCCCAACATGAAAATCTAACACAAAAAACCTGTAGTAAATTGAATAGAAAATTAATATTTAACCTTTAGTATAAAAAAATCGTTTTATATCGTGTTATCGTGTCGTGTCGTGTTACTAATATTAAACCCAAACTCGTAATTTTCGTGTCGTGTTCGTATCGTCCCATCGTGTCGAGGCCAAATTGCCAGCCCTAGTCTTAACTATAGTATATATATAAGTCATATTGTTAACCGTTGTTTCATATTAAAAATATTAATATTCAGCGTAACAACTATTATATTTGTTTATTTACATTTTTTCTTTTAAAATTGACGAAACAAAAATGTTAAGAATTAAACAAACATAAACTATATACAACAAATCTGATACTAGTCTATATATATATAAGGCAAGAGGAAAGAGACAATACACTACTCTAATGCTGCCACATAGGATAAAAGGAGAGGTGTGGTTTTGACAAGTCAGCAGCTAAACCCACCGCGTTTGTGCAGCACGCGCTAATCCTCATTCGTTTATTTTTTACAATTGCACGCGGCTCTTCAACTTCAGCTATGATAAAAGGCAATGGTGAGATTGTTCCAGATCAGTTCTCATCTTCCCACATTCAAGTCCAGACGTTTCAGGTCAGATCTCCTCTTCTTCCCATATATTCTCTGGCAGTGACTATGTCGTGGTTGATGTCATAGCGAATGGGCAGACTCTTGGGCGGCGCAGCGATGGACGAGAACTGAAAGATTCAGTTGAGCCCCTCTTCACCTCCGATCAATAGAAGTTTTGTTCCAACAAATTTCTCCTTTAATTGGGTTTAGGGTTTAAGGTTTGCAATCGAAGAAGCATTCAGACTGGATGATAGCTCAGTGACTTCTTTTTCATCCTCGAATGCGATCGAAGAGGAAGAAGGTGGAAGTTCGAGGTCGTTGTTGAAGGCTCCCAGAGGAAAACTCAGATCCGGAAGCGATGAGTCGCTGAATTACAGTGGGCTAGGTCAGGTTTCCTTCTTCTTCACATCTGTTTTCAATTAAAGAATGTAGAATTTTAATCTCCATCTTTGCACAAGTCTTTGATGGTTACGAGCTTACGGGGGTCGGGGTTGCAAGGGGGAAGGGCGGTTGAATGGCAGGCGGGAATGGGCGGCATAGATGGGTGCCGCTGTCGGCTACGGCAGGTTGGGATGGCATATGGTTAGTTGGATGCACCACGACAATGACAGAGCGATACTTGGCGGAGCTACGGCTGACCGCAGATTTATATCTTTTTATTAGCTAAGAGGCAAGAGCCATGATTGGTTTCCAGGTATCATCTTATCTGGTTTAAATATATGATCTTGCAGAGATGATGATCTTCCCTAGAAAATAGACAAATGATATCCTAAAGCTTCACTAGAAGCTACACATTTTCAAATTTGGTGTTTTCTGTTGACTGCAGAGAAGATCAATCCTATTTCTCATCCACTTTCATCAGTTTTTGTTATCTAGCTGGTCTTCCAGCTCCAATTCTTAAAGAAGTATGTCAAATTAATCTTCTGTCTTAGACAACCGATATTTTTAATTTGCAGTTATCGTGAATCATTCTTTAAAGATATCAGATTTATGGTTATGTTAATGCATTATTTGAAGTAATTTAATATTACTGAATAGGTTTAGAGGACATCACGCACATATGGAGGATCTCTATCGAGCTTTGGGCTGTTTAATTACCCCTCATCAGAATTATCTTATGGCTGAAGAGCTTTTGATGAGTGACTCTGTCATCAAGGCAAGTTACATGTATTTCCACATCTCTATTGCATATGAGTATTCTTTCAAGACTCTTTGCCTCATGTTTTAAAACTTATCAGGTCTATAGAGTTGTCCAAATGTTATTCAAGATGCATCTAATGTGGAACTCCAAATTTCTTATACATGGTGGTCCTGATTGGATTCTAGCAACATCCTTGCTCGAGTTTAGCAATCTCTTGGTTCTCAGGTACTTCCACTAATCTCTTCATATATAATTGGATCATTCTTTTTTTCCAACACTTTTAGAAGTTAGATGGTACATAATCAAAATCAGTTCCTTTAGGCCACTATTAATTCTGGACCAGGGTCACCCTAGAGTTGTAATCAACCGAGGAACATTATCAGTGTAATCAATCTGTGTTGACTGAGTTGATTATGTAATAGTGCGCAGTAATCTAAAGACCGGGTAGTGCAATGTTAGAAAGGTTATACACTGTCAGGTAACATCCTTAATTAATATTTGGTTGCATTTGACTAACCGCGACTCCACTGTGTTGCGCATATAATGGTCACTTCATCGATTACTTAATCTTATTTAATTACATTCAAAATCTGCTTTTAATTCTGAGTGAACACTTGTGTTATCCATACTATGTTGTCAAACATTTATTTAGAACATTAAAAATCATACCATGTAAAACCATAACTATTAACTTTAGGCACTTTTGAGACACTGCTTTTAGTTTTGCTCATCATTTGAAGATCCTGCAAACTTATGCTTATACTCTAGGAGATTTACATGGATACATATAAACTGCGTGCATATTTTATTATTATTATGCATAACCCACTTATTACTTTTCACTAAAGGTCTATTCTTATGCAGCAATGTTTGGATAACAATAAAAACATGATAGGTCTGAAGCAAATATAGCTTGCAATGAGGAGCTAGCTCTTGGTTTCTATCACCATTGCCAACGGAGGAGTACTGCCCGAAGAAAAGATTAAATGCTTATGAAGTCCTATGTAAGTCGGTTCCATTCATTTCAGCAGAGCTTTCTTTTAAAACAAATTCCAGATTTTTACTGCTTTAGCTTATCAATACTTTCTTATATTTGAATCATGGTTTAGACTTATCTGTACTTTCATAATATCTTTGAATCATGGTTTTAGGTTAGATCGATACTTTCATATAGGAAAAGAGGTAAAGGCAGTGGTGAAATTTGTTCTGCTTCTCAAGAGTTCTAACCCATTTCGTTAGTGAAATTCTCTCTTCTCCACGGATTTTGAAAAAAATTACACTTTATATTTTGAATTGATATCAATCTGGATCAGTATCGAGTTTCTGGCCTCAAATCTGAAATGGAATGATATATTCATAATAGATATCGAATTCTCATTTGCGCTTTCATATTAGGTTGTTGCTGAAAGAGCTACAGATGATCAATAATCAGTGGCTTAATGAATGAATTCTCAAAGTTGCATCTCAACGACTGGGCATCTGAATTTGGTCAGCAAGTGGTTGAGTGTGCTTTTGCTGATACTTCTAATATATAATTGGCGTAATGCATAGTATGAGTATGTCAACATAACATTCATTATCCCTTTTTCAATGAAATAATCCCCATCTGGTTGTTTATTTGTGTAGTGAAATATTTTTTTTTTTTTTAAATAATCTTTGATGTAACTATTTCAGTGGCCACCTGGGTTAGGTTCTTGACCGAACAGATGTCCGTGAAGGAAGGGCTTCAAGTGGAGTATATGTATTCTAGCTAGGATATGAATCTTTATGGTGTGGTTTGGTAGAGGAAGAGAGTACACTGTAGGTATGACGAGTTGCTGATAAGTGATATGTAATTTAGATCATATTGAATTGTGGTCAATAAATATTATACGATGAAAGCGAAGACGACAATGAATATGAGTGGGAATGTGAAGATGGCGGGAATGATCATAGTGATGACGCGTGAGAATTATGAAAATAGTGAAGAGAAAAATGGTTTACCTGATAGATTAATAAAAATTATGAAGAAAATGGATTTGAGATTTAAAACGATCTCTTTCTTTTGAAGAGCTTTTTCTTTCTTCTGAATAGTTTAAAGTGAAAATACTTTAAATATTATTGGGGACTTCCATTAGTTGTGGATTCTTGCATGAGATCTGTACTGAATTAAATTATTTTTTTTTTCTCCAAATGATTTTCATATTTTTTTTATATATATACATATCGTTTATTACTTTTAATGTTATATATATGTTAAAGTTTACGGTTTAGCAGGTCGCCTGCGCGTAGCGCAGGGTCAGCACCTAGTTAAAACGACATAACGCCAAAATCAATCGTAATAGTTAAAACACCACATATCAAAATATATATATATATATATATGAACGAAATGACATGTGCAACTTGCAAGTCACGAAGGTCTACAAAGTTGTCCCTTCCATTTCCCCCTTGCAAGTTGCATTTCATTTACGATTCAAACCAAATGGGCTTCACTCAACTTGGCCCAATACTAAGGTAGCGTTATCCTTATGACACCGAAGCCCATTTTAAATAAAAGTCGGGTTAGTAAATCTAATAACTGTTGAGATTTTTGCAACGTAGTTTATTTTTAGAGTTTATAAATTTGACATATAAATTCATAGATTTTTTTTTTAATATTTTCTTAAATATTTTGCATGTGATTGTATAACTAACTTACGCTTACATAATAATACAAATGAATATTTTAAAAAGTAAATTTATAACACGATAAATTTATATTTGTGAATTTAACACGATAAATTTATGATTTATCGTACACGCATAATAACATCATTCTATTCTATATATCCATGATACCACCCCTTCTAATTACTTACAAGGACAAAAAACTGGATACTTTGGTTTTGCTTGTTTACTTTGTCTTACGTCTTTATACTTTTCTTTATGTTTATGTATATTTCTGCTCAATGATTTCTTAAAAATGGATCAAATCCGCTAAATAAAGATTAGCTTCTTTCATGGAGATGGATTCTAATATAATAAGAAACATAATTCTGCTAGATTAAATTACAAAATGACATGATCAAGTGAAATCAACAATGATTTTAATGTTTAAAATTAATTTTAAAGCTTCTGATTTTATGCGAATTATTGTGTTAAGTACCCCGACAATTCTGAGCTTTACAATACACTATATTAATTCAAGTCGTTAAATAATAGTACATAATTTTAATGACTAAAAATATACCTGTTTACTTTTTTAATACTATATAATATGATTTTATCTACATCTAGATATTGTAATTAAATAGTCATACTTTTTTTCATGGATCTATAATTTATGAACGTTTATTTGTTATGTGAAAGTAAATATAAAGATCTTTAGAAAATATATGATATTATATACTTTTAATTGTATAAAATGTTGCAATAAATTAATTAATAGTAAAATACATACTATATCATATTTACGGGTCACAATGGTTAATACATATTATATACATGAAATGAACGAACTTAAATGGCTGCGTACTGATTTAGCATTTTTGGTCTATCAAATTCATAAATTAGATACACGTTGGTATATCCTAATATTCGACCCGATTAAATTTATCTCTTTTAAATTTTATTTTTTGAATCGAGTATTCATTGGTTTTTAATTTTAAAAATGAATACAAAAGGAAGAGGATAATAAAGAGAAACAGTTTAGCTAAATTAAAGTCAAATTTATTTAAATTCTATTTTCAGCAGTTACATTTACATTGTGATTTATATAAAAAAAAATCCTAAAATTTTAACATTTTTTTTTCACAATAAACTACTAATAAATATGAAATTTAAATAAACTCAATAATCAATATCATTTTAAACTATATGAAATTTAAATAATTTTGGTGAAACTCCTTCAGTTGAGCAAATTGTTCGCATACAATAAATACTTCGTCGTCCCCGCCATTGTCTGCGCATCAAAAGTTCCGACGAATTCCTCTCTGCACGCACCTTCACCTACCTAACTTTCTCTCTTCAACTCTTCCATTTTCGTTGCCTCACTCGTCCCCTCTCTCTCTCTTCACGGAAGCACACGCATCGGCGCAGAAATGAGCGTGGCTGTGAGCTCGTTTCTGGCTAAAACCCCAAACCCTAGCTCGGTCGTCGCACCATCAAGGACCGCCGTCGCCTCAGCTGCTGGTCGATTGGCACCTCTCCGGACCCGCAACGTCTCCATCGCTGCCCGGAATGTTTCGTGCCCCCTGGGGATAGGGTTTAGGTCCCTCTCAGTTCGCCGGCGAAGCTCGTCTTATGTAACATTTGCGGCTTCCGAGGAAGAATCGGTGAGCTGTTACTCCGACGGCAGATGCTTTTCTTGGTTCTTGCGCCCGTTAATCTTGACTAATTTACTCATTCTTGGTGGTTTTGTTTGGATTTAGATATTTGAGTATCTGATTTTTCATGCTTCATAGTTTGATCGATCATGGCCGCCCGGTCCAGTGTGCCTGTGGAATGGCGTTGACTCTTCGGTGTTCATGTTGTCTTTACAGTCTCCTTTTGGTTGTTTTAGAGTCAAGGATGCTGCATTGTTTTTGTATTTAATCTGCTTTTAGTATACAATTCAATCTTGCGACTCTTATATTTGGTCATCTAAATATTGCAGTAAACTTTCTTGTAAAGTGTTGTGTTTTATTTTGAATTATCTGATTTTCCTCATTTGTGCTTAGATCTTGCAGTTAAGTCCTTGATTGTCATTATATCTGTTCTGTATGTTACACATCCCGGGTTTGACTAGAAAGATGTCTACTTACAATGCTGAATTCCTCTAGTATTTAATCAGATGCAGTATTACAATTGCAGCTAATTCCTAAATGATTTTTTTGTTTTAATTCAATTCTTCCAGAAGCATTCAGAAGTTAACGATCTCAAGAAGGAGGCTGGAGAATTAGAAGAATCATGGAAGCAGACTTTGGCTGCTTTCAAAGAAGAAGGCTTAAAGATGCAAAAGATATCAGGCGAAGCCTATGATAAATTCTCAAAAGAAGCAGTTGTAATTTTGAAAAAATCTTCTGAGCAATTGAAAATCCAGGCTGAAAAGGCAAGACAGGATTTGAGCATTGTAGCCAAAGAAGTAAGTGAGGATGGGAAAGTGTACTTGTCAGCAGCTGCAGAGTATTCACCTGAACCAGTGAAGGAGATTGTGGAAACTTTTTCTTCTCCAACTGAAGATTTGAATGATATATCTAAAGTCCGTGATTTCTATGTCGGAATACCATATGGTATGATTATTTCATTGTCTGAAGAAATAATTTGCCCAAATCTCTTTATTTTCTTCCTAAATGCAAGCTTTGAATATGCTTCTGAGAGGTGAAGTTAAATATGGGTACTCTTTGACATGCTTACGCCTTACGTTAAGGCATAGTGGTCGTGTCTTATGGTTTTAATTTGGTAACAATTTTAGAAATATTTCATCTTTAAGTTTTTATTTAAGTTTGCCAAATAAACATTTTCTTTTATATGTTTTGCAGGTCTGTTTCTTTCACTTGGTGGGTTTCTCTCTTTCATGCTTACAGGAAGCATTCCAGCCATAAGATTTGGAATCATCCTTGGTGGCACTTTGTTGGCTTTGAGCATATCAAGCTTGAAATCATACAAAAGAGGAGAGTCGTCTTCTGGTCGAGTTTTGAAAGGACAGGCAGGTCAGTATGCGGTTTTTGAGGTTGCTAATAGGCTTGATGAAATGCTTTCAAGGCAAATTTATTGGTTAATTTATTTCTTGATGGTCCTAATCTTGTTTTTATTCCTATCCATATATAAAACTGGATGGTGGCATCCCTTATCCTTTGTTTGTTCTCTTTGACATTGTAAAATACGAAACTGTAATCGGATTCCCAGGATTTGTGACTTTTGGCTCTCAAATTGATTATTCGATATTACTTTTGGCTTATCTTATTGAAGATCATCCTGATTGAGTCTATCAAAAAAATTGCAGGAATAACTGGTGTGCTTTTCCTGAGGGAGATACGCTTATTCTCTAAGGTAGAATTTCTTCAAATAACTGCTACAGACACACATAGCTCAATTCGTTGATGTATAAAGCACTGATTTTATTTTTTGAATCATGTTTCTTCTTTGTAGAGGCCAACTTTTTTTAGCTTTCTGGCAAGCCTCATCAGGTTTTTATTCTTGCCTTGATTTCTATTCTGCATATATGCTCTTGTGTCTTGAAAGCTCAGGCTTTTTTTTATCAGAAGTACGAAGCTAGCTAGTTCCATTATATTACTTAGAAGAGAGCCAACACGCGTAACTCTTGCAATTGTTTAGCCATTAACTTTTAGTCTAGTGCCTGATATCTTTGAATGTAAAAATTCTAAGTTCAAGTCTCAAATTTATTGGGTTTTTTTACCAAGGAAACACTCTTTTGTTGATGATAACCAAGCTAAAATCAATCCCGATTAAAATCCAAAAGTAAAAGCGATAAAAGAGGAGATGGGTGGTTACATGACCTAATTAGTCGGACACATCTCATACATAGATTGAATAGCAACCCAGTTTGCACAACGATTTACATTTCATCTAACAAAACGCTAATCATTGTGCAAACTGTGTTGCTATTCAATCCAGAAAGGGGATGTGTAAACATTTTATTGATGTGTTTATTATTGAATTTTTTTTTGTCTAAACTTGAAATAGAAGTAGAGTCTACTACCACTACTGCACTCTATATATAAACAGTATAACATTCAAAACCTAATATAATATATATGAATAAAGATCTCACTAATAAGGCTATGGTTTATATTTTTAAGGGGTGGTAATTTAGTGTTATTTTCCTTTGAAATAGTGGTGCAGTGGTAGCATTTTACCTGTACAGAATCAAACAAGATGGACAGATGAAGAGGGCATTCGATGGAGAAGAAGGTACGGAAGCTTAGAAAGAAGAGCTTAATTTCTACAGTTACGTAGAAGAGAATTTACTGCTCCTTGCAAAGGGGAAGATGGCGATTTAGGTGTTTCCTAGCAGTAATGATAATAATGATGGTAGTAAAAACAAACCCCAATTCCCTGCCCTTCTGTTTGTAATGTGATGAAGAAATTCAGAAATGTTAAAGTAATGTCGTTAAAGGATCAACTTTAAAGCAAACGCACCCATCAATCATGTATGAAGAACAGCTTTTTATTAAGGGTTAAAGGTATATTTTATACCATATGTTTGACCACTTTTATCTACTTTTGGTGCTTAAAGTTTGGAGAAAGTATAGTTTTCATACGTTTTTTAATTTTCTGTACATTTTGACTGTTAGTTGGTCACGATTTTTTTTTAAATGAAAAAGTTCACATGAAAAGAAGAAATTACCGTTATCTGCAAATACTTAAGTTGTCGATTCCCCTTCACCCATCACCATAATTCCTCATGTACTTCTTTTCTTCTTCCGCTTCTTCTCTGAACACCAAAGCTCCCTTCCGAGAAAGTTGGACCACGCCACCTCTTCTACGATCGAGATTCCTCTATATGAGTCGCGACGATACTACTGCGGTGCGATTTACACAATCAAACGAGAGTTTTGTTGCTTACTTATTTGTACTTGTTATATGGGTGTCACGAATTTCATGTTAAGCACCCCAATTTTGAAGAAGTCTCATACAAAATTGGGGTTTCACTGTTCAGTTAGGGGGTTGAATTTCAATTGGGCTGAATTAGGTTTCTATTGTGTCAGTTAGGGTTAGTAAATACCAATTGGGCATGGGCATTCAATAGGGCTTTCTGAATTAGGATTTTTCTAAATTAGAGCTTTCTGAATTAGGACTTTCTGAATTAGGGATTTTTGAATTAGTGTTTTCTGAATTAGGGGTTAACAGTACTATATCATTCACATATGAGTTTTAATTTATGCTGATTGTTTCAGTGGGGGTAATTGCTGACAGATTGGTCAAGACACTGGATGTAAGTTTTGTGATTGGGAAGATCCCTTGATATGTGCTTACGGGAAAAGGGCAGTGCATAAGTTCCAATCAATGCATCAAGATTTGTGTACTAAAAATGTTCAACCTTGAAGATGGATAGTGCTAAATTGAATATGGAGACTGCTACATCGCAGATGGAGAGTGCAAAAGCTGAGCTCTACAATGAAAAATTAAAGATTGAGAATGATAAATTTGAGCTTGACAATGCTAAATTGGAGATGGAGACTACAAAGCTGGAGATGAAGATTGCAACATTTGAAGCAAAGCATAATAATTTGACTGCTAGATTAGATAGTGAACGTTCTTCAATAAATAAGCTAAGAAAGTTTGTAAGTGTACTAGTTGTAGGTGATAGTTCATATTCACACTCCAAATGACTGACTGAACCGTAATCTACTCCTTACCATAACCCACTACAAAGCGGTAACAAAATATTATCCACCATAAAAGGAGTTTGAACATCTACAATCCAAACCCAGCACAAAAAACTCAAACCGTAATCCACTACATATATTTATGAAAAAATCCACAAAATACTACCACCCACAATAGATTCCTATTCAGCAAACCAACATAAGTCACTTAGTTGAACGTTTATTCTTCGAATTTTGTGCCATTTTCCATAGATGCTTCATGAAAGACCTTGTCCTAGATGGTGGGATCACTTGAAGAGGTTCCTCAACCAAGACTAGCTCCCGAGATTCAGACAACACTGGTACTTCCGGTTCTTCTTTGGGTGGAATAGGGCAATCTTCAACATCAACTACTTCATCTTCCACTGGCCTAGGGACCTCAACTTCTGCTTTGTTCATTTTGTTTACACCACGAGACTGCATAAGTAATAGTGTCTATAATCATCACTAACATGCAATTAAGGTTACAATAAGTAAAAATGTACTTACCATAAGTCTATCCAGAATAGACTTAATCCTTGTCGTGATGTTTGACTTTCAGCCGCGGATGACACGTAATCCACTGTTGATGGTGGCTGCTCCTCCCCTGCAGATAGTGGCGTATCCTGTTCTTATTCCTTTTTGAACCTTTACATTTCCTTCTAGAACTCTATGGATTCATTCATGTCATGTACCAAGAAACATTGATACGTTATAATCTTATTATGACTCAATGTTTGCACTTATTAATCACGCCCAAAAGTAAGTACCTCTTCATGGACTTCTAGAACCTCTGCTGGTCCATCCTGCTTTTTCTTCCATTTTGAGCCTCTGTCTTTGCCTTTAACAGTTCTTCTAGAACTCTCTAGCTGCGTTGGTATTATCTACCATGAAACATAATAAAATGTTATAACCAAAGTACAATTAATATGTTATTAATTTAGGACAAACAATCTCTTCTTCTGGGTGAACATCTTGCTCCATCGTAGGTTCTGTCTGTCCTGGATTAGCAGTGCATCCTCTTTTGTTATTAACATTTTTGCCACATGAAGAACAATACTGTACTAGACCTCTCCTTCCCAACATGGATTGCTCAGCTTCATCCTCAAGCTCATACATCTCCTTATTCTTTTTAGGTCATCCAGATCTTTTCTTAAACATAGGTGGATCCACTGGCAAAATATCACTTTTCACCAATTGCTCCTTACATGGTAATGGATGGATGACCCCTTCATATGCTCGTATGTATGCTTCTTTGTGATACACTAGATCATAGTAGGGTGCAATGTTTGATTTTCTCTCATGTGCAAGACAAGCAATCACATGAGAGCACGGTAGCCTACTCAGCTGCCATGCCATACAACTACAATACCATTCATTTATGAGAACTTTGTAAGTAGTTGATGACCCATATTCCACCTCATATTCACCGTCAGTGGCATATATGACCCGACAACCCCAAGTTCGGCTCTTTATCTTCATCAACTTCTTCTAGATCAACCTACCAATCAAACCAGATTCATGAACACCTTTCCTCTCTTTCTCAAAATCAAGTATAAGATTCCTCCTAATCTACTTCATCATAAAGACAACGAGTTTCTTCCTTACTTCAAGAATCATCACGCTAAAGCTATAAGCAATGTTGTTGACAAGAAGGTCTGTCTTTGAAGCCTGCCTAAACTGGAACCTGCACTAATGCTTCATATTAATGGCGGATAAAAACTTCCAAGCATTGATATTTTTCTTCTTTCGCATGTCCATATGTCATTTGTGTTTTGGTTCTGTGTAGACACAAGCAGTTGACCACAACTTTGTTCTCAATCAAGCATCTCCCATAGATCTTGCCTTCATGTTTTGATGTATGTGTCGTACACAAAACCTATGTTCTGATCCATGTAGAACCTCTTCCACGACTTTAATTAAACCCTATAAGTAGCAATGCATTAACTAGTTTAAACAAGTGGATATCATCAAAAACAGTAGAATATTATTCATAAAAAGTGAAAATTACCTTTTTTTCGATCTAACATGATAGTCAATGTTATGTCAGTACCAATATCAGCCGCTAGTAACTCAGCGAACCACGTTCAGGACATCACATTTTCTGCTTCCACCCAAGCATATGCAATAGAGAACAATTGGTCATTGACATCCCTACTGACTACACACAACATGAAGCAACCATCTGGACCCTTCAAGAAGCAACCATCTAGTGCAATAAATGGTCGGCAACCATTTTTAAACCCTCTCAAACACGCAGCTAGATAAACGTACATCCTTTCAAACCTTGGTCGAAGTAAGTTTGAGATTAGATCAACTTGCACAATGGCTGTGGATCCTGGATTATGCTTTAGCAGAGCCAAAGCATAATCCCTACAAAATGCAAAATCAGATTTCATGTCACCTCTAACTATGAACCAAACATATGGTACCAAAAATTAGCTTTCTCAACAAACATATGGTACCAAAAATTAGATTTTTCAACAAACACATGGTACCAAAATTATACGAAAAAGAATCTTTTTGTAATAAAAATATACAAACTCAATACCTGCGATGATCTCTTTTTCCATTTTCAAACCTTCATGGATAACATTTTTTGAAACGTTAAACTCGAGCAGCCTACGTATCTCAGATGCAACTGCACTTGGTTTGAGATTTACTTGAGCCCGTAATAACTCAAGAAAGTTCTCACAGACCCACCGCTTTCCGATGTCCTTGGTGTAGTGAGATCTATCACAGCTATGGATCTTCTGCAGTTTCTTGATCTCAAATATCGTATCTCTGTTCATCCTTGAAGCAACAACGCAGATTCCACATTGTTTCCTACAACACCCAATAATCCTATCTGCATCGATCTTCACAGTGGACGTCCCTGTTTTGATAGCATGTAGCTTGATAGCCTTCTAAAATGTGTCAGCGTCATCAAACTTCAAACCAAGCTCCAATTCAAAATCCCCCACCGAGATGACTCTTGTTGCGCTTACCAGCTTCTCTACTTGTGCCATCATCCTTCACATCATATAACCGAGTAGGAGTCGTGATGGTATCGGTTTCTGAATCACAATTCTCTTCACCAAACCGAGCTACGTCAACGAAATTCTCTGCATCTTCTTGACTAATAGAAGCTCCATAGTTTGACTTACCAAATCCAAGTACTTCCTTTGCTTCTTCCACATGATTATCCTTCTTCAAAAAAATAATTTTCCAACCTTGTCCTCTGCATGATAAACTGCTTTCTGTCCACTTTAGAACTGTAAGATTGGTTATCTTGGACTCCAAGACATCACTGTCATCATCAGAAGAATGAATTTGCTCCCAAGATTAATCTGAATCTGATAAATCATACTCTCTCAATTCATTCATATCGATGAAATCATTTTCAACTGGTATATTTTCATACATCTTTTATTTGCAATTTCCACTAACTTGAGGTTTGCCAGCCATATTACCTTCACTTCTTGGCTTACCAATAACAAACCCAGTTTCCTTTCTGGTTGAGTGAACTGATCCCCAACTGCTTTCAACCTGACTTTCTCCATAAGTGGAGTCCTATACCAAATAAGGCTATCAAATGATGGCATGACATCCATTGTAACATCTTCTACATCTTCCGGCCTATTATGTATCCTCTCCATATAAGCATCATCTTTTACCAACACAATATCGTCGATTAGACTTCCATTTGGTGGGAGATACCAAATTGTGGGACTACACAGGTCACATAGTAAGCCATCACCAGCAGTTTTATTGTTTCATAATCAAACTGAGTTGGTGTAAACCTACCCATGACTTGAACTGCTCCATTGAATAAAATAGTCTCATGTTGATGAACTCATGAACCGTTACACGAAACATTGATGAGGAACTTGGGTTCATCCTTCGATCCTACTTGAACATAACAAAAACCCTAATTATTCAACTGCCCCATGCGGTACCAAAATAATAGAACATTCCAACTAAAAAACATTTCAACAGCAAAATCAACTCATCCAAACTAACATTTACAGATCAACATTCTAAATTAACATAACATTCCCGAAAAATCGTTTTTTTAACAAATGTCACAACAATCATTGTCATGTTCCAGACCTACATACATCAAATACTATTGGGTCAATAACTTGGGAGAGGTCTGAAGATTGGCCCTTGTGAATTTGAGAGGTCTGAAGATTGAAATGGTGATAACAGAGGTCTCCGTTAGTTTTTTCCGCTAAAACTGACGGAAGTTGGTCATGTGCATAGCATGTGACCAGAAATAAAATAAAATTCCAAAAATACCCTTCTTGCATCTCACATGATTGAATGAAAAGACGAAAATGCCCTTAAGGCCACCACCCAACTCCGGCCACCACCATGACTCCGGCCGGCCACCACCCAACTCCGGCAACCACCACTCACGACTCCGACGACCGCCACCACGGCCCTAATTGGGCCCAAATCGGAGCCACCGGCCCCGATTTGGCCCAAATCGTAGCCACGCTCCGATCGGAGCTCGGTGGCTCCGATTTGAGGCCACAGAGCTCCGATCAGAGTCACAGAGCTCCAAATCATATCTCGGTTATGCAGACACAACATGCAATTTCGGGGAAACCCTAATTTTTCTACTGAAATTGAAACATAAATGGGACAAAGAAACTTACCTCGACTTAAGTTTGAACCTTTACCCGACGATCCACCAGACAACCTCATTTGAAGGAGCAGCACTTACTTCCACTTTCAAGAACTCCACCCAACGTTCTGACTGAACCAGTGGAGCCGAACTTGGACATTTGGCCCACGATAAGACTAGTAAACAGGTCTATATATAGATTTTTTTTTCTTCCAAAATTAACACTATTTTGAACAACTAAACACAAAGAGTAAAATTTTCACATTTAAACACAAAAAATAGCACCATCCGGAAATGACATTCTTGACACCGCGGGAAATGTCATTCCTGGTACCATTTGACGGCCTATGTGCTGCGGTCACACAATTTGGTGAAGTAGCTTACACAGTTTAGAATTCGACCTTATACATAATATTACGGAAACCTTGTTCAAATGCCCTCTAGGAAGAGGGCATCTCTAAAATTGCCCTCTCCTAAAGGGGATTTGTAATATTGCCCCGTCCAGCTGTTATTATCAACTGGACGGGCCCAGCTGTCAGCGAGATGCTCCAGCTAGTACCAGCTCGCCTCCGTCCAGAAGAGCTGGACCCCGGACCGGGCCGGACCCTATAAACCGGTACCGGTCTGACCTTAAGAGTAAAGAACCTTTTTTTTTTAAAGAAAATATTAACTGAGTGTAGCTGGACTCAAACCCAGAACTTACACTAGAAACACTGACACACTACCACCACACTACAAACTAGAATGTTAATAAAATAACAGATAAAAAGATTTTATTTAGAATTCTAAATTCTATTTAATCAATGGAATAGAATTCTAAATTCTTTTTAGATAAAAAAGATTTTATTTCTAAATTCACTTTTTACATCTATTAATATTCACTAAATTCAAATTTACAACTCCAAATTCAATGAAAATTGAAAGTTCGCGTCTTTATAACGTAATAAACAATGTGTTGTTTTTTTAAATTTATTCTAGTAATTTCGAAAATTAATGTTTTCATCACCGAATGGTGTTATACCCCCCTAAAACGCGAATTTGGAGTAAATCTTATTTTTTGGAATGTTCAAAAAATCTATTACCGGACTTCAAATTAGGCCCCGTTTTCGGTATTGGATTTTACTAATACGTGACAATTCGGAAAAAAAAAAAGATTTTATACGAGAACATTTTCTAAAAAATGAGATTTGCTCCAAATTTAGGTTTTATGGGGTATAACACCATTCGTTGATGAAAACATTAATTTTTGAAATTACTAGAATACATTTTAAAAAATAGCACATTGTTTATTACGTTTTAAAGACGCTAACTTTCGATTTTCATTGAATTTGGAGTTGTAAATTTGAATTTAGTGAATATTAATAGATGTAAAATGTGAATTTAGAAATAAAATTTGTTTATCTAAACAGAATTTAGAATTCTATTCCATTGATTAAATAGAATTTAGAATTCTAAATAAATTATTTTTATCTGTTATTTTATCAACATTCTAGCTTGTAGTGTGGTGGTAGTGTGTCAGTGTTTCTAGTGTAAGTTTTGGGTTCGAGTCCAGCTACACACAATTAATATTTTCTTAAAAAAAAATTGTTCTTCACTCTTAAGGTCAAATCGGTACCGATTTATAGGGTCCGGCCCGGTTCGACCGGTCCGGGGTCCAGCAAATAACAGCTGGACGGAGGCGAGCTGGCACCAGCTGGAGATGACAGCTGGGCCCGTCCAGCTGGAGATGACAGCTGGGCCCGTCCAGCTGGAGATGACAGCTGGGCCCGTCCAGCTGATAATAACAACTGGACAGGGCAATTTTACAAATCCCCTTTAGGGGAGGGCATTTTTAGAAATGCCCCTCCTAGAGGGCATTTGAACAAATTTTTCTAATATTACCTTATATTAAGTAAGTAAGCTTTCAGGAGGTAATAAATTTGGTGGCATATATGGAATGTCTATAAATACCATTCGATTACGATCACTTAAATAAATATCAATCATCATATTACATACATATCCTTACCATTACAATGAGGCATTATATAATTCTACTTTGAAATCAACTAGTTGCAAAAAATGAAGCAAACAAAAGTTTCACTTCTTCACAACTGATTCCGATGAAATCGAATTCCTGCTCTCTGCAATTTCGTTTTCTCCCACCGATTCCTCCAGTCCTTCATCGAATCTCAGTTCCTGAAGGTGTAAGGAAACTTGCTCAGATCTTTGAATAACAAAGTCAAAGAAATCGAAAAACCCTAATCTGAAGAATGAAAGTAAATTTGATGAACACTCACTCACCAATGCAATCGAGTTCAATCCACTACTTTTCTTATCTTGTTGCTTCTCTCTCAATGATTGAATTGGTGAAACTCTCTGCAATCACATTCATCAGAAATGAATAACACCAACAAATCAAATGTGAATCAGATTTTGAGACTCTCACTCTCTGGAATTGAGTTCAGTTCTCCGATTTCACTTTCGTTAGAAATGAAACAGCAGAATCAAATACAAATCAGAGTTGAATCGGTCTGCAATTGAGTTTTATTCACCGATTTCACATTCATCAAAATGTACCAACAGCGACAAATCAAATTTGAATCTGTGAAACTCTCCATGTGAATTCGTTCAATTCACTAAGTTCACATTCATCAGAAACGAAAAATAGAAAGAAATCATACACGAATCAGATTTGGATCGGAATTGAATTTACCAGGCACGCGATGTGTAGCTGCTTGAGGCGATACAACCGATCGACCTCAATTTCCATCTGCTTCTGAGCTTCGCCTCTGCTTTCCATCTCCCTCATCTGCAGATCGAGGAACAGATCTCTCTCTCTCAGAATTTCGTCCGTCTTCTCCTTCTCCAGCCTCAGCCTCTCCAGCTTCTTCCTCACTGCGCTCAGCTCCTCCGCTAATGACAGGTCCAGAATTGGCTCGAGCTCAAGCTTCACCGGAGTGGCGAAATCGACGCGGTTCTCCTTGTCAGATTCGATCTTATCGGACTTCAATTTGGACGGAGGTTTGGGGACGGGATCTGATGGAGTGTTCTTGGGCCGGAGAGGTGTCCGACCGGACTTTGGCCGGAGCTTTGCCACCGCAGGAAGCTGAATCTGAAGTTGAGCCGTCTCCATTTTCGCTGGTTTCTGCGAGCCACTCACTTCACTGTACAACGAGACGAGGGAAGATAAGGAAATGAAAAAGCTATTAAAAATGGGTTTGAATTTTAAATGGAGACGGGCGCTAACGGCTACTTTTACTAACAACTGTTAAACAAAGTTCTTTTTTGTATTGCTTTGTTCCTTCTATCCGGACAAAGTGGCGATTTTTTTAAATTTTATTTACGGGTTGTCCTATTCCTATAGGAGGAGGATCTATTAGTGGGTTGTATGATTCCTCCGGTCATATGGAGCCTAGAGAGATTACATTGTAATTATTTGTAGTTTTTAAATAGTTCCTTAATTTACCAAAAAAAAAAAAATAATCTATTAGTGGGGTAGCATGCTTATTTTATGGTAGCATGCTTATTTTATTTTAGATTAGTGATTTTACCCCTGTATCAACCAACAAAATATGTTTGAGGAACTAAGTCCTGGTTGTTTCGATGATAGTAGGAGCTAGGATACATCGGTCCGGGAGTATCGAGTTTGAGGTGAAGCACCGCACCGCTTCACGGCGGAAGAGGATGCATCCACCATCAGGACTCCTCAATGCTGCCGCATTCATCTACTCAGGACCTCTTCTTAACCCTCAAATAGAGTCTGTCTCCATCGGAGTCTATCGACGGAAAATGACTGGTTTGGAAATTCGACGTGATTTAGATTTACCATTGATCCTTGAAACTCTATAGAGTATAGAGCAATGCTACAACCTGTGAGTCTTATAGTAAACTTGAATGTAAATGAAAAAAAAGGGTTAAATGTACTTTTCATACTACATGTTTGACCGAATGTGGCTTTTAGTACTAAATGTTTAGTTTTGTATACTTTTGGTACCAAACGTTTGAAAAAAAGTGGCTTTTGGTACATCCGTTAGTTGGCCGTTAGTTTTGGCCGTTAAATGACATGTGCAAGTCACGTGATCGACTCTAAACTTTTAATTTTGTTCAATTTAGTCCCTTAAATATATTCATAACTTTTATTTTGTTTAATTTAGTCTTAAAGCTTCAAAGTCGAACCCAATTGGGACCTATCCCCAATTGGGTAAATTTGACCCAAATGGGGCTATGTCAATTGAATTCGATTGGTTTAATTGAGTCCGATTTTGAAGTGTTATGACTAAGTTAAACAAAATAAAAGTTAGGAATATAATTGAGGGACTAAACTGAACAAAATTAAAAGTTTAAAGTCGATCACGTGACTTGCACATGTCATTTAACGGCCAAAACTAACGGTCAACTAACAGATGTACCAAAAGCCACATTTTTTCAAACGTTTGGTACCAAAAATATACAAAACTAAACATCCAGTACTAAAAGCCACATTCGGTCAAACATGTGGTATCAAAAGTACCTATAACTAAAAAAAAAAAACATTTTCCGAATATTATAAAAAAAAAAATTTATTTTTACCAAGTGTGAAACTCAGTATAAAACTATTGATAGTCTATCCAGTAACTTTTTTTTCCTAAAAAACTAAAGAAGAAAAATTCAGTGTCACACAAAATTGCATTTTATACAATTTTTCTTTATTTATTATTGCCTATAAAGATCACCATTTTTTTTTCAAAATAAGCCACTCTTTAACATTCTCCGTCCAATTTTTCTATTACTTTTTTTTAGAAAAACATCAAATAAACGACCTCAAAATGGTTTTTTTTTCTTTCATTTTTAAATGTAGTTAGTCACAAGTTTACTATATTTTTTATCGTGCTTGCAGCTAAATAGTCCTGATTTATTCATTTTGTATTCAGCTGGAATAGTCCTCGGTCCTTTAAATGACAGTTCCTACTTTGAGGTCCACAGCAGGACTGAAGAACTTGAAAGGCGAGAACAAAGCTGCAGGGTACGAATTAAATGCTTGGAAATCGCGCACCAGATCGCATCCTGAATTAACAATTATGGAGCTTGATTCAGGCAGAGTATGGAATTTGCCACAAAGCTCATCTCCGAAAGAGGGTTTCTAAGGAGGAAGGGAGATTAACCGTTGTTGCTGCGCTTAAGATCCTTATTTTCTATTCGGCGGTGACCAGTCGACCCCGGTCCTTTCCAAGTTGAGCTTGTCTATGTAGCGGACACGGAACCGAACCGAGTTGTTTTGTATTGTATAGGTAGGTGGTTTCTTGGAGAGCAAGAAAACCTGAATTCTCAAGTATATGATGATGATGTTGTACGTAACAAAAAGGGGGATTGGAACTTGTTAGTATTTAGTTATGATTCAGTGATGAGTGAGATCAAGTTCCCGATTGGAGTTGCATCAAAGTTTACACTTTTAAATATGATGAGAAATTGAATCGTAGATATATAAGTTGTTGTAAATCCAGTAATGATACTCTGAAAAAAGTTTTGCATTAGCATATTCTGCATATATTACAAATTTTTATATTGTTTAATATTCGCAACCTAAAATGAACCAGAATCAGAAGCTAAGATGTAGTATTAAACTTTCAACATTATCGTGTTATATGAAATATGTATTTGTATGCCTTTCGTAAAAATATTTTTATACACTTTTAAAGTTTGGGGAAAAAAAAGTAACAAATTCCAATTGAGTAACATGAATTGTGGATTCCAACCGGTTATGGATGGGTCTTTCTATCATGCTCTACAAGCATCATGATTTTGTTACTTTTTTTGCATTTTTCTATTGTCCTAAAGATGAACCCAATATGGAAATTGATATTATTAATAGTATGATGCAAATATTAGGTGTAGTTAAAAATTTCATACTTTTAAAGTTTTACATATGTTACAATTAAGACCACCCTAGTAATAAAAAAAAAAAAAAAAGCAAAAGCATGGTGCTCCACAAGTATGGTAGAACAACCCGTTATGGAATTGTTCCACGGTTCATAGTATGATAGGGTATGTTATGCGTATGAAAAAGTTAGAAACAGTAGATTTTAGATCACTCTAAAATTAGAGGAATCATTCATTACCTTAGAGCTAACAGGTGTCTTACACCTGGTAGTCCTTCCACCATTCAACACATGACATGTGTTATTGCATGCTTCTCTCTTTCCTCATTTTTAGCACTTGTCACTTTATGATCGGAGATAGGGACATCAGGTGGATGACACCTGTTACAACTGAGGTAGAGTATAATTTCTCATAAAATTAAGGGTCAATTAAAAGTACTTTTATTGTTTGTTAATCGTGTTTTACAAGTACTATGCTTGTGGTATATATATTTTTGCTTTTTCTATTGCTCTAAATGTGAACAGCATACGAAAATTAACATTAGAAATAGTTTGATACAAATTCTAGGTGTAGCTAAAAAATTCATACATTTAAAGTTTTACATATAAGTCATTCCTTAATAAAAAAAAGTTACAAGCATTGTGCTCGTAAAGCATGATAGAAAATCCTTAAAATTATAGGGCATCCACACATAGAATTGCTTACCCCTACTTTTATGGAAAAATTAAGGATATAACTCCCCCACTTTCTGAACTTGAGGACTAAATTGAAAGTGAATTCAATTTGAAATTTTTTTTGGGGTGAATTTCGAGTCTTTTGACAATCAAATCCCAAATCCATCTTCTTCTAAGGAAAAACCCTAGCTGCAAAGTCTCATTTCCCTTTCGATCATTCTGGTTCGAGTTTACGACTATAATAAGTGGAAAAGGAGCTATCTCCGCTCCATTGGTGCTGCTTCTGCTAGCTTTGAATTTGATTGATATTTTGTTTTGATCTAGTCTCATTTCTTGTTGGCGATAGGTGTTATTGGTTTTGAAATTTCAAGGCTTGATTTACGAACATAGATATCGTCAAAAATTCATTGTTTCCGTGGCTCAGACAATCAGTGAACTGTATTCAACGGAATTAGGATTCTTGCCTGCAAGATAATTCAGTCTATTGCTCGTTGTTTTTTTTACTGATTGATAAGTTCATCATGGATGCGAAATCGTCTTTACCAGAAGATATAATCAGTCCACTGATGGCTATTTCCGGTTCAAGAACTCTAGAAGAAGCCCTGCAAGTCCTGATAGAAACTTCAAGAACAGAGATTGGCCGCGCCGATCTTGCTTCGAATCGTACCCTTACGTTTGTTCTTTTACTTATCGAAGAACTGCAGAAGCTTCAACATTCTGAGCTTCTCTTGTTATCTATGAAGCTTCTTAGGAACCTCTGTGCTGAAACTACGAACCAGAGCTTGTTTATTGAAGGAAAAGGAACTCAAGTTGTTTCTAAATGTCTGATGACAGCAACTCTTTGTTCTATTATTCCTCACTGTGGCTTAATCCGAATGGGGCTGCAGGTTCTAGCTAATGCTTCACTGGCTGGATTGGAACATCAAAATTCCATATGGGTTCGGTTTTTCCCCTCGGAATTCCTTTGTCTTGCGAAAATTCAGAGCCAACAGACTATTGATCCTCTCTGTATGATCATATATGCTTGCTGTGATGGTAATGACGCATTTTTGGTTGAGTTATGTGGAGACAAAGGATTGAGCATTGTGGCAGAGATCGTAACAACTGTTTCCTTAGGTAAGAACTTGACATAGTACGAATATGTTCCGTTGATTGATGATAACTGCTAACAGATTTTTTTCTCTAAATATGATTTTTCTTCGTTTTTCACTTGACGATTGTAAATTGTATAACTTTTGTTTTGATGAACAGTTGGATTCAGAGAAAACTGGTTCAAGTTGCTGCTCTCAAGAATCTGCTTGGAATCACCTAATTTACCAACTCTCTTCTCAAAGCTATATACTGCAGTTGATGGTGAAGATCTCAAAGGTGAGCCCTTCACAACAGCCCATGCATTTCTTCTTAGCATTGTTGCAGAAATCTTGAACAATCGCTTAGAGGAGGTAACTGCCTCTACGGAATTGGCTTCATTTGTTCTTAATATAAACAAAAAATCTGCCGAGCTCATCGATTTCCACTCAAGAGGCAAATCCAATCTCCCAACTGGGTCTGCTCTAACCGATGTATTTGGATACTCCCTCGTAATCTTGAGAGACATTTGTGCTCAAGAAGGTGGTAGAGCAGTTGATTCGCTTCTATCAGCTGGGTTTCTTGATTTCGTTCTAGATCTTCTTCGTGGGCTCGAGCCACCTGCAATTGTCAGAAAAGCAGAGAATCATGTTCGGAACCAAGAACAGATAAATTCCAAAGTATGCCCCTATAAAGGGTTCAGGAGAGACATTGTTGGGGTGATCGGAAACTGTCTGTACCGAAGAAAGGCCGTCCAAGACAAGATTCGGGACAAAGATGCAATATGTTTGCTTCTGCAGCAATGTGTGACCGATGAAGATAACCCGTTCTTGAGGGAATGGGGAATCTGGGGAGTGAGGAACTTAGTGTTGGATAATGAAGAGAATCAGAAGGAAGTGATGGAGTTGAAGATTCAAGGATCTGTGGATGTTCCGGAAGTTTCTGAGCTTGGTCTTCGGGTGGAGCTGAATCCTGAGACCGGGCGGCCGAAGCTGGTGAATTGCGGACCCTATGACCGTGTCGCGACTAAACCATAAGGATTTGGCTTGGTGAAATTTTTTGTAGTGGATTTTAGTTGGTGCAATCTAATGTAGTTTGGAAAAGGAAGTACCTTGATTTTTATGATCTTTAGGAGGAGCAGTGGTATTAGTAAGTATATTTGGGCTTTCTTTTCTTTGGAGTTATACAATACTTATGCAAGTAAGTAAAAAAGAAATTATTTTATGAAAGGTGACAACTTGATTTTGGTGGCTATGAGAGAGACCTAAGACCTTTTTAAGGAGATGATGCTAGGGTTTTTGTTAAAACGATTAAATCCTCACCATTGATTAAAAGTAACAAGATCTAAAAGCTTAGATTAAATGAGGCTTATTTACACTAATGCCCACCTTTTACACGCTTAGAGCATCCACAGTGGTATTACGTAAAGATTACGTAAACGTGGGTTTTACATGTTTACTTAAGTAAAGCAAAAAACTTTCTACAGTGGTTTTATATAGCATTCCTTAAAGATAAGACCCACACGTAAATTTATGTTTTTATATAAAGCATTTCTTAAATATAAGGAATGCACTATGTATTACATAAACAATTTTTAATTATAAATTAATTCATTTTATAATTAATACTAATATCTTATTGGAGGTTGTTGAAAAATTTAATAATAATATATATTTAAGGAATATGTTTAAGTAATACGATTGCAGATCAAATATTTTTTACGTATGTCTTAACTTTATGTATTACTTAAAGTGTACATAAATGTCTACGTGGCAACTTTAAAGAATACGATTTATGTAAAACCATAGTGGATGCTCTTAAGCATATATTTTTGATTGACATGTATGCATACACTTGCATCAAACGCCACTATTTTTACATGTTCATGCATATATTCATGATTGACACGTATACATTCACTTGCATCGAACGCCAATATTTTATTACATACTTATGCATACACACATGATGACATACAAACATTCATTCATATATACCCTATTACGTGCATAAACACATACCCACGTCAGTACGCCTGCATTCACTTGCACTATTACTCATGATTAATTATACTCTTAGACATATGTCTATGTTGATGCTTACACCCATGAAAGCACATGTTTTACACACTTATGACTTATCCCATACTTGTGTATATTTTTTTGTATCTATGATTGAGACAATTTCATAGGGTGACCACCTTCCAAGCAAAGAAGGGTCAAGTGTCGTGCAGCACGCATTGACAACGCCAAACTCATTAAAGAGGTAAAGTATAGCCTGATGTACCAATTCAGGTGTGCATCCTTTCAAAAAATAGAGTCAAGTAAAGGTAAAACCAATGTTTGACACGGGGGCAAATGATGGATATACACCCAATTGGACCTCACTTAGGCTCGACTTAGTCTTCACGTCGACCCCAAACACGGTTAGAAACCGAAACTTGAAGATCGAAGTGACCGAGACCGAAAACGCACTAGTCCAGCGAAAAGGTCTCCGATCGGACTAGTCCGACCAAAGGGACCGGATTAGTCTGACCAAAGGGACCGGACTATTCCGGTCGGAAAGGGGGCCGACGCGCTCCCGCATTCGGCCCCGATGTCCGGGCAACCATCACCCGGGCTAAGCACATGACGGTCACTCCGAATCTCCGTGTCCCGTATGAAATATTACGTGGACCCTACCAAATACCGTGGGCCCCTCTGATGCCAAGCTCATGATCTCTATAAATAGGACCTCGTATTTCTCATATGATACTTGATCTCACTTTGAATGCTTTAACCTCTCTCTAGAACTTTATATATCTAAAACCGAATACTCATTTAAGCATCAGAGAGGGTTCGCCGGACACCCGGGCGTTTCCTTTTTTGCAGGTTAACGAGAGGAAGATCGAGAAGAGCGGAACACGAGCAAGACGAACGATCTCGGCTCGAGAACACCACCAAGATCGGGACCTCGTCGCACGTGATCCACCGAACAATACTATTATTATCAACTAATGATCTCCGTATATAATTATTGTAAAATCCAACAATTTTGAGCCGAAAAAATTGCACCAAAAATTTATTGGCTTCCAAGTTTCAAGATAAATGAGAAAAAAACAACAAAACAAATATTATATCTTAGGCGAAGCAACTGAATTCAAAATTTTTGTAATCTTTTGTTCGAGTTCGAGCTTATTGGAACCCACAAACTTATCGATCAGTTGCCCATTTCTAAGGAAAAAGAAAGTTGGGGTGGCTGAAATATCCCAAGTTGTGCTAAATTCCTGCATTTTAAAAAAAAACAATTTAAATTAGTAAATTGAATTATTGTTTTTAAAAAAATTGATATTATTTTACAGAAGCTAGCTAGTTTACTTACAGCAAGTTCATCAACGTCGACCAACAAAAACATTAGTGAAGAATGCTTCTCCGACAATTCTTTGTAGAATGGGAAGATCGTTCTACATGGACCGCACCAACTTGCACTAAAATTCGCAATTACCTGTTAATTAACCAATTAATCAACTCCTTAAACATGTATATATATGCAACAACACTAAAATTTGAGGTAAAATATATTTTCATAGAAAATATTAAATATTATTAGTGTTAATAACTAAAAAATTGTCCAAAGTTTACCCTATGTTAAAATTAGGTGTCTGATGTTTGAAATTTTAAAATGGACTGTCCCAAGTTTCATTTTTGTTGAAATTTGGTGTCTTTGCGCGTTTTTTCATCTTCATTCAATCATTTTCATCAACCCACCCACCCACTCATAATCTATCACTATTTACTTTTCACAAAATCGTCAAATTTTACCCAAAAATTGAACATTAAAAAAAAAGTTTCTAGAAGAGTGGTGTGGAGCCATTTTCCAAGGACAACAGAGCGAGATTTACTTGGGCGGATGTGGCCAACTTCTTAGGTGACGGTCTCGACAAGATGACAAGAACGGAGTGCTCGAATTTGACAGACGGTTTCATCGGAATTGACTTCTCTAAAGTAATCACACCGAGACATCACATTTTAACAAAATTGAAACCTTGGACACTACAGTTTAACATTTGAAACTTCAGACACCTAATTTTAACATAGAGTAAACCTTGGACAGTTTTTTTAGTTATTAACCCATATTAAAATTGATGTATAATGTGAGGTAAACTAACTAAGTAGAATACTAACAGTTTTACTATCCTTAGTTGCTTCAGATAACTTTTGATCCCAAGTGTTTGGTGTGGTAATTCGGTAAATGTTACCACCAGTAAAATCTACATGTGGATCTGAAGCAGCGGCTTCTTCATAAGTCTGCAGCAAGAATCACAACTATTTTAATTATATATCTTCTACAAAAAAAAAAAAAAAAAAAAAAAAAAACTATTTTAATTATTGTTATTAAAAAAAAACAATTGATTATGCAAAAAAAAATTAGGGGAACCTTGGGCAGACAAGCTCTGATAATCTTCCGAATGTTGACCTTTGGAAGGCACGGTGCCATTAAATTAAACACTCTCACAGAATCTATTTCTGCAAGCTAAATCAACAATAAATAAAATGATCTAAAAATGAATTTTAAGATATATTTAAACCAAATAATAAAAAAATCTAGAAAAGTATTTTATAAACTAAATAAACTGTTGCATGATAGAGTTATCATGTATTTCTTGGTGCATATTGAAATGTAAGCGTTTTGGTTCATGAATTATTAAAATGAAATTGTATACTTCAATATTGGAGCAAATAATTTTGAAGATGTGTCTAATGATTGTAAACAACAACAAAGAAAATTAGTGCAACAAAATTACTAATGAATTAGTGTTGTGTAATTAAAGAGACAAACACATATCCTGTCCTAAGATTAAATCATGCTTTTTCATAAAGAGTGGAATTTCGTTCTATTTGTATTTCAAGAGAGAATACTCATTTTATAATAATAAAGTATTCGACCTAGCCATGGGTCGAACCATAGCTAGGTCAATTTAGCCTTCCGTTGAAAATATTTAGGGACTAAATTGCAAAAATAAAAACTTAGGACAATAAATCTGAGGACTAAACTGAAAAAAATAGAAATTTGGGGCTAGTCATGTGCAAGTCACGTGACTATTTAACGGCCAACTAACGGATGCACCAAAAGTGGTACAAATTGCAAACGTATTGCACCAAAAGTATAAAAAAAATGTTTCACCAAAAGCCAAATATCATCAAACATGTTGTACCAAAAGACCTATTAACCATAACTTTTATATCAACTAAAACTTTTACAGAGATCAACATTTCATCCCTTAATCAAAAGTTACAAGTTAGAATTCTAGAAAATAATCATAGGTGCAGATGTAGATTATTGTAGTCGTTTCACTTATACATTCGCGAAAAAATGGCATACTAATAAATTTTTAGCAATAAAAATTAAGAATAAATCAAGAACACCTTCTATAGAACTTACCGATTACAGCTTCGATACGATGCTTGTGCAGAATTTGTGATGAGACAACAAGATCGAACCTTCCTTTGCTTCTTCAATGAAAGATGAATTTGTTGGTAGAAAAAACAGAGAAGGAGACAATGAAACCAGAAGATATAAAATTAAGGTTGTTTCTGTAATTACATCATCATCTCCTTCTAAATTGCTTGCTTCTCTCTACACCTTTTTGTGTTTTTTCCAAAGGAAACAAAAGAAGGTTCGGCAAAGGTGATCCATCAATAAAATTTCCAATTTTTCTAATTAAAGTATAATTTTCTGGACCGTTGAAAAGAAAACATTCCAATTCAATAATTATGGGTCTTATATTTTTTTAGACAAAGATATTTAGTATTGGCCTTTTTTTCAGGATGTATGTTGTTTAAGTAATTAAGTAGCAAATGTCTTAGCAAAATCAAGTTTTGATTGAATAATAGACTTTTTGTAAAGAAAAACTCAGTTTAAAATGATTATTTATGAAGATCATAATATGTTTCCAGAAACTTATTTTGATGTTCTACAACTTAGTCTAGATGAGTTTTCTAATTTCTTGTCTTATTCCATGTCTTATTAACATAAGACTTTATGTGTTCTCTTATCTTAGCTACATATAGAGTTTTATGTTAATACAATGAGTAAGAAATGAAATGTGTATGTCCTTGAATTTAATGAGTTTATTTTATTCTATTATTTTGCAAAAAAATAATCTTATCTAAGATAGTCTAGTAAGTATTAGACTTTCGTAACCATATTCCTAGGCCCATCCCGCTACGTAATGTCCGGACTTTCGTGTTCAGTTTGCGAGCATATCATACTTATGAACAACCAGCGCAAGCACTGACCCCGTCAACGTAGCACCACCAACAGCCTAGTATAGTCGAGAGGTCGGCCCGTTTGGTGGTGCTACCTGGGGAAAGGAGGACTCGTACCAAACGGGTCGGCCTCTCGACTATACTAGGCTGTTGGTGGTGCTACGTTGACGGGGTCAGTGCATGCGCTGGTTGTTCATAAGTATGATATGCTCGCAAACTGAACACGAAAGTCCGGACATTACGTAGCGGGATGGGCCTAGGAATAGGTACATGTACTCAACCATAAATAAGATAATATACAATTCCCATTCTTCTATATGATATCAGAGTCTTTCTTCCTCTAACGAGAATAATTCCCAAGTCGCCGCCCAACCTAGCACGCCACCCACCCTCGCCGCTATCCAAGGGCGGTCGTCACCGCCGTCAACTATGCAGATATCATGACGGCCGCTCCCTACCCCATTCTGATTTTTATCTTCTAATAAGACAATAAATCTCTACTTCCGAGTTGACGACTTCTGCGTCGATCCCCTACTTTAGCGCCAACTGACGACACCTCCACACCAATGGCCCCTAAAATTGTCATGTCTGCTTCCATTCTTCTCTGATGTTGTCGACTGGACCTCTCCGGGTTTGCATCGTTGCCGACTAGACCTCTCCAGGCTTCTGCCATAGCGGACTAGACCTATCTGGGCTACCCCCGTGCCGATTGGACATTTTCGAGCTACCGCAGTACCGACTGGACATCTCCGGGCTCTCGCCGTTGCCGACTGGACATTTTCGGGCTTCCGCCGTTGCCGAATGGACTTTTCGGACATTTAATAAAATTCTTCGTATCAAGATCGGAATTGTTGTCAGAACGTCCGTCTTGCGGGGGCGTATTAGGGAATAAAATATATTTGGAACTAATATATTTTATTATGTTTTGATTTAATTATATAGGAACATATATATTTCTAACATCTTATCATTATCTCTTTCTTTGTTATATTGTTATAAATTTAGTCTTTGTTATATATTTAGTCTTATATATATATATATATATATGTACATGTACTAAACCCTAAATTAGATAATATACAATTCTCATTCTTCTATAAGTTGTATGTGCCAATAAGATCGTGTCACGTTAAAAATGTAAATTAGTTGTAAAACTCAGTGATTAAAATAATTAACCATAATAATCGATTTACAATAAGATTTTTCATATCCCACAACATAAATTATTTAAAATTTATATGCATAGTAAAATACAAATACATTCACGAAAAATTAAAATATAGAATATTCATATTCTATAATTTAAACCACATATTACATCAAAAAATATCAATTACACTATATATACTATACTATCGTTTATCGTTTAAAATATAGTTATTCAAACCAAAACCGCTAGTAAAATAGCTAAACTCAATTTCTAGAAATACCATGTTGAATAAACTCTCTTTTACAAACACCTTTTCAGATGAATCACTCACAACTATTGTTCTTCTAACGGTACAAATGGATCATATAAGCGCTTTTGCACTACGTCGATGGTAAGTATTTAAATAGTAATATAAAGCATACATAAATTACAAATCCCCCATACAAATTAAAGTTGATCAACTATTTATTTCTCAAATCCAACGATACTACTAAAACAATAGTTGAGACCAATGAGGTGATGAGTCTTGCAAAACTTCAATTTCTATGTTCAAAGCTGATGAAAAATTTCAACCAAATAGTTAGAGGACCTGAAGAAAGTACACAACTTATGTGTAGTGCAAGCCACAATTGTAGTTGAAACAAAATTATTCTTTAACCAGAAAGGGATTACAATGATACTATATGCATTGACAACATAATAATTTAATGTACATAGTGTGAAAAATTCAGATCATCATTTGGATACGATCTCGTACTTTCAAAAAAGAAATTTCAAATTTTATATTTGCTAGACTGTAAAATATAGGAGAAGCTCATTTTACACACTGCGCGGGACCAACACCTAATACTTATATTGTACTAGAATCTCAACCATATTCATTAAAAACTTCCAACTACAGAACAAACCGCTTTCTTTTCAACAGCTTCATAATCATTTCATACAACATAACACTCGACCATATCAAATCATCCTCAAATGATTCCGGAATACAACTTTACCACAACCTAATTAAACTTGGATTACAAAAAAAACTTTGAAACAAACTTTTGCTTGTGACACAAGTAACCACTAATGTTATCTTGAAACAACAGTTGATGGATACATAAAAATCATCCCATGGCATACTTCTGCGTCCAACTTCGAGCAGTTGCCTCGTACTTGGCCTTGTCTGCCTTGTAAAGGTGGGCAATCTCCGGGACAAGAGGATCGTCAGGGTTCGGATCGGTGAGCAATGAACAAATAGAGAGCAGTACCTAGTGATGATTATGGAGAGAAATTAAAGATGAATGTTAATTAATTAGAACAAAGAAAATGGAGTAGCTAGAAGTTAGAGTTTTGTTATATAATGAAGTGGAGAGCAAGTTAGTTAGTTAGTTACTTTGGAAATGGTTAGGGCAGGACTCCACTGTTCTTTAAGAATGTCAAGACAGATGCTTCCATTGCTGTTGATGTTTGGGTGGAATACTTTGGTTCTGAAGGAAACCTGAACAAACCAACCAACCAAACAAAAGTTATCTTTAATTAATTTTTGTTCCGAGTTCTAGCTAGCTAGATATTAAAAAAAAGTGCACCCTGCAAATATGATATACAAATTTTGCAAAGACAAACCGAAAAATTGGCAAAAAAATAAACGGAACGGTCAACTACATAGCAAAATACAAACTACGTTGATCTTTTGTTAAAAAATTGTCAAAACATGACGAGAAATACATATGTAACACATGGTTTTTAATGTTTGATCATCCCATTTTAATTGAAAAATCAACATAATATCCATATATGTTTGCTATATGATTGAAAGTTTAGTTTATTTCTCTAGTATTTAACTGGTTTGTTTACAATCATTTTAAAGTATTGGTGCTTTTATACATTATTTTTGTTTAGAAATTATTTTATTTATAGTTTAATCCTTCAATTTTAAGAGCATTATACTTTGTCTCTTATTAGTAATTTTTTTATTTTTATTTTTGCCTCCGAATATTTTTTATTTTGTGTTTTTTTAAAAAAACTGTTATTTTTATTTTCTACAATGTAAACCTTAACATTTAAATTTTTAAAAAAATCTGAAAATTCACTTTTATAACCATTGTGATTATTCAGTTTAATTTTACAAATTTTTGGGTAAAATTATAAATAAAATATTTACAAAAATAAGTTTAAAGCATGGATACTTTCGAAGGATCCTAGCAAATCCCGTATTTAAACCATAATTTATATATATTTGATTAATTAATGTTTGTTGGTACCTTAGGAGGTTTGAATGGATAATCTGGAGGGAAATGAATGGTGACCAAGAACACTCCACCAGAATAAGGGCTATCAGAAGGTCCCATGATTGTTGCTTGCCAATGGAACATGTCTTCAGCCACAGGACCTTTTACAATTTTATTATTTTTTATTTTTTTAATTATCAGAGAATTAATTAAAAGCAATTTTTTTTATATGTTAAGAAGAATTAAATATCATTAGATTAAATTAAAAATAATTACCTGCGCTGCAAGAAGAGGGAGGATCCTTCTGCAGATCCTTGAGTTCCTTGAGAATACGTTTGGAAGCCATAGTAATTAATAATTTGCTGCAAAATTAAAAGGAAACCATGAAAACTAAATTAATGGAAATTAATGAAAGTGATTTGAAAATGAAATCGTAAATACATAGCTATGATATATATAAATGAAGAAGAAGAGAAAACACAGAAAAATGAAGTCCACAAGTCAAAGGAGAAAAGAAGCGATGTCTTCCCTTAATTCTCTTGACCTATTTTTCCGCGACCCTTCTTAATTTTTATTGGGTTGAGATTCTTCCTTTAATATTCTGATTTTTTTAAGGGTTAATTAATTAATTGCTACTTGAACTTGACTAATTTATAAATTGCTATCTTCAATTTAATTTATTTTTTTATTTTCAAGTTTCGTCAAATTGGACAAAAATAAGTGTGTTTCCACCACATAATTCTTTTCGTGTATATCTAAAATGGTTTCGAATACATTAAAAGGATTGCAACGAAATACCATCAATTAGATTTCTGCCCAATTCGAACGTTGTCTTTCAATTGAGCGTCCAATTGAATTTATTTTGTTGCAATTCTTTCAATTTATATATGAATCCATAATGGTACACCTGAAAAGACCTTACGTAGCGGAAACATGCTCAATCTGACCAATTTGATGAAAATCTAAACAGATGTAGTAATTTGATTGGAAATTGAAAGTTTAGGTAGCCAATTTTAAAAAGTTAAAGTTCGAGTAACGTTTTGTAAATTGGTCAAAGTTCATGTAACAATTTGGTTATTAACCTTTTTTAATGAGCGGTTTGTCTAACATAATTTTAAAGTATTGATGCTTCCATGTTTTATTTTTCTTTAGCAATTATTTTATTTATTGTTTAATCCTTCAATTTTAAGAGTGTCTCTTATTAGTAATCAATCATGATTTTTGTTACTTATTTACAAATCTATTTATAGACGTATTCATCTAGAGATCTGACATCAGCTAAAATTAAGAGCATTGACTTGATCGCACAAAGCAATGAATCATCTTGAATAGCGTAAATCTTTTTTCTACAATTGCGATGAAGATTACACATTTATTTGTAAAATGTTATATAGGGCTCGTGTTGCAATTATCTTTGTTGTTGCAGATTAAGGGATCTCACTCTCCTCACCAAGTCAAACCAGTAAATTGTTCCTATTATTCAAAAAAGTAAATAATTAAATGAAACTCATTGATAATAGTAGGAGTAGCCCACCAAGCTTATACATAGTATTCCAACTCTTCAAATCTAACCGATGTGGTACACTTGACAATCTCCCCCTTACATGTGAGCTCCCCCTTAACTGGAAGTCCACGGCACCAAACTGTGAAATTTTTCAAACCAGCCCCTCGAACGACCACGCCATGCAACGAGCCAGAGCACACTCGAAACAGCATGTACCACGTGTCGCTGCCCTACACCGGGACTCACCACTTTGGGCCTTCCCCGACTTCCTGGACCGAGCCACCGGCTCTGATACCAGTTGTTAGGAGATAAAACTGGGGAGCGAGCCCAGGCCCACAGTGGGGTTCCATACTAAAACCAATTGGTAATAATAGGAGTAGCCTACCAAGCTTATATAGTGTTCCAACTCTTCAAATCTAACCGATGTGGTACACTTGACTCACATGTACACTTAACACCACCGCCTCACACAACGGAACGCGCCAACCACTATTTATTATATATATATAAAAATTAAACTAAAACAAAATTCATATAAATATTTAGATAAGGCCACGTGAATATTTGGCAGATGTTCTTTTATATTCTCTTTTCATTAACACATATAGTACAGAAGAAACGTCGGTCCCAACCAAACGACATTACGTTTCTCAAACATCAGACCAGAAAGAAAGAAAAACAATTCATTTCTTCTTCCCAACAAACACACCTAAGAAAGCACACAATAATAGTGCAACTCTCCCTCTCTTTCTCCACTCTTTTTCGGTTGATTTATTACAGCATTGCATCTCTTCCCTAATAACATCACAAGATATTACCTATAACAATAAATAACGTTTTCCAAAGAATTCAAAAAAAAAAAAAAATTATTCCCTTAGCCACCGCTATAAGGGCCCGAACGGCTCAGGCAGGCTCTCGAAACCACCATCAAAGATCGACCCGACCTCCGACTTATCATCAACACTATGCAGCCAATTCATGTTCTTCATGTCTTCCTTTAGCAGTATAGCATCGTACCTCGAGCTCTCGTACAAATCTAAGTCGCTCAATTTTGCGGAATAATTACCATTTACTGACCCGTTCTCGATCCAACTTCCGTTCTCTGAAGCCGTGTCGCTGCTGCAATTGGGGTGTACCGATGCGGAGGCTCGATTTGATTGGATCTTGGAGGTGGAGGATCGGATGCTTTGTGGGAATAGTGTGGTATTTGAAAGTGCTCGAAGACTCCCATTCCCATTTCTTATATCCTGTATGGTTAACAAAATTTATCAAAATCAAGTAAAAGCGCAGAAATTGGAATCAATCTAAAAGAGAACCGCAGCAATAGCATATAGAATGTAGGGATAATTACCAAACTGCATACTTAACTTGTTTGTAGTCCATGCAAGATCAGTTTGTTTTTGGTCAAGAGAAAAGGCTCAGTATTTTTTGCAATCGGCTTAAAGTTGAGTGTGCAGTTTGATAACTAAGCCTAGAATGTACAGTTCTCTAACAACAGTTATGTCGTCATAGCAATTCTTAGCTGCTAAAGATGAAATGCCAATATCTTGTTACTTATAGGCATAATTATAACCATTCATAAACTGCAGAAAATGATTCTACCATAAAATGAAAGTGGATTGATGCATACCATATGTCTGATAGCCATATCAAGTGATTTCTTCGAAATATTCCTCCCGAACCCATTGGTTTCAGGTGCATTAGCCACGTTCTTCACCGGCTTCTTCATCCCCAGATCTGGGCCATGCGAGGCTCTGCGAGGTTCATGAAAATCAGCAGCAGCATTTGAGTTGCTTCGTACACCTCTTCCATTGGACTCTGAAACTGACAATCTACCTCTTGTAACAACTGGTGATGGCTGTCTTCTGGGCAAAGTGCTAGGTGGCGCTGCTTCGGGGTTCCCCCTTGCAGTGGCAGAAGGAGGACGGGACCTGCCTGCAGAGAGTGGCCTATCCGGCAGTGTAGTTCTAAGGTTGGGAGGCCTGTCAAGGGAGAAGTCAGGGAGGACTATAGGTTGCTGTGGGGGTCGAATTCTTGGACCTGGAGAGCTTGGTCTCGATAAAGGGCGGCCATTTGATGAAATACGTGAAGTTGTAGAAATAGATGATATTGTTGAAGCCAGAGAGGGTGCAGAGTTCCTACGAGTGGGAGTAGACGGTCTAGAAGTGGACCGAGCAGATGGAAGAGTGGTGGTTGATGAGATCTGTGGTCTAGAACTTGGGGTCTGTGGTCTAGAGCTTGGGGTAGAGGGTCTTGAGGATAGGGTTGGCCGGGGCTTTTCAGTGGAAGAGGTGCTCGGGCTTGGACGGACCCTAGAAGGAGTTGAGGGTCGGGAAGATGAGGACCGGGTGGATGGAGTGGAAGGCCGTGCTGTAGATGAAGAGCGGGTTATGGGAGAAGATGGTCTAGTGTAGGAAGAGACTGAAGCTGAACTTGTGTTGAGGATGGAAGCTGATGATCTATTATTGGATGAGTAAGTGTTAAACTGAGAGGTAGAGAGTGAAGAGGATCGAGTCACTGAGCTGCTTCTAGTTGGTCTTGAAGTATGGTGGCTGAGCTCTGGTTGTGAGACGAACTGCAAAGGGAGGGCAATGCAATGAATTTAGCATAGTGAGAAGGAAATCAGGTTAAAAAATTTAGAGTTGTCAAAATACGCGTACCTTTGAAGTTTTGGCTGTAGATGTTGATCTGGACAGAGAACTTGTTCTTGGAGCAGCTACTTTTGGTTGAGGCTCACTTCCCTCTGATGGAGCAAATGGAGTGCCGGGAGGAGTAAGAAGCCTACAAACACAAGGCATATCAATATTTTTTTGGGATGATCCATACTCGAAAATTATTAACAAAATGTTTCTACAATACATTAAATTTGAAAGCATCAAGGAAATGGGGAGACGGAGTTTTAACTTTTAAGTCCAGAACCAATTAGCAGAAAAGATCTTTTGAAGCATTCTTCGGTTTTACAACCTCAATGTGCTCATGAAGGATCATCTATCTGTTAAGATATTTAATTGTATATACCGATTATCATTTTGCAGATTATGGACCATACTTGCAAATGTCAAATGAATTCTGGGAATATTTGTCCAACAATCAAGCTGCTTCACTAATAATAACAGATCGCATTCAGAAAAGACAGTAACTTCCTCTTAAAAAGCCGATACTGCAGCAGTATTGTTGCCAAATAGTTTGTTCAAGGTGGAAAGAAGTACACATAAACATGATACATAGCATAATCTAATAAACCGGCATAGAGAGCCAAACATTGGGGAACATGTAATCAACTTGACGGATAGTTCCAGATGATGACTTTATGAAGCATACAGTAAATTGAATCCAGATCTGAATATATTCCATAATTGATTAATTCATTTAGTATGTTTAAGCAAGAGTTAGTAAATAAAAGAAAAGACTGACCCACCAGTCATAATCATTCTTTCCGCTGTCTGAAGAAAGTAAATCATCGGCTCCATTCCGGGTGAGCTTTGCTTTCCCAACTGAAACTGAAAGTCTCCCCAATTTCAGTGCAGAAGCTGCTTCCCCAGTAAATATAGGAAATAAAAGATTATAAGCCAATGCTAAAGAAGTCAAATAGACAAAATCATTGCTCACATGAAACAGATGATTGCATTTAAAATAACCGATTGATTTAAAGACTACAACTTTCTTGATTCAGCCCAATTCCACCAAATCAAAACAGAAAAATGTTTAATAATAGTATATAATACAGATGAGCTTAGGCATCTGGCAAACATCGTTTTCAGTTTCCTGGACCACAACACAATACATATCCCGGCCAAGAAGATGGTACTAGTCCAATGAATAGACATCAATGGATCCAGTACAATAAATTCAACCAGCCAAATGACTAACGCAACCTCAAGCTACTTGGTAATAACTCCAGATCACAAATTCAAATAGAATCAACAATTGGGGATTGGATTGGATGAAGATAATGGTGCAGAATCTTATTAGCAACAACATCTACACTACTACATACCATCGGAGGATTCATCAGAGGCGACAACGGAGATGCTCCGGCGGTTCCTGGAGAATAGATCCAAATCCTCATCAGCTTCCCTGGAGGAAGCAGTGCCGCCAGTCAAACTTCCACGGCGAAGATTGAGCGATCCCGAAGGGAAGTTCCTCCCTCCAACGAGGTGGTAATCCCTGCCGCTCCGATTCATTCTTGGTGATGGTACAGTCTCCAGAAAAGGTCAGTGCGGCGCCAGATCTGCAGCGCGTGGGAGCTGGCAATGCAGAAAGGGCGGGAGCTAGATCTACGGGAGAAGAAGGGAGATGGGGATGCAGTAAATCGGAAGCGAGAGAGAGACAGAATGGAATAGAAATGGCAGAGATTTGCTTTCTTTTTTATTGTTTACGTTAGTTGAGAACTGAGATAGATAAAACATAAAAGGGAGAGTTCTGAAGAGACAGAAGACTGCACTATGTAGAATAGAACCGGGAGTAAATAATAACTAGTTGTTATAAATACTTAATATAATTCTAAAATATTAATTTTTTTGTGAATAAAAATATTAAAACTTATTGTTAACATAAAAATCGTTGCTTCAGTACATACAAATTATTACATCGGTTATAATTTCCGCCGCATTTGATTGTAAATGAGTATGCACCGGCTATGTGAATCTTCTGTTGTTGTATTGACTGAAAAATTGAAATGATTACCTTCAACAGAATACTTAACAGAAAGATACTAAACTTATAACAGAATCTATTTTGATTCAATAATTTCAATTTATTATCTATGGTACTTATCAAACAACCTCACTTGTTGATATTTGTATAATCGAGATAGAAATTTAGTATATAATTAAGATTTCAGGTAGCCATTTTTATAATAAAAGAAATTAACATTTGAGTAACGATTTGTAATTCGGTGGAATTTCAAGTAGCAATTCAATTATTAATTTTTAATAAAAATAAGGGAACTAACATAACTGGTAATTCAACTATTAATGGTAAGTCTTATCAGTCATTCAATTAATTTTAAATAATAATTATAATTTTTTAATAATGATTATACTAATTATAGTTTATGTTACTTTATATTTTTTTTTTCGTCCATTGGTTATCGAATGTCGATGAAATGCATCATATAGCTTATTTCAAAATAATTAAATTCATAAACGCTAAACAAATAAAGAATCCATATCAATGAAAGTCTTAAAGATGGTCAATTGAGACATAATTAATATATATACTCTTTGATCGATAATGGCTCAGTTGACTCAGTTATGAAGATCTTATTCTATTCTTGGGGCTTAGACTTGAACCAAACTAGGTTAAGTTGTAGACTGGGTCAGTGAGACCATGTAAACTGAATAGAACTAATCCAAAACAAAACTTATAATAATTAACCCACCCATTGTTATTAATTAGTAATTATTTTTTAAAAAAAAATTAAAAAGTCAAAACACCAAATAAGACATATATTATATGAGGCAAATTATGGAATTTCTCAACAAAAAATTTAAGAGTGGGTTTTGACAATACTATATCATTTGGATTATACGGGTTTTGATGGGCAAATAACATATAGTCAAAATAACAATTATTCTAATAAATTGGGTGATTTATATTTGGATTATGAGTTAATTTAATAATTTATGATTTAAATTTGGAGTTGAATTTGGATACGGTAACATAGAATTTAAGATTTAAAATGATAAATTATACCTCACACGGGTCGACCCGACCCGACCCGAAAGTGCATGGGACGGGTCCGGGTCGACCATATTGACCCGCGGGGCAGGTCCGGGTCTGGCGATACCCGCCCGACCCGCCCCATTGACATCCATAGGGATGGGCACCTGACCGGTCCGGCCCGAACCGGTTCTAAACCGGACTGGAACTGATTAAAACGATATGGACCGGTTCTGGACTAAAACTATAAATTACAGTATGGTTTGGTCAGAACCGGTCCGACCCGTTTTTTATACATATTTACATTAATTTATAAAAAAAACAAACCAAACCGGTTCAAAACAGTTCGGTCTAGTTAAAAACCGATGTTTTAGAAGTATAGTACCGAATTCAAAACAGTCTGGTCCAATTAAAAACCGATTTTTTAAAAGTATAGTACCGATTATTAATTCGGTTCTCTACTTGCAGAACTGGTTTTTTTGGAACTTGCCTAAATTGGACTGGTTCCAAACATCTTGTTCCGGCCGATTCGATCCGGTCGGACCAGTTTTATTTTTCATCCTTAGTTTTATTAGAATCGAAAAGTCACTAAACAAATATATTTTTTGTGTTTCTTACCGCGTGTCCTTAGAATAATTTATTATCGAACTGAGTCAGTAAGGTAGAAAGTATTTGGTATGAAAAATAATTAGTATGTCATAAATAATATTCTACTGATTACTTAATATAATTTTGTCCATTATTAATTTTATTTATCAACATTACATTGTATATTTCATTATTATTTTATTAGTAAATAATTTATTTATTTTTCCATAATTAGTAAATAATTCGAGACGAATATTTATTTGAAATTTTAGTTTTCTTTTTTAACAACTGACAAACTTGCCTTAGTATTCATTTTAGAGGGGAAAATGGTTAAAGTGGTTCAACGGAACATGTTCGCATAAGGTAAATTCTGTAGAATTTGAGTAGGAAAATTATAATTATAAAACAAGTAAAAGGTTGATGTTATATTACAATTTTCTAAAAAGTTTGTTTTGTTTTTTTCCAATATTTTCTTTAAAAGTTAGGATGGTAAAAAAAAAAAACTAGTACTAGTATAGACATTAGAAATCCAAAATAGGATTTTGAAAGCTCCAAGTAATGAATTGACCATTTTGCAACATTTTAAAATGTATTTCAATCTTATATATATTGAAAATTTCATAAAAACAAAAGTTTATATTGAAAAGTGTTGGTATGACTCCAATTCAATTCCCTCCCTTTATTATTTTGCCAAACAAAGCCTAAGAGTGGCTTGGCAGTTGGATGTTGACGTACAAGGAAAGCAAGTTATAATCATGGAAGCGGATTAAATAAATAAATAAATAAATAAATATACCGTTGCAACAACCTCAACTATCATTGACAATCAAATAATTATATATATTGCTTATTCACATGTCAATGCTAAAGTTGTATTTATTTATTAATTAAACGTTAAAAGAGATGAAGATCACAGACGTAAATAAATAAAACATGAAAGTGTTAATATTGTAGATACTTATGTATCAAAATCAGAGGTTGAAATGTCATATCATATGTAAAAGATTTTAATTGATTAATGAAATAGATTTAGCTACTAATTAAAGGAAAACTTGATAATATATATGAGCATATTTAAGGTCTTATTATCAAATGGGCACATGAGTGGGAAAAAGAAGATAATAAAAAAAAATCTTTTAAAAAAAATCATTACTTGGAAGTTTGTTTTAAACTATTATAACATATGTATGGACATATACAAAAATTATTATTAATTTATTTATTATATTTATATAATATTTAAAGATATATAATATTATACGGATACATACATAAATATAATTAATTAAATTTGCATACTGGAAGAATAATTTAGTGAATATTAGGTTGATATATAATTGGTGTTAATTATATTTATTATTAAAGGAGAAGGTGCATGGATGAATCAAATAATGAGATAGTAGCTAAGCTGTCGGTTTTTATTAAAATATATAGAGTTTTGAAAAAAAAAAATGAACGAGAATGATAAAAAAAAAAAAAAAAAAAAGAGTTAAAAAGTATAAATTCAAATTTTAATATATATATATATATATATATATATATATATATATATTAAAATAAAAAATTATAATTCGAAACTTAGAACACGGACACCCGAGGCCCATCGCTCAGGTCCGGAGAACACCCCGAGAAGCGAAATCCACTCGGGAAGACCCCGAGTGGAAAGCCCACCCGGGGGGAACCCAAGCAAGGGATCCTCTTGCTCGGGTTACCCGAGCAAAGTCCCTCTTGCTCGGGTAACCCAAGCAAGGCCTTGGGGGTAACCCTCCGGGTTATCCCCATCCGTCCGGACCCCCACCCCCCATACGATATTTTGTTCCGGGGCTTACCCTTAGAGGCCACATACCTACACTGGGTCATGATAAACTCATCTACGGTCGAACCGGGGTCAAATGCACCTTATTTACGGTCAATGCCAACTCATATTATGAAACCGCCACAACCGGACCAGATAACCACTGGAACCAGAGCGGTCTGATAGAAACTCTATAAATAGAAAGCTCATCCCCTCATTTGAAGGTAATCACTCTCTCTCTCTCTCTGTAAGCTCACCCTTCTCTAGAAGCTCTCACTGACTTAATTTTCGGAGTGGGCTAACTGGGACCCCCCCGGTGCCCTTGGAAGCTAAGCGAGGAAATGAGAAGAAAATACGGGAAGACGAAGCCCATCAAGGAGAAGATCGGGAAGAAAAAGCCCATCAAGGAGAAGACCGAGAAGGAGAAGCCCACAGAGAAGACTCGTGTGCAAACACTGGCGCCGTCTACTAGACTTGAACAAGAAACATGTTGCTACTACTTGCGATCGATGGCAACAACAAGGAGGCAAGTTGGGGGCCGAGCAGGCAACCACCCACGGGAGAAAACATCCAAGCACCCACAGGGGGGAACATGCAAGTTCTGGTGGTAAGCCACTAGGCAACCATCGACAAAGAATGGGAGGGAGCAAGAAACGAGGAACACCCACCTCCCGAGGAACAAAACTCCTCAACCAATGCCCGCCCGGAAGCAACGGTGAACCAGCCGCAACCTCAGCCACCCCAACAAGCAAGAACATACAACATCACTCCTGAACTAATGGCAACATTAGAGGAAATGCTAGAAAGAATGGAGCGTCTAAGAACACAAGTAAGACAGGAACAACCAAGGTACCAAGCGTCACCTCCAAGGTCGATGGGAGGACACCGGCAGGCATACTCTAACTCCTTGAACCAGCAACCCCAGGGAAAGGGATATTACCAGCAAATGAACCTCAATTACCAGGCAGACAACGGTCAAGGATATGCTGGACCCCAGAATTACCAAGGGTATGCGGCACCCCAGAATGACCAAGGGTATGCTGGACCCCAAAATGGCCAAGGGTATGCAGGACCTCAAAACGTCCAAGGACATGTTGAGCCCCAAAACAACCAACAAAATATCGGCTCTCAAAATGCAAATCAGAACATAGCAGGAATAGCCCTCACGAATGAGGAAATCGAGGAGTTAATTGCTAAGAAGATCAAGGATTTGAAGGGAAGAGCAATGCACAAGCTAAAAGACAGGGCCTCGCACCCTGTCACTCAGGAGCTAATCAATGTAATGGTCCTACCGAACGTCACAGCACGTCAAATTCCAGACTATGTCGGAAAAGGATACCCAATACAACATATCAAAAAGCACGACTCATCACTCTTATGAAGGACGACGGTTGAGGACCACTATGCAATGCTATTCCCCTCAACTCTGGTAGGAAACGCTTCGTAGTGGTTCTTCAGTCTGCCACAGGCATCGATCACCTCATGGGCGGACTTGAAGGACAAGTTTATCCAGCAGTACTTAGGGGAATGGCAGCTCCTGAAGGGAGACTTCGCATTAGATGATGTAAAGCAAGGGTACGACGAAAACTTATCAAGCTACTACACGAGGTTCAACCAGAACATCTCCGACATAGCAACAGTGTTATCTGAAGGGGAGATAGTTTGGGCCTTCGTAAGAAATATGGGGCATCGGGGGGCACCTCTGGCGGACAACGTGGAGATAATGCCAATCAACTCACTGGAAGAGATGTCTGAGATAGTAAAAGCTTATATCGATTTGGAGCGCGCACGCTCAAATCGAAAGAAAGGTTCTGAAATACAGGCAAATGAGAACAAACCAGCAAAAGGAAAACCCCAACAGCCACAGCATCAACAACAGGCCCCGAGAATACAAGCGTGGACGCCCCAGGGAGGAGCAAGAGCTAATGAGCAACAAATACCCCAAGGCATTCACAACATCGTCTTTACTCCTCTGACAAGGGAAGCCTCAATAATCTTGCAAGAGATGAAGAGGCTCAACCTATGGACTCCGCCAATGGAGAAAAGAAGGGGAATGATGGGAAATAACTTAGAACAGTGGTGTGAATACCACAATGTCGATGGTAATCACACATATAACTGCTTCCACCTCCAACGTGACATCGAAAACCTCATCCAAGAGGGCATGCTGAAAAAATTTGTGAAGGATGAAAGAAAAAGAGATAGGAGTCCTCAACCGAAGTACACCGGCAAAGGAAAGGGAAACGAAAAAACGGAGGACTTCCTTCCCCAACAGAACATAAAATTGACTATCAACGCCATACATGGTGGTCTAGCAGCAATGGGGGAAGCCTCCAACTCAAGAGAGGTATATGTGGTCCAAGTCAATGAAATGCCACCATTCGGGAAACGCCAAAGACCTGTCGAGAACATGAAGATAACATTCTCGGACGAGGACCTAGAGTTTGTGGTATATCCACATGATGATGCTTTGGTAATCACAATGGATATTGTCGGTTGCAATGTAAGAAGAATGTTAGTGGACGGAGGCAGCTCCACGGACATCCTTCACATCGACGTGGTTAGAGCATTAGGAAGGACAGAGCGGAATCTCAGGCCGGTTAACTTCCCTTTGGTGAGCTTTGCAGGAGCAACCCACATTCCCTCTGGGGATCATAACCCTTCCAGTAACCTTGGGCGAAGGTTGGACACAAGTCCACTTGAAAATAATATTTGTGGTGGTTGAAGAGTTAGGGGCACACAACGGAATATTGGGTCGCACGACCATCAACCCAAATCGCATAGTCCCATCAACCGTCCACTAAAAAATGAAATTCCCGACACCAAATGGCATTTGAGAGGTATTTGCGGACCAAGCAGCGTCAAGAAAATGCTACCTGAATACCATGAGGAGAAGGGCATAACGCGGACTACCAATCGCTTTTGTGGATGCCCCAAGAGGAAATTTGAAGGGAAGGGTCACGTAAGGATGAAAAACATGATGAATGTGATGAAAGGAGCAGTAACCCAACTCTTAAGTGCAACAATGGAGGTGTTTAAGAAGAGGAAAAGGCAGGAGCCCAATGAACAAGACGTGGAAGAGGTCGAAGAGAAGGTAGAGGAAGAAAGAAAGAAAAGAAGAAGAGAAAGAAGGAAGAATCGTGCAGGCTTGGATGATATCCAACAAAAAGGAGATGAGCTGATAAAAAACTATTTCGTGAGGCTAGCGACGGTGGCGGCAGAACTCAACCAACCAGGAATGAATTCGTTATGGCCTTCTTCAGGAACCTAAGGAGGGACTCCGATGAATACTTCGGAGGAGAAGGGGGCATCTCCGCCATATCTTCAGTCGAAGAATTCAACCATAAACTGTGGCAAGGCATACATATAGAGGAAGAGGAATAAATGAGTTACTACAGACTCAGTGACGGGCGGATAGTACACTTCACACCTCTAAGGAGCGAGATAGAAGAGCTATACAACACAAGTGTATGGATGGTGTGAATACCATAAGACCTGGGGTCATAGCACTAACAAATGCTTAGCCCTCAGGCTGGAGGTCGAAGAGGAAATCCACACTGGACGCCTGAAGGAGGAGGTTGGATCAGAAGAGCTGGAGTTTGCCCCCACTTAGAGTGGAGAAAATCTAAACTTTTTTTTTTTTTTTTTATGTTTATGTATTAGAGTACTTGAAGGAGATCCACGGACTCTATTTAGACTTTTCTTATGTATGAAGCGACAATGGAACTTAATGAATGAGATGTTTTTCCAGGAATTTACCAGAACCGAAAATGGGAAGATCCAAAAAGACAACCTTGACATATGATAAAACGATCAACAACCTTTACATATGGACATGGAAGATCTATAAGGACAACCATTCCAACCGAAAATGGACATAAGACCCGACGGGCCACCCTTACAACAAAAAATGGGAAGATCCAAAAAGACAACCCTGACATATGATAAAGCGATCAACAACCTTTACATATGGATAGGGGAAGATCTATAAGGACAACCATTCCAACCGAAAAGGGACATAAGACCCGACGGGCCACCCTTACAACCGAAAATGGGAAGATTAAAAAAGACAACCCTAAAATATGATAAAGCGATCAACAACCTTTACATATGGATAGGGGAAGATCTATAAGGACAACCATTCCAACCGAAAATGGACATAAGACTCGACAGGCCACCCTTACAACCGAAAATGGGAAGATCCAAAGAGACAACCCTAACATATGATAAAGCGATCAACAACCTTTACATATGGATAGGGGAAGATCTATAAGGACAACCATTGCAACAAAAAATAAAAGAATGTAAGTCCTGGAAATATAGGCCATCCGAATAGAGCATTATAATAAAAGGTGTGCTAAAAGCACACCAAGTCATCCAAACACAACATAGAAAGAAGTACTACAACAACGAAAAGCAAATCAGAGTATCTATCCATGAAACATAACCATCTCCAAAACAAGCAAGAGGAAAACACAAATGCAACAATCATAAAAACAACGACCGGGTGTATAAGCTCAACCGTCATTCACAAGGGGGGATCATCCTCTCCAACAGGGACTCGTGAAGGGACGGTAACCTTAGCAGTTCGAGAAGAAATCACAGTCTTAGTCTTGGAAGAACAATCAGCAACAACTCGCCCAGCTGCAATCTTCGCTCGCTCCGCCCGCCTGACAATTTGGGCAATGCCACCCATAGCAAACATAGTATATTCCCCAAGCTGGTCAAAAGGGAAGGAGGGACAAAGAGAATGCATCTTCTCAACCATGTTCACACCGAAGGTGTTCATAATTGCCTTGGCAGTGCTTCTCAGCATGAGCAGAAAATTCTTCGGAAGCTAGAAACTCACGGACTCCAATAGCTTTGCCTTTCTCAACTCCAAGGGCCTCACCTTCCTTCAGACCAGACAACCTACCCTCCTCCCGGGCATCTCGAAGAGCACTCTTCATCTTCAACTCCTCAATCAAAGCCTCATCCGCTCGGTCGGCACGAACATCATCAAGTTCTTGCTGAAGAACAGTCAAACGGCTAGCCAAGGTAACCTCTGACACCCTAAGGTCCTCATTCTCCTCGCGCAGCCGCTCTTCGGTGATTTTCTCAGTAGACTCAAGGACCTTCTATGTAGACTCGAGTGTCACAACCATCTCCCGAAGCATATCCCGTTCACGACCGATGTTAACCAGGTGAGAGCCGAGGTTAACAAGAAGATATGCCCTACAAAATAAACAAAGAGTCAAGATAAAAAGAAGATCGAACAAAACAAGGTAAAAATGTACGCACTCACGGGAGCAAATTGGGACAAGGCGCCCTTCACACAATGATGAATCTCCTCAAGGTCGATGGGTGGAAGAGATCGATCGGCTGGAGGAATAATGGAGTTCATCATGGGAATAGAAACTTCCGGAATGGTAAAGGATGCAGATAGGTCATAAAGTTGTCGATCAGCATTCTGGAAGGGCAACCAAGAATTACCCCTAACATCACCATCGACGGGACGGATAAGATCCTCGTGAAAGATCAAAGGCAACTTGATCCTATCTGAAAAACAAATATAAGATGCGACAAGAGCAAGAAAACACACATATACAAGAAAACTAAATCGCCATATACCTAGCACAGGAGGTCCATCATCGAAGGACTCACCCCTCGGGGGGGAGACGGGGCGAGGAGAAGAAGACTCGTCAGCATCATCTGAATCCTCCTTATTCTCCGTGGCAATGGGAGAACCGTCAACGACATCCTCAACAGTGACCTCCCTCTCTTTATGGTGAGGTAAGGACCTGGAGGGAGAAAGGAACGAGTCTGTCTTCTGAGCCTTAGAAACAGGGGTCTCTTCCTCCAAGCTAGACCTCTTCGACCTTATCTTAGCCAAGATTTGCACGGCAGAGATAGAGGGGGACCTTTCCTGAAAATCAATAAAACATGAGTGAATACAACATAAGCAAAATAAGGAGAAAAACGAAAGAAAATATAACTAACACAATACCGGAGGAAGGTTTCACAGCCCCAGACGACAATGAAATGGTAGCAGGAGTCTCAGCCACATGCAAATGAATAGGAGAAACGATCGAAGTCTCTCTCTCGGAAGGAGCATCCTCACCAGCATCATCATCCTCCTGAAACAAGGAATGCTGATATTAAAACCAACCTACAAGAAAAAGGAAGAAAGTTACAAGTATCAAAGACTCAAAGACTTGCATACCAAAGGTAAAACACAGGGCGCTGTTCGAATCCCCGTGGCAGACAGCTCCTCTTCTGAAATACGATGTACGTACCCGAATGAGGCCGTTGTGTTCTCAATATACACCAGCTTTAGGGTCTGCCTGTCGGAAGTGGAAAGTTCGGAAAAGTCGGGACGCGCATCCGTCACCATGGGGGTATCCAGGGACCAAGAAACGTCCTGACCTTCAAGGAAAAAGTAGTATTTCTCCCAATGGCCACTACCGCCCTCAAAGGCAAGAACAAACCGACGTGTGTTATTCCACTTAGTAGTTCCCAACGTCGAAAACCCCTTTTGGGACAATAGAGGGAAACAAGTAACTAGAGAATAAAACTCTGACTCACCACCGTGTTGGATGCGATAGAAGCATTGAAACAGAAGAAGAGAATAAGCCCAATGTTGGCGATGGCACAACACCCTAAATCCAACCCAGTCACGGATGGTGGAAGGGGCAAGCTCGAGAGGAGAAACCCGATAATACTGACAGAGCTCCCGAAGGTCAGCACAGTAAGGGAAGCGGAGTCCCGCCTTGATCTGATGAATGTATACCACCGACATTCCATCCGGCGGAGGAGTAACGGAGCTGCCACCATAGAGATATGGCGTGGCGAAGGGGAAAAATGATTTTCCCATGCCAAACAACCCAGCCAGCTTAGCATGGAAAAGATACTCTTTCAAGTTCAACAAGTTCTTACTATAGGTCTCAAAAGGGAACACAGGGTCACGAAGAAAAGCCAGCTCATTCTCAAGGATAGGCCGCAACCCGACCTCCGTGTCCGACTCGAGATCAGATGTCCCAGGGACATAGTCCGGACTCAGATCAGGATGCAAAAACCGCCTTCCCATAAAAAATCTCTCATGCGGGAAGCGGACTATGGGAACATTAGAGGCAAGGTCAGTACGGGAAGCCTTAGGAGAAAAAGGCTTACTCATTTTGAAGCAGAAACAGAACGACGCTCCCTAGCCTGGCAAAAGACCCAAAAGCACACATGGCAAAGATGAAGGAAAAACAGCGGTCCGCCAGGAAAAACAACGGTCCGTCAGAAAAAAAACATCGGTCTGCCATAAAAATATAGCGGTCCGTCATGACACCATGTAAATCCATCAAGACCAACCTACCCAAGGATACGTCCCAAAGTGCACAAAGATCAAATGCTTACTACGGGGGCAAAAGACACGTGCATGGACGATACTACTTATCAAAGTGAGGGACTATGGTGGACAAAGCATGGAAAACATCCCTAGATAGGAGGACAAATAAAATCATCTCAACATTGCCTAAGGTAATGAAAGGAATGAGCCAAATATCTTACGTAATAGTATATATCATCTATACAAGCAAGGGACGACCTAAGCATGGTACTAAGGCACCCAAACAACAAACGCCTACCAAATTCCCAAGGGGGGGCAATATCTATACCAAATGCTCACCTCAAAAATCTCCCTAGCTCAACAACAAAGACAATCTTCCACTTCCAATCAACAATACACAATGAAGCAACTCAACTATCTATGGCAAGACCTTGACTTTTATAGTAACCAATGGAGGACACAAAAGAGAGGAGGGGCTAGAAAATAGAACCTTCAAAGAAACGAAATCGAACCAGTAAAAAAAAACCGGTCTGATACAAACCAGCCACTGGAAGACCCACGGCGGCCGGAGGACGCCGTCACCACCGGGAGGAGCTCCCGTCGCCGTTGCCACCACCCAAGGCCTCATCCGGAGCCGGCCTTCCCAGCTGCGCCACCTGACCTGGCCCACCGCCGCTAGGAGCCCCGCCACCCAGCCTCGCCGGACCGACCACCGACTCCAAGTCCACCCGCGTTCCGATCGTCCTCCCGTGGTTCCCTTCCCCGTTTCAAACTGAACCTCCTACCAAAATCAAACCCTAAAATCAAACCTAGGAGAGCTCCATGTGAAATGTGGTGACTTGATTGGGTGGGAAAATTGAAAAAAAAAAAGAGGAGGAAACCTAGGTTGAAGAAGGGAGGAGATGCTCTAGAAAAGGAGAATGAGAGAAAATGCTCTAGAAAAAGATGAAGGGAAAATAATGAAGTGGAGTCCAAATATATGCTTTATAAAGTATATGGTATGAATTTTCTCTCCAAAAGCTCCATAAAAAGAGACACAAACAAAAGGACACAGTCCGAAGGATAAGTAAAACGAGACCAAGACTCGTAATTCTTACACTCACAGGATTTTATCACATAACGTGAACTTGCTTAAATCTAACAAAAGCAAGCATTCTTTCGTCTATATATTAAGCTTATCTAAAAACAGGGGGCTTGGAAATTAAAAATACGTCTCGAGCACTCGATAAATGTCGGGATCGTCAAAGGCCTTCCTAAAAAGAAGGAGGATGAAAATCACGACGCGTCTCGAGAACTCGATAGAGATCAGGATCGTCACAAAGGTACGCCTCTCT